>JAZKLR010000060.1:0-1200000 GCA_037103525.1 Ganaspis brasiliensis | reverse complement strand
ATATCTTAAATTTTATTACAGATTTGTAATATGTAATCCCAAAAACCTTTTAGAAATGATTGTTATGGAAATCTGAAATCAATTTTCATTTTTTCCGCCATACTGGATCCGCCATTTTAAATATCTAAAAGCTGATGATAAATTCGTAATCAACAACCCCAAAAACCCCTTAGAAACAATTGTCATGAAAATCCAAAAAAAAATTTAACTTACGTCCGCCATATTGGATCCGCCATTTTGAATTTCTAAAATCTGATAACGGATTCGCAATCAGCGACCCCAAAAACCCCTTAGAAATAATAGACATGAAAATCCGAAAAAAATTTTAATTTTTGGCCGCCATATTGGATCGGACATTTTGAATTTCTGAGATCTAATGACGGATTCGTAATCAGCAACCCCAAAAACCCCTTAGAAATAATAGACATGAAAATCCGAAAAAATTTTCAATTTTTGTCCGACTTTTTGGATCTGCCATTTTTAATTTCTGAAATCTGATGACGGATTCGTAATTAGCGACCCCAAAAACCCCTTAAAAATAATAGACATAAAAATCCAAAAAAAAATTTAATTTTCGTCCGCCATATTGGATCCGCCATTTTGAATTTTCAAAATCTGATGACGGATTCGTAATCAGCGACCCCAAAAACCCCTTAAGGGACAAGAACCCAAAAAGTCAGGTTAAGAGAAAAATGTGTGCCGCAAAGGGTTAATGCATGTATCAGATTTGTATATGACCTTAAAAAAAGTGAACATATTACTCCGTACAGAGTCAAGGCAGGAGTTTTTAACGTGGAAAAGAGGAGGCAGTTTTTATTTGGTAGTTTTCTTTATTCTCTTTTTGAGTCGAAAGTGCCTACTTATATATTTAATCTTTTTGAATTTAAGGCTCATGATGTACCGTGGTCTTGTAGGCTACGAAATAACAACGCTGTTTTAAAAATACCTGCACACCAAACATGTATGTTTCAGCGTTCATTCTTAGTTAGAGGCACTAGATTATGGAATAAAGTTCCATTATTATTTATAAGAAATGCGAAGACATTGTCTACATTTAAGCTATTATTTTTAAGACTACTATCAAACCTCCAGAGAAATATTTTTGAAGTTACCTATTGGTAAATTTAGTTATCTCACTATTATTACAATTTTTTTTTCTTTTACTCTTCGTTTTTAGGGTTCCGTACACCACAAGTGTACACACGGAACCCTATTGGGAAGACTTTGTCGAAAATCGTATCCCTCCACCCCCCTAGCCGCCAAAATATTTGACTTAGAAAGTTCAAATTTGGCCCACATATGTATTTTCACGTGTAGATGAAAGGAAAATTATAGGGAACATGATTCTAGGGGTTGATCATAGCGTTGTCAAGAAAGTAACAAGATTTTTGAGAAATTTTGATTATTTTTGGCTGATAACTTTTGCCATTTCTTTGACAGCGCTATCACCACAACAATTTCTATAATTTTTCTGTAATCTACATATGATACTACATTTTTGTACCAAATTTGAACTCTCTAAGTCAAATATTTTGGCAGATAAGAGGGGAATACGGTCATTTTTTCGAAAAAATGCGTTTAATTTGTACCATTCCTGCCCTTTATCTGCCAAATTATTGTACTTAGAGTGCTGAAATTTGGTACCCATATGTAGTTTGACGTGTAGATTACAGAAAAACTATAGAAAACCTTGTTGCAGGCTGTTATCATAGCGTTTTTGAGCAACAAAAAACGATTTTTTTTAAAAAATGCTAAAAAATGGTCGTATTCCCCCCCCCCCCTGAACTTCCAAACTATTGGACTTAGAGAGTTGAAATTTGGTACACAAATGTATTTTCACGTATAGATTACAGGAAAATTATAGAGAACATGATTGTATGTGATAAACATAGCGTTGTCAAGGAAATAAAAATATTTTTGAGCATTTTTTAAACATATGGGCCATAATTTAGTGTTATAACTTTGACAGCGTTATAATCATTACTTTCTCTATAATTTTCCTGTAATCTACACGTAAATCTACATATGTGTACCAAATTTTAGCATCCTAAGTCAAATAGTTTGGAAGATAAGGGGGGGGGGGGGTACGGTCATTTTTTTGCAAAAATGCATTAAAAGTGTACAATGCCACCTCCACACGAGTGCTGAAATTTGATATACATATGTAGTTTGACATATAGATTACAGAAAAACTATAGAGAACTTTGTTGCAGATGGTTATTATACTGTTTTTAAACAAAAACCAACGATTTAAAACAAATGCTAAAAAATGACCGTATCCCCTCTCCCATAACTTCCAAACAATTGGACTTAGAGAGTTCAAATTTGTTACACAAATGTATTTATATAATACCTTGCGTCAAGAACTCTACTAAAAAGTCTGTTTTTAGAGTTCTAGAGATTAAAAGGAGGAGAAACCTACTTTTAATCACAGTTAACCCCACCAGCAACGCCATTCAAGCACGCTTGCCAACCTAAACATCAGCTGTTGCGTCACGTGTTAGAACAGCAAGCGTTTTATTATCTGCATTTACTTGGTTGTCATCATACAATTTGCAGCTTATAACCTAAGATTATTCCCTAGTCTATTAGTTTCAGAGTTTATCTATTATATATTATTATTTCTTCAAATAAATAAATAAATAAAATAAATAAATGTTTGTTAACTATCCACAGTGTGCCTCAACCAGTCGCAGGTGGTCTGAAAATGTAACAACAAACGGCTAATGTGGAATTGTCCTAAATGGCTCCCAGATTCCAAATTTTTAAAATTTGAAATCCTAGCTGCTCCACTTTTTGATATTTTTACGTAAGAGTTTCATATTTACCATGATATATTTACGCGTAAGAGACTATCTATTCAAGAGAATACCGAAATATGACGTGTCATTACGTATTATTACTGTAAATGTCGCTATACACGACTTTGTTAAAGGCGAAATATTCTTTAGCAATGGACACCCCCCTCCTAAATCCTTCACCGCCAAGAATGACAGAATAGCTTATTGAAATGAAACGAAATTGTATCCACGATAATTGAAAATATTATTGATACTCATCGTTGTAGGATATTTGACTACCCCTTCCACCCTCATTAACCACTTTTTCCCTCTATCTAGCCCTCTATGAAGCAATGGCCACCCCCCTCCTAAATCCTTCACCGCCAAGAATGACAGAATTGCTTATTCAAATGAAAAAAAATTTTATCTACGATAGTTGAAAATGTTATTTATACTCATCGTTGTAGGATATTTGACTACATCCCACCCTCATTGACCATCTTTCACCTCTATGTAGCCCTATATGTAACCACCCCGACCCACAGTGTGCCTCAACCAGTCGTAGGTGGTCTGAAAATGTAACAACAAGCGGCTAATGTGGAATTGTCCTAAATGGCTCCCAGATTTCAAAATTTCAAGATTTAAAATCCTAGCTGCTCCACTTTCTGATATTTCTACGTGGGAGATCCATAATTACCATGAAAACGCCTAAGAGGCTGTCAACTCAAGAAAATATCGGAATAAGACCTGTCATTACGTATTATAACTGTAAATGTCGATAGACCCGACTTTGTTAAAGGCGAAATACTTCTTAGCAATAGACAACCCCAACCCCCCAAGCTTTCACCCCCAAGGATTACAGAATTGCTTATTGAAATGAAACGAAATTTTATCCACGATAATTGAAAATCTTATTGATGCTCATCGTTATAGGATGTTTGACCACCCTTTCACTCTCATTGACCACCATTTCCCATTCTGTGGCCCTCTATGTAACCACCCCAACCCCACACCCCCAAGGATTACAGAATTGCTTATTGAAATAAAACAAAATTTAATCCACGATAATTGAAAGTGATATTGATACTCATCGTTAAAGGATCTTTCACTACCCCCCCCCCTTCGCACTCGTGGACCATCAATGATTTTTCTCTATGATCCATCTTGATTAAGATAGTATTTTTCATAGATGTACTTATATATCTGTGAAAAATATTATCTTAATCAACAGGAATTTAAAATAATTACAAATTTACCTTGCCATATTAATTAGTATAAATTAAGACTGCTTTTCTGTCATATAATAAGACTTTTAAAAAGACATCCTATAACTTTTGGGAGGGTACATAAAGGGGTAATGTGGTCAATGAAGGGGGGGGGGGTTGTCAAAGACCCTACAACGATGAGTATCAATAACATTTTTAATTATCGTAGATAAAATTTCGATTCAATTCAATAAGCAATTCTGTCATCCTTGGAGGGGGTCGGGGTGGTTACGTAGAGGACAAAAGAGAGGGGGAAAAGGTGTTTAATGAGGGTGTGGGTAAGCAAAAATCCTACAACAATAAGTATCAATAACATTTTCAATTATCGTGGATAGTCTATATAAGATATATATATAAGATTTCTATATAAGAAATCAGTTAGTGATAGCTATAGATATACTGCTGTAGGAATTCGCGTACGAAACAGAAAAGAGCTTTCTCAGTAGGCGGGGCATGACACGTCATCGGTAAAAGTGTACGAAACATAAAGAAGAGTTTACAATTTATCCTGTTTATGTATTTGAATTTAAAAATTTTGAAAATGAAGTAGGTGGGGCATGACACGTCATAGGCAAAATTGTACGAAACATAAAGGAGAGTTCACAATTTCTCCTTTTTTTGTATTTTAATTTAAAAGTTTTGAAAATCAATAATTAGGAAATCACCACGAGGAGAACCGATTTCCAGGTGACTTTTGTTGAACTTCTTCAAGGTAGTTAACCTTAAAATTTAAAAATCAATAATAAAGACAACAATAACTGCAGAACACATGTCCAGGTAAGTTTTGTAGAATTTAACCTCAAAATTTGGAAATCGACATTTAGTTAACCCTTTAACGCCGGGACGGACGCTTTTTTTTATCCTACCGTAATTTTTATCGCTCTTTCAGAATCTGTCATCAAAATTGCCAAAAAAAAAATCCAAAATCCTTTTTTGGAAAGAAATGCAAATTTTTTAAATTTTTGATTCAAAAATGTTTTTTTTTTCATGTAAGCAGTAATCAGAAAAATTCTTCACCTTAAAATATCGCTTCCGCAATATCCAAGCTTCAAAGTTATGGACCATACATTTAAAAATTTCAAGATTACGGGAATCCAAAATGGTCCCAGTGGACGCTTCTTTTAATTCTCATGTTATCTATATGACAATGAGTGCCTGAACGTTTTTGGGGTCGCTGATTGTGAATCTCATTGAAAGTCAGATTTCAAAAATTCAAAATGGCGGATCCAATATGGCGGTTGATGTTTTTTAAATTGATCGGATTCACTTGAAACTTGCTACTCGGGAGTTTTCGGGGTCGCTGATTGCGAATCTAAAGTCAGATTTCAAAAATTGAAAGTGGCTGATCCAATATGGCGGTCGATATTTTTGAAATTGATTGGATTCACTTGAAACTTGTTACTCGGGGTTTTTTAGGTTCACTGATTTTGAATCTAAAGTCAGATTTACAAAATGCAAAATGGCGGATGCAATATGACGGTCAATTTTTTTTAAATTAATGAGATTTGTTTAAATTCGTTAGTTAGGGGTTTTGGAGTTCGTCAAAAACAAAAGTGAAGTCAGATTTAAAAAATTAAAAATGTCAGTGATAATTTTTAACGCAGTACAGTTGGTAGAAAAAAAATCAAGTGCTAAAGACTTTGCAATGAATATTGCTGAAGACTATATAACTGTATATTTTGTAAATCTGACTTCAGATTCGAAATCTGCTACCCCAAAAGCCCCCGAGTAGCAAGTTTCAAGTGATTCCAATCAAATTCAAAAATATCGACCGCCATATTGGTTCCGCCATTTTGAATTTTGAAAATTTTTGAAATCTGACTTCAAATTCGCAATCAGCGACCCCAAAAACCTCCAAGTACCAAGTTTCAAGTGAATCCAATCAATTTCAAAAATATCGACCGCCATATTGGATCCGCCATTTTGAATTTTTGAAATCTGACTTCAGATTCGCAATCAGCAACCCCAAAAACCCCCGAGTAGCAAGTTTCAAGTGAATCCGATCAATTTAAAAAATATCGACCGCCATATTGGTTCCGCTATTTTGAATTTTGAAAATTTTTGAAATCTGACTTGAGATTCGCAATTAGCGACCCCGAAAACCCCTGAGTAACAAGTTTCAAATAAATCCAATCAATTTCAAAAATATCGACCGCCATATTGGATCCACCATTTTGAATTTTTGAAATCTGACTTTCAATGAGATTCACAATCATTGTCATTGTCATATAGATAACATGAGAATTAAAAGAAGCGTCCAGTGGGTGTCAATTATTTGGAAAAAAAAACTTTGTCATCGCCATTTTGGATCCGACATCTTGAAATTTTTAAATGTATGGTCCATAACTTTGAAGCTTGGATATTGCGGACGCGATATTTGAAGGTGAAGAATTTTTCTTATTACTGGTTACATGAAAAAAAAATCATTTTTGAATCAAAAATGTCAAAAATTTGCATTTTTTTCCAAAAAATGATTTTGGATTTTTTTTGCAATTTTTATGACAGATTCTGAAAGAGCGATAAAAATTACGTAAGGAAATGTTATTCCGAAAGTTTTCTATGTCCCTAATAAGAAAAATAATTAACGTTGAAAATGACTGAAAAAAACGTCCGTCCCGGCGTTAAAGGGTTAAACACCAAGTGCGGAACCGATATTCATGTGACTTTAGGTCAACATCTTCGAGGAAGTTAACCTCAAAATTTAATAATAAAAAAGTATAGGAAGACAAAAATTTAAAAATGCATAATTAGGAATACGCCAAGTGCAGAACCAATGCCCAAGTAACTTTTAGTGAACTTCTGGGAGGAAGTTAACCTCAAATTTTAATAGTCAAAGATTAGAAAAACACTAAATGCAAAACGGATGTCCAGGTGACTTTTGGTCAACATCTTCGAGGAAGTTAACCTCAAAATTTGTAAATCCATAATCAGGAAAACCCTAAGTGGCGAATCGAGTTGCAGGTTACTTTTGGGTCTGCTTATTGAAGACAGTAGATCTGAAAATTTAAAAATCTAAAATGAGAAAAACAGCAAGTGCAGAAGTGATAGGAAGTTAATCTCATAATTTATTAATCAAAATTTAGGAAAGCACCAAGTGCAGAAATGCAGAAAGCAATAATTAGGAAAACATCAATTGCCGCAACGATAGACAGGTGACTTAGCTTAAGGTAACCTCAAAATTTAAAAATCTAATATTAGTAAAATTTGAAACGCTTAATATGCCCATGTTCGAAGCTTCATAACAAGAAATTGAATTCCATACAAAAAAGTAATCTTCTCTAAAGAAGTTGAACAAAAATCTCCTGGATATCGATTCTGTACTTGGTTTTCTTTGTAATTATGGATTTTTAAATTTTGAGGTTAAATTTCTCGAGGGAGTTAAAAAAAGTCACCTGGTCATCGGTTCTGAACTTGGTTGTTTTTTAGTTAATGTTTTTTAACTGATTCGGAAAGTCCGATATTATTTGAAAACATACATTAAACTTTTTATCGGAATTCCTGCGGAATTTGTGACGGGAATTTCCGATCTGAATTTCTAATGGGAATTTGCAGGGAATCTTTCCACGTGGGGATAAAGACAAGCAGGGCCGGCGAAACAGATTCTTTCTATATGGGGAAATCCCTCCCTCTTACCTCCTACCACCTATGTAAATAATAAAAAAAATTATTTTATGTAGGAAAATAAGTAATGTAGCATGTGGAGTTCCCCACCGACTTGAATTTAGCTTGGGGAAGGTTCCACACATTGAAAAAAAAATGTTATTGAATGAAAAAAATTTTATTTGGTTCAAGTATATCGCCGGCTTCAATGGAGACAAGTGCATTATGATATTGGTAAAAAAAATCGTTCTCTTAAGGTGCAACTGTTTTCTTAGGTGAAAAAACAGTTGCACCTCAAGAGAATGGTTTTTTTTAACAGCAGTCGCCTATATAGCTCAGTGGTTAGGTACTTAGTTTGCGTGCGTGGAACCCGGGTTCGAATCCTCGTACCCCAAAATTTGTTTTAAAATTTTTCTTCATAATTTCAGGTTCTCACACTATCCATTTGGATATAATACTTAATCTGTATTTATAAATCTTCAAACGGTAACATTAAAATAATAGCAAATTTTAATTCAGAAGAATTTTCATTTTATAAAATTTTAAATTATTCTAATTTTTAAATGCCATAATATTCATCTGACCGAATCTTCATTTATCCGAAATTGTATTAGTACGAATTGATATTTGATGAAAAAGATAAAAGGTACAATGTTCATTTGTTAGAAATTGCAAATGGCCAGAAGAGCATCCTCTTTCGGCCATTTGCAATTTCGGACAAATGAACATTCTGCATTTTAAGTTTTCCATCAAATCTGAACTCGTACTAATATAATTTCTGACAAATGAACATTCGGTCAGATGAATATTCTGTCATTTAAAAATTCGATGAACTTAAAATTCTATAAAATAAAAATTCTTCCAAAATTAAAATTCGCTTAAATTGAATTTCTTTTAAATGAAAATTCTTGTAGATATAAATTCGATGGCCTAAAATTTCTGTTAGGTAAAAATTCGCATTCATTTAAATTTGATTGAAAACAAATTCGAAAATGTAAAATTCGGCTACAAGAAACTTGTAAGTCATGAAATTGTATGAAATGAAAATTCTAAATAATTCATTTTAGAACTGAAGCATACGTCCCAAAATATAAACAAATTTACGAAGAGAAGGTATAATTATGTAAAGAATACTTTCAATAGATAGATAGATAGATAGATAGATATATGGCTAGATAGTAAATTTAAAGAAATACTGAGTTCTTAAATCTGCTACCTCCTATTCAACAATAACCTTCAGAAATTTAATGATTTTAAAATGATATGGTGTACTTAAGAAACAAAAGAATTTCTATTTCTATTCCTACCTGCCTTTTGTTAATTGCAAGGAAGTACATTTGTCTACCTGAAGGAAAGTTATCTCTCCATTTTTCGCTCTTTCTCTCTTTCTCTCTCTCCCTGTATGTTCTTAATGTGTAATACAATATTCAATACTTAAATAGTTTGACTATTGTTAATTGGAGAATTGTGAAATTCTACAGTAAAATCTGTGAAGTGTAAAAGAGACAAATTTAAAAATTGGTAAATTGGCAAATTATTGAAATTGATAATAAGTAAATTGGAAAATTGGAAATTTGGTAAATTGGAATATTGGTAAATTGGAATATTGGTAAAGTGGACAATTGAGAAAGTACTAAATTTGAAAAATGGAAATTGAATATTTGGAAATTGATGAAATAGGACATTTATAAATTGAAACATTTTAAAAATAATTGAATGGTATATTGCTTTTTAAATACCAATCACTTTCTTCAATTTATAAAATTAGAAAATAAAAAAGTTAATGTCAATTTCTTGAAATGAAAAATAAGTAAATTGCAAAATTGGGAAAGTGAAAATTTGATAAATTGGAGTATTGGTAAAATGGATAATTCATAAAGTACAAAAATAGAAAAATAGACAGTTGAATAGGACATTTGTAAATTGAAATATTGTGAAGTTATTGAAATGGTTTATTGTTTTTTAAATACCAATCATTTCTGGTAACTTATGAAATTAGATGACAGAAATGTTAAACTTTTTGTTAGAAATATCTCATTACTAGAAATATATGGAATGTTTTATGGCAATTTCAGAACTAATAAATTAATTATAATATTTCTGTAACATTGCAAAATATGAAAATTGTTAAATTCTCTTATTTCTGTTTAAAAATTGACAGATTGGAAAATTGTGATACTTGAAAATGTATTTTTAAGATCATTATTTATTGCAAATTTTTCGGTAGGGATTACAAAGTAATATATCAAAAGAGATAGAAAAAGCAACTTGTAATGCAGAGTCTCAAATTTTTTTTGAGAATGCAATACCATCAACATCCTTTCAGACAACTTCATATTCAGAAAATGTACAAATAAGTTATCAAGATTCCACATTTGAAGGAAAACGAAGATTTACCGAGAAAGAAGTAGAACAATTACAAGAAGTTGATAAAAATATTGTTACTACAGAACAAATGAAATGTCATCGCGCGAATTTAAGTGTAGAGAAAGAAATGGAATTTCGAGAAGAAGTGATACAAGAAAAAAATGGATTGCAAAGTAATATATCAAAAGAGGTAAAAAAAGAAATTTGTAATGCAGCTACTCAAACTTTTGTTATGACTTCGATACCATCAACATCTTTTCAGACACTTTCACATTCAGAAAATGTTGAAATTACTTCTCGACATTCAATTGAGAATGATGTTTCTTCATCTATTCTTCATTCCAAGAAAGTACAAATTGATGAATTTAATGATTTGAAAAATGATAAAATTGAAAGATTGATATTACTTGAAACGAATAATTTGAATGACGAAGGAGAAAAGTGTTGCATATTGGTAAATGATGTGAATACTCATAATAATGTAAATATTTCTGAATGTCTTTCTTCAGATGTTTTACAAAAGCAGAGCAGATCCATGAAAAACGAATTACAGGGTAGTGGAGTAACAACACGAAGTAAAAGAAAAATTATTGATTTACAAAGTACTGTAATTCCGGAAAAAAGATGTTTGTATAAGTTGCATCCGATAGACGAAATAGAAAGTACAAAAACATCCCAAAAAAATAGAAAAGAGATTAATACTTTTGTAGAGAAAAAAATGCAAAACTGTGGTGCCAGTTTAAGAAAAGGGAAACGATTTGAAGAAAAACAAAGATTTATAAAGAAAGAAGTAGGACAATCACAAAAAGTTGATAAAAATATTGTTAGTACAGAAAGGGTGAAACGTCATCGTGCAGGTTTATCTGTAGAGAAACAAATAGAAATTCGAAAATTGGAAAGAGAAAGAATGAAGTGTTATCGTGCTAAATTAAAAAAAAAAGGCATTACAAAGTAATGTATCCAAAGAGGTAAGAAAAGTAACTTCTAATGCAGATTGTGAAACTTTTGTTGTGAATTCAATACCATCAACATCATTTCACACACTTTCAAATTCAGAAAATGGTCAAATAAGTTATCAAAATTCCATTGAGGATGATGATTCTCCATCAATTCTCCATTTTAATGTAACTCAGGACAAGTTAGTGAGCGCATCAGGTAATTGTTCAGAAGAATTAGAATTAAATAAATTGCATTCACAAACTTATGCAGAAGATTATTTAGGTAAAATGTTACTTTATTGCACTCATTCTGATGCTAAACACTTCAAATATGAAAAAGTTAGTACTAAAATTACTAATTCAGATGCTAAAAACCTGAAACATAAAAAAGATGATAAGAAAAAGTATTCTTTCGCTGATTGTTGTAGCCATGGAGGTATTAAATTAAAACCTTTAAATTATCCATCTGAATTGAAAATGTTATTAGATGGTTCACATGAGAAATCAAGCCATTTTCGCCAGAATATAAGATGTTACAATAATTCATTTGCTTTTGCGTCATTTAATGCTAATGTTATTAATTTCCATGGTACACGAAGAGGACCGCATTGTTTTAAAATACAAGGTCAAATATACTATCAAATAAATAAAGCTTTATACCCTGAAAACGGTGATGATCCGTCTTATGGTCAATTGTTTATTTACGATCCTGATGATGCAATTGAATACAGGTTGAATAAAAATGATAGATTAGATAGAGATATTGTAGGAGGAATTGAGAATTTTATGAGAAAACATAATACGTTCAGTCAATCATTTAGAATGATGAAAGAAATTATAGAAATAGAAACAGCGTTAGCGACAAAAAATGATGAAGAAATTCTAGAATTGAAATTATTATTTACTTTAAAAAAAGGAAAAGATCCACGGTGATTTAATTTTCAAAGAGTTAATGAAGTAGCTGCTATTTTTAATACAAATTCAGAAGGTGAAATACCTGATTCTTATGTTACTGTGTACAACAAAATAAGTAAAGAATTGCAATTAGTTAGTAGTTTGGATCCTTGTGTAGAACCTTTTATATATCCTCTATTTTATCCTTTTGGAGAAAAAAGTTATTGTATTGATATGCTTCGAAATGATACAGATAAAAGATTGAAAAAACATAGAATTTCGAGGGCATCTTATGTAAAGTATAAAATGGCAATTAGAGATGATATATTTAATCAGTTTCTATACGGTGGAAGACTATTTCAACAGTGGCTGGTTGACAATTATGTTAAAATGGAAAAAGATCGGCTTCAATATTGCGCAAATCATCAAAAACAATTGCGAAGTGAAAGTTACAGAGGATTAATAGATCACATTAATGATGTAGCACAGAGGAATGATACATCTCTAGGAAAATTAGTTGTCTTACCATCAACATTTATTGGTTCACCCCGTAATATGGTGGAATTATATCAAGATTCAATGGCTATTGTGTCAAAACATGGTAAACCAGATTTATTTATAACAATGACATGTAATCCACAGTGGAAAGAAATAACAGAGAATTTATTACCTAATCAAACAGTAGCTGATAGACCTGACATTGTCGCGAGAGTCTTTTCTTTAAAAGTAAAACATTTGATAGAATGTATTGTTAAGAATAAATGTTTTGGAGATGTCAAGTCCTACGTATATGTTATAGAATTTCAAAAAAAGGGATTACCACATATCCATTTGTTGGTTATATTAACGTCCAATTCAAAAATATTAAAACCAGAGAGTATTGATGGACATATTTCAGCTGAAATACCAGATGAATTGGTTAATCCTAGATTACATGAAATTATTATGGCAAATAATATACACGGTCCTTGTGGAGATTGGTGTTTCGTTGATGGAAAATGCTCAAAAAATTTTCCTAAACCTTTACGAGAAGACACTACTGTTGAAGAAAATTGTTATGTGGTATATAGAAGAAGAAACACAGGTAAAACGTATACACGACCTAATGAATATATTGTTGCTAATCGTTTTGTTGTACCTTATTCTCCTAAACTTTCACAAACATTCAATTGTCATATTAATGTTAAAGTTGTATCCAGTATTAAGTCCGTCAAATATTTGTATAAATATATTTATAAGGGTCATGATGCTGCATCAATTATCATTACAAATAGTAATGGAGAAGCTACTATTAATCATAATGAAATCAATCATTATGAAGAAAATAGATATGTTGGTCCAGTAGAAGCAGCATGGAGAATTTTAAGTAAAACTTTATCCAAAAAAAGTCATAGTATAAATCGTTTACCAATACATTTACAAAATGAGCAAAATATTCTTATTCGGCAAGTTGATACAGAGGAAGAAATATCATTTAATTTAAATAAAAATACAAAATTATTAGACTACTTCCTTTTAAATGAACGTGATGTAAATGCTCGTCAGTAATTTTATACCGAGATTCCCGAATACTATTCATGGGATAAAACAAAATGTAAATGGAACAAGAGACTCCGTAAAGAGAAGGCAATAGGCAGAATTTATTCTGTTAATCCCTGCCACACAGAATTATTTCACCTTAGATTATTATTACTTACAACTAAAAGTGCGATTTCATACGAATCATTGAAGACTGTTAATGGCGTATTACATGATACATTTACGTCAGCTTGTTTAGCATTAGGACTAATAGAGGATGATCATGAATGGAAGGCAAGGTTACACCGTTTAAACATTCTGTCAATGTGTTGATATGTGAAGTATATACTTCATTAGGTTTTAATGACATTTCATTACTTTAATAGAAGTAGTGTCCGTCTAAGTGTGAAAAATCGTATTTTTTCACTGAAAGTGAAAATTTTTTTTCTTATACTTTTTGGGTTTTTGACACATTAAATAAAGTATATTTATTATTTGCTTACTGTTTTTTATAGCTTAAGGCATATAGAATTTAGTTAAAAAAAACTTTTTTAAAATAATTTTAAAAGAACAAAAATATTGCGCCTTCATTATGAGATGACCGTGTGGGGCAAAACCGGACGAATCAGAATTGCTGTATTGAATGTTGACGTAAAACTCACAGTGATTTACTGTGAACCACTAATAATATAATTTCTTAACAAAAGTGTTGCATCGATCCAAATAATGAGTCTGAAAACAAGGAAAGCTTTTTTTTGCATTTTTTGACATTTTGTTAATGAATTTTTTATACAGTTACTATCAGTCATTAATTTTAATAATATGTCTAAGAAAACAATATATTTTGTATTAAATAAGTTAAATATGTATCAGTAAAGACTCTTATTGAATTTTTAAATTACAAAAATGCATATTTGTGGTTCAACTTTGGCTAAATTTGAACGGTGTCCGGTTTAACCCCACCATTTTTGGGATTTTCGTTTTCTAGGTGGTCATATTCAAAGGGACTTACCAACAAAACTATCTATTATTTTTTAAATGGAACAACAGTATTTTTTAGTTGAAGTAACAAGCTTTAAAATGGTATATTACACTTTGGCAAAAAATATGACTTTATATGGTTTTTTTTGCAAAAGACCAAATCCGTCCGGTTTAACCCCAGTCTCCCCTACTTTAATTTTCTTTATTTTTCAATTGTCCAATTTAATATTTTTCTAATTTCTAATAATTGTTAATTTCACAATAGTGAAATCTGCAATGTCTCCATTTACCAGTTTACCAAATTCTCTATTGTGCTAATTTTCTTAATTAAAAATTTCTCTATTTCGACAATTTTGTAGTAAACAAATTTCCAATTTCCTAATATGCCAATTTTCCAATAACTAAGGCTCAGATTTCTCTATTTATTATTTCACAAAATTTTCCAATTCTTGATTTTATCAATGTTTATGTTTTGACAAATTTCTCAATAGAAATTCCTTTTTAGTAGCTTTTATTTTTAAACCTAAAGAAAATTCATTGTGTGGTTAGTAAAATTGTATTTTTCAACTATGTGTTTTATATTCTTCCATGTTAAAAGATTCAACTTCATTCTCAAATATCTTAATAAGCACCGCTTCCTACCTTTAAAAAAATATCATTCTATTCCTGGAATGTTCTATTATATGATGCTTTAATTAGAAAAATATTCAAAGAAAAAAATTTTCCGAGAGAACTACCTTAAGGTTTCAAAGTTTAGTTTTTAAAAATCCCTTTATTGTTTATAAAATAATAAATAATTAATCATAAAATAATTAACCATATTTAAATAATTTTGTCTAAATTTTGTTTTAAATTAAAGGTAGATAAATTTTTCATCGAATCTTATTCTCGGAATTTTAAAAGAAAACTTTGTATATTAAATATTGTGCTAATGGCACGGTAAGTTTGATTTTTTCTTGACTTTTTATATTAAAAACAACATAATAATGTGTTAATAACATAGTTATTAAGGACTCTACTGCCTTTTGTGCCGTTGGCATCGGCACATAAGTTACTATTTTGACTATAATATAAGAATTTTAATGATAAGGTAATTTTTTTAACCTCAATGTTGACTACCCTCACGTTTTTTGTAAGTGGTTCTTGTAAATTCATCCTTACAATTATGTTTTACAAAATGAAATTTTCGTTGTATAAATAACTATAATTTTTGTATGTAGATTCTTAAGAGGACCAAAATTTTGGTTGAAAAGCTTAAATAAAGAAAAGCTAAAATTTAATGGACTTGACAACATCTTTACAATAATATTAAATATTTAATAAACAAATTGAACAAAAAAATTTTTTTACTTTCAAAGAGTAACATTTATTTACTCATCCCTTCCGGGTTCGAGGGCCTCCGTTCTCTTTTCATCTAGATCTTCTCATCTCTTAAACCACCTAACTGACAAGTGCCTGGGCTTCCGTTTCTTGTTCCTTTTTCTCATAATGGGTTCATCCCGTTCATCGCCCACCCTTTTTTATAAAGTCAAACTCTACTTTCTCCTTTCATCTTCTTAGCATTAACCCTTTCATTCACTAACTTTCATTCACTACTTTCTCTCAATGTCTCTCGTGCCATCCTCACATCATCCTAACCTTCTCGTTCTTACATTTATACGTTTTCCTTCCTCTCCATGATCTCTTTAACTTCTCCTTTCTATATCTAAGCCTATTTCTGGACCCACTTTGATGACCCCTTCCGTATTCTCTTTCACCTGACATCTTACACCATCCACCTAAACACTTTCTCTGTCCATTTTTACCTCACTTCCATTTCTTTTCTCCGCCCACGCTGCTTGTTCCAGCATCCATCTTTTCCTTCTTTCGCTCCACGTTCTATCCACATCTATCCTCTCAACACATGCTTTCAACTTACTCTTTAATCTAATAACTTCATTCTTATCTTCCTCATCCTTTAATTCCACAATCCATAATTTTGGTTTTTCCTCATCATCTCCCCTCACCCCCTTAACATTTCTGATCCTATCCTTAGCCCCAATCCTTGACAACAGTGCTTCTACTTTTTCTTTACCTTCTGTCCAGCCAACCTTGATTCCTCTGATCACAATATTCCTCTTCCTTTTCTCTCTTTCCATAAGTTTTTTCATCATTTTTTTTCATTTTTTTTTCATCATTAAATGCTACTCTCTCCATTTCTACCTTCTCTCTCCGCAAATTCTTCTCATTCTCACCTATACTTATTCCTTTCTGTACATTCTCTATTCTTTTCCACATACTCTCTTTCTTCTCTTCCCAACTTGCCTCCCACTCTTCAAACCGCTTTAAAATCACTTTCACTGCCTTTCTTAACATTTTAATCTGCCTAGACCTGGTTTCCTCTAATTCCTTAAAATCATCCATTTGCTCCCAAGTTTCATTAAATTTTTCTTTCGAATCCTTCATTGAGCTTTTCATTACTCTAAGTAAAACTTGGCAATCTTTACATTTAATAGTTTTCATGATATCCTTCTTTTCAAATTGACGCGCCCTGTCATCATTCACTCTTTCACTACTCAACTCATTGCTCTCCGTCATTCTTTCGCCCTACCTTATCTATACTTTCTCGATATCGTTATCTTCGTCACTCTCTCTATCTGTCACTCTCACTCAGCTCGCTCTAACCATAACCTCACAATTTTTCCTTCTTTTTCACTTCTTTTTACCATTCATATATTTAACTACCTCTTCATATACTCTTTTCATTCACACCTTCGCACTTCATTCTACACTTACCAATCACTCCACTGCCCACCCTTCAGTTATTATTAATAAATTTTAAATAAAACTATTTCCCCTTCACAAACGCGTCAGCTACTCATCGGTACCGGAAACGGTACCGGTTCCACAGCTAAAGTTTTAAAAGACGTATGGGGTTGCCCCTAACGTTTTTTTCCTAACTACGGTTCTCACTCGTATATATAATTCACTAATTATTTGTGCACAGAAAGTATACAAATTGGAAAAAAGGACTTGTCCTGACAATTGTACGGCACTAAAAAAATCAACACGGAAAGATTTCATTATTGGATGTCAATTTATGATGGGAAGTACGAATAGAATTTTCTGACACATTTCATAAACAATTATGTGAGGGCTAGAGATGATCATATGCACCAATCTTCACACTGTGCCATATGTAACAGGAAGTCAGGACCATACTTAGCAAAAAAGGCGTTGAGGGCAACCCCCAACGTCTTCTTAAACTTTGGCTGTGGTACACTGTTAAGCAACTATTAAAAAACAGTTTTAAGCAACAGTGTTTATTTGAAAAATTTTTTTGATTCTGTTATTAACAAATGAATAAAAAGTTACATTTAAGTCGTTTTCGGAGATGTTTATAAAATTGTTTTGATCCTAGTTTCACAAAATTGCAATTATTTAAGGTTTCAAAGTTTATTTTTTAAAAATCCCTTTATTGTTTAAAAAATAATAAATAATCTATATTAATAAAATAAGTGTTTTGTCTGTACACTGCACAGAACTTTGAAATTTTTGTTTATTTTTTCTTTCAAGTTTTGAATTACAAAAATGCTGTCTAAAAGAATTATGTATGTTTGTATGATTGCATGTATGTATATATATGTATGTATGTATGTATGTCCGCGATATTTTTTCCAGGCATCACTTAAAAACGGCTACACGGATTGAAGTTAAATCTTGCAGTCTGTTAGGTGTTCGCGTAACTTAAATTTATAGCAAAACCCCATTAATAATGATAATAATGATCAGGGATTAATAATTGAATTATAATTTGTAGCCAAACCCCATTAAAAAATATTTTTTTAAACGGAAATTATGACACTTTTTCAAAAAAATATAAAACTTAAAAACTGTAATTTTTTCCATGTTTTGACGGATCACTGCAAAACTCTTTGTACTTAGCTCTTTTATTTAGATAAAATTTATTAAATTAATTAATATTTTAACATTAAAAAAAAAATGGAAAAATAAATTAAAATTTTGAATTTCAAATTTCTACAAAATTAAAAAAATCAAAAATATTCATTTGTAAAATTTTTTGTTTGTTTAAAACCTAATTTGACAGAGTGTTAGGTCTTGACTCAAGTAGGGTTTATAAATTTACAAAATTGAAAAATATTAATAACAACGGGAGATACACTATTTTTTCAGAAAATTAAAAAAATTAAAATTTTTATAATTATACATTTTTTGATGGACTGTTTTTAAACTTTCTACAATTGAGAAATTAGAAGTTTAATTTATTTAAATTAATCATATTACATGTGAATCCGTCACATTTTAGCATAATTTTGAAAAAAATGTTATTCTATAGCTGAGATAAAACAAAAAATTGTTATCGGGATAAAAAAATCAAAAAAATTATAATTGTAACGAATTACTTAGATGCATAATACATAATAGTAAAATTAAGAAATACAAGATTAAAATAATTTATTCAATTATTTAATGGACACAAATCAAATTTTGAAAAATGTACATTCTTGGATTTGTTTCTTTTATACAATGTTCCTTAATTGACAGAACTTTAAAAATATTTAAAATTGGAGATTGAACAATTTTTCTAACAATCTAAAAATATTCTTGTTAGTTTTATCATTTTCTAATAAACATGAATTCTAATATTTGTAACTAATAGGCAATATAAATTTTATTAATTAATTTAAAATTAATTTCATTTTATTTTAAAGTTGGAATTAAAACAGATTTGCATAATGTATATTATAAATACTCTTATGATAAATATAATATAATGTAAACAAAACAATACAAAACTATTAATTTTCGTAAGATTTTTGCTTTTTTGGTACTTTTTAAGTAAATTATACTTTTGAATATAAATTATCCTTTAATATGTGACTATTCTTAAGAAACTTTAAAATTATTTTTGAAGACGAATGATTGGTTCCTTTCACGTGACAGATCTTAGAAATAATATCGTAGAAAATAAACAAAAACTAAATAAAATAAAACATTTATGAATTTCATAAATTGTGAAGAAGATTTTAAGCAATGTAAAGACAAAAGTTAAAATGTATCAGTAGGAACTAAAACCCCTTCGAAGACGGGAACGACAGCTATTATTTAAATAATTTTGTCTAAATTTTTTTTTAAATTTAAGGTAGATATATCTGACATCAAATCTACTTCTTGGAATTTTAAAAGAAAAATTTTGTTCATTAAATATTTAATTAACAAAATTAACAAAATTTTTTTTTCATTTTCAAAGAGTACTATTTTCTTAAATTTACCAAGTTTTGTTTAAAAATGATTTGTACTACTTAAGCAACGATTAAAAAATAGTTTTAAGCAACAGTGTTTATTTGAAAATTTTTTTTGATTCTGTTATTAACAAATAAATAAAAAGTTTCATTCAAGTTGTTTTCAGCAATGTTTATAAAATTGTTTTGATCCTAGTTTGACAAAATTGCAATTATTTAAGGTTTCAAAGTTTAGTTTTTTAAAATCCCTTTATTGTTTATAAAATAATAAATAAATAATCATAAAATAATTAACCATATTTAAATAATTTTGTCTAATTTTTTTTTAAATTAAAGATAGATAAATTTGACATCGAATCTTCTTCTCGGAATTTGAAAAAATTTTGTTTATCAAATATTTAATTAACAAATTAAACAAAAAATATTTTTCCACTTTCAAACAGTACTATTCTCTTAAATTTACAAAATTTTGTTTAAAAATGATCTGTACTACTTAAGCAACTTTTAAAAAATAGTTTTAAGCAACAGTGTTCATTTGAATTTTTTTTGTATTGTTATTAACAAATAAATAAAAAGTTACTTTTTAATCGTTTTCGGCAATGTTTATAAAATTGTTTTGATCCTAGCTTTACAAAATTTGCAATTATTTATTTAAGGTTTCAAAGTTTAGTTTTTAAAAACCCATTTATTGTTTATAAAATAATTAATAATAATTAATCATAAAATAATTAACCATATTTAACTAATTTTGTTATGTTCAATTTCAACTTTCTGAAAAAATATTGTTATCTGTGCATAATATAGTGCTGTTCATTATATACTTAGTCATATAAACAAATCTTAAAAACATTACCGAAAACGACTTCAATGTAACTATTTCTTTCTTTGTTCAACACGACTTTCTATGAAATTGGAAATGCCAACCACCATCTTTCAAGCATTCTCTTTCTCTCTCTCTCTCTCCTTCAAGCTGCCTGGCATCCCAATTTTTCGAAATTCTTCAAGCTACCTGCCATCCCCAATTAGGATGAGGATCATTAGACGAAGAAAATTTTCTAATTATACCTACCTTTCTTATCTCTCTCACTTCAACTATTTTTAATTTTCCTCTCTCTCTATACCATTAAGCGTCACGCTTTTTGCGTTACAAACCCATAGCTAGCTGATTTCTTATATAGGACTGTCGTCCCATAAATGCTGGTGAACTTTGGGAACAATTCAAAATTTATATGTCCGAAGATTATGCTAGAAACTTTGATAACATTGCTGCTGAAAAAATGGCATACATACATGTCAAAAATATGTTATCTGATGAAGGTTATAAGTTGAATGATTTTCTTGGATTGATGGATGTAGAAGATGAAACTGATAATTTTGCAGTTACCCATTCTATAAATATTGAAGAGGAAAAGGAATTAGGAAAAGAAAGGTATGATAAACTGAACGTCAAACAAAAAGATATAGTCGATTTTATATTAAATGCAGTAGATGATAATATAGATAATACTTGTCGGTGTGTATATGTCGATGGTCCTGGAGGATCAGGAAAAACATTTATGTATATTACATTATTATTGTGGCATTTATTGAGGAGTCTCGGTAAAACTGTTTGCAATATGGCATTTACAGGGATAGCTGCAACCTAACTTCCCATGGGTCGAACAGTTTATAAAATATTGGGTTTACCCGTGCCATTATATAATGGTTCATCTTCAAATATAAAAGTGCAGTCTAAAGAGGGGTTGTATTTGAAAAATGTTGATGTCTTCATTTGGGATGAGGCTCCAATGTCACCAAAGTATGCCTTAGAGATTATGGACAGAACATTAAGAGATATTATGCAAGTAGATGTTCCTTTTGGTGGTAAAACGATTATTTTAGGAGGTGATTTTAGACAAGTATTACCAATAAAACAAAATGGTACAAGATCTGAAATTATAAATTTGTCAATTAAAAACAGCAAATTATGGAAGATATTTGCAAAATTTACCTTATCTGAAAACATGCGAGCTTTACCGGAAGAAACACAATTTGTTAATTTTTTACTTGACATAGGAAATGGCATATTTAACGATGTAAAAGATTGTGTTCAATTACCAGACAACATTTTGGAAGAAGGAAATATTGATATCAGTACAGATGTATATGGAGAGTTGATTAAACAGAAAAGGTTTGAAGATTTGGCATTATGTGCTATTTTAGCTCCGAGAAATATTGATGTAGATGAAATTAATAATAATGTTGTCCAGTTATTAGATAAGAGCGAAGAAAAAGTTTATAGAAGTATTGACAGTGTAGATAATCGTGATAATAATAATGATCGTGAAGTCAGTTTACCTAATTACTTAAACACTCTATCACCACCTGGTTTACCATCACATGTTTTGCATTTACGAATAAATTCCGTAGTCATGCTTATAAGAAATCTTAGTATTAACGAAGGTTTATGTAATGGAACAAGATTATTGGTTTTAGCATTATCTAATCATGTTATAAAATGCAAAATATTAACGGGAGATAAATGTGGAAATATTGTGTTTATACATCGAATATTATTGTACTGTGAAAATGTTTATTCCTTTACATTTAAAAGAACACAATTTCCAATTAAACTAGCATTTGCTATGACTATAAACAAATCTCAAAGACAGACATTTCATAAAATTGCAATTGATTTAAGAAAAGATGTTTTTAATTATGGTCAATTATATGTTGCATTATCAAGAGTTCGTTCATTTAATTCAATCAAAGTTTATTTAGGAAATCAAAGAAGTAGAAAATGTATTAAGAATTAGGTGTACAAAGAAATTTTTGAATAATTCTACTTGTAAAAATGGAATATATATTCTTAACATATAATATTATTACAGAAGGTACTTGTAGCACAGTTGCAAATAGTTCATGAAAATTAACCTATTAAGGTCCATGCTTAGGGAAAAATTTTTATCAAAAAAGTGACTACGGGAAAGAGGACCGTTTACCAAACAATGATTTTTGACATTAAAAATTGTTTAAAAAATAATTTGTTTAAACAATTTGTTATAAACAAATAGAAAAATAATAAAAATTATAAAAAATAAACAGCGCCAATCGATTGTACGCGAAAAATTACTAAAGGAACATGTGTTACGTTTTCTAATTGTTCACTCTATTTGTTATAAACAATCAATAAACAATAACAATAACCTTGATCCCATCTCAGCCTATGCTTAGGGAAATATGGATTTAAAAAAAGTGACTACGGCAACGAGGACCGTTTACCAAACAATGATTTTTGACATTAAAAATTGTTTAAAAAATAATTTGTTTAAACAATTTGTTATAAACAAATAGAAAAATAATAAAAATTATAAAAATTAAACAGCGCTATTCGATTGTACGCAAAAAATTACTAAAGGAACATGTGTGACATTTTTTAATTTTTCACTCTATTTGTTATAAACAATCAATAAACAATAACAATAACCTTGATCCCATCTCAGCCCATGCTTAGGGAAATATGGTTATCAAGAAACTAACTACGGCAAAGAGGACCGTTTACATAATAATGATTTTTGACATAAAAAATTGTATACAAAATAATTTGTTTAAACAATTTGTTAGAAACAAATAGAAAAGTAATAAAAGCATTAAAAAATAAGGAGGGCTATTGGAATGTAGAAGAAAAATTTCTCAAGGAACATATGTAAATTTATTTTTTTACATATTTGTTATAAATAATCGATAAACAGTGTCAAATACCTTAGGATAAGTCGAGGAGAGATGGATCAATGGGGGTCAGAATTCGTGAAGCGGATCACCTTAAATAATGAAAATTTTATTTTTAATGATATACGGTTTTTTTGTATCCTCATTTGATGAAAATTAATTACTGTAATTATTAGAAGAAAAAATTTTTTGTTAATGTTATTAACAAATGAAATTTTTGTCAGTCCTTATTTAAAAAAAAATTTTCTCGACTTGGTAATGCTAACTATCTAGCTTGGGAATATGGGCGCGCGTAGCGCGCATTTTTGGGGTTCTGGTATCAATAACATTTTCAATTATCGTGGATACAATTTCGTTTCATTTCAATAAGCAATTCTGTCTTTCTTGGGGGTGAAAGGTTTGGGAGGGCGGTGTCCATTGCTAAAGAATATTTCGCCTTCAACCAAGTCGTATATAGCGACATTTACAGTTATAATACGTACTGACACGTCATATTTCGGTATTCTCTTGAATAGATAGCCTCTTACGCGTTTTCATGGTTAATATGGAACTCTTACGTAAAAATATCAAAAAGTGGAGCAGCTAGGATTTTAAATCTTGAAAATTTAGAATCTGGGAGCCATTTAGGACAATTCCACATTAGCCGTTTGTTGTTACATTTTCAGGCCACCTGCGACTGGTTGAGGCACACTGTGCGACCCCCTTCAAGGAGGACAGAATTGCTTATTTAAATGAAACGAAATTTTATCCACAATAGATGAAAATGTTATTGATACTCATCGTTTTATGATCTTTGACTACCCTCCACCCTCATTGACCATCTTTCACCTCTATGTAGCCCTCTATGTAGCCATTCCACCCCGCCCCCTAATTATCACAGAATTGTTTATTGAAATAAAACGAAATTTTATCGATGATAATTGAAAATGTTATTGATACTTATTGTTATAGGATATTTGTCTCCCACCCCACCCTTATTAAACAACTTTTCCCCTTCTCTTTTGTCCTCTATGTAACCACCCCGACCCTCTCCAAGGAGGACTTAAGTGCTGATTGAATTGAATCGAAATTTTATCCACGATAATTGAAAATGTTATTGATACTCATCGTTGTAGAATCTTTGACTACCACACCTCTCACCCTCATTGACCATCATTTACCTTTCTGTAGCCTCCTATGAAGCCACCCCTCGTCGCCCCAATTATGACAGAATTGCTTATTAACATGAAACGAAATTTTATCCACGATAATTGAAAATGTTATTGATACTCATCGTTGTAGGATCTTTGCCTAACCACTCTCATTGACGACCATTTCCCCCCTCTTTAGCCCTCTATGTAACTGCTTCCCAACCGCTCCCCAAGAATGACAGAATTGCTTATTGCATTGAATCGAAATTTTATCTATGATAATTAAAAATGTTATTGATACTCAATGTTGTAGGATCTTTGACAACACCCCTACCCCCGTCTTGATTGACCACCATTTCCCTTTATGTACCCTCCCAATAGTTGTAGGATGCCTTTTTAAAAGTCTTATTTCATGGCAGAAAATCACTCTTAATTTATACTAATTAATATGGCAAGGTAAATTTGTAATTATTTTAAATTCCTCTTGATTAAGATAATATTTTTCACAGATGTATAAGTACATCTATGAAAAATACTATCTTAATCAAAATGAATCATAGAGGGAAATCATTGATGGTCCACGAGTGAGAAGGGGGGGGGGTAGATAAAGATCCTTTAACGATGAGTATCAATATCATTTTCAATTATCGTGGATTAAATTTCGTTTCATTTGAATAAGCAATTCTAAAATCCTTAAGGGTGAGGGGTTGGGTTGGCTACATAGAGGGCCACAGAATGGTAAATGGTGGCTAATAAGAGTGGTGGGGGTGGTAAAAGATCTTTTAACGATAAGTATCTATATCATTTTCATTTATCGTGGATTAAATTTCGTTTCATTTCAATAAGCAATTCCGTAATCCTTGGGGGTGAGGGATTGGGGGGGGGGGTGGGGTTGTCTATTTCTAAGAAGTATTTTGCCTTCAACGAAGTCGGGTTTATCGACATTTACAGTTATTATACGTAATGACAGGTCTTATTCCGATATTTTCTTGAGTTGATAGCCTCTTTTCATAGGTAATATAGCGTTTTCATGGTAATTATGGATCTCCCACGTAGAAATATCAAAAAGTGGAGCAGCTAGGATTTCAAATCTTGAAATTTTGAATTCTGGGAGCCATTTAGGACAATTCCACATTAGCCGTTTGTTGTTACATTTTCAGACCACCTGCGACTGTTTGAAGCACACTGTGTATCACTTGGTGTTATTAATTCACATGTATAACTAAATTTAACGATTTTTCCGAGTCAGTCAAAAATTTAAAAGTAAAAGTTAAAAAACCACTTTTTTAAAACTTTTTTAAGCTTTCTCTTTTATCTGTCGAAACGTTAAAAAAAGTGTTTCTTGACCTTTTCTTTTAAATTTTTGACTGACTCAAAGAAATCGATAAATTCAGTTATACATGTGAAATGTTATAATTGTTATCGCTCTGGCCGTCTTCTGACGTGACAGCGTTTTACTCCGAGTTCAAGAAATTGGAGTACCGTTGCGTACTAATTTCTAGAAAACTATAATTCACATTATCAAGATTTCTGTGTCATTTTCTTATTTACGGTCTAATCTTGTGACACATAATTTTTTCCGTGACTTTTCTTTTTATTCAGTTTTAATAAATATTTTAACAAATTATGACATTCTGGTTTTTAACATGTAAAAGAGCGACTCAATCTCTATCGAAGTCAATATTGATACGTCTGCACGTTTATACGGCTTGAAACTTGTTACACAGTAGTTTTTGGGGTTCACATTTTTGAAAGACCGTAATATTGGATCCTCCATTTTGAATTCTAAAAACCAGATTTTAAATTCGTAATCAGCAACCTCGAAAACTCCCTAAAAGACAGTTTTGAGCGAATCTGATAAGTTTTTAATTTTTTGTCAGACATATTGGATTCCGCCATTTTGAATTTTCAAAAACTAACACCGGATTCGTAATCAGCTACCCCAGAAATCCCCGAGTAGACAGTTTTAAGTAAATCCGATAGGTTTTTAATTTTTTTGTCAGACATATTAGATCCGCCATTTTCAATTTTAAGAAACTGACACCGGATTTGTAATCAGCGATCCCGAAAACTCCCGAGTAGCCAGTTTTAAGCGAATCTAATATGTTTTAAGTTTTTTGTCCACCATATTGGATCCGTCATTTTAATTTTAAGAAACTGACACCATATTCGTAATCAGCGACTTCAAAAACTTCCGAGCAAGAAGTTTCAAGCGATTTCAATCATTTCTTTTTCATTTTTCCAGATTTTTAAAAAACACATTTTTTATCGCAAAAGTACTCTTCTTTAGCTTTAGTTTTTATAAACTTTTTGACAAGTTATGACTTTTTGGTTTGCACCACGTGAAAGAGCGTCTCAAAATCTATCATAATCGTCAAAAAAGTGAAAAATGATTTTTTGACAGGCAAGCCCCCTTTTCACAGTACAGGTCACATGTATCACATTACTCGAAACCATATAACACTTGAAAGAGGTATATGGTTTTTGCTCAGAAACCATATACCAGGTCGCCAAGTGATATACGGTTTCCCGAAACCTGGTATATTTTTTTGTACTTGGTTATTTTCTATCATTTTTCTTATCATTATTTCTATTATTGACCCTAGCATTATTTCTATCATTTTTCCTATCATTATTTCTAAAATTTTCTTTATTAATATTTCTATCATTTTTTATCGTCGCGAAAAAATGATAGTAAAAAAATGATAGGAAACTAATGATAGATCCTATTAGGAATTTCCTATCGTACATTCTCGTAAGGGTAGATTCCTCCCGGCTGTTTCTGATTAATGATGTGGTTGATTGGGCCGAAAGAGAAACAACAGTTTTGCTGGTGATACTGGTTTTATTATTTCCTCAGTAGCTCACTTCTTAGATACATCACAAACGTTGATCAACTGACTCCGAAAATTCCGAGTTCACCCGAGACCCCTGTCCCCACTCTCTTCTAGCGCATTGAGGAAGGGGGACCCAGGGCTCAAAATGAAAGAGGGGATTGGCACAGACAAAGCGAATACAATAATTTCTCTAACATTGCCGCCCGCCTCGTTCCCTGAACGAAAAACAATATTGAAAAATAGGGAAACGATAAAGAACGAAATCGTACAAATAAACAGAAAACTTAAGCATTAACTAGGAAAAAGAAGTTTGACACAACACACTTGTAACATCTCTGGTCATGTGCGAAGCACTCACTGGGCGCCGCCCGCCGTCTCGCAACCCTCAACGTCAGAGCTCTGGGTCACAGGAACTGGGAGGTGAACAAGTTTAGTCACTGGTCTGGTATAAGTTCCATTTTGAGTCTTGACGGTATCCACTCGGACCAGCTGATCTGCACCACAGTGTGTCTCCAAGATGCGTCCCAAGGGCCAATGTCCATGAGGTCCTAGAAGTGATGGGTCAATTAGGATGACTAAATCTCCAGTCTTGAGAGTCGGTCGGGCCTTTGTCCATTTTGCCCTCTGCTGGAGCGTATTTAGATAATCTAAAGACCACCGACGCCAAAATTGATCGCGGGTTCCACGCACGAGCTTCCAGTGGGTCAGGCGATCCAAATTCTCATCCGCTAATGAGAGCTGAGGAATTAAGGTGAACGCTGTACCAATAAGAAAGTGACCTGGCGTCAGCCCGTCGAGATCCTCAAGGTCACCGGTGAGCGGGATCATAGGGCGACTTTTGAGCACCATCTCGATCTCCACGAGCAATGTCGCAAACTCCTCATATGTGAACTTCCTAGAACCAGAGACTCGCCGAAGATGGGTTTTCATGGACTTGACTCCGGCTTCCCAGAGGCCGCCAAAGTGGGGAGCCGAAGGTGGTATAAACTGCCATGCGATTTGATCTTGAGCCAAAGTAGTTTTAATTCTCTTCCAATCAATTTCTGCCTCAAGAAACAATCGGCGAGACAAGGCTCCGAGAAAGCTTTCTGTGGTAAGGACACCAACAAGCTCCAAATGGATCGCCTTGGTCACAAGGCAGACGAAGATTGAAACATATCCTTTCGCAGATGAGATTCATCGTCCCTTTGACCGCAGAACTTGGAAGGCTCCAGCATAATCGATGCCGGTCTTGCCGAACGGTCTTGATGGATTGACACGGGAGGCTGGTAGATCGGCCATGAGTTGGTTCGATGTTCTTCTTAGTGTCTTGGAGCAGACAACGCATCGTCGCACAGTGGGATGAATCTGGAATTTACTGTTCAAAAATATCCAGAGCCTCTAATTCTTAACCAAATTTAAAGTTCTTTTTTTTAAATTAAAGCTTAATAAATTTCTAAAAACATTGTCGGAGCCGATTTTTGAAAAAAAAATTTTTTAACTTTTTTATTATTGTTTAAATGTAATAAAAGAGCTAATTATCAACATTCCACACGTTTAATCTACGTCACTTAGTAATACTTAAGCAAAAAAAAATTAATAACTTTACTTTCAGGAAAGTTAAATTTTACTTAATAAATAAAATTTCACAATTTTCCTGATTGTTACAAACAAATTATTGACGAAGAGGCATATATTCAGTATTTATTAAGATTAAAGGTAATGAGTAAGGTTTTTTTTCTATCTGATCACATAGTATTAAATAAAATTTTACTTTCCTGAAAGTAAAGTTTTTAATTTTTTTTTGCTTAAGTATTACTGACGTAGATTAAGTGACGTAGGTTAAACGTGTGGAATGTTGATAATTAGCTCTTTTATTACATTTAAACAATAATAAAAAAGTTAAAAAAAAATTTTTTCAAAAATCGGCTCCGACAATGTTTTTAGAATTTTATTAAGCTTTAATTTAAAAAAAAGAACTTTAAATTTGTTTAAGAATTAGAGGCTCTGGACATTTTTGAACAGTAAATTCCAGATTCATCCCACAGTGCGTCGGACGAAGGATTTGACTCTGGCCCGGCCTCCAAGGATCCAAGCTCTTTTCAATACGTAAGCGTATGTGAGAGTAGGGCCACCATGTAGAGCTCTTTGATGAGCCCAATCTACGATGAGTTCGGCCAGATGACTTCGACCAGACAAAATGGGCGGATGTTTTTCTTCGGTACTCAGGGATGAGTTTTCGAGTCTTCCACCAACTCTTAGAATATGCTGCTCGTCTAGAAAAGGTTATAATCGAGCGAGAGCACTGCCAACTTGCACAGATTCATTCCGTTCTAAAAGTCCTATCTCGGCGGCGAAGGTTTGTTGCTGATCCATTTTGATGCATGTGAGAAATTCAATTTTGAGTTCCTTGGTCGTCATTGGAGCGCGTGGCGTCAAGACTAAATTGGTAGACGTTCGACGAGATTGTAGCAGCCTTCGGCATCGAACCAAAGCTCTCAAAAGCTATGATAGGGAAGAGAAGCGGCCGAGCAGAGTGTTGGTGGTTTGAGTTGTCAAGCAATGAAGTGAGGTTTGGCTCTCAATATTCAGATTGTCTGGAGATTGCAGCAGGAGCTCTTGAGGCCACATGTCGGTTGTCTGCTGACGCCAAGCTGGTCCCTGCCACCAGAGCTGATTGTTTTTAAGGTTCGCGGTATCCACACCTCTGGTGGCCAGATCTTCTGGATTGTTATCCGTTGGCACGTAACCCCATTTAATACCTGGAAGCAACTCTTGAACATGGCTAATGTAATTGTCCACTAAGTCGTTGCCAACAGGTTGGCGGGACGATAGCCAGTGAATAACGACTTGGGAGTCGCTCCATGCGTAGCAGTCTTTTAGTTCAATGCAGAGAGCTTCTGCCTGCGATTTAAGCAATTGTGCGCCCAATAGGGCTGCTTGAAGTTCCAGTCGTGGTATGGTCATTCTGGCGGCAGGTCGCTCTGTGGGCAATAAGCTTTTGATTGGCGAGAGCTTGGTTTTAGCCGACATTAATCGAGTACATGCTGGCTCCTCGCAGTGACTGGTACGAGAATAAACGGCGTCAGCCATAGCACGTCGGCTGGCGTCTGAAAACACATGGAGTTGTAATGCACATTCTGGTCTGTAGTTAATCCATCGAGGTAGTGTAAGTACTTGTGTCTTGTTGATATTCTCTCTGAATTTGAGCCAGCGTGAAATCATAGAGTTCGGAAGCTGTTTGTCCCACGATAACCTTGCTCTCCAAAAGTCTTGGATGTGCATTTTGCCAACCACGACTAACGGTGCGAGCCAACCAACAGGGTCGAAAAGCCTCGCCAATTCTGCCGGAGCCTTTCGTTTGGTAACAGCTTCGTCGTGGCCAAGTTCTGGCGGAGAAAATCTGAATTCATCAGTGATTGGATCCCAGGCAATTCCTAACTCGTTGACAAGACCTCCGACCTCGAAGTGGTGCCAGCTGGGTCGCAATCTGTCAGAAATTGGAACATCCTCCATGAAGTCTTGTTGATTGGATACCCATTTTTTTAGCTCAAAGCCACCTTTCTTTAACAGCCCCACGAGTTGGTCTCTGCGTCGTCGCGCGTCCTCTAGATCTTTTCCCCCACTCAAGAAGTCGTCGACGTAGAGTTCGTTGTAAATAGACTTCACTCCTTCCGGAAAGGCGTTTCCCTCATCTACACAAAGCTGGTGTAAGGTGCGTAAGGCGAGATATGGAGCACACGTCTCTCCATAAGTGACAGTGAGAAGGACAAAGTGTTCCTCAGGTTGTTCTGGATCTGGGCTCCAAATGATTCGCTGGAGATGAATGTCCGATTGTCTAATTAAGATCTGTCTGAACATCATTTTGATGTCAGCGCAGAAAACAACCTTGTGCATTCTCCAACGAGTAACAACAGTTGCCAAATCACTCTGAAGCTTTGGGCCTGAGTGGAGAATATCGTTGAGACTGTGGCCAGAGGCAGTCCGTCTAGAAGCGTTAAAGACCACGCGGAGTTTCTTGCTATTGTCACCGCGTTGCCAGATTCCGTGGTTAGGAATGTAGTTAATCCCAGAGGATTCGTCTTCGAACTCTTGTGTCGTTAGGCGTCTCATGTGTCCTGTTTGCAAATAATCACTCATAAAGCTTCGTTGCTGCGACAACAGAGCAAGTCGAGCTGCTGGTAGACTTGATCCCAGGGAACGTTCGGAGTCCTTTTTCAATGTCAGAGGGACAATGTAGCGTCCGTGCAAGTCTCGGCTGTATGAAGTCGTGTAGAGGTTCTCGCACATTAAATCTTGGATGAATCGCTTTACAAGGCAAAGTTTTATATTGTTTAATAAATTTTCTGCTCTTAATGTCAAACTGTTCTGAACTATTTACGAAACTTTCTGTACATTTTATAAAACAGGTCTGTAAAAAAAACTTCTGTAATTTATAAAACTAATTCAGCAAAAGTTATCAAATTATTTTGTGGAAAGTACAAAATAGTTCTATCTAAATATCAAAATGTCCATTTGTACGAGTTACGAATGAGTTTCGTAAAATATTTGACTGCGCTAAAGCGCAGTTAACAGTGTGCCTTGTGTCTATCATAGTTGAATTTCAAAGGTAATCTATTAGACAGATGCAACATAGAAAATGTTATTGTTATTAGTATCTGTTACAACAAACTTTTAGCAACTGTTTGAAACTAATAGAAAAAGAGAACTACCTTAAATTTTTGTATTCATAATATAAATTATGATTTGTTTATACTTCCAATACAAACAATTTTCAATCCAATGTCTTCTTTAATTATTTTGTTTTTTAATGTTTAATATTCTAGTTTTAGTTTCAATAAAAAGTACTTTTTAAAGAATGTCTGAAAAAAATTACGGAAAACCAGAAAATGAAACTTTACAATATCTTTGATTTTTTAAAAGTCACTTGCTTTTGATAAACAGGTAATGTTGGTTAATATTGGTTTATTGGTTGGATTTTTTAAAATATTTTATTCAAAAGTTATTGGATAAATAAGATTTGATTTAGATATATTTTTAAAGACAATGTTATTCAACGAAAGGCAACAAATAACGTTTTAAAGAGAAAAATGAGCTATTATTTGTTAAGATTGGATAAAAATTAGGGTAATGTCACCATGAGTGGACCGCTTAAGCTTTTTTTCGAATAAATTCTTTACTTCTTCTTCTTCTTCTTCTTTTTCTTCTATTTTGTGGCCAGGTGTCATGAAAGCTTTGATTTTGTTATTTATAAAAAATATAATTAGCGTAAAAAAACGTGCGTTTTTTTAGAATAAAAAAAATGCAACCTTGAGTGGACCACTCTTGAAAAATTGCAAGAAAAGGTCAGAAAATCAATAAAAACTCAAGAAATTGCAAAAGTTATTTAAGATTTTTAATTTCTTTCAGTAAATTATCTAGTTTTTACTCCCTGTTATTCTATACTGTTTTCGACAATACCTGTCTCAAAGTGACAAAAAATATTAATAAATAACATAAAATATAGTTAAAAACAAGTTTATTTTCAATTTATATCCATAAAAATGATAAATTAAAAAAATTAGATGGTTTACTCAAGATTATAAACAATGGTCCACTCAAGGTGACATGTGACTTTTTAAGGGAGACACAAACATTTTTCTTTCGAGGCAAAATTATCACTTAACACTTTAACACTATTTTAACACTTCAGAATCACTTCATTAATTGTAACAGCGACTTTTTAAACAGTTTGTTTTTTAAAAAATTCGTTTTGTCAAACAGTAACGTATTTGTTTATCGCAAAACATAATTTCTTTTGGTTTCAGATTGCGGCGCAGCTGTTTCAACTATTTATTTCACGTTTTCACTGTCAGATCACTAGAAACTTTCAGGCGGTCCACTCATGGTGGCGCTCCACTCAAAGTGACATTAGCCTACATATTTTCACTAGATTCAAAGAAAAAATATAAAATGTTAAATAATTATTATTTGACAACAAATTTTGACACAACATAATTTTTTCTAAGAAATGTGAAATTTGATAATTAAAAATTTGGTGAAATTAACTTTAATAATATTTTTATGCAGCTAAAACCATTTCTTAATTTGAATTATTAACGAAAGGAGTTAAAAAAACATGTAAAAAATTAAATTAAAATAAAAATTAGATATGTTTGAGATATAAACGTTTCTGATAAATTACCCGTTTTCTAAAATTATTTGCTTATTTTCATCCAAAAACACTGGAAAGCTTTCTAAAAATTAGCTTTTTATCGAGTTTTAACGGAATTTGCTGAAAAAACAAGAAATGTAGAAAAATATCAAGAGCAACTTTTTTTACATCTTTTGAAGAGGAGCAACTATTATTTCGAAAAATTTTTAATATCTAGTATATTTTTTGAGAAAAATAAAATTTTCCTTTAAAAAAATTAATTTTTTTTTCTTTTACGAAAATTGGGCACAAGTTAAATTTCTATAGAAAATAATCTTTACTATGACGACAATTTCCAAAAAAAAAACTTCAACCAAAAAAAAGATAGGGTTTTTTAGTAATTGCAATTTAAAATTTTTTAGTAAAACGGCCGCCATTTTGTTATTTTAGAACATTTTAAAAAATTTTCAATAGATTTTTAAAGAGGAGTAACAACTTTTTCAGGCCAATCCTGAAAAATGAATAAGATATCCAAATTATTTAAAAAGTTATTACACTTAAAAGGTTTTTTTTAAATTTCAAGTAAACGAGAGTTTCAAAAATTTAAATCTTTATAACTTCATGAAAAATTTTTTTTCAGACAAACAAAAAAATACGTGTCGCCTAAAATTCTTTGAAAAACAACTTTTTGGAGATACTTAACTTATTTAATTATTTTATTAATAATTTGCTAATAACTATTGTTATACTAAATTTAACTAGACTAAACTTTTGTCAATTTTTACCAGAAAGAAGTTATTACTGTTTAACATGATTGAAATGAGATATTAAACTTAACGTAGTTGTTTCAAAAATCAAAATCATATAGAACGTAATAAAACTTTCAACAAAAAAAGTTTAATATTCAATACGTATTTCTATAAAATATAAAATTAATTTACGGCTTATTTTCTGAGATATGATTATTTAAAAGTCACTATTTTTACACTGGTATAGGTTAAAATACATCTTTTTGGTGACAATTTTTTTAATATCCAACAGATAAATCATACGCATCAAGTTGGAAAACTAGATTTCAATAATTAAAAGTTTGTAGATTACATAAATATAAATTTTAACTTATTTCACCGCAAGATAAAAAAGTAAAATTAAATAAATAATTAAATTTTTCAAGTTTTATTTTTGTCTTATCTAAAGTTTATACATACGGCAACATCGCTTTTTTAATGATTCAGAAATTATTTTAAAACTTTCATTTTTAACCTCTTTGTTTGACATTTGTAAACATTTAACGTTTAAGATTAGTACAAAACAATTGAACGTAATTTTGAAGTTAACCTCTTTAAAAAAGCAACGTCGACAGTATAAACTATATGAAAATTACATCGGTAATCAAATTAGGTTTATTTTTTACACTTATTTTTATTTAATTAGTTTTTCATGTTGAAAGTTTATCTTTTAAGTTTAAAAGATGTTTTTAATATTTATTGACTAAATCTAAATGTAGTTCTGATTACCTTTTCATCCAAAAAACCAATTTGACTAGCAACGTTGGCTTATAACTACGTTAAATAATAGAAATGTTTTCAGTTCTTACTAGCACTAACAATGGCGCGCTATGCGCGCTCTTTTCTTTTACATATTGCCTGGTAAAGACCCTCGGTTAAAAAGAAACTGAGTTTCACCGTTTCTCTATTTCTCTCTCTCTCTCCCTCACACACACACACACACACACACATACATACACACACACACACACACACATTTAACTGTGAAATTTTACCTAAAATTTTACCTCATTATACTAATATTCTTCAAATTTAAATCTTATTTCTAAATACAAACAATAGACCTCCTGCTAGGCCAATTATCGTCCGAACGAACTCTTGCATAATGAGGGTTAATAGCTTTAGGAAAAGAGGCGAAAATTTCGAACTTTAATGGAAGAGAGAGAAAATTTGGCTTTCTCTTTCTCATTACCTGCAAAAATATTTGCTTCTCACTCTCTCCAAAGAGAAGCGTTACTTTCTAACGGCCCTTCCTAACTCATCTAACGTTCCTTGGTAACTCATTTGCATATAACTTCTTTCTTAGTAAGGATTCCTATATATAAGAAACGAGTACTGAAGGTAGGTAAGCGTTAACAGTTAACGAAAAAGGATATTTTTATACCTGGTTCCTTGGTTGCAGAGAGAAGGTATTTGTTAAAAGTTTAGGGAAAAGGAAACTCTCAGCTCATTATACAAATTACTTGAAATTTAAATTTTATTTCTTAATACAAACAATAGACTACTTGCAGGGTGTCATTATCCTTCGATCAAACCCTTGTATAATGAGGATCAATGGCTTTAGGAAAAGAGAAAAAGAATTTTGAGTTTTAATGAAAAAAGAGAAATTAAATTAAATTCTGAAATTTTACCTCATTATTAAAATATTCTTCAAATTTAAATTTTTCTTTCTAAATACAAACAATAGACTAAATAAGCTAATCGTTTTTCAAGCCAACTCTTGCACAATGAGTGTTACAAAATTGGTTTTGGAAAAGAGAAAAAATTTTCGAGCTTCAACAAAAAGAGAGATAAATACATTAGTGCGTGGTATAGAAGTACATGGTAGTGAAAGTTATCAATGAATAGAACTTGAGTGTGTATAATGTGAAAGTGAATAATGCTCCTTATTGTGAATTTTTTGTTAAGTGTTTATAATAGAAATACGTTTAATGTGAAAGTGTATAGTATTAATATGCTTATTGTTTATTAAGAGTTTGTGTTGAATAGTTCTTAATACGGTGAATAAAAAGTGTTTATTAAAGAAATGAACTGTTAGTGATTAATAATAAATAATAAAGTGACTCTAATAGTAAATATGCAGTAAAAATTAAATGTGAAAAGTGACGGTGATTCAAATGAAAGTGTGCAAAATGTGTTGACTAAAGTAACAATATTTAGAAAGTGTTTAAATTTTTTATTTCCTTTTTATTTTCAATAAAGTTAGTGTTATGAAATGCTAAAAGTGTCCAAAAAATGCGATTGTGGATTCATTAAACAAGTGATTGATAACTGTTTAATAAATAATAAAGTGATTATAATGTTTCTAAAGAGTTATTACACTATAAAAGAAGTGTTAATAATATAATTATATAAAAGAGGTGAGATAAAGATATGAGACAATAACATGAGACAATAACATGAGACAATAATATGAAATAAACAGATGAGACAATGAGAGAAATAAGGTAAAAATATGAGATAATAGCATGAGACAATCTTATGAGATAAACATGTGAAACAATGAGAGAGATCAGGTAAAGAGATGAGATGAGATAAGTAGATATGTGTAATAAACATATGGGATACAGAAACAAAAAAACATTAAGACTTGAAATATAAAGATACTTTGATGACATGTAGGATGAAGAGGTCATTATTGAGTTAGATCGTAAGTCATAAAAAATTTATTTTTCGTTAATTTTTTTTGAAAGTTGTTTCTGAACAATGAGTTCTCAGTTAAAGAAGAGATATTTCAATTTTAATAATAAAGATTAGGATATTATCCGTAATTGGGAAATGCTTAATGACAATCACATGTATAAGTTTCAGGAATTATTGGAACTTGCATCAGGTGGTAGTTTCCAAAAACAAATTACAGGATATTTAGAAATGTCAGATGAAATAAATAAAAGCAATTAATAAGAATAAGTCACATATTCAAATATTGTTTAGTGGAAATCGACTTTTGGGTCACTGGATTTGCACTTACTATAATGGAAATGAACTTTTTGTTTATGATAGTCTTAATGAAGGTTGTTTAAATCAACATCAAAGAGAATATTTTTGCAGGTTATATCCATTTAAAACCTCATCTAGTTTTTTAAGAGTGCAACAACAACCAAATTTTGTTGATTGTGGAGTATATGCCATTGCGTTTGCTGTTTCTTTATATTTTAATATTAACCCTAAAACTGTTGTATATAATCATGCTTTAATGAGAACTCATTTGAATATGATGTTTGAAAAAAATGTGTCATCTCATTTTCGGATAATTTTACAAAAATGTTTAAACTTGGAATTGGCAATATCGAATAAAAAAAAACAATAATTTACATGTGAGGAATGTAAAAGATGCAACACAGAAGAGAAAATTAGATTATTAAACTAATGACGGCTTTACAGAAATGAAAGGAGATAGTAGTAGTCCTTCATTACATACAAAAATAGGACAGGAAAAAGTTATTAATATTCCTGACTAAGCTAAGAAACTAAAAAAAGCAGTACCAAATATAAAAAAGGTCTTGTAAACGACCTAAATTAAAAGAAGAGATGAAAAAGAGAGACAAATAACAAATATGGAAAGTGTAAATAATGACAGAATATAAATGTTTGTAAGAAAAAACATGTGGAAAATGCGTCAAATTCTATTGAAGTAGTAAAAGAAGGTAATCATTATCAAATATTAGAAACAATAGTAGTAAGAAGATATTTTTTAGCAATTCTAATGAGAAAAGTAGAAAAACTAGAGCAGAATATCAGAAAGAATGTAGTGAAATGATGAAATTAAAACGAAAAAAATTGATAACAAAGAAACAGAAATATCAGTTATGGAAGATGATGTTTAGGTAGTGAAACAGATTTAAATTTTTCTAAACAAAAACACATGGATAGTACTGTTTAAGAAGGAAATAGAGATAATAATTCTGACAAATTAATAATTTCTAGCGATTGTAATAAGACAAGTAAAAAAAGTCGTGCAAATTAAAAAAAATATTGAAAGTCATTTAAAGTATCTTAAAGAAGTAGGAGGAGATGATAAGAATAAGAAATTACAAAGAATAATGAGCCAGACAAAAATTGTTAACACCTCTAATCGGAAAATTAAAAAAAAATAGAGCAGAATATAAAAAAAAGCTATCGTTAAAGATTGAAATTAAAACAGAAGATGTGCCATGATGAGGATAAAAATAATGCCTCATATTGTTAGTTTGAATGTCCTTGATAATGAGAACGGTTCGTTTCTCGAAACGTCTGCGTATATTTGAATAAAATAAAAAATATCAGACTGTCCGAAAGTGTCGTTATTCTTTTAAATAATATGAATGCTGAAGGTTTAATACCAGAGTCTTATGTAACGATTTATAATACATCGATTCAACAATTGCAATTGGTTAGTCATTTAGATCTAAATGTTGAACCTTGGATATATTGTATACTTTATCCTCTAGGAAGCAACGGTTATAGTCTCGATACGATTCGTACTGATAGTGACAAACCAACCAGAAATCAAACTGTGTCCAGATCTGCTTTTATAAAATATAAAATAGGAGTAAGAGATCATACCTTCAATCAATTTTTATATGGTGGAAGAATGTTTCTGCAATGGTTAGTTGATAATTATGTCAAAGTTGAAAAAGTTAGGTTACATTTTTGTAAAAATAATCAAACAAAATTAAGAAGTGAAATTTACAAAGGATTAATTGATTATTTAGATAATCAAGAAATTGAAAATAATGTACATGTTGGCAAGATGTTGATACTGCCTTTAACATTTATAGATTCACCCCGTAACATGTTAAAACAATATCAATATGCAATGACCATTATGTAGCTTTTAATGGTAGACCAGATTTATTTATTAGAATGACATGTAGTTCAAAATGGAAAGAAATTTAAGAAAATTTTTTACTTAATCAGTCAGCTTCTAAATAACCTGACAAGTTGCAAGAGTCTTTCATTCAAAAGTAAAATATTAATCGAAACTATAGTAGATGATGAACTATTTGGACAAGTAAAGTCTTATGTTTATGTTATTGAATTTCAAAAGCGTGGTTTACCACACATTCATTTATTGGTTATATTGGAAGAAGGTTCTAAAATATTAAGAGCAAAGAGTGTTGATCGGTAAACTTTTTAAAGTAAGGTTTTTAAATGGTTTTAGGTATATTATAATTTTTTATAATTACTCCTCATATTCTTCATTTTATTCTTTATCTTTATTTTATTTAATTAATCAAAATTTCCAAATGATCACATCAATTTAAATTTATTGCAATGTCTTCTTATCATTAATTTTCTTTTTTTATTATATTATGTATTTCCTATGTTTCACATAATTTTACATAAATGAAACGTTATTTTAAGAAATAATAAAATTTGGCGTACGCTTTAGCGCGCGCTTTTTTCCTAGTATATATGAAGAAATTTAGTAATTCATACAAACCATTCTATAAGAGTTTTCACAAAACTTTTTCATGTATCCAAGAGTCTAAAAAAAGTTTTGTATATATCAATAAATTTTTTTTTTGCTTGTAGTTTTCATCGACTTTTGAATCAATTGTCATAAATAGATTTTTTCCGTGAATTAATATTTAAAATAAATATCTAAAATTTTTTTAATGAGTAACAATATATGTAGGTATTTTAAATTAATATTTTTTAAGTCATTTTCAAAATATAATTTCCAACGCATTTATTAAACAATTAAAAACATTTAAAATATTCTAAATTTGAATTTTAATGAAACAAGTGTTGGTGTAATTTTTATTCCAACAAGGAAAATCACACATTTTGAGATTCAAAATATTGATTTTATTTACAGTAATTAAATTTCGTAAGTTTTGACAATAAAAATAAACTTCTATTGTTTAAAATTTCAGGCAAGGATTATAAAAATCATGATTTTTATTTAGAAATCAATTTTTTTAAATTAAAAAAAAATAGTAAATAAAATGCATAACAGTTTTTGTTTATTATTTAAAAAAAAATTAACTAATTTTGTAATCTGAAAAATTATTAACTTAGAATCAAAACATTATATTTCAATTATTTCAATTTAAAAGCTTTAAAAAATTGCTATAAATAAGGTTTTCAAAGTATTGATTAAAATTTCAATTAACTGAAAGTTAGATCTTTTAATTTTAGGATGAATCAAATTTAAAGTTGATTAACATTGTAATATTTTGAGCAATTAAAATTTAGATAGATTAAAATTTAGTTGAATTTAATTTTAGCAAACATTAAATCTTTGGAAAATCAAATAATATATTTATAAAGCATGTAAAAGATGAGAAATGAACAAAATATATGAAATATAAGATAAATTAACGAAATAGATAAAATAATTGAGTAAAAAATATGAAAATTTGACAGTCTCAGTCTGTGACCACTGGGAAATATATTTTTTATCAAGTTGCAAAAAATATATATAATAATATGCATAAAATTTGTTGTCAATTAAACAGTGCTCCAAAATATACGTACCGAAATGAAAACCATATAAAACAGGTTTATATTTTGACACTGCTGGGCAGTGGGTACTGAAAGTCTGCGCATCTTTTACACGCATCGGTTTCGAAGTTTGCGACTTGGTTGACTACTTCTACTTTAACATTGTTTTAAAATCTTAATCAGTTTTCTCTAGAGTTTAGAAATCTGTTTAGGGCAATAAGATTCCTTAAAATTATTCAATAGTCACAGAAATATTAAATAACTTTTTCTAAATATTATATCCTTATGCATTAAAATTTAGATTTCGTTGATAACTTTATAGAAAACTGTTTTATAATGATTCGAACACATTTTTTTTCTATTACTAGGTTTCTAAAATGTATTCAACTTTCATTTAGTATTTCTTTCATTGTCATAGAAAAACTCTGTGACTTTGCTAAATCTTCGCTTATATCCAAGATTTTACAACTAATCGAGCAATATTTAGACAACTTATTTTTTCCGTGCATGATGCGACATGCTACAAATTTAGCGATTTGTGGAAACTACAGTCTCCGTCTGCAGATGGCGCAGAGCATTCTGTAACTGTCACAGAATATTTTTTCGCTTTAGTCACACAACCTACAAAGATGTATAAACTACATTCAAAATCAAAATGAGAGGCAAGGGTTCTTAAGATACTCAATCAACTCGAAAAAGCAGAATCTACCACGTCCACGTTTCTGTTTCTATATGCAGTAAGTACTCCAAAGTAGTTCGATTTGTAAGCGGTGGCATTTTTCGAAGTCGCTTGTTTTCCGAGGTGCCCGTCCGCATCACCAATCAGTGCTGTGTAACGTGTATACGATCAAGTATAGACGTTTGAAAGTCAATTTGAATTCAAAAGTCTCTGTAATACGCGTTGAATGACTTTGAAGTTTAAAGAGTAGCTAATCATATTGAGCGATTTACATACATAATTTACTCTGTCCCGCTCAAACCAATATTTTACGATTTTCAAAACTAACGTCAAACTGGTAATCAGCGACCCTAAAAACTTCCGGGTAACTAGTTTCAAGCGTATCCGATCACTTTTCAAAAATTCATCCGCCATATTCGATACGACATTTAAAATTTTTGAAATCTAACAGTAGATTCGTAATCAGTGACCCCAGAAACCCCTAAGAAACGAGTTTCAAGCGAAACTGATCAATTTTCAAAAATTAGTCCGCCATTTTGAATTTTGAAATACGAATAACGCTTTTCCCTATTGAAAAAAATGGCCACATTTGTGCCCTCATTTGTGCCCACATTTGAGGCCACATTTGAGGCCACAAATGTGGTAGCAGATTTGAAACAGCATATGCGCCCACAAATGAGGCCTCAAATGTCGGCACAAATGTGGCCTCAAATGTGAGCACAAATGTGGGCACAAATGTGGGCACAAATGTGGGCACAAATGTGGGCACAAATGTGGGCACAAATGTGGGCACAAATGTGGGCACAAATGTGGGCACAAATGTGGGCACAAATGAGGAAGAGAAGTATCCACATTGAAAAAAATATTATTAATCTTGATTTACACTATATTATTTACAAGTAGTTGCCTTAATTAACTTTAGAAACTTAGCATTACGAAGATAATTTTAAAAATGAATTTGGGGGTATGGGGATTCGAACCCGGGTTCAACGCACGCAAACTAACTACCGAACCAGTGAGCTACGTAGGCGACTGCCAATAGAAAGGATAATCTTTCTCTTGAGGTGCAAGTGATTTTATTGGCTGACAAAACGGCGGGTTTATTTAAAAACGTTTTCACCACATTTTTCAAGTATTGAAACATTTGTCATCAAACATTTGCTTTTATAACTGTTAATTCTTATTTAAAAATTTATTCCTAATTTATTACGTTATTATTAGAGGTTTCTTTGATTAATTCACTATTTTTTTACCTATTCTGTTGTAAAATACACATATTAAGTCTGTCAGTGGGAAAAATTGGAATGAAGTTCCTTGATACTTTGTTATAAATTATAAACTTCTGTTATTTTATGATTTTAAATTTTTACCAAAGATTATTTTGAAGCCAATTATGAAATATTTCGAAAATCCTTATAGCATTTTTTGAACTTGCGAAAATTACATTTTCTCTGGAAGAAAAAATGAAAATTAGAAATTTTATTAATTTTTGAGTTTAGATACTTGACAAAAATTTTAAAAAAACGTGAAAATTATATTGAAAATTTAATTAATATTTTGTAATTTTTCAACTATTATTCAAAGTTTCGAACATTTAATACCTACTGTGACAAAAAAAATCAATTAAAGTTGCTTAAAATTTTGTTAGTTAACGATTTTAAATACTTCTCAATTGCAGTAGGAACAATTTGGTTTTTGAATCTTTAAATAAGAGTAGGAGAATTACAAAGTATTAAAGAATTTATTTTTAAAGTCAATCCAATTTCATAATTAAAAAGTTCACAAGTTAATTATTATTTTTAATCATAAATTAACAAACTTGTAAACTTTAAAATTCTTATTTTAAATTTTAATACATTTTTAAAAATCACAAGTTTTGTTCTTTCGTGATTTTAAATGTTTAAAAAAAGCTTAAGGAAAATGGATTTTATGGATTTTAAAGACAGATTTTCGAATAAATAAATTATTGGAAATTTCAGTTAGCTAATGCTAGTACAAATCAGGATTTTTTTTAAAGAAATAAAAAAAATCAGATTTTTTTATTTAAATAAACAATGGTTGTTTTAATTGCAATTAGTATATAAAATCTCTGCAAATGTTTATTTTCAGTTGTTTATTTTTAAAACTGAAAACATTTAATAAGAAATAATGAATAATAAAACATTTAATCAAAATCAAATAAATTATGTCAAATAAATAAGAAAATTTCAAAAAAAATTTCTTCAAATTCATATGATCATAAAATTAAGAAAATTAGGTAAAAGCAACGAAAAAATAATAAATTACAGAAAAAGCAAGAACGTAAAAAGATAAGAAAACAATCTATTAAAATAATGATAAAATTCTTTTAAATAAAAAATGTCATGCTTATTATTAAAGAAATGAAGAAAAATTAAAAAAAACAACTCAGTAATGAAACAGTAACATAAAAATATGTGTATAAAAAAGTAGGAACACTTTTCGAAATTTTAAACTATTTGCGGACGTTTTTTTAATTAAAAAAATAAATAAGAAGATAATTTAAAAATTATTAAAATACATTACTAAAGAGGAAATAAATTTATAAATATATGATTCTTCTCTGGTTGTCTAATTCCTTATGTAAATAATCGCAATCTATAAAAAAGCGACAAGCTTTTAGATATATAAACCTTTTAATTAATTATATTTTAATCAATATAAAATTTTAAAAATTGTGCTAATACCGATTATCATAATAACTTAGATATAAAAATTTTTGGTATTAAGATAGCCAAAAATAGTATTACATTTTTATATCCTTAAGTTCTTATAAATTAAATAAATTCCAATCGTCAATTAACTTATATTTCAATTTGATTAAACTTTTAAATTTGAATTAATTGAAACTTAAATTCACATTAATTAATGCAAAATAATTCAATAATGTTAATTATTTTTCATATTCACAATAATCTTATTTTTAATTCTTACAATTTTTCTAAGAAATTTCACTTTTTTAAAACTGTTTAATTTTTTATTTTTACAAAATTCTAAGATTTTGTCTCTGTTTACTTCTGATATTTTTTGTACATGTGTCTTTTTATTTTTGGATTTATTTAATTATCTTCTTCTTATATGTAAATTACACTGTGTTACAAAATAAAAAAAAGTAAAAGAACTTCTTATCGGACCTAGTGGAGGTTATAGGTCATAAAAAACTAAAAAGAATGGTATATATTAAATCTTTGATACACCCTGAAAATCTTGTTTTAGAGCCAAAAACCTATTTTTAGGTAAATTCATGTAAATAATACTTTGAAACTTCGCCATTTTTTACCCGAATCAAAAAGTTTTTTTTTCATTTAAAGCTTAAAATATACACTTTGAAGCTGCATAAGACTTTTTTTATTATCATTCAAATTCATGAAGTTATAGACCAAATATCATTAAAAATTTTCATTTTTTGATTGATTTTTCAACTTTGAAGCCAATTTAAATGTCATATCTTATAAAAAATACATTTTTTCTTGATCCACATTAAAAGCTGATCAATTGCAGTTTTAAATGACCCCAGATTGAATAAAATTCAAATAAAATTATCAAAGTTATTCCACTTTTAACTTTATAGTAACATCATTAAATTTTGACTCTATGAACAGTTTTTCATTATTTCCTTCCTGGGATTCATAATTTTGACTAATTTTCAATTTTTATGTATTTTTGCAATATAAGAAACACTCTTTAAAGGTTAAGAATTACCTGATAGTACCTAATATTAATTTTATTAAACATTGTTATCAGTATTTTTTAAATGATTCTTAAACTCTAAAAATTGTATCTAAGCATTGCAAAATACATCAAAATTAAAAATTAGACAAAATTATGAATCCGAGGAAGGAAATAATGAAAAACTGTTCATAGGGTCAAAATTTAATGATGTTACTATAAAGTTAAAAGTGGAATAACTTTGATAATTTTAATTGAATTTTATTCAATCTGGGGTCATTTGAGACTACAATTGTTAAGCTTTTGATATGCATCAAGAAAAAATATAATTTTAATAAGATAAGACATTAAAATTAGCTTCAAAGTTGAAAAATCAATCAAAAAATGAAAATTTTTGATGATTTTTGGTCTATATCTTCATGAATTTAAATGATAATAAAAAAAAGTCTTATGCAGCTTCAAAGGGTATATTTTAAGCTTTAAATTAAAAAAAAACTTTTTGATTCGGGTAAAAAATGGCGAAGTTTCAAAGTATTATGTACATGAATTTACATCAAAATGGTTTTTTGGCTCTAAAACAAGATTTTGAGGGTATATGAAAGATTTAACACATACCATTCTTTTTAGTTTTTTATGAGCTACAACCTCCACTAGGTCCGATAAGAAGTTTTTTTTCACTGTCACACAGTGTTATTTAATATTATTTTACACAATTTTGTTATTATAATATTCACTAAATTTATATTCCGTTGATTTTCATAATTATGTATTTCTATATTTTTAAAAATAAATACGATCATCTGTTTGTAAATTTGTTTAATTTGTTTTTACATCTTGTGATTTGCCGATTTTTGTGCCAGCTTTTATGTGAACTTATTTATTCTTTCTTAAAATTTTTAGATTTTTTTATTCTTTATATTTATTATTGGACTTGATTTAAGTGTAATATTATAAAAAAAATTTGGGTTTAATTTACCTAAACTTTTTTATTTTTAAAAGATTATGAAATTTCTCTTTTGCCCTTTTTATTTATCTTTCCATTTTGTATTCTATTTTTATTAATTCTAATTCTTCAGTAGATTATTCCCAAATTTTATTACTTTTTTTACTTTCTATATTTTTTACAGTCTGTTAAATTAGGGAAATAAACATTTGTCCATTTTCTTCCTATTTATTTAATTTTGCTCCTTATAGAGGAAGCTTTGTGGTCGTTAAGATTTTCGGTTTTCCAAAAATACTCTAAATCGACTCTTTTTCATCTAAAAAGCGTAAATTTTCATTTTTAAGCAAATGTCATAGCGTTTTTTATCGCGAGGATATCTTGAGAAACCTTCAACGGATTTGAATAAAATTTGGATGACTTATTAAGCTTATGAATATCTAAATTTGGTCACAGGGATTTTTTAAAATATGTACCTATTCAAATTTCCTTTAGCACCTTTTTCTATTAAAAAATTTTGTTTATTGACAAAATTTTTTTTATGCTCAAAATACAACTTAAGCAATACAAAAATCATATTCCTTATCTCAAAACAAATCGATTGACCTATATAAGTTTTATAATTAATCAAAAGTTCGTAAAATAATTTATGTTTATATATTTTTTTGCATTTAAAATTATTTTTTAAATAAATTCTCCAATTATATTTTATATTATTCATTTATTGCTTCCTCTGTGAGGATGAGAATTATTTTGCTTACTTGGAAGTGAAATGTCCATGAAATGGACATAATTTTCACCTACTATTGAGGTAATATTATTTTTTTAGTCCTTTCTTGCGTTTTAATTAATTCTTTAGACTTTTTGCCATCATTTTTCTTATAAAAATATTGATCCTTTATTTAAATTTTTCAATTTTATTTTGTAATTAAAAATTATTGAAAATATTTGTTCGATTCATTAATCATTTTAAAAATTTTTAAATTTTCTTCTTTTTGGCAGCCTTGTAATCTTTCATTTTATATTTTGTAAATTTAAGCTTAGACTAAAAATTTTCATATTAACATCGTTCTTCTATGTTATAGAATTTTCTACTTCTAAAATTTTTTCCAATTAACAAAATTTTAATAATTTTATTTTGTGAACCAATTTCTCAAATTAAAAATTTTTTTCATCTTTAGTAATGTATTTTAATATTTTTTAAACTATCTTCTTATTTATTTTTTTAATTAAAAAAACGTCTGCAAATAGTTTAAAATTTCGAAAAGTGTTCCTACTTTTTTATACACATATTTTTATGTTACTGTTTCATTACTGAGTTGTTTTTTTTAATTTTTCTTCATTTCTTTAATAATAAGCATGACATTTTTTATTTAAAAGAATTTTATCATTATTTTAATAGATTGTTTTCTTATCTTTTTACGTTCTTGCTTTTTCTGTAATTTATTATTTTTTCGTTGCTTTTACCTAATTTTCTTAATTTTATGATCATATGAATTTGAAGAAATTTTTTTTGAAATTTTCTTATTTATTTGACATAATTTATTTGATTTTGATTAAATGTTTTATTATTCATTATTTCTTATTAAATGTTTTCAGTTTTAAAAATAAACAACTGAAAATAAACATTTGCAGAGATTTTATATACTAATTGCAATTAAAACAACCATTTTTTATTTAAATAAAAAAATCTGATTTTTTTGATTTCTTTAAAAAAAATCCTGATTTTTACTAGCACTAGCTAACTGAAATTTCCAATAATTTATTTATTCGAAAATCTGTTTTTAAAATCCATAAAATCCATTTTCCTTAAGCTTTTTTTAAACATTTAAAATCACGAAAGAACAAAACTTGTGATTTTTAAAAATGTATTAAAATTTAAAAAAAGAATTTTAAAGCTTACAAGTTTGTTAATTTATGATTAAAAATAATAATTAACTTGTGAACTTTTTAATTATGAAATTGGATTGACTTTATAAATAAATTCTTTAATACTTTGTAATTCTCCTACTCTTATTTAAAGATTCAAAAACCAAATTGTCCCTACTGCAATTGAGAAGTATTTAAAATCGTTAACTAACAAAATTTTAAGCAACTTTAATTGATTTTTTCTGTCACAGTAGGTATTAAATGTTCGAAACTTTGAATAATAGTTGAAAAATTACAAAATATTAATTAAATTTTCAATATAATTTTCACGTTTTTTTAAAATTTTTGTCAAGTATCTAAACTCAAAAATTAATAAAATTTCTAATTTTCATTTTTTCTTCCAGAGAAAATGTAATTTTCGCAAGTTTAAAAAATGCTATAAGGATTTTCGAAATATTTCATAATTGGCTTCAAAATAATCTTTGGTAAAAATTTAAAATCATAAAATAACAGAAGTTTATAATTTATAACAAAGTATCAAGGAACTTCATTCCAATTTTTCCCACTGACAGACTTAATATGTGTATTTTACAACAGAATAGGTAAAAAAATAGTGAATTAATCAAAGAAACCTCTAATAATAACGTTATAAATTAGGAATAAATTTTTAAATAAGAATTAACAGTTATAAAAGCAAATGTTTGATGACAAATGTTTCAATACTTGAAAAATGTGGTGAAAACGTTTTTAAATAAACCCGCCGTTTTGTCAGCCAATAAAATCACTTGCACCTCAAGAGAAACATTATCCTTTCTATTGGCAGTCGCCTATGTAGCTCAGTGGTACGGTAGTTAATTTAGTGCGTCGAACCCGGGTTCGAATCCCCATACCCCCAAATTTATTTTCAAAATTATCTTCGTAATGCTAAGTTTCTAAAGTTAATTAAGGCAACTACTTGTAAATAATATAGTGTAAATCAAGATTAATAATATTTTTTTTATTTTATATTTTTTTCAATGTGGATACTTCTTTGCCTCATTCGTGCTCACATTTGCGCCTACATTTGTGCCCACATTTGAGGCCACATTTGTGCCCACATTTGAGGCCTCATTTGTGGGCGCATATGCTGTTTCAAATCCGCTACCACATTTGTGGCCTCAAATGTGGCCTCATATGTGGGCACAAATGTGGGCACAAATGAGGGTACAAATGTGCCATTTTTTTTTAATAGGGTTGAATTCAGCTACCTCAAATAAAATTTGATACATCAGTAACATTTGGGACAATCCCTTACAAAAAAGAAGTACTGGATTCAGTACTGGTTTCAGTACTGGGAAGAAGTACTGGGTTCAGTACTGGGATAAGTACTGGGTTCAGTACTGGGTTTAGTACTGGATTCAGTATTGGAAAACCAGTACTTTTTTCGCCATGCACTGTTGAAAATTTGTTCACGTTGCGTACTAAGTTTCTATGGGTCCTACGGCTGCGCAGTAGTTCTTTGTTGTAAATTAAATAGAGAGGAAAACATTGAACTCAAAATCACAGTTTCAATGAAATTTAAAAAAAAAATTTGCTATTGTGCTTAAAAAATTATACTACGCGAAAAAAGTACTGGTTTTCCAGTACTGACCCCAGTACTTATCCCAGTACTGAACCCAGTACTTCTTCCTAGTACTGAATCCAGTACTACTTTTTTGTAAGGGATGAGTAGAGTAGTTTAAAATTTTTTGGAAGTTCAAGACGCCATTTTGAAAAATTAGTGAGGGGGATAATAAAAGTTTCTATATATCTTTAAAGTAAAACTAATAAATGAACGATTTATGGAAAAATAGGGATCTGCAAAAACAAATTTTTTGCCTTTGATATTTATGTTTTTATACTGAAAAATCAGAATAAATCTCGATTTCTTACGAAAAAAAGAAATGCAGAAAAATACTAGAAATAATTTTCAAAAATGTTTTCTATCATAAATTTTGTAAGAGCATAAAAAATATGCAAGAAATAATACTTCCCGAAAAATATTAAAGGTCTTTGTATAAAATACCACAGCTTGAAGTCAGACGAAAAATTCAGTGCATTGTGGGGCTTAACAGGTTAATAAGATTAAAATCAACAATCAAGAGATACTAACCTGATATCATACTGAGACTCGTAACTGGAACTTTCTTGTTCATCTGATGCCTGAGGGGTAGGTATCCTTTCAGATTCTGAGTTATTCGAGCTATGTGGTAGATTTGGTTCAAAGAGCTCTGACTTTATTTGTAAAAGTTCGAACAGTTCCCTCAACGGCGTAAGCTCTGTCGACTAAAAAGGTAAAAATGTTTCGGTAACATATGTATTGATGATAAATGTGTTGTTAGTTGTAAGGAATTAGACATGATTACGAATGTTTACATAATAGAAAATTAACAATTCGCTCGTTTACGTTCAATATTGGAATTTATAGTAAAATACTGATCATTAAAGATTAGTATATTTCGTAACATGCATGACAAGCAGTCGTTTCTAAAACGAGAGCAATGTTTTTGCAACGAGTGAAACGAGTTGCAAAAATTTCGCGAGTTTTAAAACGACTGCTTTGTTCACGCAGTTACGAACGATACTTTTCATAACAAAGTCATAAAAAGCGTGATTCGGTTCTCTGTATAGATAACCAGGAAGTTGCAGAATTAAGAACGATTTACTATGTCACGTCAGAGTGTACACAAATACAATCCAAATTGAATGTCTCACAATTTTTTACTTGTCAACACGCCGCGCTAGTGATACGGTCAGGTTAGATTTTGAAGCTGTACTACTCACGCTAAAGACATCGACTCTGTTCTGTTGGTCAAACAGTGCGTGCAAGAAAAGTAAAGAAGTGGGAGACATGCAATTTGGACTGTACTTGTTTGCACTCTGACGTCACACAGTGAATCGTTCTTAAATCTGCAACTTTCTGGTTATCTACAGAGAACCGAATCACGCCATTTTTAAGACTGCGTTATGAAAATAATGTGTGACGCTTCACAAAGGAAGATACCTGAGACAAAAAGAATTGATTTTCATTAGGTATGAATAGTTGGCATATTACAATAAATCTCAAATATTGCCCGTGTGGAAAAAGCCCAGGTTGGCCCTAATACAACAAAGTTTCTGGCGGGGTACTGGTAGGGTCAATTTGTGTATTGTTAGCCCAACCGGGATAATTTCGGGTTCTGGTTGGGCCATTTTTTATTTACGAGCCTAAGCAATAAATGATAAGATAAGCCACTACTGCTTAGGTTATTTTAATAAAGAGAGCCTGACCAGAATCAAAAAATTTTCAGAATCACAACTTTATTTAAAGCAAAAATTGTTTTCATAAATTACTTGTTAATTTGAGAAAATAATTGATATAAGATAAAATGTCATTATTATATAAAAATTATTTTTCTTTTTTCTTATCCATTTAAAATCTTGATTATACACTTTACAGAAAAAGATTATTTCTAATACCCAATATTACTTATAATTAACTAAAATTAGAATAAAATATTATAACTATTATTATAATTGCAATTCAATAAAACATAATAATAGCAAATATGTTATTGGTTCAATATATGTATTCACTTATTTATTTATTTGTAATTATGATTAGCCTTAATAATTTGTTCTAATTTTATTGAATAATCAATAATATTAAATATTAAAAATAATCTATAATTTATAATAATATCTCTTATTGAATACATCACATGTTTCTTCACTGAGAAAAATGTTTAGTCATAGCAACGAAAATTTGGTTGAGCCAACCAAATTATTTGGTTGGTATTTATTCATCCAAACTATTTGGTTGAGACAACTAAATTATTTGGTTCAGTGTTGTTTGTTGGCATAACAAAAATTTTTGGTTGTCACAACTATATTTTTTATTCAGGATAACAAAAATTTTGGTTGTCATAAAAAAAAATTTTATTTGGGAGCTAATTTCATATTAATGAAAACCTGAAACAGAAAAATTTCATTATTCATGAAGATTCGAACCCGGGTTTTCCAGCTGCCAGTCCAGTAGGCTAACCACCAGCCCATGAGAGATATGAATGACCAATATGGAATAAACCTTATAGCTAAACAGTTCAGTAACAGACACCGTTAGCTCAACTATCAGACCCAGGTTCGGCCGACCGTCTGGTATTGGTTTTTATTTAGATTTTATTTATATTATTATCGGCAGCTTACCTACGAACTAATCACCAATTTTTTTTAATAATTGTTTGGTTGACACAACCAAATTATGTTTGGATGTTACAACCAATTTCTGTTTGGTTCAACCAAATAAGAGCAACAAAATAATATGATTGTCCCAAACAACTTGATGTGTTACGCCAACCAAATCGTTTTGTTATACCAATCAAAATATTGTTGTTTCAACCAACAATGGTCAACGAAAAAATATTGTTGGTAAAACTAAACCTTTTTTCTCAGTGTTATAAACACATTTCATAAGCCTCCCTTGGTCGAGCGCGTTTAGGCGCAGTTCCCAAGGTTAAAGGCACCTTATGAACACAATATACTATATGGTCAGGGGTTCGAGTCTCCGGCCAGGTAGAATCAAAAGCACATAACTTCGCAGACAAATTAGAGATTTTTTTTAATTTTCAAAAGTTACTTCAAATTAGAACAAATTATGATAATTTTTACAATTATAAGAACAATTTTAGCTGAATTAATTAGTATTATTTCGGTGAAGAACAATCGTAGATAATTCGGGCTTTGTCAGGGCTTCTTGTTCATGAACTATTTTGCCGAGCGTAACGCACCCAGCCAAATCCAGACTAGGTAGCCCGACCAGTTCCCAGCTTAAAATCGGGCTTTCCAGCCAGGGCCTGACCAAAACCTGAATTCAATTTCTGCACGGGTACTTTAACTTCAAAGACCAGTCCTGTGAATTTTCCCCGAAAGAAAACGGTAATGGAACATAATTCTAAATTTTAATACGCTTGAATGCTTAAATTGAGCTTCTACCTCAATTTTCCTGCCAGTAATATAAAAACGTGAGATCGTATCTGTTTTAATTATGGCATCTCACCGTTCAGACTTTGTTCCTTTTTATAATTTATATCTATAAAATTAGAATTTTGTCTGTACAATGCTTAGAATGTAAAAATCCATTTATAATTTTTAATTTTAAGTTGTAAGAACTCCAAAAATGATTTTAAAACATGTTTGTCTGTCTGTCTATCTACACCAAAACTTTGCTCTGGCATCACGTGTGAACGACTCTACCGAATGGAGTGAAATTTTTTGTGCAATTGTCTATTAAACCAATTAAGGATCTCCAATTTATAGACTTCAAAAGTATAAATTAGAACCTGAGACATGGAAGTGCCATTTAAGTACAAATACACAACGAGTGTCAAAATATAAACCTGTTTTATATGGTTTTCATTTCGGTACGTATTTTTTGGAGCACTGTTTAATTGACAACAAATTTTATGCATATTATTATATATATTTTTTGTAACTTGATAAAACATATATTTCTAGGGGTCACAGACTGAGACTGTCAACTTTTCATATTTTTTACTGAATTATTTTATCTATTTCGTTAATTTATCTTATATTTAATCTATTTTGATCATTTCTCATCTTTTACATGCTTTATAAATATATTCTTTGATTTTCCAAAGATTTAATGTTTGCTAAAATTTAATTCGACTAAATTTTAATCTATCCAAATTTCAATTGCTCAAAATATTACAATGTTAATTAACTTTAAATTTAATTCATCCTAAATTTAAAAGATCTAACTTTCAGTTAATTAAAATTTTAATCAATACTTTGAAAACCTTATTTATAGCAATTTTTTAAAAATTTTAAATTGAATTAATTGAAATATAATGTTTTGATTCTCAGTTAAAATCTTGTTAAGTTCTTAATTGGATACATCGAATTTTGAATTTATGTCAAATTTATTATGACTCTAATCAACCGAAAAGTCAAGCCATTCATACAGTGATCCTGCATTTATTATTTTTATTAAAAATTAAAAGTTAGATACAATTTTTAAATTTTTTCCTTTCTTTTTTTTATATTTGTCTCGTGTGTTATAATTTTTCAGATTACAAAATCGGTTAATTTTTTTTAAATAATAAACAAAAACTGTTATGCATTTCATCTACTATTTTTTTTAATTTAAAAAAATTGATTACTAAATAAAAATCATGATTTTTATCATCCTTGCCTGAAATTTTAAACAATAGAAGTTTATTTTAATTGTCAAAACTTACGAAATTTAATTACTGTAAATAAAATAAATATTTTGAATCTCAAAATGTGTGATTTTCCTTGTTAGAATAAAAATTACACCAACACTTGTTTCATTAAAATTCAAATTTAGAATATTTAAAATATTTTTAATTGTTTAATAAATGCGTTGGAAATTATATTTTGAAAATGACTTTAAAAATATTAATTTAAAATACAAATATTGTTACTCATTAAAAAAATTTTAGATATTTATTTTAAATATTAATTCACGGAAAAATTCTGGATAAATATGTTTCTATATAATGTGTGAAAGTGGCGAGGTGGGGGAGAAATGGTATGTGTGCGATTTAGTGTAAGTTATAGGTTAGAATGCAGGTAGGTAGGAAAAGAAGAATGTACATGAACGAAAATTTATCTGCGAATGTGACAGAAGATTGTGTGTTTAAGAGTAATGGTATGTATATATGGGTGATTTTTCTGAAAGTGCCTTTTTTGAATATTTTCTTATTTTGAATAATTTTGTACAATCTGTTCATTACTGATTGTTGTCGATTTTTACAGTCAACATTTACCCTTTATTCAGTACTTTTAGAAAAGCCTTAAGCATTTGGGTTCATCCGAATTTATATCGGAGCTGTGTCAAGTCAAAAAAGCTTCGGAGATGAATGCAATTTAGCTCGCACGCAGAAACGGCTTAATGAAATTGCTTATGTATTTTTAATAATAGGTACTAAGAAGAGGCTAAATTTTGACTAGGGAAGGCGACAATAAATAATATTGTGTAGATATTGCAGAATTATTAAAAAACAAAAAACCGGTCAAAAGAGGCGCTTTTAGAAGAATCACCCGCATATAATGAAGGGAATAATGAGAGAATTTTTTTATTATTTTATTTGCAGTAACAGTCGCCGAGATTTTATAACACTGTAACTCACCAACCGACTTTTTGATTTACAATGACTCTCGTAGAAATTTTAGAACACTGTAAAACATCTACGAGCTTTTTTCTTTTTCAGTGTCTGTCACACTGATTTTAGAACACTCCCCCACAGTACCGAAAATTTCCTGAAAATTTATTAAATATTTATACTTGCAATATTCGAAATATGTGATTGCAAAATTTAGTGAAAATTTTGTAAAGACTTAAATGTACCGACTAAATAAATGTGTAGCCTGAACCTTTCTTGAACATTTAAATTAAATGTTCACCTAATTACACAGCCCCACAAAAAAATAAAAGTGCGCGCGTCATCAGAATTGGCCTAGCACGTCTATGTCTGAACCCGACTTAACTTTGATACATGCCTATAGCCAATAGAAAGATTGATTTATGACCTTTAAAACGCCTTTTTAGAAATTGTTCTACGATGATTTTTAACGAAGATATGATGTTTTACTTAAAATATGACTTTTTTTCAAATGTTAAAAACACATCAATTATGGATGTGTTATGGTGTAATGGAAAAAAATGATTTTAAGTAAAACATCATAACTTTGTTAAAAATCATCGTAGAACAATTTTTAAAAAAGCGTTTTAAAGGTCATAAATCAAGCTTTCTATTGGCTGTAGGTATGTATTAAAGTTGAGTCGGGTTCAGATTCTAATTAACGAAAAGTGTCATTTTATTGATTTTGAGGTTAGGGTAAAACGTAGACGTGCTAGTCCAATTCTGACGACGGATTCGTGTTCAGCGTGTCAAAATACATAGGGAATGACTAGTCTAGTCCGCCGCGCACGACACTTTTATTTTTTTGTGGGGCTGTGTTATAATTACAATTATAATTACCCAATGGGAAAAATACGATTGGCGGAACATTCGTCCAATATTGGGAGCCTTGGCGACAATATTGGGCCAATATTGGGAGTGAAGAAACCAATGCCAAGATTGCCAAGCCTCGGAATACAATATTGGACATTGCAGATATCAGTTTCTGTCGAAAAATAAAATTGGATCACGACATATTTGAATGTTTTAGAGGTCACTGACAACGAATCTAAAATCTCATTTTCAAAATTCAAAATGGCGGACCCAATATGGCGGAAGATTTTTTTAAAAGTGATCGAATTATCTTGAAACTTGTTACTCGGAGGTTTTCGGGGTCGCTGATAACGAATTTCAAGTCTGCTTTTTAAAAATTCAAAATGGCGGACCCAATATGGCGGACAAAATTTTAAACATTGATGGAAATCGCATAAAACTTGTTCCTCAGGGGTTCTTGGGATCACTGACAACGAATCGAGAGTCTGATTTTCAAAATTCAAAATGGCGGATCAAATATGGCGGACGAATTTTCATAAATTCATGGAAATCGTTAGAAACTTGTTACTCGGGAGTTTTTAGAGTCACTGATTACAAATCTAAAAACTGATTTTCAAAATTCAAAATGGCGGATCCAATATGGCGGACGAATTTTTATAACTTCATGTGAATCATTAGGAATTTAGTAGTTATGATATGCCGGTCCTGGACCCCCCCTACAAACTATTGGTAATGCAGATTTCTATTTTGCCGACCGCGAAAAGTCGCGTTTCTACAGAGGATAATATGTTACCTTCAGTCGGTAATACAGATTTATACTTTACCGACAGTAAAAATTTGTATTTTTCAGGGTATTCTGTTTTACCGGCCAAACCAGTGGGTTCCTGCAACCATCGCTGGATGGCGCCAATTTTTAATTGCACAAGTAAAAGTCTGTTTCTATTGGGGATTTTAAATTTTTGCGCCAGTGATTTGATGGTTTAAAAAGGGGGCATTTGAATTGTCGCGCTATCTATTGGCAGCAACAAGAACTATGCCGGTAACGTAGAACTAATGTATACCGAATAGGTTAAAACTCAAGCAATAACGACTGATGGTAACCTATTACCCCTGTATAAACCCGACTTTGCGCAGTTAGTTAGTTTTATAAATTATCCCCCTAAATTTCCAAAGATACCCCCATCCAGCAGTTCCCGAGCTTCGTCATGTGCCTCGAACCGAAATCCTCCGAATTTTATCTGAAAAGACCAAAGTAAAAAGATTGAGAAATTAGAATATGAAAATGTTAAATAATTCAAGATCTATAATCCCTTCACCGCATCCATGTACCATAATCGGTTGCAATATAACAAAATCGATAATACAACTATAGATCATTAAATGAAAATTTTTTTTTTATTTACTGCTAAATATGTAAAGGCTTCACCATAACGATTCAGTGATTCCATACACAAATTGGGCGCTTCAAACGTAAAAAAACAAAAAATCAATTATAAAATTTGTTTCTGTCGTAGTCAATCTCTTGAGGAAAGTTAATTGTTGTTTATACTAAAGTATAACTAAATTCTGATTTCATTTTTAAGAAATATTTTAATTTTTAAAAAGGCTTTTCCATGACGTTCAAAACTGAGGACAAGATAAAACATCTAAAAAGAAATAAAAAGAAAAAAATATTCTTACAACCAATTTTTTTTCTGAATTTTACACACTTAACGTCCGAGATTTGTTAAATTTTTAAAAAACCAAATGACAATTTCGGACTAAGTCGGTAGAATATATATTTTTTTTCATAATAAATTACAGAGTTCGACGTTTCAAGAACTAACCGTCCTGAATGTCCTGATCTTCTGGGACTGTAAATTAGGGTGGTCCAAAACAAAAATATTTTATTTTTATTGCTCTCGCTCCCTAGGAATGTTCTATATCGAAAAAAAAATACCACTATTTTTTTATTTATTTATTTTTTAATATTTATATGGGGCTCAAAGCGCTCAAAGTTTCCCATGCAAAATGCATGGGACAAAAATACTTTTTCGTAGAAATGGTAAAGAACCCTTAAAAATCAATATTTTTCAATCGCCCAACTCTGTTTCTCTTCAGGAGACTTCAAACAACAATTCCAAATTATTTATTTAACTTTTTTGTAATATTAACTTTTTTTTATAGGGCCCCAAAAAATCCCATAAATTACAAAATTATGAAAAAATCGTTAAAAAATATTTTTTACTATTTTTATGAGCGTTTTTCCCTATATTTTGAATAAATAAATAACATAAATGGCTGATTCCAGAAAAAAATCGAAAATGGCTTCATCGAGTTCATCAATTTTTTTTTTACTCATTATTGAATTTTTTTTTCTCAAGCCGTATTTTATGTCTTATTTGATTAAAATATTATAATGGTCCCAACTGTTTTGAGTTTGATATTTTTCAATGGAATATAAAGGTAAAATTTAGTGAGGGAATGACAAATCGAAACAAAATGACCATAACCTCAGAAACATAACCTTACTTCCCTATGCACTGTGAACAATGCGATATAAACACTGGAAACATGTGCAAATACACTATGATTAGTTAATTAAAATGTGTTTACCTATTTATAAATCAACATATGGGAATGACGTGAAGAAATGTATTTTTTAAAAATCTCATTGATAAATTAGTTTTAACAAAATATCCTTTCTAGAAACGTTCGCTGCAGTATAGGTTGTCAATAACAATGTTGCCATTTTTCAAAAAACTTAAGGTGGAACTTGGTAGGCATTAAAACTTTGCTGCAATCACACTGTTTCAAAGCGGTGAGGGAATGATAAGTTTTTCAAGGACAAATTTTGAAGTAAGTTAATGATTCTCTTCGAATTCAGCAGTTGGGACATAGTGAGGAAATGATTTTCAGGGTACTCTCTTGGACATATCTTCTTTGTTTATCATATAAGAAATAAATTTGTTTCATAAATTCGTACATCTAGTATAGTAGTATTATTAAAAAAAATAAACTTTTCATAACCAACAATCCTGATTTTCAGAAATCATTATGGACATGAATTTCGATTTTTTTCTGGAATCAGCCAAATATTGATTTTTAATCATTATTCCATGTAATTGCTAATTTGTTTGAACAAATTATTATTATTTTTTACAACTTTTTATCAAATTGAGCTAGAGTGTTGCAACTTTTTCTTAATTTTGCAACTTATCGAGGCCATTGAAGCCAAAGACGAACAAAAAAGTTAAAATAATAATTTTAACAATTGTTTAAACAAATTATAATGTTTATTTTCATGATTTGCGCAAATTGAACTACAGAGTTGCAATTTTTTCTGAATTTTGCAATTTTTTGATGACCGTGAAAATTATGTTGTTTATTATTAACTTTTTATTAAATAGAGATACAAAAATGCAACTTCTACTTAATTTTTCAACTTTTTGAGTTCAGTGAAGCCAAAAACAAAACTTAAAACTAATTTTGACAATTGTTTAAACAAATTATATTGTTTATTATCAACTTTTTATTAAATAGAGCTACAGTGATGCAACTTTTTTTAATTTTGCAACTTTTATAGGCGTATAAAAGCAAGTATTAGCAACAAAATGAGAAAATAATTAAGAACAATTGTTTAAACAATTTAATAATGTTTATTTTTATCTTTTTATTGAATAAAGCTAGAAAGACCAAAAAGTGTCAATCAATTTATAAACGATGATTCAATGAACTTCTTTTCACGTTTTCAAATGTAAACTTCTTTTCTTGAGGAACATCCCTCACTATGTCATCAGAATGACGATTATTAAGCTTGTATAAAAATTGTAAATTGTCTAAAATTAATTATTGACAATGCAGAGCGAAACTTTAAATTATTATCTGATTTTAACAAACTAATAACAAGAGATAAAAATCAAAAGCAAAATACCGAAAATAGTTTACGAACTGTAACAAAAAACGTTATCCGAAAAAATGATGTGATAACCAACACATGTATTTATCTTATTAAAAAAATAAATGTTCTAAAGTTTTTTACTTAATTATAATTATGTCTTACAGTTACAGTCAGTCCTACCTCTCAACAAAAGTAAACTTGCAAATCTTAGAGGAAGTTGCAACTCTATAGCCCTATTACATAAAAAGTTGAGTATAAACTATAAAATTTGTTTAAACAATTGTTCTTATTTATTTTCTCATTTTGTTGCTAATACTTGCTTTTATACGCCTATAAAAGTTGCAAAATTGAAAAAAGTTGCATCTCTGTAGCTCTATTTAATAAAAAGTTAATAATATACAATATAATTTGTTTAAACAATTGTAAAAATTAGTTTTAAGTTTTGTTGTTGGCTTCACTGAACTCAAAAAGTTGAAAAATTAAGCAGAAGTTGCAGCTCTGTATCTCTATTTAATAAAAAGTTAATAATAAACAATATAATTTGTTTAAACAATTGTAAAAATTAGTTTTAAGTTTTGTTGTTGGCTTCACTGAACTCAAAAAGTTGAAAAATTAAGTAGAAGTTGCATTTTTGTATCTCTATTTAATAAAAAGTTAATAAAAAACAACATAATTTGTTTAAACAATCGTAAAGATTATTATTTTTCGTTTGTTGTTCGTACATTGCTTCACAGTCATCTAAAAATTGCAACTCTGTAGCTCAATTTGCGCAAATCATGAAAATAAACAATATAATTTGTTTAAACAATTGTTAAAATTATTATTTTAACTTTTTTGTTCGTGTTTGGCTCCAATGGCCGCGATAAGTTGCAAAATTAAGAAAAAGTTGCAACACTCTAGCTCAATTTGATTAAAAGTTGTAAAAAAATAATAATAATTTGTTCAAACAAATTAGCAATTACACACTGAGATAAACGGATAGTAAGATTTTGATGTTAAGAAGGTTATGTTATACCGTATTATCATTATGCTACTGGCTACCATCAATTATGTTAAAAAAATTTAGTTATTGTACCCCGTACTATCAAGATGTTACTCCGTACAATCTGGTGGTAACAGTTACTATCTAGATAGCTGTCCGTATTTGTAACATTAAATATAGTTACCGTGAACATCATTATGTTACCCATAACTATAATTTTCTCTCAGTGCATGGAATAATGATTAAAAATCAATATTTATGTTATTTATTCAAAATATAAAGAAAAACTCTCATAAAAATAGTAAAAAATATTTTTTAACGATTTTTTCATAATTTTGTAATTTATGGGATTTTTTTGGGGCCCCATAAAAAGTAGTTAATATTACAAAATTGTTAAATAAACAATTTGGAATTTTTGTTTGAAGTCTCCTGAAGAGAAACAGAGTTGGGTGATTGAAAAATATTGATTTTCAAGGGTTCTTTACCATTTCTACGAAAAAGTATTTTTTTTCCATGCATTTAGCATGGGAAACTTTGAGCGCTTTGAGCCCCATCTAAATATTAACAAATAAAAAAATAAAAAAAGAGGTATTTTTTTCGATATAGAACAATCCTAGGGGGTAAGTGCATTAAAAACACTGAAAAAAATTCCTGACTACGTTTACTAGGAATTGACTAAACTTCCTAGTCACGAGAGGAACCCACCAAGAAATCATAGTCAAAGTGACAACTACCAATATAGTCAAAGTGACTAGGAAAATTAATTAAAGTAACTAGGAAAATATTTAATTTTACCCTTACTTTTGCGCGGGAATTTAAAAGTTACCTCTACTTTTAGGTTTTTCAAGCGGGGGATTTCTCCATAGTCAACGCTGCAATCGAATCGCACCAAGTTTAACTTAACCCGTCAGCGGTCGCGCTGTTTTTAGTGTCTCTCTCGCACTACACGAGCGCCCTATAGGTTGAGTAGTGTTGCGTGAGCATTTCTCTCACGGCGCGACCGCTGACGGGTTAAAATCTTAACTTTTCTAATTTGCATAAACTGTGTATTGTTGTTAACTTTTACCTTAGGACTAATTGCATGTGTTTATGATTCCATCCATCTGTAGAATTTGCATAAAAAATAAATTGTTGTTAACATTTATCTTAGAAATAAGTTACATGTCTTTGGTACTACCACCCACTGTCCACCTAGTATATGTTTTCAACGTATGTATCATATGCCTAACACCCCCCCCCCCACCCACCCACCAACCCACCACCCACTTAGTATATGTTTTGACAGAAACTATTCTATTCCCAACACCACCCACCTACCAAACCCAAAATGTATTGGGACTTAAATTTTGAAAATACCAAGATTAGCGGGTAGATTAGGAGGTGGGTCACGTTGGGCCTGACATGACGTATGGTGCACAACGAGATGCGCGTGGCCAATGTGAAAGGATACTCAAGCGATGTATATTCGGTCTAGCTTAAAAAAGAAAGGTCCACGATCCCCCTAAAGGCCTAAGCAGATAAAAATACGGTTACGGGACCAGAGCATGAGACAGAAAAGGACAGAAACAGTCTCTGTCCTTTATTATCTCATGCCCTTCTCCCGTAACCGTATTCGTTGTGCTTTGGGCTTAAGCCAAAGAGTTTTGCTATTTTTCTCTTCCTCTATCGCTGTTAATGACGCATGAAATAGAAAGGGACAAGGAGAGGAGGATGAAATTGCCACATCGTTTTAAAATTTACCTTCTCCTTTCAGTACAAATGTACTAAATTTTACAGTTGTAAAATACATAATTTACTCTCCACCAACAGAAAATGCATTGGAACTGTAAAAAATTTAATTGTATTTTGTATTGTGACAATATGAAAATAAATCGCTTTACGTAACACATAGTAAATTTTAACGTATTATGATGAAAATATTTGGTCCGATAAATAAATATTTCACTTATAAATTTCTTATTAGAAAGTAAAGGATAAGGTAAAGTAGTAAAAACACATTGATAGTAGAAGGGTTTATTTGAAGAGCTACTACATTCTTTACAGCTCATTTATCGTATCACATACAATGGATTGTACATGTAATTAACAATGAGTCTTTTTTAACATTCCTAAGCGCTGAGCAGTCCATATCTTCTAAATTTCATATCAACAATTATATTAAAAAAGAATTATCAAATATGCTGTAAATAATGATAAGTGTAATAATATAATGATATTATCGGTATTATAAAGCGTACAAAGCTGACCTTTTAGACATAACCTAAAAGATCCGGCCACCATATTTGTTTACATACGTCCTGGAGCTATAATGTCAAACGCAAGTACGCATGCTTTCATAATGCGCGCGTTATTTGAAATTTTTAGAAATATATTACTATCTTTTAACATATTTATTATGATTAAATAATTTTATTTTAAGAAAAAATAAACTTCATGAAATATATTTTATACAAATAAAGTATAAATACATTTTTTAAATATGTTTAAAATTAATTTATTAAAAGCATTTCTAATCAACGCGCGTATTTTGACCAATCGCACTTATGGCTGTACTTTATGTTGTCAGCAGTCAGGTTTGCCAACCAAAAAACAAAAAATGCTGCGTTGCAGCATTAATGTTCACAAAAACACTCGATATGGGATTTACATGATAATTGTATTCAACTTTTCCAAAAGCTAACATATACTTTTCGGATAGTTAACTATAACTTTTCCGAAAGTTAACTTTAACTTTTTCGAAAGTTGACTTGAATTCTTATGGGATTTACATGTTAATTGCATTTAACTTTTTCACAATTTAACTTTTTTAAAAGTTAACTTTAACTTTTCAAAAAGTTGACTTTAACTTTTCCAAAAGTTAACTTTAACTTTTCCTAAAGTTAACTTTAACTTTTTCGAAAGTTAACTTACATTCTTATGGGATTTACATGTTAATTGCATTTAACTTTTTCACGATTTAACTTTTTCAAAAGTTAACTTTAACTTTTCCAAAAGTTAACTTTAGCTTATTCGAAAGAAATCTCTAAACAATTGGATGCTTTGAGATTACTATATAGGTTGAATATAGGTTGATCTTATAAATGCTCATTAATTCTTCAAATTGCGAATTGTAAAATTCTTTACCTTTATCAGTTTGTAATTTCTTTGGAATGCGCATTTCCCACGTAATATACGTAGAAAACGTAGAAAGCTAGGTAATTTACATGTCAAATGTATAATGTATATCTACCCAGATAACGAGCGTACAATACGTACCATTGCATTATACTACTACTATACGAGTATAATGATACTGATTTTTCAAGTACTGATTCTAAACTGGTATAGTGCCAGTATGTAGGTACCTTTTTATTACATTTGTATGACGTACTTGTATCGTACTAGTATTACACTTGTATGTAATTCATAGAAACTTTAAGATTTTCAGTTAGTACGCGTACTAAATAAATATGGAGTCATACCAAAGTCGTACTAATATAGCATCTTGAAAAATAATTTGGAAATTTGAGTACATAGTAAGATTATAATCCAAGTACAGGGCCAGTACATCATACTGTTGAAAAAAAAGAGTAGGGGAGACCGAGGAGGAAAGTAACAGAGGTGGAAAGTAACAACGCTTAGAACTTCTAAACCAAGCAGCGAAGAGACATGGTCCCAAAGTAATTTTTTGTTTAGTTTTACCCCCTCTACCTTCCCCATATCATGCGCGAGCTGGTTCGGGAACCGTATGTCTGATATTGACAAGTTGTGCAAAAATTACGATAAAAGTAAGTTTTTGCCAAAATTTTCAAAATATCATATTTCTTTGATTTTATAGATATTTCGTGCTTTTCGTAATTTTGAAGCTTAATTATCTAACTTTAGGTTGTACTTGTGTATAATTAAAAAATATAAAATACTTTTGTGTAATTTAAACTTGTTTTTTGAGATCCAAGGAAAAGAGGGATGAGGTGGAAAGTAACACGTTGTTACTTTTCTCCTCACCCCATACTTTATTTTTATAAACATCCTCCTTTTTTATAACTATGTGATTTTATATATTGATTTCATATCTTAATGATGAACTATTGAACTTTTGATTGGAATTTTTTTAAAAACGATGCTTTTTAACGTCATAGCTGTGAAACGAATATTAAATAGATAAAAAAAGCTTGATTACAAAAAAGTGTAAAAATATGTGCCAATTATGTACAAAATGTAGTTAATATTACTTTGTCTTTTTTATATGTTCATAATAAAAATAATTTTAATTAATAGCAGTTTTATATTTGAAATGTTAGCCTTAATTTTTAAGTGTTACTTTCCTCCTTCGTGCTGTTACTTTCCACCCCAAGGGTGAGGATGAAAGTCACAAACAAAGAGCTGATTAAAAAGTCCTGCTGTTGACTATCTAATTATTATTTATGTTTAATTACAATTTTATTTAATAGGTGAAGGTCCAAGCTTTCGATTAGTATGTTTACAGAACTTATCCGACAAACAGTTTTGATGTTATCATCAAAAAAACTGATTTTTGTTACTTTCCTCCTCACCCCTATGCACATACTGGCACTGTACCAGTTTAATGCAAGTAACTAAACGTGATTAAATGTACGTGAACTGACCTATGCCACATTATGTAGAAATCTAGAAAGGTAAATAACATAGGTAATATACGTTAATGAGGAATCGGACAAACATTAAAAAATGTCAGAAATTTTTTAAATTTTGAGAAATGATATTATTTGGTACAACAAAAAAGCATGCAAATTTGAAAATTTTTTGCTAAATCATTTAGAAGTTAAAAAAATTATTTATTTATCATGGTCTCTTATGAAGAAACGGTAACCAAGGTACTTTGAAAGTAAATTTCTAATAGATATCGATGTCAGATTTTCTTGGGCTAATTGTATTTAAAAGATGAATGTTTCAGGTTTAATAAATCAAAAAACTTTGGTCACCATACAGATTATTTAAAAGCAAAAATGTTAAAAATACTAAAAAATTCTCAAGATTTTTCGAATTATTCAGTCTAGATGCGGCAACGCTGTAAAGCTGTCAAATGCAGTAAAGAACGTAGGTTTTGTAAGTTAGGTTTGAGTCAGGTAAAAAGTTCCGGCTACAAGCGCGCTAAATTCAAATTCATTCATATTAAAGTTTTTTCAATTCACTTACAGATTGTCAATTATTATTTATTTATAAATATTTAAATATTATTCCACTTATAAATTTCTGTAGGCATGCTCAAACGCTGCTACCAGCCTTCGAAAAATAAAACTTCGATATGCCTTGTTGTTACGCTTTTTAGGTTACTTTGAAATTAAAAATAATAACACTTATATTACACTAAAATAAATCTGATTATTGTATATTACGATACATTTTAGTTTATTAAATATTAAAATACGCTATTTACCATTAAGTTAAAAATAAATATGGAAATAAATTTCCCCAAATTTTGTTTTCTTAGGTTTCCGAATCGTACAGTTACTGTCAAAAGTTTTGTTTTCTTCGGACAAAAAAATGCTAATTTCTTATACTAAACATTAGTTTAATTAAAAATTGTTATCTTTAACTTTTCCGAAAGTCACCCTGAACTTTTCTGAAAAATGACTTTAACTTTTCCTAAAGTTACCTTGAACTTTTCTGAAATACATGTAAAATTAAGTTATACATATAAAGTTAAGCTTTTTTAACGCTTTACGTTATTAGCAGTGACATTGTCGATCTTGCACTAACTTGCCTAAACTTGTTGACCTTCTGTAGAGAAGATTTGAAACTAATTTAGGACATACTGACACGCTTGTACTGTTGACACTGTATATTGCGTCAGCGCATATAAGATCACATGGTATAATATAGACCAATCAGCAACGGAGTTAGTTTTGTTTCAAATAGTGGAGGGGTTACATTTAAGAGAAAGGCAAGGGCGGATCCAGCTGGTGCTTCACGATGTCGATATAATATCGATATCGTCTTGAAAATCAAGACGATGTCAAGATGATATTCTAAAAAAAATTTCGATACATTTTACAAATATATATAGGTATATTTTTTACAAATATTTTTAAAATTAATTCTTTATTATTACTTTTAATATTAATTAAATAGTAAAGTTTTCTTAAAGTAGCGCGTTTTAATGATTTATTTATTTATATTTATAATATTGTCAATAGGTCAATGTTTTTAACCTAAATTTGTTATTTAATTACTTAATTTATTGTTAAAAGTTACAAATAGAGTTTGAAAATTAATTTTTATTCAAATATTTGATGACAATAATTTTTTTAGAATTTAATGCTTTTTAATATATATTTAGATTTATCTGCAAAAAAGTAAATACAATCCATAGAATAGGTTATATTTATTATTGACAAAAATAACAAATGGGACTGTTTTAATTTTATAAGTACTAACATATACCCTTTTTGAATGGTTTAGAAGTAACCGTTACTTTTCTTTTTACATCACAACTACACAACGTCTGTTTAGTAAGTCTCGCTATTAAAGTCGCCTTTTCTATCCACTTTTCTCAGTGTAATTTTAAATTTTTCGCATTACTTTTCTAGAAAATGCAGCTCACCAAACTTGAACAATTAAAATACGAAAAAAAAACGACAAATTCACCTGTCTTTCTTAATTTCATTCTCCGTTTCTATTAATGAAAATTATCAACATTTTAAAGCGGACATGTTTTTATTACCATTTTTGTAAGCGGTCCCACAATTTTGGCTGCTAGCGTATTATTCAAAATAGCGACTGGCTGGAAGACAAACAGTGCATTATAGTCAATATGACGAAATCAGTTTTTTAAAATAACTTTTTAAAACAAATTTTGGAACCTATGTTTATTAACAAACTAGCTGTCGTGCCCGTCTTCGACGGGTTTTAGTTCCTACTGATACATTTCAAGTTTTGTCTTTACATTGCTCAAAATCTTCTTTACAATAATTTATAAAATTCATAAATGTTTTATTTTATTCTGATTTTGTTTATTTTCTACTATATTGTTTCTGAGCTGTGTCACGTCAAAGTAAGCAATCATTCATCTTTAAAAATAATTTAAAAATCTCTTAAGAATAGTCTCATATTAAAGGATAATTTATATTCATAAGTATAATTCACTTAAAAAGGACCACAAAAGCAAAAATCTTACGAAAATTAATAGTTTTGTACTGTTTCGTTTACACACTGAGAAAAAAAAATGAAAAATATTAAATTTTTTTATTTAATTCGTAATTTAATTATAACTTCCGTTAAACCTAATATTTTTTAATGGGGTTTGGCTATAAATTTAAGTTACGCGAATACCTAATAGACTTCAAGATTTAACTTCATTCCGTGGAGCCGTTTTTTTGAGTGATGCCCGGTCAAAATATCGCAGACATACATACATACATACATACATACATACATACAAACATATATAAATTTTTTTAACAGCATTTTTGGAATTGTTACTACTTGAAACGGAAAAATAAACACAAATTTCCAAGTTTTGTGCAATGTACAGACAAAACTCTGATTTTATTAATATAGATTATTTTTCATTTATCAAGAGCTATAACTGACAACTAGTCCGCTGCCATTTTGGATAAATGTCACGAATCGGACAAACATTAAAAAATGTCAGAAATTTTTTAAATTTTGAGAAATGATATTATTTGGTACAACAAAAAAGCATGCAAAATTTGAAAATTTTTTGCTAAATCATTTAGAAGTTAAAAAAATTATTTATTTATCATGGTCTCTTATGAAGAAACGGTAACCAAGGTACTTTGAAAGTAAATTTCTAATAGATATCGATGTCAGATTTTCTTGGGCTAATTGTATTTAAAAGATGAATGTTTCAGGTTTCATAAATCAAAAAACTTTGGTCACCATACCGATCATTTAAAAGCAAAAATGTTAAAAATACTAAAAAATTCTCAAGATTTTTCGAATTATTCAGTCTAGATGCGGCAACGCTGCAAAGCTGTCAAATGCAGTAAAGAACGTAGGTTACGTAAGTTAGGTTTGAGTCAGGTAAAAAGTTCCGGCTACAAGCGCGCTAAATTCAAATTCATTCATATTAAAGTTTTTTCAATTCACTTACAGATTGTCAATTATTATTTATTTATAAATATTTAAATATTATTCCACTTATAAATTTCTGTAGGCATGCTCAAACGCTGCTACCAGCCTTCGAAAAATAAAACTTCGATATGCCTTGTTGTTACGCTTTTTAGGTTACTTTGAAATTAAAAATAATAACACTTATATTACCCTAAAATAAATCTGATTATTGTATATTACGATACATTTTAGTTTATTAAATATTAAAATACGCTATTTACCATTAAGTTAAAAATAAATATGGAAATAAATTTCCCCAAATTTTGTTTTCTTAGGTTTCCGAATCGTACAGTTACTGTCAAAAGTTTTGTTTTCTTCGGACAAAAAAATGCTAATTTCTTATACTAAACATTAGTTTAATTAAAAATTGTTATCTTTAACTTTTCCGAAAGTCACCCTGAACTTTTCTGAAAAATGACTTTAACTTTTCCTAAAGTTACATTGAACTTTTCTGAAATACATGTAAAATTAAGTTATACATATAAAGTTAAGCTTTTTTAACGCTTTACGTTATTAGCAGTGACATTGTCGATCTTGCACTAACTTGCCTAAACTTGTTGACCTTCTGTAGAGAAGATTTGAAACTAATTTAGGACATACTGACACGCTTGTACTGTTGACACTGTATATTGCGTCAGCGCATATAAGATCACATGGTATAATATAGACCAATCAGCAACGGAGTTAGTTTTGTTTCAAATAGTGGAGGGGTTACATTTAAGAGAAAGGCAAGGGCGGATCCAGCTGGTGCTTCACGATGTCGATATAATATCGATATCGTCTTGAAAATCAAGACGATGTCAAGATGATATTCTAAAAAAAATTTCGATACCCCAGTCAGAAATCGTACGTTTCGCGGACTTGACTAAAAGTTTTATTGAAGCGTTGACAAAACAATTAGAAATTTGTAACCTTATTAACCTAGCGTTTGGCAGTATGTAAACAAAGATTATAATTTGAAGTGTTTTTATTTGTTGCAAAGAAGACAAGTTCTGGACGCTTTATAGAATATAAGGGACAAGTAAACAACAAAATATTTCGCGATCAAAATTAAGAATATCTCTGGATGCTCCACCGAAGTCCTGGATTCTCGACTGGGTTAACTTTAACTTTTTTGATATAATAATTAAATTATAAGATACAAATAAGAGTCGGTAATTTTTTTAGAAGTTAAAATATAAATATTCAATATAAAATAAAAGTTAATACTTTTTTTAAAAAGTTCTTTTTTAATTATATTTATATCGTATTTCAATCTAAAGACTAGGGTAAAATAGTAAAAACACGTTGATTTCTAAAACTATCAAATTCATTTATTCCTAAAAACTGTTTCAAATTAATTTCAAAACAGAATTACAATTTTCATAAGAGGACTTCTGAGTGGTGGAAAATGGAAATAAAATCAAACTTAATAATTGACGCCTTCTATAGAACTTTTGATTCATTTGCTGTTTTGAGAAACTAATTGTGGAGCGACACAACATTGTTTACAGTACATTCTCTAGTTTGTGATATGTGATGTGCATACAAAAACAATGAGGTGTCAGTTTCAATAGTTTAACTTGCTAAACAGTCTATTTCTTTAACATTTTGTACATTTAACAAATATTTTTTTAACCATTCTTTTTTTTGCACTACCTTTCATGTAGATACTTTTTTGCTGCTCGTAGTGTTTCTTCAAGAATGATAGGTAGCTTATCCAGTACCGAAATACGGCAAATTGAGACCCAGGGCACAACAATTTTTTGAGGCCCCCTCCCTCCTTTTTTGTAAAATTAAAGTACAATGTTAAAAACGCAAACTTATGTATTATTTTATAATAATTTTATTTTAAAAAGTTAAAACATGAACTATCAAATACATAAAAAGTAACTTAAATTTAAATATAACCCATTCTTTTTCGTGACATTTATCCAAAATGGCAGCGAACTAGTTGTCAGTTATAGCTCTTGATAAATGGAAAATAATCTATATTAATAAAATCAGAGTTTTGTCTGTACATTGCACAAAACTTGGAAATTTGTGTTTATTTTTTCGTTTCAAGTAGTAACAATTCCAAAAATGCTGTTAAAAAAAATTATATATGTTTGTATGTATGTATGTATGTATGTATGTATGTCTGCGATATTTTAACCGGGCATCACTCAAAAAAACGGCTCCACGGAATGAAGTTAAATCTTAAAGTCTATTAGGTATTCGCGTAACTTAAATTTATAGCCAAACCCCATTAAAAAATATTAAGTTTAACGGAAGTTATAATTAAATTACGAATTAAATAAAAAAATTTAATATTTTTCATTTTTTTTCTCAGTGTGTAAACGAAACAGTACAAAACTATTAATTTTCGTAAGATTTTTGCTTTTGTGGTCCTTTTTAAGTGAATTATACTTATGAATATAAATTATCCTTTAATATGAGACTATTCTTAAGAGATTTTTAAATTATTTTTAAAGATGAATGATTGCTTACTTTGACGTGACACAGCTCAGAAACAATATAGTAGAAAATAAACAAAATCAGAATAAAATAAAACATTTATGAATTTTATAAATTATTGTAAAGAAGATTTTGTGCAATGTAAAGACAAAACTTGAAATGTATCAGTAGGAACTAAAACCCGTCGAAGACGGGCACGACAGCTAGTTTGTTAATAAACATAGGTTCCAAAATTTGTTTTAAAAAGTTATTTTAAAAAACTGATTTCGTCATATTGACTATAATGCACTGTTTGTCTTCCAGCCAGTCGCTATTTTGAATGATACGCTAGCAGCCAAAATTGTGGGACCGCTTACAAAAATGGTAATAAAAACATGTCCGCTTTAAAATGTTGATAATTTTCATTAATAGAAACGGAGATTGAAATTGAGAAAGACAGGTGAATTTGTCGTTTTTTTTTCGTATTTTAATTGTTCAAGTTTGGTGAGCTGCATTTTCTAGAAAAGTAATGCGAAAAATTTTAAATTACACTGAGAAAAGTGGATAAAAAAGGCGACTTTAATAGCGAGACTTACTAAACAGACGTTGTGTAGTTGTGATGTAAAAAGAAAAGTAACGGTTACTTCTAAACCATTCAAAAAGGGTATATGTTAGTACTTATAAAATTAAAACAGTCCCATTTGTTATTTTTGTCAATAATAAATATAACCTATTCTATGGATTGTATTTACTTTTTTGCAGATAAATCTAAATATATATTAAAAAGCATTAAATTCTAAAAAAATTATTGTCATCAAATATTTGAATAAAAATTAATTTTCAAACTCTATTTGTAACTTTTAACAATAAATTAAGTAATTAAATAACAAATTTAGGTTAAAAACATTGACCTATTGACAATATTATAAATATAAATAAATAAATCATTAAAACGCGCTACTTTAAGAAAACTTTACTATTTAATTAATATTAAAAGTAATAATAAAGAATTAATTTTAAAAATATTTGTAAAAAATATACCTATATATATTTGTAAAATGTATCGAAATTTTTTTTAGAATATCATCTTGACATCGTCTTGATTTTCAAGACGATATCTATATTATATCGACATCGTGAAGCACCAGCTGGATCCGCCCTTGCCTTTCTCTTAAATGTAACCCCTCCACTATTTGAAACAAAACTAACTCCGTTGCTGATTGGTCTATATTATACCATGTGATCTTATATGCGCTGACGCAATATACAGTGTCAACAGTACAAGCGTGTCAGTATGTCCTAAATTAGTTTCAAATCTTCTCTACAGAAGGTCAACAAGTTTAGGCAAGTTAGTGCAAGATCGACAATGTCACTGCTAATAACGTAAAGCGTTAAAAAAGCTTAACTTTATATGTATAACTTAATTTTACATGTATTTCAGAAAAGTTCAAGGTAACTTTAGGAAAAGTTAAAGTCATTTTTCAGAAAAGTTCAGGGTGACTTTCGGAAAAGTTAAAGATAACAATTTTTAATTAAACTAATGTTTAGTATAAGAAATTAGCATTTTTTTGTCCGAAGAAAACAAAACTTTTGACAGTAACTGTACGATTCGGAAACCTAAGAAAACAAAATTTGGGGAAATTTATTTCCATATTTATTTTTAACTTAATGGTAAATAGCGTATTTTAATATTTAATAAACTAAAATGTATCGTAATATACAATAATCAGATTTATTTTAGTGTAATATAAGTGTTATTATTTTTAATTTCAAAGTAACCTAAAAAGCGTAACAACAAGGCATATCGAAGTTTTATTTTTCGAAGGCTGGTAGCAGCGTTTGAGCATGCCTACAGAAATTTATAAGTGGAATAATATTTAAATATTTATAAATAAATAATAATTGACAATCTGTAAGTGAATTGAAAAAACTTTAATATGAATGAATTTGAATTTAGCGCGCTTGTAGCCGGAACTTTTTACCTGACTCAAACCTAACTTACAAAACCTACGTTCTTTACTGCATTTGACAGCTTTACAGCGTTGCCGCATCTAGACTGAATAATTCGAAAAATCTTGAGAATTTTTTAGTATTTTTAACATTTTTGCTTTTAAATAATCTGTATGGTGACCAAAGTTTTTTGATTTATTAAACCTGAAACATTCATCTTTTAAATACAATTAGCCCAAGAAAATCTGACATCGATATCTATTAGAAATTTACTTTCAAAGTACCTTGGTTACCGTTTCTTCATAAGAAGCCATGATAAATAAATAATTTTTTTAACTTCTAAATGATTTAGCAAAAAATTTTCAAATTTTGCATGTTTTTTGTTGTACCAAATAATATCATTTCTCAAAATTTAAAAAATTTCTGACATTTTTTAATGTTTGTCCGATTCCTCATTAACGTATATTACCTATGTTATTTACCTTTCTAGATTTCTACATAATGTGGCATAGGTCAGTTCACGTACATTTAATCACGTTTAGTTACTTGCATTAAACTGGTACAGTGCCAGTATGTGCATAGGGGAGAGGAGGAAAGTAACAAAAATCAGTTTTTTTGATGATAACATCAAAACTATTTGTCGGATAAGTTCTGTAAACATACTAATCGAAAGCTTGGACCTTCACCTATTAAATAAAATTGGAATTAAACATAAATAATAATTAGATAGTCAACAGCAGGACTTTTTAATCAACTCTTTGTTTGTGACTTTCCTCCTCACCCTTGGGGTGGAAAGTAACAGCACGAAGGAGGAAAGTAACACTTAAAAATTAAGGCTAACATTTCAAATATAAAACTGCTATTAATTAAAATTATTTTTATTATGAACATATAAAAAAGACAAAGTAATATTAACTACATTTTGTACATAATTGGCACATATTTTTACACTTTTTTTTAATCAAGCTTTTTTTATCTATTTAATATTCGTTTCACAGCTATGACGTTAAAAAGCATCGTTTTTAAAAAAATTCCAATCAAAAGTTCAATAGTTCATCATTAAGATATGAAATCAATATATAAAATCACATAGTTATAAAAAAGGAGGATGTTTATAAAAATAAAGCATGGGGTGAGGAGAAAAGTAACAACGTGTTACTTTCCACCTCATCCCTCTTTTCCTTGGATCTCAAAAAACAAGTTTAAATTACACAAAAGTATTTTATATTTTTTAATTATACACAAGTACAACCTAAAGTTAGATAATTAAGCTTCAAAATTACGAAAAGCACGAAATATCTATAAAATCAAAGAAATATGATATTTTGAAAATTTAGGCAAAAACTTACTTTTATCGTAATTTTTGCACAACATGTCAATATCAGACATACGGTTCCCGAACCAGCTCGCGCATGATATGGGGAAGGTAGAGGGGGTAAAACTAAACAAAAAATTACTTTGGGACCATGTCTCTTCGCTGCTTGGTTTAGAAGTTCTAAGCGTTGTTACTTTCCACCTCTGTTACTTTCCTCCTCGGTCTCCCCTACTCTTTTTTTTCAACAGTATGATGTACTGGCCCTGTACTTGGATTATAATCTTACTATGTACTCAAATTTCCAAATTATTTTTCAAGATGCTATATTAGTACGACTTTGGTATGACTCCATATTTATTTAGTACGCGTACTAACTGAAAATCTTAAAGTTTCTATGAATTACATACAAGTGTAATACTAGTACGATACAAGTACGTCATACAAATGTAATAAAAAGGTACCTACATACTGGCACTATACCAGTTTAGAATCAGTACTTGAAAAATCAGTATCATTATACTCGTATAGTAGTAGTATAATGCAATGGTACGTATTGTACGCTCGTTATCTGGGTAGATATACATTATACGCAATTTGAAGAATTAATGAGCATTTATAAGATCAACCTATATTCAACCTATATAGTAATCTCAAAGCATCCAATTGTTTAGAGATTTCTTTCGAATAAGTTAAAGTTAACTTTTGGAAAAGTTAAAGTTAACTTTCGGAAAAGTTAAAGTTAACTTTCGGAAAAGTTAAAGTTAACTTTTGGAAAAGTTAAAGTTAACTTTTGGAAAAGTTAAAGTTAACTTTTGAAAAAGTTAAATCGTGAAAAAGTTAAATGCAATTAACATGTAAATCCCATAAGAATGTAAGTTAACTTTCGAACAAGTTAAAGTTAACTTTTGGAAAAGCTAAAGTTAACTTTTGGAAAAGTTAAAGTTAACTTTTGGAAAAGTTAAAGTTAACTTTTGAAAAAGTTGAATACAATTATCATGTAAATCCCATATCGAGTGTTTTTGTGAACATTAATGAAGAGTTATCTTAAGAGGTTAGGTATTAGTTTTCCTAAAAAAAAAACAATTTTTACTTTTATCCAAAGTTATTTATAATTATAAAATATCTTTTCGGATATGAATAATTAAAAAAAGGTGCTGCAACGCATCATTTTTTGTTTTTTGGTTGGCAAACCTGACTGCTGACAACATAAAGTACAGCCATAAGTGCGATTGGTCAAAATACGCGCGTTGATTAGAAATGCTTTTAATAAATTAATTTTAAACATATTTAAAAAATGTATTTATACTTTATTTGTATAAAATATATTTCATGAAGTTTATTTTTTCTTAAAATAAAATTATTTAATCATAATAAATATGTTAAAAGATAGTAATATATTTCTAAAAATTTCAAATAACGCGCGCATTATGAAAGCATGCGTACTTGCGTTTGACATTATAGCTCCAGGACGTATGTAAACAAATATGGTGGCCGGATCTTTTAGGTTATGTCTAAAAGGTCAGCTTTGTACGCTTTATAATACCGATAATATCATTATATTATAACACTTATCATTATTTACAGCATATTTGATAATTCTTTTTTAATATAATTGTTGATATGAAATTTAGAAGATATGGACTGCTTAGCGCTTAGGAATGTTAAAAAAGACTCATTGTTAATTACATGTACAATCCATTGTATGTGATACGATAAATGAGCTGTAAAGAATGTAGTAGCTCTTCGAAATTGTTTTCTAAATTTATATATTGAAACTGTAGAATGTATTTTAGGTGTTATTCAAATAAACCCTACTACTATAATGTGTTTTTACTTCTTTATCTAATCCTTTACTTTCTAATAAGAAATTTATAAGTGAAATATTTATTTATCGGACCAAATATTTTCATCATAATACGTTAAAATTTACTATGTGTTACGTAAAGCGATTTATTTTCATAGTGTCACAATACAAAATACAATTAAATTTTTTACAGTTCCAATGCATTTTCTGTTGGTGGAGAGTAAATTATGTATTTTACAACTGTAAAATTTAGTACATTTGTACTGAAAGAAGAAGGTAAATTTTAAAACGATGTGGCAATTTCATCCTCCTCTCCTTGTCCCTTTCTATTTCATGCGTCATTAAAAGCGATAGAGGAAGAGAAAAATAGCAAAACTCTTTGGCTTAAGCCCACCCTTACGAAAGTTTATGACATAAAATGTATGTCATACGCGCTTGACGTAAATTACATGACGTTTTTTCGCGACGTCAAATAAATCACGTCAGAAAAATTACGTCAAAAAAAAATGCCACAAATCGCTAAAATAAATGATTTTTTAAGAAATAAACGATTCTAAACAGCAAAATACAAAAAACAATGAACAGCTTGGGTTGTAAACTACACATAAAGGTTATGTGTAGCTTAAAATTAATAAAAGTTATATTTCAGTTAATAAATACAATTTTTAAATTTAATAAATTAAAAAAGAATTTTAAAAATACAAATTACTATAAAAGTGAACGAATTAAGATTAATTGTTGCTACAATTAACTGCGAGAACCTCACATAATGAGGATATTTTTTAAAAACAAATTTGGGGGGACAGGGAATCGAACCCGGGTTAGCCGCACGCAACTAACTAAAACCTAACGCCTAACCAACTGAGCTATCTCGATTAACTTCTATACAAACAACAAATCTTTTTCCTAAACTGCAAGTCCATATTATGTGTTTTGCTGGAAAATATGTAAAAAAGCAAAAATCTAAATTCCTAAACGACTTATTATGATAAAACTTATTGTTTTAAAGAAGCCAGACAATATACAAAGAAATAAATAGTTAATTTCTAAAAGAAAACATAAAGAACAGAATTCCGTCAACCCAAAGCAAAACAACAATATAAAATGAGTTCAAAATTATTGCAAATGATTAATGGATGCCTCCTCAATCAGATTGCACTTGCACAATCTTTAAAAATTGGCAAATTAATAACAAAAATAGCGAAAACAAGTAAGTTGTTTAAGCCAACTAATCTGCACAGATTGACAACCAATCAGAGGAGGTCACGTGCTTTTCCGCACGAAAATCAAATCACTCTTGTTGACTTAAAGAATATATCAGTACAAAAATCAAAAGTTTAAACAAAAATAATTGATTAATCAATTCTGATCATTATTGAAAGCATAATTATTTCATTTCTTAAGAACAAAATGTTACAATTAATAAAATTAAATTTAAAAGTAAACTAATTAAATCCAAATAAAAATAAAATATTTATCTACCACAAAATTAACAATTAAAAAAATTAAACTTTAATTACACAAAAAAAAATTGAGATATTAAGATAACAAAAATTAAAATGTACGACAGGTAGTAGCAGAAAGGGGCACAACAATCAATTTGCACAAAAAAATCTAATCAAAATCTAAAATGGTTGATCATACTCAAAAATATACAATTTAATTATTTGAATTAATAAAAAAAATGATCAACCCATGAAAACCACCCTAAAGGATGATATTCTGACAAAATTATTAAAAAAATAAAAATTCGTTCAAAAAAAAATCTAATCACAATCTGAAAGAGTAAAACATACTCAGAAATATACACCCTAACTTTGTAAATTAATAACAAAAAATATCAACACCTGAAAACAACCCCTAATAAAAACATTCGGATAAAATTAAAAAGGAAAATATCAATTTACGCAAAAAAATTGTAAAAAAAATTTGAAATGCTAAAACATTACCTATATTTGAAACAATAATTTTGTCCGTTTATTATACATATGGGAACATTCCTTCATAATTATGCCTTGCCAGAAATTATTGGCAAAATACACTAAAAAAATTTCAGTCAAATATCAATTATTTTCCACATTTCTAGATCTAATTTCAAACTTTTTCATCTCTAAACAAACAAAATTAAACATAAATTGAGCTACTGCGCATTGATTTCAACTTGTGAAAAAATGAAAATTCAATGCATTTTTGCCTTGCCAGAAATATTTGCCAAAATACTCTAAAAAATTTTCAGCCAAATATAATTTATTTTCCGTACTTCTAGATCTAATTTCTAACTTTTTCATATATTAACGAACAAAATTGTACAAAAATGAAGCGACTGCGCGTTACATTCAAATTGTCAAAAAATGAATATTTAGTCAATTTTTGCCTTGCCAGAAAAATTTGGCAAAATACAGTAAAAAATTTTTTAGTCAAATATCAATTATTTTCCGTGTTTCTAGATCTAATTTCAAACTTTTTTATATATTACCAAACAAAATTGTACAAAAATTAAGCGACTGCGCGTTACATTCAAATTGTCAAAAAATGAAAATTTAGTCAATTTTTGCCTTGCCAGAAATATTTGCCAAAATACTCTAAAAAATTTTCAGCCAAATATCATTTATTTTCCGTATTTCTAGATCTAATTTCAAATTTTTTCATATATTACCAAACAAAATTGTACAAAAATTAATCGACTGCGCATTAGTTTAAACTTGACAAAAAATTAAAATTCCATCAATTTTCGCCTCGCCAGAAAAAATTTGCAAAAAACACTAAAAAATTTTAAGCCAAATATCAATTATTTTCCGTGTTTCTAGATTTAATTTCAAACTTTTTCATATATTAACGAACAAAATTGTACAAAAATTAACCCAGTGCGCATTAGTTTCAACTTGTCAAAAAATGAAAATTCAATCAATTTTCGCCTCACCAGAAAATTTTAGCAAAATAAACTAAAAAATTTTCAGTCAAATATCAGTTATTTTCCGTGTTTCTAGATCAAATTTCAAACTTTTTTATATATTAACGAACAAAATTGTACAAAAATTAAGCGACTGCGCGTTACATTCAAATTGTCAAAAAATGAATATTTAGTCAATTTTTGCCTTGCCAGAAAAATTTGCCAAAATACTCTAAAAAATTTTCAGCCAAATATTATTTATTTTCCGTACTTCTAGATCTAATTTCTAACTTTTTCATATATTAACGAACAAAATTGTACAAAAATTAAGCGACTGCGCGTTACATTCAAATTGTCAAAAAATGAATATTTAGTCCATTTTTGCCTTGCCAGAAAAATTTGGCAAAATACAGTAAAAAATTTTCAGCCAAATATCAATTACTTTCCGTGTTTCTAGATCTAATTTCAAACTTTTTTAAATATTACCAAACAAAATTGTACAAAAATTAAGCGACTGCGCGATACATTCAAATTGTCAAAAAATGAAAATTTAGTCAATTTTTGCCTTGCCAGAAATATTTGCCAAAATACTCTAAAAAATTTGCAGCCAAATATTATTTATTGTCCGTGTTTCTAGATCTAATTTCAAACTTTTTCATATATTACCAAACAAAATTGTACAAAAATTAATCGACTGCGCATTAGTTTAAACTTGACAAAAAATTAAAATTCCATCAATTTTCGCCTCGACAGAAAAAATTTGCAAAAAACACTAAAAAATTTTAAGCCAAATATCAATTATTTTCCGTGTTTCTAGATCTAATTTCAAACTTTTTCATATATTAACGAACAAAATTATACAAAAATTAACCAAGTGCGCATTAGTTTCAACTTGTCAAAAAATGAAAATTCAATCAATTTTCGCCTCACCAGAAAATTTTAGCAAAATACACTAAAAAATTTTCAGTCAAATATCAGTTACTTTCCGTGTTTCTAGATCAAATTTCAAACTTTTTTATATATTAACAAACAAAATTGTACAAAAATTAAGCGCCATTTTTCTGGCGAGGCGAAAATTGATGGAATTTTAATTTTTTGTCAAGTTTAAACTAATGCGCAGTCGATTAATTTTAGTACAATTTTGTTTGGTAATATATGAAAAAGTTTGAAATAAGATCTAGAAACACGGAAAATAATTGATATTTGGCTGAAAATTTTTTACTGTATTTTGCAAAAATTTTTCTGGCAAGGCAAAAATTGACTAAATATTCATTTTTTGACAATATGAATGTAACGCGCAGTCGCTTAATTTTTGTACAATTTTGTTCGTTAATATATAAAAAAGTTTGAAATTTGATCTAGAAACACGGAAAATAACTGATATTTGACTGAAAATTTTTCAGTGTATTTTGTAAAATTTTCTGGTGAGGCGAAAATTAATTGAATTTTCATTTTTTGACAAGTTGAAACTAATGCGCACTGGGTTAATTTTTGTACAATTTTGTTCGTTAATATATGAAAAAGTTTGAAATTAGATCTAGAAACACGGAAAATAATTGATATTTGGCTTAAAATTTTTTAGTGTTTTTTGCAAATTTTTTCTGGCGAGGCGAAAATTGATGGAATTTTAATTTTTTGTCAAGTTTAAACTAATGCGCAGTCGATTAATTTTTGTACAATTTTGTTTGGTAATATATGAAAAAGTTTGAAATTAGATCTAGAAACACGGAAAATAAATGATATTTGGCTGAAAATTTTTTACTGTATTTTGCCAAATTTTTCTGGCAAGGCAAAAATTGACTAAATATTCATTTTTTGACAATTTGAATGTAACGCGCAGTCGCTTAATTTTTGTACAATTTTGTTCGTTAATATATAAAAAAGTTTGAAATTTGATCTAGAAACACGGAAAATAACTGATATTTGACTGAAAATTTTTCAGTGTATTTTGCTAAAATTTCCTGGTAGGCGAAAATTAATTGAATTTTCATTTTTTGACAAGTTGAAACTAATGCGCACTGGGTTAATTTTTGTACAATTTTGTTCGTTAATATATGAAAAAGTTTGAAATTAGATCTAGAAACACGGAAAATAATTGATATTTGGCTTAAAATTTTTTAGTGTTTTTTGCAAATTTTTTCTGGCGAGGCGAAAATTGATGGAATTTTAATTTTTTGTCAAGTTTAAACTAATGCGCAGTCGATTCATTTTTGTACAATTTTGTTTGGTAATATATAAAAAAGTTTGAAATTAGATCTAGAAACACGGAAAATAATTGATATTTGGCTGAAAATTTTTTACTGTATTTTGCCAAATTTTTCTGGCAAGGCAAAAATTGACTAAATATTCATTTTTTGACAATTTGAATGTAACGCGCAGTCGCTTAATTTTTGTACAATTTTGTTCGTTAATATATGAAAAAGTTTGAAATTAGATCTAGAAACACGGAAAATAATTGATATTTGGCTTAAAATTTTTTAGTGTTTTTTGCAAATTTTTTCTGGCGAGGCGAAAATTGATGGAATTTTAATTTTTTGTCAAGTTTAAACTAATGCGCAGTCGATTAATTTTAGTACAATTTTGTTTGGTAATATATGAAAAAGTTTGAAATTTGATCTAGAAACACGGAAAATAACTGATATTTGACTGAAAATTTTTTAGTGTTTTTTGCAAATTTTTTCTGGCGAGGCGAAAATTGATGGAATTTTAATTTTTTGACAATTTGAATGTAACGCGCAGTCGCTGAATTTTTGTACAATTTTGTTTGGTAATATATGAAAAAGTTTGAAATTAGATCTAGAAACACGGAAAATAAATGATATTTGGCTGAAAATTTTTTACTATATTTTGCCAAATTTTTCTGGCAAGGCAAAAATTGACTAAATATTCATTTTTTGACAATATGAATGTAACGCGCAGTCGCTTAATTTTTGTACAATTTTGTTCGTTAATATATAAAAAAGTTTGAAAGTTGATCTAGAAACACGGAAAATAACTGATATTTGACTGAAAATTTTTCAGTGTATTTTGCTAAAATTTTCTGGTGAGGCGAAAATTAATTGAATTTTCATTTTTTGACAAGTTGAAACTAATGCGCACTGGGTTAATTTTTGTACAATTTTGTTCGTTAATATATGAAAAAGTTTGAAATTAGATCTAGAAACACGGAAAATAATTGATATTTGGCTTAAAATTTTTTAGTGTTATTTGCAAATTTTTTCTGGCGAGGCGAAAATTGATGGAATTTTAATTTTTTGTCAAGTTTAAACTAATGCGCAGTCGATTTATTTTTGTACAATTTTGTTTGGTAATATATAAAAAAGTTTGAAATTAGATCTAGAAACACGGAAAATAATTGATATTTGGCTGAAAATTTTTTACTGTATTTTGCCAAATTTTTCTGGCAAGGCAAAAATTGACTAAATATTCATTTTTTGACAATTTGAATGTAACGCGCAGTCGCTTAATTTTTGTACAATTTTGTTCGTTAATATATGAAAAAGTTTGAAATTAGATCTAGAAACACGGAAAATAATTGATATTTGGCTTAAAATTTTTTAGTGTTTTTTGCAAATTTTTTCTGGCGAGGCGAAAATTGATGGAATTTTAATTTTTTGTCAAATTTAAACTAATGCGCAGTCGATTAATTTTTGTACAATTTTGTTTGGTAATATATGAAAAAGTTTGAAATTAGATCTAGAAACACGGAAAATAAATGATATTTGGCTGAAAATTTTTTACTGTATTTTGCCAAATTTTTCTGGCAAGGCAAAAATTGACTAAATATTCATTTTTTGACAATTTGAATGTAACGCGCAGTCGCTTAATTTTTGTACAATTTTGTTCGTTAATATATAAAAAAGTTTGAAATTTGATCTAGAAACACGGAAAATAACTTATATTTGACTGAAAATTTTTCAGTGTATTTTGCTAAAATTTTCTGGTGAGGCAAAAATTAATTGAATTTTCATTTTTTGACAAGTTGAAACTAATGCGCACTGGGTTAATTTTTGTACAATTTTGTTCGTTAATATATGAAAAAGTTTGAAATTAGATCTAGAAACACGGAAAATAATTGATATTTGGCTTAAAATTTTTTAGTGTTTTTTGCAAATTTTTTCTGGCGAGGCGAACATTGATGGAATTTTAATTTTTTGTCAAGTTTAAACTAATGCGCAGTCGATTCATTTTTGTACAATTTTGTTTGGTAATATATAAAAAAGTTTGAAATTAGATCTAGAAACACGGAAATTAATTGATATTTGGCTAAAAATTTTTTACTGTATTTTGCCAAATTTTTCTGGCAAGGCAAAAATTGACTTAATATTCATTTTTTGACAATTTGAATGTAACGCGCAGTCGCTTAATTTTTGTACAATTTTGTTCGTTAATATATGAAAAAGTTTGAAATTAGATCTAGAAACACTGAAAATAATTGATATTTGGCTTAAAATTTTTTAGTGTTTTTTGCAAATTTTTTCTGGCGAGGCGAAAATTGATGGAATTTTAATTTTTTGTCAAGTTTTAACTAATGCGCAGTCGATTAATTTTTGTACAATTTTGTTTGGTAATATATGAAAAAGTTTGAAATTAGATCTAGAAACACGGAAAATAAATGATATTTGGCTGAAAATTTTTTACTGTATTTTGCCAAATTTTTCTGGTAAGGCAAAAATTGACTAAATATTCATTTTTTGACAATTTGAATGTAACGCGCAGTCGCTTAATTTTTGTACAATTTTGTTCGTTAATATATAAAAAAGTTTGAAATTTGATCTAGAAGCACGGAAAATAACTGATATTTGACTGAAAATTTTTCAGTGTATTTTGCTAAAATTTTCTGGTGAGGCGAAAATTAATTGAATTTTCATTTTTTGACAAGTTGAAACTAATGCGCACTGGGTTAATTTTTGTACAATTTTGTTCGTTAATATATGAAAAAGTTTGAAATTAGATCTAGAAACACGGAAAATAATTGATATTTGGCTGAAAATTTTTTACTGTATTTTGCCAAATTTTTCTGGCAAGGCAAAAATTGACTAAATATTCATTTTTGTACAATTTTGTTCGTTAATATATGAAAAAGTTTGAAATTAGATCTAGAAACACGGAAAATAATTGATATTTGGCTTAAAATTTTTTAGTGTTTTTTGCAAATTTTTTCTGGCGAGGCGAAAATTGATGGAATTTTAATTTTTTGTCAAGTGTAAACTAATGCGCAGTCGATTAATTTTTGTACAATTTTGTTTGGTAATATATGAAAAAGTTTGAAATTAGATCTAGAAACACGGAAAATAAATGATATTTGGCTGAAAATTTTTTACTGTATTTTGCCAAATTTTTCTGGCAAGGCAAAAATTGACTAAATATTCATTTTTTGACAATTTGAATGTAACGCGCAGTCGCTTCATTTTTATACATTTTTGTTCGTTAATATATAAAAAAGTTTGAAATTTGATCTAGAAACACGGAAAATAACTGATATTTGACTGAAAATTTTTTAGTGTTTTTTGCAAATTTTTTCTGGCGAGGCGAAAATTGATGGAATTTTAATTTTTTGTCAAGTTTAAACTAATGCGCAGTCGATTAATTATTGTACAATTTTGTTTGGTTATATATGAAAAAGTTTGGAATAAGATCTAGAAACACGGAAAATAATTGATATTTGGCTGAAAATTTTTTACTGTATTTTGCCAAATTTTTCTGGCAAGGCGAAAATTGATGGAATTTTAATTTTTTGTCAAGTTTAAACTAATGCGCAGTCGATTCATTTTTGTACAATTTTGTTTAGTAATATATAAAAAAGTTTGAAATTAGATCTAGAAACACGGAAAATAATTGATATTTGGCTGAAAATTTTTTACTGTATTTTGCCAAATTTTTCTGGCAAGGCAAAAATTGACTAAATATTCATTTTTTGACAATTTGAATGTAACGCGCAGTCGCTTAATTTTTGTACAATTTTGTTCGTTAATATATGAAAAAGTTTGAAATTAGATCTAGAAACACGGAAAATAATTGATATTTGGCTTAAAATTTTTTAGTGTTTTTTGCAAATTTTTTCTGGCGAGGCGAAAATTGATGGAATTTTGATTTTTTGTCAAGTTTAAACTAATGCGCAGTCGATTAATTTTTGTACAATTTTGTTTGGTAATATATGAAAAAGTTTGAAATTTGATCTAGAAACACGGAAAATAACTGATATTTGACTGAAAATTTTTTAGTGTTTTTTGCAAATTTTTTCTGGCGAGGCGAAAATTGATGGAATTTTAATTTTTTGACAATTTGAATGTAACGCGCAGTCGCTTAATTTTTGTACAATTTTGTTCGTTAATATATAAAAAAGTTTGAAATTTGATCTAGAAGCACGGAAAATAACTGATATTTGACTGAAAATTTTTCAGTGTATTTTGCTAAAATTTTCTGGTGAGGCGAAAATTAATTGAATTTTCATTTTTTGACAAGTTGAAACTAATGCGCACTGGGTTAATTTTTGTACAATTTTGTTCGTTAATATATGAAAAAGTTTGAAATTAGATCTAGAAACACGGAAAATAATTGATATTTGGCTGAAAATTTTTTACTGTATTTTGCCAAATTTTTCTGGCAAGGCAAAAATTGACTAAATATTCATTTTTTGACAATTTGAATGTAACGCGCAGTCGCTTAATTTTTGTACAATTTTGTTCGTTAATATATGAAAAAGTTTAAAATTAGATCTAGAAACACGGAAAATAATTGATATTTGGCTTAAAATTTTTTAGTGTTTTTTGCAAATTTTTTCTGGCGAGGCGAAAATTGATGGAATTTTAATTTTTTGTCAAGTGTAAACTAATGCGCAGTCGATTAATTTTTGTACAATTTTGTTTGGTAATATATGAAAAAGTTTGAAATTAGATCTAGAAACACGGAAAATAAATGATATTTGGCTGAAAATTTTTTACTGTATTTTGCCAAATTTTTCTGGCAAGGCAAAAATTGACTAAATATTCATTTTTTGACAATTTGAATGTAACGCGCAGTCGCTTCATTTTTATACATTTTTGTTCGTTAATATATAAAAAAGTTTGAAATTTGATCTAGAAACACGGAAAATAACTGATATTTGACTGAAAATTTTTTAGTGTTTTTTGCAAATTTTTTCTGGCGAGGCGAAAATTGATGGAATTTTAATTTTTTGTCAAGTTTAAACTAATGCGCAGTCGATTAATTATTGTACAATTTTGTTTGGTTATATATGAAAAAGTTTGGAATAAGATCTAGAAACACGGAAAATAATTGATATTTGGCTGAAAATTTTTTACTGTATTTTGCCAAATTTTTCTGGCAAGGCAAAAATTGACTAAATATTCATTTTTGTACAATTTTGTTCGTTAATATATGAAAAAGTTTGAAATTAGATCTAGAAACACGGAAAATAATTGATATTTGGCTGAAAATTTTTTACTGTATTTTGCCAAATTTTTCTGGCAAGGCAAAAATTGACTAAATATTCATTTTTTGACAATTTGAATGTAACGCGCAGTCGCTTCATTTTTGTACAATTTTGTTCGTTAATATATGAAAAAGTTTGAAATTAGATCTAGAAACACGGAAAATAATTGATATTTGGCTGAAAACTTTTTAGTGTATTTTGCCAAATTTTTCAGGCAAGGCATAATTATGAAGGAATGTTTCCATATGTATAATAAACGGACAAAATTATTGTTTCAGATATAGGTAATGTTTTAGCATTTCAAATTTTTTTTACAATTTTTTTTGCGTAAATTGATATTTTCCTTTTTAATTTTATCCGAATGTTTTTATTAGGGGTGGTTTTCAGGTGTTGATATTTTTTGTTATTAATTTACAAAGTTAGGGTGTATATTTCTGAGTATGTTTTACTCTTTCAGATTGTGATTAGGTTTTTTTTTGAACGAATTTTTATTTTTTTAATAATTTTGTCAGAATATCATCCTTTAGGGTGGTTTTCATGGGTTGATCATTTTTTTTATTAATTCAAATAATTAAATTGTATATTTTTGAGTATGATCAACCATTTTAGATTTTGATTAGATTTTTTTGTGCAAATTGATTGTTGTGCCCCTTTCTGCTACTACCTGTCGTACATTTTAATTTTTGTTATCTTAATATCTCAATTTTTTTTTGTGTAATTAAAGTTTAATTTTTTTAATTGTTAATTTTGTGGTAGATAAATATTTTATCTTTATTTGGATTTAATTAGTTTACTTTTAAATTTAATTTTATTAATTGTAACATTTTGTTCTTAAGAAATGAAATGATTATGCTTTCAATAATGATCAGAATTTGATTAATCAATTATTTTTGTTTAAACTTTTGATTTTTGTACTGATATATTCTTTAAGTCAACAAGAGTGATTTGATTTTCGTGCGGAAAAGCACGTGACCTCCTCTGATTGGTTGTCAATCTGTGCAGATTAGTTGGCTTAAACAACTTACTTGTTTTCGCTATTTTTGTTATTAATTTGCCAATTTTTAAAGATTGTGCAAGTGCAATCTGATTGAGGAGGCATCCATTAATCATTTGCAATAATTTTGAACTCATTTTATATTGTTGTTTTGCTTTGGGTTGACGGAATTCAGTTCTTTATGTTTTCTTTTAGAAATTAACTATTTATTTCTTTGTATATTGTCTGGCTTCTTTAAAACAATAAGTTTTATCATAATAAGTCGTTTAGGAATTTAGATTTTTGCTTTTTTACATATTTTCCAGCAAAACACATAATATGGACTTGGAGTTTAAGAAAAAGATTTGTTGTTTGTATAGAAGTTAATCGAGATAGCTCAGTTGGTTAGGCGTTAGGTTTTAGTTAGTTGCGTGCGGCGAACCCGGGTTCGATTCCCTGTCCCCCCAAATTTGTTTTTAAAAAATATCCTCATTATGTGAGGTTCTCGCAGTTAATTGTAGCAACAATTAATCTTAATTCGTTCACTTTTATAGTAATTTGTATTTTTAAAATTCTTTTTTAATTTATTAAATTTAAAAATTGTATTTATTAACTGAAATATAACTTTTATTAATTTTAAGCTACACATAACCTTTATGTGTAGTTTACAACCCAAGCTGTTCATTGTTTTTTGTATTTTGCTGTTTAGAATCGTTTATTTCTTAAAAAATCATTTATTTTAGCGATTTGTGGCATTTTTTTTTTGACGTGATTTTTCTGACGTGATTTACTTGACGTCGCGAAAAAACGTCATGTAATTTACGTCAAGCGCGTATGACATATATTTTATGTCATAAACTTTCGTAAGGGCAAAGCACAACGAATACGGTTACGGGAGAAGGGCATGAGATAATAAAGGACAGAGACTGTTTCTGTCCTTTTCTGTCTCATGCTCTGGTCCCGTAACCGTATTTTTATCTGCTCAGGCCTTTAGGGGGATCGTGGACCTTTCTTTTTTAAGCTAGACCGAATATACATCGCTTGAGTATCCTTTCACATTGGCCACGCGCATCTCGTTGCGCACCATACGTCAAGTCAGGCCCAACGTGACCCACCTCCTAATCTACCCGCTAATCTCGGTATTTTCAAAATTTAAGTCCCAATACATTTTGGGTTTGGTAGGTGGGTGGTGTTGGGAATAGAATAGTTTCTGTCAAAACATATACTAAGTGGGTGGTGGGTTGGTGGGTGGGTGGGGGGGGGGGTGTTAGGCATATGATACATACGTTGAAAACATATACTAGGTGGACAGTGGGTGGTAGTATCAAAGACATGTAACTTATTTCTAAGATAAAAGTTAACAACAATTTATTGTTTATGCAAATTCTACAGATGGATGGAATCATAAACACATGCAATTAGTCCTAAGGTAAAAGTTCACAACAATACACAGTTTACGCAAATTAGAAAAGTTAAGATTTTAAGTTAAACTTGGTGCGATTCGATTGCAGCGCCGACTATGGAGAAATCCCCCGCTTGAAAAACCTAAAAGTAGAGGTAACTTTTAAATTCCCGCGCAAAAGTAAGGGTAAAAATTTAAAATGACGTAGGAGAATTCCCAAGACAATGCTGGCATATGGTAATACCGACTAATGGTAACCGATTTCGGAAATCTACCTTACCGTCGAGCAAGCAAGTAATCTGCATTACCGACACAAGGTAACACGCGTGAAGTCTGAATTACCGACCGACGGTAATTTATTAACAAAACCGCTAAAAATCCACTGCAGGTAACTGACTAGGGCGCCACCTGGTGGCGAAAATCGGAACTGTGGCCTGGTTCTCTCTTAGCTATACTACTATAATAAATTAAGAAACCATCATATTTTAAATTAATTTACAATAAAAAATTTTATTAAAAAAAAAAAAAAGTATCCTCAACATTTACGGGAGTTTAGTGTTGATAGATGTCTTATTGCAAACTCGAGATTAGAACCCCTGACGTTCGAATCTCAACCGTACTGGGAATGCGCGTTAACGCACTCGACCAAGGGAGATCTTGAAGTGAAAATACATAATATCATATAGGTATTACGGTCATAAAACAAATATTTTATTTTTTTATAATATAACTTACATTTTTAATACTGGGTTAAGTTCAATAATATGTATTTATATGTATAATTTTATATATTCATATTATCAAAGTAACGTTGCAAAAATGTTAAAGTTGAAACAGACAATTAGATTCGTACTAATTTTTTAACAACAAAAAAAGAAATAAATAACTGAACTTAAAATATGACATAGTATATTATATATGTTATCTGGATGTTTTATTGACTAAAAATAAGATGAAAGAGCCTGTTCATCTTGAAACTTAGATTATTACCAGGACGCGTAAGTAAAAATCGTTTAAAATCATTATAATTATTCACGTGTGTCAAACTACAACAAGTATCATATAGGTTTATTAATAAAGCTTCCTAGCTGATTTGACTAGGAAATTCAAAGTTAATATTGCTATTTTCTAATTTGTGAAATAATTCATATGTACATAATAAAATTAACTAGGAATCCTTATTAACTTAACCAAGTTAAGATTGACTATAGGGTTTAGTTAATAATGCCATTCAAATTTTTTTCAGTAAATAAAAATTTTTTGTTTTCCCATGCATTTTTGGACCACCCTACTGTAAATACAATAACAATTTTTCAATTTTTTACTACAATTCTTTGTAGAAAACATTCAACAATCTTATTTAAAAACACTCACAAAATTTTCACACTAAGAACCGAATCACAAAACATACGAGTCAGATTTTTGTTAAAATAAAAAATGAGAGAAACATTTTTCTTTCAAGTCGAACAACTTAATGTCAAATATATTCAGTCGTTCATATATTAGTGTAAGATCCAAGATACTAATGAATCATTGTATTTATAAACAAGGTTTATAAATGATGAGGTGGAAAATTAAATGCGCATTAATTAAAAACATATAATTTAGAAGTATGAATAAGACATTGAGAATTAGGTAATTTTATTTTAAAACTTATTTTAATTAAAAAAAAAAATTATTTTAAAGTGTCTAAAACTGAATTATAAGTGGGACTAAAATGGTCTAAGTCAGTTTTTTTTATTAATATTATTATTTTCTTCTCTTTTGATAAAAAACCATTTCAGCAAATTTTCTTTTAAAAGGGTTGATTTCATTAAGTAAAATTTCAATTTCGTCGCATAAGATCTAATGGGTGGTAAAGTCATAGGGGAAAGGGGGGGCAAGATGGGGTTGGGGGAAAAACTGTGTACCTGCCTTAATTAAGAATCTAATTAACCAACCATCATCATTTTTTGTATAACATAGCACTGTTACAATAGTTTTTGATTGGCCAAGTCGCTGATTGATGAAACCGAATTTTTTATTTTGTATATACAAAAAACTGTTTTTGACGATTTTCTTGTCATTTTTGCATTCTACTTGGAACGTGTTTGCTATGTTAATAACAACATTTTATATACTATATAATTTTATTCATGTTCAACAATGATTACGCTTGTAGTTAATCACTAATTTATTTCCGTTTCGAAACTTCATTTTTAGAAATTATTTTTTTATTGAAATTCCGTCTGTGGGGGCAAGACGGGGTATGGGAAGTGAGGGCAGGAGAAGATTTTGAAAAACCAATCATTTTTTTTATTATATGAAAAAAAAATGTTTTTTGTGATTTTCCACACTATTTATAACGTTTTGTTACGTAAATAAAATATTTCAAATACAAGAGCTGTAACCACTTGTTTATTTCAGTTATAAAAGTTATTGTTTTTTAAAGTTATTTTTGTAATTTAGTTTTACATGAGAGAATTACAATTACGCATTAAACTGGTCTCTTAGTTTATTTTATAAGATCAATAAAGGTGCTTGCGAAATTTGTAGGTAAAAATAGATTAATTTTTATACTACCCCATCTTATCCATGTCCTGGGTATGGGACCCATATTATCCTATGTATTTTGATGCGCTGAATCCGAATCCGCCATCAGAATTGGTCCAGCGGGTCTGATTGTGGACCTAACCTCAAAATTAATAAAATGACACTTTTTGTTCTTTAAAATCTGAACCAGATTTAACTTTAATACATGACTAAAGCCAATAGAAAGCTTGATTTATTACCTTTAAAACGTTCTTAAAAGATTGATCTACGATGATTTTTAACAAAGATTTGATGTTTTACATAAAATAATTTTTTTCCATAAATTACTATATTCACGCATTTTTAACATTTTAAAAAATCATATGTTAAGTAAAACATCATATCTTCGTTAAAAATCATCGTAGAACAATTTTTAAAAAAAGCGTTTTAAAGGTCATAAATCAAGCTTTCTATTGGCCCTAGTTATGTATTAAAGTTAAATCTGGTTCAGATTCTAAAGAACAAAAAGTGTCATTTTATTAATTTTGAGGTTAGGTCGAAAATCAGACCCGCTGGACCAATTTTGATGGCGAATTCGGTTTCAGCTCATCAAAATACATAGGAAAATATGGGTCTCATACCCACGCCAGGGAACTTTTTTTTTGTGTGGCTGTGTAGTCGTCCCCTAAACCCTAATTAAAAAAATAAAAAATATTCTTAAACAAGTAAACAAAAAACAATCTTTAGAGGATTCACAAACTTTGAAATTCAATAAGAATAAAAACCTATAAAATTTACCTCTATAAGGATCGAAAACCACCCTTTAAAATCACCCCTTAATTACTTAAAACCTTGCTTTGAATGTATTCTTATCTACCTTATCCCCTTCAGCATCGAAAAACACACTTGAAAATCATCCCTTAATCTGAAATAAAGAAATTAACAAAAAAAAAAAACCGCTCAAAATTTATTCTTTTTTACCTTACATAGGAATACATTCTGAGCAATTTTTAAAGACGGAGAATACTCTCAAAATTGTTTTAGTTTATATGTTTAATAAGAAATTGTTAATTTTTTGGATTAAAGATTAAGAGAAGATTTTTAAGGGTGGTTTTTGATGCTGAAAGAGCAAGTTTTATAGAACTTTTATTCTTAGTAATATTTAAAGTTTGTGAATTCTTTAAAGAATGTTTTTGTCTACTTGTTTAAGAATATTTTTTAATTTTTGAAAATTCATGTTTAGGGGATGACTTTAAGGGTATTCTTCCTTATTATAATGCTTGTTCAGGTTTGTTTTTTTTTAATGCGATTAAATAATTTATGTAAATCTCGTAGTTATTTAGACCTATAATTTTTAGTTTTTCGTTTATTTTTCGCACAATTTTTATATTTTTTGGAGGTTTTAAGCGTTTATGCATGATATTTTTCAGCCCTTAGCTGAAAATAAAAAACACTATACGACATAAAAAAGTTGATATATTGACGAAAATTTTAAACTATAGTAACGCCTTTTATCTTGAAAATTAAAATATTATTAGATTTTATTAACTAATATGACTAATTAATTAAAATGCGCAGGGGGTGTTCGAATCGAGACAGAACGCTTAATATCAATGAAAATTGCAAAAAACCACATGATTCTAGGTGAATTTAATAAAAAGTTGATTTTAAACAATTTTTATTATTTAAAAAATTAATTAAATTAAATTAATTAAATTATATCAATTTAATTGTTTTTCTCTTCGCTAATTAAAAAGTTGTAAGCTTTAAAGATATTTAATAAAAACAGAAGATATGAATAAAATTGTTTAAACAAATTAAAAATGTTTAAACAATTAAAATTTTATTTAAGAATCTATAACTTTGGACATTTATCGAGGTCTCACAAACTGCTGAGACTTTGTCCATAAAATTATGAACAAATTTTAACACGTTTTTATAAAAGTACACTTTTCCCATTTATTTCTAATGGGAAAATAGGGGGTACAAGCGGCACCCCTTAATATTGTCAGATCAAAAAACAAAAAATAGGGGTAATTTTTTTTCCATTTTTTGTCGATTTTCGAGCGATTTTAAACGACTTTCAAAAATTTTCTTTTCTTGAAACACCCTAATATTCAGTCGTTCTTATTAGTGTAAGATCCTAGATATTAATGAATCATTGTATTTATAGACAAGGTTTATAAATAATGAGGTGGGAAATTAAATGTCCATTAATTAAAAACATATTATTTAAAAGTATGAATAAGACATTAAGAATAGGTAATTTTATTTTAAAACTTAATTTAATTTAAAAAAATATATATATTTTCAAATGTCTAAAATTGAATAATGTGGAACTAAAATGGTCTAAGTCAGTTTTTTTTAATATTATTATTTTCTTCTCTTTTGATAAAAACCATCTCAGCAAATTTTTGTTTAAAAGGGTTGATTTCATTATGTAAAATTTCAATTTCGTCCCATAAGATCTGATGGGGGGGTAAGGTCACAGTCATTCTTTTTTGTATGGCAACTGATAACATTATGATATTTTTCATTTTTTAAGTTCATATTATCCCTGTGTTCTTTCCTTCTAATATGCAACAGTCTACCAGTTTCTCCGACATAACATTTACCACATGAGCAAGGGATTTTGTAAACGACACCAGTTTTTTCTAAAATATCAATCGGATCTTTCCCTAATTTTATAAACCTGTTTAGTTTTGAGTTGACTTTAAAAATAGTAATTATATTGTGTTTAGATAATATTCTTTTTATATTCTAAGAAATCTTTCCATAATAAATTTTTTATTATCAATTTAAAATTTTTTTTATTATAAAGGTGTTTATTTCTAATTTCATCAATTCTTTTTAAAAGTGTTTCATTAATGAGTTTTTTTGGGTAGTTGTTTAGTTCTAAACGTTTTTTAATAAGGTTGATATTTTTATCATGAAAAGATTTATTTGATAGATGAATTCCTGCGTCGACTAAATTCTTAATTATTGAAATCTTATGTTGGATAGGGTGGTTTGATAAGAAATTTAAAAATCTTCCAGAATATGTTTCTTTACGAAACCAATTAGTCTTTAATGAACCGTCACTATATTTTATAATTTTTAAATTTAAAAAATTTATACTACCGTTTTCTTCGGTTTCAGAAGTAAATTGGAGTCTTCGGTGGTAAGAATTGAAAACAAGTAAAGTTTCATCCAATTTATTTTTTGGAATGAAAAGGATAGTATCGTCAACATATCTTTGGTAAAAAGGAATTTTAAAATTCAATTTTTTTAGTGATGTATTTTCCAGGCTTGGGTCCGTAAATAGTCTGATTCACTATAAAAGTAAATTCTATAGTGAAGTAGACTATTTACGGACTCAAGCTTGGTATTTTCTAAGTCTTCCATGACTATGTCAGACATCATAGCAGAAATTGGGGATCCCAATTTTGGGACACATAGGTGTCCCAAAAATCTTCCTGTAATATTTACCATTAAATTGCATAAAAGTATTGTTCATTAAAAACTCAATGCCGAGAATGAATTCATCTTTAGGAAGTAAAGCATTCTTCTCAATAAAATTTCATCTTTTTTTTATACCATTTTTTACTAATTCGAACGGGATATTAGTAAAAAGAGATTTTACATCCAGGGAGATCATAATGTGTTCATTAGGAATACAAGTTTTGTCAATAATTTCTTTAAAGCGGAAAGAGTTTCTTACAAAGAAAGTCAGATTTGGAATTGATTTTTAAAAATTCCATTAAAAATTTTGGCCATGCGGTAAGTAGGAGTGTTCCCTGTCGATAGAAAATACCTCAAAGATACCTCAAAAATGACTGATTCGGTATTCTTCAGTAATTTTTACTCTTACAATACCAGGTACCATTTTTTGCTTAGCTTAGGTAGTCCTTTTAAATGTCGCGATTACTTATTTAAGTTTCAATAGGATCATAAATTTACGTTCAACTGAAATAAAGATGCCTATAGGTATATTTTTTCTTTTATGGTTTATGTAACCCAAAAGTTTTATGACTCAAAAATTTTGCAATTTGCAAATTTTAAATTGGAAACATAAAAATTATAAATCTTTTGTTTTTGACGATTATGAATATCTAAAAATTTTCTTAAAATCAATCAAATTAAACGACAGTCAATTATTATAAATATTGATATTTTTCATTAAAAACAAAATTTTTGAGGAAAAATTTAGATACCTAGAATTGTTAAAACACGTAGAATGCAAATTCTCAGTTTATAAAATTCTAATTACAAAATTGGAAAAATTTTTATTTCTTATTTTTAATCCTTTTCAGATGTTTCAAAGCTTCACGACCTCTTTTGTCCTTTTTTCGACATCAGAAATTTAACAAATGTACTGGAAAAAGAATTTATTTCTTAATAAATAAAATTGTTTTAATATTTAAGTTAGAACTTTGGTTTTTTGAAATTTAGAATCTGTAAATTCTAACAATTACGTCGATATAAAATTTTTGGTAAAAGCCTTACAATTAAATGAATAGTAGCATAACTCGTAAACAGTAGAAGATATCAAAAAACTAATATCATTTTTAAATTTTATTTCAGAAGAATATATATTTTTCATACAAACATGTAAAGAACTAATTTATTCAAAAACGAGTATAAAATTAAAATAAATAATATAAATAATTTAAAATTTAAAAAATAATTGTAAAAGAACCTTTCATTTTATGAGGGTAAAAGCATAATAAAATTCTTCAGGGTTTTAACGGCCATAAAGTAACTCTAATAAAGACCTAAAATGTTCGGTATTTTCTAGGTACGAAATCATTCAAATAGTACCTCAAAAGTACCTGAAAACACTTATTCATTTTAACCAGTCATTTTTCAGGTATTTTCTATCGACAGGGTTGATAGAGGAAACTACAGGACGAAGAGGAGTGTCAGGTTTGTGGATTTTTAGGAGCCCGTAGATTTTTGCTAGGCCAATATTAACCGTAATAATGTCTTTCCGTTTTGTATTCTCACCTAGATAACCCTTTTTTCTCCAACGACCTAAAAGGTTAAAGTTAAAGGTTTTATTTTGTGTTGTTTTTAGTGGATTTTTCTCTATTTTTTCGTACGTTTCGTGATCGTTAAGGAATTTCTGCATTTTTATTATATAATCTTTTTTATTCAGAATGACCGTGACGTTACCTTTATCAGCTTTGGTAATCAATATTAATTACAGTCATAATTGTTTTTAATAAAAATGTTCGTTTCTTTAATATTTTTTAAAACAGTTCTGTCAGTTTTATTGATGAATTGAGGTTTCTTAAGATGTTTATGTGCAATAGATGTTAGTTTGTGTCTGACAGAATCTTGATCTTTACTATTGATTTTTTTTTCAATGTGAATCTCAATGTCTTTTACAATCTCAAAAACTTGTGAAATCTTTGATGTTAGAAAATTAGAACTCAAATTTTCGCCTAGTCTTGAAATATTATTAACATCTTTAGGAATTTGTTTGTCGCTATAGTTTACAATCCAGGGGTCATTATTACTCTGTTTGCGTTTATTTAATTGAACTTGAGGTGAACTTCTCTCTTTCTCTTTTTTCAGAAGTTGAAATTTCTTATCAAAAGAATTTAAAATACCATTATTTTAAATATTTTTTTGATAATTAATAATATTGTTATAGATCTCTTGAGGTAGACAACTTTTTAATTCATTTTTAATTATTTCGGCTTGTTTGTATAGTTTGTTTAAATGTATGTGTACATCATTAATCTGTAAATTTCGTATTTTATATTTAATGTTTCTAATTGGAGACATTAATTGTTTGTAAAAGTTGTCATGAAAAAAATGTACTTTAGAAAGTGAATTAACCAAACGTGAAATAAAGTTTGGAAAAAGGTTACATTTACGACATTTAATTAAGAATTCTTTTCTCGCAGTCGGTGTTCTATCTGATGTCATTAATGTTAATCCAGCTTCTTGTGTGAAATAAGGCATCATGTCCATATTGTTGTTTAATAGATTGTAGAAACATATTATATTTATATATAAGGACTAGTTTGTCCGATAATTTATTTATTTATTTATTTATTTATTGATGGGCCAAAACAATTTACAGCCCTTGAACATATCGTGTTTACACAAATTACACAATATGTTCGTGCATTTACGATTATAACTATATATATATATATTAAATATTGACAAATATCCAATACGAAATCAAAAATTCATGGTCGAAAACACACAAAATTAAATATGCACATTAAGAGCACGCAAATTAGAAACAAATCTGTCTAAAGTGACTCCACAAAAATCCAATGCAGCATGCACAGAGTTAGCTTCCCTGCAAAGTCTGGGCAACACTGAATTAGCACCATAATTAGTTCTATGAAATTGTTCTCTAAATAATGGTTGTTTACGTAAAATTAAAGAACGTGTGTTGAAATTGATATCATTTAAGGTTTCCGGGCAATTTACAAGACTATTAATAATTTTAAATAAAAAGATCATGTCTGCACAAAACAAACGTGAAGATATGCTGGGAATGTTAAACTGAGACCTAAGTCCAGAATATTCATGACTAAATCTGTCAAACGATACTCCTATCTGCGAGGCGGCAAATCGGAGAAATCTATTCTGTACTCTTTCCAGACTCAAGCTGTGAACTTCATAACTAGGGGACCATATGACGGAAGCATACTCCAAAAGCGATCTAACCAGGGCGAAATACAGAATCTTAAGTGTTGTAAGGTTCTTAAAACCTCTAGAATTTCTGATGACGAAGCCAAGAGATCTAGACGCTTTATTTATTATATCGATTATGTGTTCATTAAAACTTAGATTTGAGCAAAATATAACTCATAGATCACGCACCCTGGACACTCTACCTATTTCCGTATTGCCAATGCTATAGCAGTAACTAAAAGTACTTTTAGATTTTGTGAAAGATAAAACAAAACATTTACTTACATTTAAATTAAGATTATTTTTTAAAGACCAAGCAGTTAGATCATCAATGTCAGATTGAAGATCCTTCATATCTTGGACACTCTTAATTTTTTTTAAAATTTTTAAATCATCAGCGAATAAAGAAAATTTGCTCCTTTTAATCACTTCTCCTACGCAGTTTATATAGATTAGGAAAAAGAGAGGTCCAAGATGCGATCCCTGTGGTACTCCAGATGAGGCAAGAAATACTTCAGAAAAAGATTTACTAACACGAACTGATAAGTATCTGTCGCTTAAGTAACTACGTACCCAGTTGCAGAGATCATCAGAAAATCCCAGATCATCTAGCCTCGCCATCAGAATGTCATGATCAACCCTGTCAAAAGCCTTGGAGAAATCCATATACACAACGTCAACCTGATCACCCTTTTCTAGAGCATTCGAAACATAGTCGGAAAATACTGTAAGATTGGTCACAATAGATCTGCCTTTGGTAAAGCCGTGCTGCTCTTGTATTAAAAAATTTGAAAAGTAATTACTCAAAACGTCATGAGCTATGCTCTCAAATATTTTAGAAATAGTACTGAGCAAAGTGATAGGTCTATAATTTGAGACCTCACATTTATTACCCTTTTTAAAGACAGGAATAACAATGCCTCTTTTCCATAGAAGAGGAAAGTAACCAAGAGAGAAAGATTTATTGTATAAAATGTAAAGAGGTAAAACAAATGAAGAGCAACACGACTTAAGCAGCAGGGGTGGAATATCATCCGGACCAGGTCCCTTATTCACATCCAGCGATATAAGTTTAGAATATATAGTGCTTTTGCTAATTAGAAAAGTGTGGATATGCAAATGATTTGTTTTAGTGCCAATAGGGATATCACAAGAGGATTGAGAGTCACCATAGACAGACTTGAAATGAAACGAAAAAAGATCCGCTATCTTTTTACAATCAGTTGCACTCACACTACCCAACAGCATTTCATTAGGAATTTCCGCTTTGTTACTCGAGGAGTTTACAAAATTCCAGAACTTCTTTGGATTTGAAACCAGCGAATTTTCAACACTCGACATATAATTTTTATAACATTTTTTAGTTAGAGTTTTGCATCTCTTACGTAGTGCAGAAAAAAACGCATAATCAGTCGTTAATTTAGTACGCTTATAAATATTATGTGCACGCTTTTTTTCAAATATAAGTTTTTTAAGATTAAAATTAACCCAGGGTGGGAAATAAGATGCATGGATTTTTTTTACCGGTACGTACAGATTACAGGCAGTGTAAACAAATTCATAAAAAGTATTTACATTAACGTCCACATCATTTGAGTCGAGGGCCGAGTCCCAATCAACATTGTTCATATAAACACTGAACGCTCCAAAGTTAGCTTTATTAAAGTCATATTTTACTTCAGCATCGATTTTTTTGTGTATATTGCTATCAATTAAGAAGTCAATATAAAGTGCTAAAGGAGGATGATAAAAATCAGCAGGTAACAATTCTTCGTTTACAATCATCAAGTCAAATTTAAAATCGTTAACAAATATCAAGTCTAGAAGCGAACCGTGAACATTAAAAAATTTATTAACTTGTTTCAAATTTAAAAAGTTCATAGTCTCAGACATTACATTAGAAATAGAGACCTGGGAACGTGTGGAGCCTGAGTTACACGAACAAATCTCATCTGAATTATCGGGGGAGTTCCAATTGACATACGGAATATTAAAGTCACCACAAATACACATCTTGGCATTGGGATTATTTGCTGAGACTTCTTTAATAATACGACACGTTATAATATAAATATCTATGTTACTGCTAGGCGGGATATAAAAAGATCCAAATATTATTTCTTGAGAGCGAAAGTAACATTTTACAAATATGTGCTCAATAATATGTTCATTTGTATTAATCAAAAATGAATGTAATTTAGAGCTAATAGCAATTAAAACTCCCCCGCCACGACGACAGTCACTAGTCAATAGATTTCTATCGCACCTGTATACTTTATAAGCATTAAAACCCAGCTCAGACGATTTAAAATCATTATTTAGTCATGTTTCGGTAAGAATTATAACATTAAATAAAAACGATGGCAAAGCACGACGGAGCCTATACAATTTTGTCCTAATGCCTCTTACATTCTGATAATACAGAGACATGATACAGGGCTTGGACTGCGACAAATACAAATGCGGAACAGAAGGAGAGTGGGAAGCAGTAAAGCGAACTGCTGGGACTAGGTTTTGTCGATTACATTTTGTGAATGACTCACCACTAACTGCTGACTGGGTTGACTTACAATCAGCATAGGGTCTCCTTGACGAAACACAATCCTCAAATTTTGCTCCCCGCTTTCCTGACGTCGCTGCTTTTCCAGTTTCAGACTCGAGAGTTCCATGAGTTGTAATCGCGTTCTGTCCGGAACAATCCATATATTCGCAAGCATCTTTGATGAATTTGCCTCTTTTTTTAGTTTCAAGAATGTGCAGTGAACAGTTTTTGCTGTAGCTATACTTGGGCACGACACCTTTATGGGCCTCGACTTTGGACGTCCCTGCACAAACATCCCAAGCCTTTTAAATTCCAAAAGTTCAAGAGTTTCAGATGAAGTAAATTTACACACAATATTCTTTATATTCCTAATATCAATGCCTTGATCATAAAGAGAATTGTTAGGAGGATCAGATTCTGGGAGGCCAAATATTATAAGATTATTCTTACGAGATTCCCTGTCCTTTATTTCAGTAATGCACGAACGAGTCACTGTGTTGACATCCGGTAAAGCAGTCATGTTGCTGTCTTTTGTAGATAACGATGACTCAATCTTATCAATTCTAGAAGACAGACCATCAGTGGTACTAGCAGAAGTTTCAACCTTCTCGACTCGGACGGCAAATTCGCTCAATTTAAGATCCATGCCGTTGATTCTAACCTTTTCAGCATTCAATTTTGAGGTTAAATCCTCAATCTTATTAGTGAGAGTAACAAAGGAATTGGAAAAATGTTTATGAAGCCCATTCACAGCCTCCTTAATTGCATCTTTGACGATCTTTGATATCTCGTTGGCCGTAGCAGGATCTGAAGAGGATTCGGGAATTAGACTGGGGTCTAATTCCTCAGGAATTAGACTGAGGTTGGAAACCCCGGTTTTACAACATCGTTCATACGATCCGTCCTCGTTGACAGTCAAACCCGAAGAACACCTAGGATGGTATGGAGTCTCACATCCAGGACAACGCACGACATTCCCAGCTTTTACAGTCTTATTGCACACAGCACAAGTTATCTTGCTGGTAGTTGGTTTGTCCTTAGCATTTTTCTCTGACATGGCTGGCACAGTGTCCATACTTTACTTCTCTTATTTCCACACAGAACTGAATCACACCGATAACAATCCGCACATAAAAAATTTGCAGTAATTAATAAGTAAATTTCACGGATCAGACTAATACCAAAAATAGTTCAGATACAGTTATAATATTCCAAGAATTTTACTAAATAAAAGACAAGCGACGAACGCGTGCTTATTAGATGTCGGCCATTTTTTTTGGCCGACAAAAAAATAATAATAATAATATAATAATAATAATAATTGTTTGAAAAATTTAACGTCCGAGATTAGTTAAATTTTTAAAAAACCAAATGACACTTTTGGACCAAGTCGGTAGAATATTTATTTCTTTTTCATAATAAATAACAGAGTCCGACGTTTCAAGAATTAACCGTTCTCATCTTCAGTGACTGTTAAATCTTTTCATGATAAAAATATCAACCTTATTAAAAAACGTTTAGAACTTAACAACTACCCAAAAAACTCATTAATGAAACACTTTCAAAAAGAATTGATGAAATTAAAAATAAACACTTTTATAATAAACAAAATTTTCAAATTGCTAATAAAAAATTTATAACAGTACCCTATTAGGGGTCGTCCATGAATCACGTGAGCCAACAAGGGGGGTGGGGGGTCATGAAAATTATCACGGTTCATCACCTGCAGGGGTTTTTTTGGTTTTTAATCCAAAAAATTAACAATTTCTTATTAAACATATAAACTAAAACAATTTTGAGAGTATTCTCCGTCTTTAAAAATTGCTCAGAATGTATTCCTATGTAAGGTAAAAAAGAATAAATTTTGAGCGGTTTTTTTTTTGTTAATTTCTTTATTTCAGATTAAGGGATGATTTTCAAGTGTGTTTTTCGATGCTGAAGGGGATAAGGTAGATAAGAATACATTCAAAGCAAGGTTTTAAGTAATTAAGGGGTGATTTTAAAGGGTGGTTTTCGATCCTTATAGAGGTAAATTTTATAGGTTTTTATTCTTATTGAATTTCAAAGTTTGTGAATCCTCTAAAGATTGTTTTTTGTTTACTTGTTTAAGAATATTTTTTATTTTTTTAATTAGGGTTTAGGGGACGACTACACAGCCACACAAAAAAAAAGTTCCCTGGCGTGGGTATGAGACCCATATTTTCCTATGTATTTTGATGAGCTGAAACCGAATCCGCCATCAAAATTGGTCCAGCGGGTCTGATTTTCGACCTAACCTCAAAATTAATAAAATGACACTTTTTGTTCTTTAGAATCTGAACCAGATTTAACTTTAATACATGACTAAGGCCAATAGAAAGCTTGATTTATGACCTTTAAAACGCTTTTTTAAAAATTGTTCTACGATGATTTTTAACGAAGATATGATGTTTTACTTAACATATGATTTTTTAAAATGTTAAAAATGCGTGAATATAGTAACTTATGGAAAAAAATTATTTTATGTAAAACATCAAATCTTTGTTAAAAATCATCGTAGAACAATCTTTAAAGAACGTTTTAAAGGTCATAAATCAAGCTTTCTATTGGCTTTAGTCATGTATTAAAGTTAAATCTGGTTCAGATTTTAAAGAACAAAAAGTGTCATTTTATTAATTTTGAGGTTAGGTCCAAAATCAGACCCGCTGGACCAATTCTGATGGCGGATTCGGATTCAGCGCATCAAAATACATAGGAAAATATGGTTCCCATACCCAGGCCATGGAACTTTTTTTTTGTGTGGTTGTGTTATAAAGGGTTGTTCCTTATTATAATGCTTGGTAAGTTTCAATTATTTCTTTGAATGCGATGAAGTATTTTATTTAAATCTCCTAGTTATTTAGACTATAAATTTTATTTTTCGCTTATTTTCAGCATAATTTTTATACTTTCTGTGGGTTTTTGACTTTATGCATGATAATTTTCAACCCCTAAGTGGAAATAAAAAACACTATACGACATCAAAAAGTTAATGTTTTGGCGAAAATTTTAAGCTATCATAAAGTCTTCTATCTTGGAAATTAAAATGCACAGAGGGTTGCTGAATTAAGAAAGAATGTCCCATATATGAAAAAATAAAGAATAAAAAACGGACTTCTAATTTAAATGAACGAGGAATTTGCAATAAACAGTCTGTGAACTTATTGTTTAAATGCCTTCAGTATTTTAAGTAATTTTTATAGTTATTCAAAGTCACGTGATAATCGGGGGGGGGGGGGGGTCGCAGAGAACATCACGGTTGCTCACGTGGGGGGGGGGTTGGGGGTCTAAAATTGGCATAAAACTTATCACGTGATTTATGGACGACCCCATATATAATATTTAATCCTTAAATAAATAAAATTATTATACGAAAAATATCATAGTATATGGTAAATGTTCATGAATGAAAAAAAAACAAATCTGCTTGGTTGGGGGTGCGTAAAAGGTTAAAGAGATTTAAGAAGATTCCTCTTAGCGTTAGTAAAGAAAAATTAGTAAATCCTTAAAATATGCGAAAAATAATATTTTTATAGAAACACAATTTTTTTAAATCATTAAAAAATCTTGAAAATTGTTGACGGAAAAATTCATGATAATTTTTTAATGAAAAAAAGGAGAAAAGGACATATTTGAAGGAGAATGAAATGAAAAGTTGTTTTAAAAAATGTAATGGCCGATTTGAAATGCGCAATCAGCGATTGTGAAATTTGTTACTTTTTGACCCCTCCCACCCCCACTTAGACCCCCGAAATTTTTCTGAAATCGTCCCCTCATCCTTTAGACCATTGTTTTTATACTTCTATAAGAAAGCATTTTTACTAGAAAAATGCATGTCAAGTAAAACACAATCATTAATATTTTTATTTTTTTCATATCGTAACAATCAAATTTGTCAACATAAATATTATGATTTTGCTCTCTCGAATAAGTTTGGCTCACATTTGGAATAATGCGTGTTACTTAAAAAACAGAAAAAAATAGGATATTTAACACCCATTAACATGAATTTAACATTTACAACTAAATAGGTAAGAAATATATTTTTTTTATGTCGTCTGTGTTATAAATTGTTCTACTGAACAGAATAAGAGAGGGTGAGCAAGGTTGTAGCCAGGGGGGTGTTAGGGGTGCTTAAACACCCTACCCCTCAAATATTTTTGATGGCTGTTCAAGTGTTCAAAAAAAAGAAAAATAAAGGTTATCGTCTTGACTGTTTGTTGACAAAACCTTGCCCCGAAAATTTTGTCTGGCTACGGCCTTGAGGGCAAGAGAGCGGAAGAAATGAAGGGAGAGATAATTTAGCTTCAGGTAGGCAAAGATGCTTTCTTGAAAATATTATTTTCAAGCAACACGGAGAAAAATGGATTATACAAAAGTCATTGTCTTGGATTATTAAAAGAAATATCATACTGAATATAATCTGTAGTATACCATTTATAATCTATAATCTACTTTTTATTGTTTTTAAATAATACCAAGTATAAATAATGGATTATAAGAATTATAATTTAAATTTAATTGATGTACAATTCCAGATTATGTCCAGTATGACGCCAGGGACATTTTCCTTGTGGGGCACCTCTCCCCGGGGTGCCCTGGGGAGGGAAATTGAAATCTACATGAGGCTACGTAAAAATTAAAATCAATGAAACAAATAATGAAATAACAGGGCCGTCGCATGCAGTATGGAAGGTATGGAGTACTCCATACATGGAATTTAACCTTATTTGGAATTCCATACACAAAAAATTGAGAAGCTCTCGCTCCCCGCCCTTCTATACTTTCTTTATCCCCTTTTTCTTAACCCTTTACCAAAAATTTGACACCTGAAAAATGTTGGCTGCGCCGCCCCATGTGAAAATTAAAATTCAAAAATTGAAAATTTATTTTTGTCAATAAGTATATCGTATATTTTCAATTTTTTATTTTAATTTTCACATGGGTACAAGTCTCCCCCCGCATAGAAATGACCCCCGGCGGATTATTCTGAAACGGGATGTTTGTTGATAAAAATAAGTTTTCAATTCTTTGATTTTAATTTTCACATGGGTGCAAGTCGCCTCCCTCCCAAATAGAAATTACCTCCAGTGGGTCATCCTCAGGCGTTAACCAAAGTTATTAGGTATTTAAAGTTATCTTTGTTGCTAGATGTGAAATCCTACTGATTAATAAGTAAACTAACTCATATTTTATAATCCAAACTAATATCAGGTATAATTTCAAAACTATAATACTAGGATGAGTTGTTTTATAATCCTGTTAATTGTCCCACCGTCAGTGTTAAAATATTATAATTGGTTTAATCCAGATTATACCTGTTATAATCCATTTTTCTACGTGTACGGTAAGTAAATTTGTAAACTGTAATATTGGTAATTTGGAAAGTTGGTAAATTGAAAAATCTTTTAATTCAGAAAGTTCAAGCATTGGAAGTTTGGTAAATTGGAAAACTATCAAAGTGGAAAATTGGATAATTGGCAAATTGGAAAATTGACAAATTGGAAAATTGGCAAACTGGAAAATTTGAAAATTGGTAAAATGGAAAATTGGTAAATTGGAAAATTGGTAAATTGGAAAATTGGTAAATTGGAACATTGATCAAATTGATAATTGATAAAATGAAAATTAAAAAAATTAAAAATTGCTACATTCAAAAATTGGTAATATGAATTATTTGTGAATTGCAACACTTTCAAAGTAGTTAAGTGGTAAATTGTTTTTTAATCACCAATCATTTTTCGAACGTTCTGAAATTAGAAAATACAAATGTTAACATATCTATTACAAATATGTCATTATTAGAAAATTATTAAATTTTATATTTTTACTTTAAAACTACTAAACAAATTATTTCATTTGTGTAAAATTTTAAAATATTACAATTGTCAAGTTCAATCATTTTTCGTTCTAAATTTGTAAATTACAAATTTTGTGACGATTCAAAATGTATTTTTAAAAAAATTCTGTATTGTAAATTTCGTATTTAGATAATTAGCAAATGTCTCAATTGCTATTAATATAATTGTTCAATGGTCATTTCAAATTTGGACATTTTTCAATTCTGTATTCCAAATTTGATACATTATTAGATTTACAATCTTACAATTTGACGGATTTTGATTATATAAATAAAAGTTTGTATAAAATGGAGAAACAAAAAAATGAAAAACATAATGTGAGCACAGAAAGGGTTAAGCGTCATCGTGTGTGTTTAAGTGCACAGAGAAAAATTGAAGTGCAAACATTGCATAGAGAAAGAATGAAACGCTATCGTGCTAGCTTAAAAGAGAAAAAGGCATTGCAAATAAATATATTAAAAGAGGTAGAGAAAGAAACTTGTAATGTAGATTATCAAATTCATGTTGTGAATTCAATACCATCAACATTCTTTCAGACACTTTCACAATTACAAAATGTACAAATAAATGATGAAGATTCTATCGAGGATGTTGTTTCTACATCTATTTTTCATTTGAAGAAACTAGAAAGTAAAGAATTTCATGACCTGAAAAATGATGAAATGGAAAGATTGAAACTCATTGGAACAAATGATTCGAATGACGAAGAAGAAAAGTGTTGTAGATTGGTAAATGATGTTACTACTCATAATAATGTCAATATATCTGGATGTCTTTCTTCAGATCTATTAAAAAAGCACAGCAAATAAAGAAAAAATGAATTACCGCGTAGTGAAGTAAAAAAAGCAAGTAAAAGAGAAATTATTGATTTAGAAGCTTCTGTTAATGCAAAAAAGAGATGTTTCTGCATATCGTATGCAATAGGTGAAGTAGAAAAGACAGAAATATTACAAGAAAAGAAAAAAGAGATTAAATGTTTAGCAAAGAAAAGAATGAAAAATTATAGTACACGTTCAACGGAAAGAAAACAATTTGAAGAAAAGGAAAAATTTACAGAAGAAAAAGTAGAACAATTAGAAACAGTTGATTCAAATATTGTTAGTACAGAAAGACTGAAACGATATCGTAAATGTTTAACAGCCGAAAAAGAAATGGACGTGCGAAAATTGCAAAGAGAAAGAATGAAGCGCTATTGTGCTAAAGTAAAAGGGAAAAAGTCAATGCGAATGAATATATCAAAAGAGTTAAAGAAAATAATTTCATTTCATAGACGGGCAAAAATACCCTATTTAGTACAACAAAAAAATAAATATACAGTAATTCATCAACTGCCTATACATTCTAATATACATCCTTTATATAATTCAAAATAGCAATGCTCGCAAAACAGAAATGAACTTTCTTAAACTACCGTTAAAAAAATCGACTTCCTCACTGTAGTAATTTGCTTCTCTATTGATTCTGTTAAAGAGAGAATGTCGCCCATAATTTGTTCTTCGATAAGACACAAAGAAAGGGAAACAGAATCTCAATGGTCTCGAAGGAGCAGAAAAATCAATAGAGGCCAAAACAGCCGGACACTGAACGGTTCCGTTGATCACCTTAAATAAAAAAAGTAAATCTGCGAATAAAAATCTGAGCTGGATCTTTGGAACACTTAGTTGAGTTCGTAATGCATCGTAATCATGAGTAAAGAAATCAAAATTTAATTTCAAACGTCTAGCCGCAAATCTCAAGAAACGATTTTGAACTCTCTCTAGCCTGAGCATACTAACCGCATAATAAGGAGACCAAATAATTGAAGCAAATTCAATATGTGGCCTAACAAAAGAAAAATATAAAATCCTAAGTGTTGAAGAATCACTGAAGCCCTGAGAATTGCGTTTAATAAAAGCTAAGGATGCAACAGCTTTACTGACTACATTATCCATTTGGACATCAAATGTCAAGTCACCACAGAGTATTACACCCAAATCGCGGATTTGACTCACACGTTTAATGATTTCCCTATTGATTCTGTAGTCATAGTATATTACATTTTTTTTCTTTTTTGTAAAAGTGATAACATTACATTTCTCAGTGTTCAGTATCATCCCATTCAGTTCACACCATCTGCATAGATTATCAATATCAATCTCAATACAATGACAGTCGTTAAGATCGAGAATAATTCTATAAAATTTAAGATCATCAGCAAATAGTGAGAACCTACAATGCTCAAACACTGAATTAATGTCATTTATAAAGATCAAAAATAAAAGAGGACCTAGATTTGATCCTTGAGGAACTCCAGATGATGTAGTGAACACTGATGAGTATGAGCCCCTAATTCTCACAGATTGCAATCTGTTAGACAAGTAACTGTCAAGCCATTCGATTAAAACAGTGTCAATCCCCAAATCAGTGAACTTTCTTATTAATATATTATGGTTGACCTTGTCAAAGGCCTTCTCGAAATCAGTGTACACCACATCAACCTGAGCACCACATTCAATATTATTAGACAAAAAATCGGTGAATGTACTCAAGCTAGTAGCAACCGATCTTCCTCTGACGAATCCATGCTGCTCATCCAAAATCAAATTAGAAAAATGAGCATAAAAATAATCATAGGCGATACTTTCAAAAATTTTCGAAAAAATGCATAACAATGTTATGGGTCGGTAATTTTTAATATTAATAGAATTGCCTTTTTTGTGGATTGGAATAATAATTCCTCTTTTCCACACCTCAGGAAAAATACCTGAAGATAAAGAGAAATTAAAAAGTATATAAAGTGGATCTAAAAGCGATAAGCAGCATGTCTTGACGAAAAGAGGCGAGATTCCATCCGAACCGGCAGAAACTGACAGATCCAAATCATTAATTTTATTCTTGATCATATTCTTAGAAATTGAGAATTGAATAAGATCAACGGAAGAACGTCCAATGCCCGTTACATTATCTGAATGAGGTGTGTAGACTGACCTAAAAAATGTCGCAAAAAGTTCTGCTATGTGAAATGAGTCATTCGCAGTGACGTCTTCTAAAAACATATTATTAGGGATGCGCTCCGACTTACGAGTTTCTTTTATAAATTTCCAAAAATATTTTGGGTTAGATTGAACAGAAGTTTCTGCTTTTTTTATGTAATTATCATAGCATTTTCTTGACAAAGTTTTGCATGCAGCTCTCAGTTCAGAGAATACTCGATAACATACATCAGATTTAAAGTTTTTAAAATTATAATGTGCAATTTTTTTTTCCCTTGTCAATTTCCGCAACTCACCGGAAAACCATACCGGATATTTAGAATTGTGAATTATCTTTATCGGAGTGTATTGTTCAATTACTAAGTTTAAACAGTCATAAAAGTTTTGAACAGACTCATTTACATCTAGACCCGAAAACTGAAACTCCCAATCAATTGAGGCAAGAGAAGAAATTATGTCTGAATAATTAGCTTTAGAGAAATCATATCTCGTCGAAACATTAAAAACATCGCTAACATTATTATTTCCAATATTTATGTAGTCCTTATTTACTAAAATATCAAGGCACAACGATGGATGATAACCATCTTCGGGGACTAGTATGTCTATTGCTCGGAATGGTAAAAACTTAGCAAAATCAGTGTCAACAAAAATAAGGTCTAAAATCGAATTTGCAGAATTTACAATATTATTTGTCTGGAATAAATCAACAAAGCTCATAGTGTCATTTAAAATATCCGTTATTTGGCGCTGCACTCCATAGCATCCAGATTTATAAAAACATCTTACATTGTTATTATCAAACTCACTACTATTATTCCAGTTAGCAAATGGAAGATTAAAATCACCAAATATAATCAGTTTTCCATTAGGAAAGGATGAATTGACGTCTTCCAGTAAATTACAAAAGTCAATATAACAAGAAATGTTACTATTTGGCGGAATGTAAAATGCGCCCACAATAAACAAAAAGGAGTTCAACTTGAACTTGACGAGAACATGCTCAATAGAAGTTATGTTACTAGAAATTCTTGAACATTTATACTCAGTCTTGGCGGCAATTAAAACGCCACCACCCAATTGACAATTACTACTGTTTGCTTCTCTATCTTGCCTAAAGACATCACAATTATTGAAACCCAATTCAGGAGTTAAAATCCCACTGTGTAACCACGTTTCTGTTAAAATAAAAAAATCATAAATTAAAATAGGCAAGGAGGCCCTTAATAAGTTCAGTTTTGTTCGTACGCCCCTTACATTTTGGTAAAAGAAAGAGACGTGCGATAAGCTCGCCTTATCTGGAGAGGGTATCTGATTGAACGAACACTGAGACAAACTACTACAAACACGCTCATTCACTAAATTCGCTGTCTCTACACACTGTTCTCTGCAGCCTGGGAAGTCGGTACTCTCAAGATGACAGGACGGCCTTTGCGGAAATATATTTTCACGTTGGTCTCTCCATTCTTTCGTCGAGTTTCCAACTCCTTCTTCAGAGTTGCCAATTCTGTCAGTTGAATTCTCGTTCTGTCGAATGTTATCCAGAGATTGCGTAGCTTTGGAAGATTTTGGTTCCTTTTGATTTTTAGAAATTGTCGATGGAATTCGTGAGCAGACTGTTGCGAATTGAAGATTAGCTTTATTGGACGAGGTTTCGTTCGAGCCTGTGAAATGGATCCAATTCTGATTAATTTAATATTACTTAAATCTTCAGTTTTTATAGGACCTTCAAGGGTCTCAGCTAACTGTTTATTTAAATCGATTGATATCTCAGAAGACGTTTCACTGGAGGAAGGTTCATGCTCTTCTATCCCGAACAAAACTAGGTTATTTTTCCTCTCCATTCTATCTTCTATTTCTCTCATGCAACAGTTAGACAAGTCGTTGGAATTGTTAGAAATCATGCTTTCAAATTTTGACTCAAGCTCAGTGAGCTTACCTTGTAGTGTGTTTACTGTGCTGGTTAAATCGGCGATGTCTTTCTCGTTCCTAACTACTCTGTCAATCACCCTGTCCAATTTATCAGAGATTGAACTTAAGTGTTTAGTAAGAGCCTCGTCGAGTATACTTTTAAAGTCCGGACTCGAAACGCTTGAAGATTTTGGAGCCTTAGCTTTTTCCGGTCGTTTTTTGCAACACTTAGAGAAGGATCCGTCGGCAAGCACACCGGCTCTTTCCGAGCACGAGAGATGAAACGGCGAACTACAGCCCTTGCACAAAACAACCTTTGCATCCGAAACATTTCTATTGCACAGCACACAAGAAGTAGTCGAAGAGGTCGAAGGATTCGAGGCATTCTGTTCGCTATTCGACATTATTAAAACTCAAGATAAATAGCCGAAACACGTGCTTTAAAGGTTATGTACATACAGAAAACTGTTATCGAATAAAAACTCTGGATGTAAACATCAGAGACAGCTAAAAAAAACACTTCAGTTTGTAAGAAAACTCCGGAATAATACATTGACTAATATATCACACACTTATAAGTTTATTTTTCATACAAAAATATTTAAAATATCAAATAAGTTCAAGAGCACGTGTTTAATCGACTGGCCCTCTAGCGACTCTAGCGACTAAAGAAACTTGTAATGCAAATTCTCAAATTCTTGTTTTGAATTCAATACCATCAACATCTTTTCAGACACTTTCACAATTACAAAATGTACAAATAAATGATGAAGATTCTATCAAGGATGTTGTTTCTTCATCTATTTTTCATTCGAAGGAAGTAGAAAGTAAAGAATTTCATGACTTGAAAAATGATGACATGGAAAGTTTAAAATTCATTGAAACAAATAATTCAAATGACGAAGAAGAAAAGTGTTGTAGATTAGTAAATGATGTTACCACTCATAATAATGTCAATATATCTGGATGTCTTTCTTTAGATCTATTAAAGAAGTACAGTAAATCAAGAAAAAATAAATTACAGGGTAGTGAAGAAAGAAAAGCAAGTAAAAGAAAAATTGTTGATTCACAAGACACTGTAATTCAAGTAAACAAATCTCTTCCTACATTACATACAATAGAAGAAGTAGAAAAGCATAAATTGTCAAAAAATAATGAAAAACAAAAACAATTTCTTGATAGACAAATTTTGAACAGGGAAAGAGTGAAACGTTGTCGTGGAAAAATGAAGATAGATAAAGTAGAGATAGAATTGGAAGAACTGCAATTAAATAAATTGCATTTACGTACTTATTCAGAAGATTATCTGTTTCAAATGTCATTTTGTTGCACTCATTGTGATGCTAAACATTTCAAAGATGAAAAAGTTGTTACAAAAATTACGCCTTGTGATGATAAAGACTTAAAAGATAACAAAATTGATAAAAAAATGTATTCTTACGATGATTGTTGCAGTCATGGAGGTGTTGAATTAAACGTCTTAAATCATCCTTCTCAATTAAAAGTGTTGTTAGATGGTTCACATAAAAAATCAAGGCAATTTCAGCAGAATATAAGATGTTACAATAATTCATTTGCTTTTGCGTCATTTAATGCTAATGTTGTTAACTTTAACGGTAGACGAAGAGGACCATATTGTTTTAAAATCCAAGGTCAAATATATTATCAAATGAACCAGAAAATATATATGATCCAGGAAGGTATAGAAATAACACAATTTTATATCATGTCAAAAGCGACGTTTCGCCAACAAGGGTTCGTTGGCCTCATCAGGCTGTTTTTATTATAAAAAATATACAAAAATTAATAATCAACTTCAGATTTTTTTTTTTTGTTTATTATAATAAGTTAACACATAACACATAAACTATTTGAAAAGCGTATAAAAAACCAAGAAAATTACCTATAATCGTTAAAGCTTTAAACATTCTTTAACTCGTCAACAAAATTAAAATACATTAGTATAAAATTGTGTTTAGCGTAAATTAAACACATTTCTCACAACAGACAGACAGCACAGACTGACTACTTATTAAAAAATATTAAATTTTATAAATGCCAAGAAGTTATTGAACTTGGTGAGAGAGATATTATAAATGTAAACACGCTGTATACAAACAAGAAACGTACAGTAAATAACGAGAAGAAATTAATCATGAATTTATTCTGTTGATTAAAGAGAAAAAATTTTTGTTTAAAAATAGGATGTCTTCTTTTTTATTTAAAGTAAAGTTATTTGATTTAATGTGTAATATCTCAGAAATATTGCGTTTAAAAAAATGTGATTCTTGGTCCAAAATTTGGGTATTTACACAATCAAATTCATGATTAAATTTCTCTCGGTGTTGATAGAAAACTGATTCAGGATTTTTTATACAATGGGTTTGGTGTTCACCTCGTCTTTTTTTTAAAGTACGTTTAGTTTGGCCAACATATGTTGCTGGACATTCAAGACAGTCAATTTTGTACACCACATTTGTACGGTCACATTTCTGAGTCTGATCCTTCCCTAATTTTATAATAGAATTTAACGACTTATTAACAATTGGGATGGTAGAAATGTTAAATGTTTTAAGAATTTTTGACAACTTAAAAAAATATAAAGAATTTAATGGAATACAAATTTTAGGAATTTGTCTATAAATATTTGCTCGAGCGTTATTTAATTCTTTGTTTGTTTTTAAATATTTAATTTTTTGCGGACGTATTTTAATATGTCTCTCAATAAAATCCAATGGGTAATCATTGTTTATAAGAATCTTCTTTATTGTTTTCAAATTGTCAATAATTGTCAAATATTTATAGACAAATTCCTAAAATTTGTATTCCATTTAATTCTTTATATTTTTTTAAGTTGTCAAAAATTCTTAAAACATTTAACATTTCGACCATCCCAATTGTTAATAAGTCGTTAAATTCTATTATAAAATTAGGGAAGGATCAGACTCAGAAATGTGACCGTACAAATGTGGTGTACAAAATTGACTGTCTTGAATGTCCAGCAACATATGTTGGCCAAACTAAACGTACTTTAAAAAAAAAGACAAGGCGAATTTGATTGGGTAAATACCCAAATTTTGGACCAAGAATCACATTTTTTTAAACGAAATATTTCTGAGATGTTACACATTAAATCAAATAACTTTACTTTAAATAAAAAAGAAGACATCCTATTTTTAAACAAAAATTTTTTCTCTTTAATCAACAGAATAAATTCATGATTAATTTCTTCTCGTTATTTACTGTACGTTTCTTGTTTGTATATAGCGTGTTTACATTTATAATATCTCTCTCACCAAGTTCAATAACTTCTTGGCATTTATAAAATTTAATATTTTTTAATAAGTAGTCAGTCTGTGCTGTCTGTCTGTTGTGAGAAATGTGTTTAATTTACGCTAAACACAATTTTATACTAATATATTTTAATTTTGTTGACAAGTTAAAGAACGTTCAAACCTTTAACGATTGTAGGTAATTTTCTTGGTTTTTTATACGCTTTTCAAATAGTTTATGTGTTATGTGTTAACTTATTAAAATAAAATAAAAAAAAATAAAAAAATAAAATCTGAAGTTGATTATTAATTTTTGTATATTTTTTATAATAAAAACAGCCTGATGAGGCCAACGAACCCTTGTTGGCGAAACGTCGCTTTTGACATGATATAAAATTGTGTTATTTCTATGCCTTGTTGGATCATATATATTTTCTTTTTCAACTTAAACAAAATGGAAGGATATACATCTCTCTCATCTATATTATCAAATGAATAAAGCTTTATATCCAGAAATCGATGATGATCCGTGTTATGAAAAATTGTTTATTTATGATCCTCATGATGCAATTGAATACAGGATGAATAAAAATGATAGATTGGATAGAGATATTGTTGGAGAAATTGATAAGTTTATGAGAACACATAATATATTCAGTCAATCATTCAGAATGATGAAAGAAGTTATAGAATTAGAAGCAGCTTTGGCGACAAAAAATAATGAAGATATTCCAGAATTGAAGATATTATTTACTTTAAAAAAAGGAACAGATCCACGGAGATTTAATTTTCAAAGAGTTAATAAAGTAGCTTCTATTTTTAATACAAATTCAAAAGGTGAAATACCTGATTCTTATGTCACTGTACACAACAAAATAAGTAAAGAATTACAATTAATTAGTAGTTTAGATACTTGTGTAGAACCTTTCATATATCTTCTATTTTATCCTTTTGGAGAAAAAGGTTATTGTATTAATATGGTTCGAAGTGATACACATAAGAGATTAAAAAAACATAGAATTTCAAGGGCATGTTATGTAAAGTATAAACTAGCAATTAGAGATGATATAGGGTAAATGTGGGTACTATCGAGGATTTTTAGATAAGTCGAACTTTGAAGTGCTCCAGAAAAGTAATTTCAGTAGATACCATAATATTTTTTGCTTTAATTAAAAATTTAATGCTATTTATTCTTTGAAAAAATTTGACAATGGTATAAAATTATATTTTACTAATTAAATAGAAGATTTAAAAACAAAATCAAGTGCATGTATTTTCGCGGCTCTTAAATTGCAGTTAAAGGTATTTTCGTGCATTAAATATCGCGATTGAGAATATTAACGTATATTAAATAAAACGGATGATTTCGATAGATGACTATTACATATTTTTACTTTTAGAAATCTCTGCAAATACAAATAAAGAAGAATATAATTTGAGAAAAAAATTAATAAATACCTTTTTTTTTTCTTTTCGTAATAAACTATTTCAGTGATGCAATATGTTTTTAGGTTTGTTTTGATTTTCAAAGTATAAAAACAAAGCAACTACTATGTCATATTTGGTTAAAAATTCACGTAAATATACAATTTTTAACATTTCTATTATGAATTTAACTATTATTACCCTCATTTTAATCGGTTTACAACTCTTTACAACAATATAAAATCTTCTATAATTTATAAAAACGACTTCACTCCTGGGGTTATGGAGGTTATTTTGACAATTTTTCAACAGAACACATCCGCGATATTGTGGGCACATACGAAAAAACATGTTTCTATCGTCGCGGTCATTAATTTTAAATGAAAATTAATTTTTTTTGAATGAATTCATTAAATTAATTTAAAATATTGATATATTTAACTGAATATACAAAAAAATTCATTTTTTAACTGTTAAAAGTAAAATATAAAGGAATTAATCAGATCACTACTAAGCCATTTCCAGAACGAAAAGAACGAAAATTCCTTCATAAATTCAGACGATGATTTTTAAAACTAATTTAATAAATCATAAATATTAAAGAAGATTCCATTATACTACGCATTTTATTGCTTTGGTATCAAATTTTTTATGTAATTTTTTTCAAGTCGCAAATAATCATATTAATTGAAATATTAATACAAATAACAGTAAACGCGAAAATACCCTTAGCCACGATAATACCCACATTTACCCTATTTAATCAGTTTTTATACGGTTGAAGATTATTTCAACAGTGGCTGGTTGACAATTATGTTAAAATGGAAAAAGATCGACTTCAGTATTGTGCAAATCATCAAACAGAATTGCGAAGTGAAAGTTACAGGGGGTTAATAGATCACATTAATGATACAGCACAAAGGAATGATATACCTCTAGGGAACTGGTTGTGTTACCATCAACATTCATTGGTTCACCTCGTAATATGATGGAACTATATCAAGATTCAATGGCTATTGTCGCAAAACATGGTAAACCGGATTTCTTTATAACAATCACATGTAATCCAGAATGGAAAGAAATAGTAGAAAATCTATTACCGAATCAAACAGCAGCAGATAGACCTGACATTGTTGCAAGTGTCTTTTCTTTAAAAGTAAAGCATTTGATAGAATGTATTGTTAAGAAGAAATGTTTTGGAGATGTCAGGTCGTATGTTTATGTTATAGAGTTTCAAAAAGGGGATTACCACATATTTATTTATTGATTATATTGACGTCTAATTCAAAATTATTAACACCAGAAAGTGTTGATCGTCATATTTCAGCTGAAATACTAGATGAGATGGTTAATCCTAGATTACATGAAATTATTATGTCAAACAATATACACGGATCTTGTGGAGATTGGTGTTTCGTTGATGGAAAATGGTCGAAAAATTTTCCTAAAATTCTGCAAGAAGATACTACTGTTGTAGACAATTGTTATGTTTTATATAAAAGAAAAAATACAGGTAAAACGTATACAAGACTTAATGGATATATTGTCGATAATCCTTTTGTTGTGCCCTATTCTCCTAAACTTTCGCAAACATTCAATTGTCATATAAATGTTAAAGTTGTATCGAGTATTAAGTCCGTGAAATATTTGTATAAATATATTTATAAGGGTCATGATGCTGCATCAATTAACATCACAAATAGTAATGGACAAGCTACTATTAATCATAATGAAATCAATTGTTATGAAGAAAATAGATATGTTGGTCCAGTAGAAGCAGCATGGAGAATTTTAAGTAAAAATTTATCCAAAAAAAGTCATAGTATAAATCGTTTACCAATACATTTGCGAAATGAGCAAAATATTCTTATTCGGCAAACAGATGCAAATCCAGAAATATCATTTAACTTGCACAAAAATACAAAATTATTAGACTACTTTAATTTAAATCAACGTGATGCAAATGCTCGTCAGTATTTTTATACTGAGATTCCTGAATACTACTATTTAAAGCTTCCATGTCCGAAGATTATGCTAGAAATGTAGATAATATTACATCTGAAAAAATGGCATATATACATGTAAGAGACATGTTATCTGAAGAAGGTTATAACTTATATGAATTTCTTGGATTGATGGATGTAGAAGATGACAATGAAAATTTGCAAATTACTCATTCCGTAAATATTACAGAGGAAAGGGAGTAAGGAAAAGAAAGGTATGATAAATTGAACGTAAAACAAAAAGATATAGTTGACTTTATATTAAATGTGGTGAATGATAATAATGAAAATACTTGTAGGTGTGTATATGTCGATGGTCCTGGAGGATCAGGAGAAACATTTATGTATGTTACATTGTGGAATTTATTAAAGAGTGAAGGTAAAACTGTTTGTATTATGGCATTCACAGGGATAGCTGCAACTTTACTTCCTATGGGTCGGGCAGTTCATAAAGTATTGGGTTTACCCGTGCCATTATATGCTGATTCATCTTCAAGTATAAAAGTCCAGTCTAAAGAGGGATTGTATTTAAAAGATGTTGATGTCTTTATTTGGGATGAAGCTCCATTGTCACCGAAGTATGCTTTGGAGATTATGGACAGAACGTTAAGAGATATTATGCAAGTAGACGTTCCTTTTGGTGGTGAAACAATAATTTTAGAAGGTGATTTCAGACAAGTATTATCAATAAAACAAAATTGTACAAGATCTGAAATTATCAATTTGTCAATTAAAAACAGCAAATTATGGACGATATTTTCAAAATTTACATTATCTGAAAATATGCGAACTCTGCCGGAAGAAACAAATTTTGTGAATTTCTTACTTGAAATAGGGAATTGCACACTTAACGATGTGAAAGATTGTGTACAATTAACAGATAACATTGTTGAAGACGGAAATATTGATATCAGTACAGACGTATATGGGGGATTTCATGTCAAGTGATCAAGGTGAAAAAAAAATTTTCACTTGTAACTTTCCAATTCAGGTATTTTGTAGCCCTATTGAATGGTAATTATGGGTAAATTTTTTTTTACATTTCGATTAATATTTACTGAGGGAGAGGGGGTGAAAATTTGGGGTTACCGTCTTATTTGGTAATTTTTTGCTCTTAAATAAATAAATAAAAAATTTTCAGTAATACCATTTTCGATAAATTTTTTCATGCCCTTTCGATTGGTAATATTCATTTTTTAGAAAAAAAAATTTTTGACCTTCAAAAATGAAAATCAAAAATAAATTTTGGTTTTTTTGGTTCCGAGACCGGGTTTTTTGTATTTTGTATTTTTTTAAAAGAAAGCTGAGACTTTTTCCTATAAAAACCCATAAATCAACTTAAGGGACCAAAATATTTGATAAATGAAAATTAACAGTTTTGTACTCGCTCGGGCGCTGCGAGTCAGTGCGCGACTCAGGGCAGTGTTTGGTATTATTAGTAGTGGTATATAGGAGGATATTTTAACGCTCTTTGTTTTTACAGAGTTAAGACTGTCATCGCTTGAATGCCTGCATTACATTAACATAAAAATTAAAAAAAAAAAATTAAATAAAAAAATTAAATTTATGAAATATCAAATGATTGAGAACATTAGAGTGGGTTTGAAGTGTACAGCAAAAAAGTTGGTTGAACTGTTATGCTCTGTCCCACAAAAGGTATCCAATTATTTTATATATGTATATTTATAAATACATACCTATATATATATTATACATATTGTATTCTAAAAATCGGTTAATAATAATATAATGATATGCTGGTATATAATTAAAAATTGATACCCCCAGAGGAAAAACCTCTTTTTTGATTTTCGTAAATTGCCCACAGAATTATCCCAAAAATTTCTTATAAATCTTAACTCAATCATTTCTGAGCAATTATTTTTAAAAATTCTAAAATTTATTGAATTACTAATTTTTATTGTCTATTTTTTATATAGTTGCAAAAAATTACCATAAAAATATAAAATTTCAAACTAATTTTAATACATTAAAATTATTTAAGTTGTATTTTTATGAATTTTTAATTTTTTAAAACAATTTATTATTAATAATTGATAATAAAAATTGCACAAATAAACCTAGAAGCTTGTATTTTTTTTAATTTGTTAACTTTTTAAGTTAAAAACAATAAGGTTTCTTTAGAACAGTTGGTAATGAGAATTAAATTTTCAGTAAAGTTTGAGTATTTATTTAAACAAATTATTGTCTTTTAAATAAAATAATTAAAATAAAATTATTCTTTAAATTTTATAGAATCTGATTAGAATAATTAAAGATTTTTTACACATAAGTGGAATTGATAGGAACTTGTTATCAATTATTAATTAATACTAATTAAATATTTCAAGACTTGAGGAAAATTCCATTAATTAAAGTTAATAATTTGTCACATTATATCATTTTTAGTCAGAAACTTTAGAGAAATAAATAAGAATTAATATATTAAAATTTGTTTGAAATTTTATATTTTTATGGTGATTTTTTGCAACTATATAAAAAATAGATAATAAAAATTAGTAATTCAATAAATTTTAGAATTTTTAAAAACAATTCTTCAGAAATAATTGAGTTAAGACTTAAAAGAATTTTTTGGGATAATTCTGTGGGCAATTTACGAAAATCAAAAAAGAGTTTTTTCCTCTGGGGGTATCAATTTTTAATTATATACCAGCATATCATTATATTAATACTAACCGATATTTAGAGTACAATGTGTATAATATATATATATATATATATATATATATATATATATATATATATATATATATATATATATATATGTAATTATGTATTTATAAATATACATATATATATATAAAATAATTAGAGACCTTTTGTGAGACAATGCATAACAGTTCAACCAACTGTTCAACAGTTCAACTTTTTTGCTGTACACTCCAAACCCACTCTTATGTTATCAATAATTTGATATTTCATAAATTTAATTTTTTTATTTAAATTTTTTTTTTAATTTTTACGTTAACGTAATGCAGGCATTCAAGCGATGACAGTCTCAACCCTGTAAAAAACAGAGAGCGTTAAAATATCCTCCCATATACCACTACTAATAATACCAAACACTGCCCTGAGTCGCGCACTGACCTGCAGCGCCCGAGCGAGTACAAAACTGTTAATTTTCATTTATCAAATATTTCGGTCCCTTAAGTTGATTTATGGGTTTTTATAGAAAAAAGTCTTAGCTTTCGTTGAAAAAAATAAAAAATACAAAAAACCCGGTCTCGGAACCAAAAAAACCAAAATTTATTTTTGACCTTCATTTTTGAAGGTCAAAAAATTTTTTTTCTCAAAAATGCATATTACTAATCGAAAGGGCATGAAAAAATCTATCGAAAATGGTATTACTGAAAATTTTTTATTTATTTATTTAAGAGCAAAAAATTACCAAATAAGACAGTAACCCAAAATTTTCACCCCCTCCCCCTCAGTAAATATTAATTGAAATGTAAAAAAAATTTTACCCATAATTACCATCCAATAGGACTACAAAATACCTGAATTGGAAAGTCACAAGTGAAAATTTTTTTTTCACCTTGATCAGATGATATGAAATCCCCCATATGGAGACTTGATTAAACAAAAAAGTTTTGAAGATTTGGCATTATGTACTATTTTAGCTCCTCGAAATATTGATGTAGATGAAATTAATAATAATGTTGTACAGTTATTAGACAAGAAGGATAAAAAAGTTTATAGAAGTATTGACAGTATAGATAATGGTGATAATAATAACGATCATGAAGTCATTTTACCTGATTACTTAAACACTCTGTCACCACCTGGTTTACCACCACATGCTTTGCATTTAAGAATAAATTCCGTAGTAATGCTCATAAGAAACCTTAGCATTAATGAGGGTTTATGCAATGGAACAAGATTATTGGTTTTAGCTTTATCAAATCATGTTATGAAATGCAAAATATTAACGGGAGATAAACTAGGAAATATTGTATTCATACATCGAATATTATTGTATTGGGAAAAACGTTTTTAAACGTTTTTAATCATGGGCAACTGTATGTTGCGTTATCAAGAGTTCGTTCATTAAGTTCAGTTACAGTTTATTTAGGAAATCAACGAAGTCGAAAATGTATTAAGAATTATGTTTACAAAGAAATTTTTGAATAATTGTTATTGTAACAATAAAATATATATTATTAAAATATGCAACTAGCATAGAAGGTACTTTGTAGTAGAGATGAATATAGTTAATGGCAGTTTATAGTTACAGATAATCTTGAAACGTTATGTTCAGTTAGAGAAGTTTACGTAAGAAGATGTACAAGAATATACATGAAAATGGTTTTGTGAATATGATAAGAAAGTTCTTTGCTTAGATTAAAAGCGTTTGAAATTTATAAATGATTTTAATTAATTTATTTTCTATTACTTTCATTATTTTTTATCAAATATAATACAAATAGTTAATATAGTTACGTTCAAGAAAGGATTTGTATGATATATGACACATTTTGATAAAAAAAAAAAAAAATTTGTGTACTTCTTTCTTTATTATTTATTAAAAAATAGTGAATAATCGTTTATAAATTCTTTTATACATTTCTATATTCTTATTTGCATCTTCTGTTATTTATTTCCTTTTAATATAATCTATTCTATATAATCATTTCTAACGTTAGATGTTAGTCCCTGTAATTAAAAAATTGGTAAATTGGCACATTGGATAATGGATACAGTGGAATGGCAAATTTAAAGATTAGGAAAGTGGTAAACTGTTAAATAAGAAAATTAGTAAATGTCTTTATATCTCAATTGCTTATTTTATATTCACTGCAAACTGTGCACTGCTAAATTTGGCATTTAGAAGTTTCAAAATTGTGAAATTGGTAACTGCAGTAATTAATAATTAAAAAATACGTCGATTATAAATGTAGTAAATTGGAGAATGTCTTATTAGTAATTTATTGACTATACAGTTGTTTAATAGGAAATTGGTAAATGTATAAATCGCTTATTGTATAATTGCAAAGTTGGTTATTGCATATTTTAATAATGGAAAATTCTTTATTACAAAATTAGTTAATGCAAAATTAGTAACTTTTTATATTTTGAGTTTTATTCATTTACATGTATATGGAATATATAAATAAAAGTTTCAATAGGAGGGAGACAGTAGAAAGTGCTAAAAATAAAACAAACGAGCATACTTCTTTAAAATTATGTCAAATCTAGAAGCATCATCATGCTTATTTAACCATTTTAATGTCTTCAATGTCATCTATATTACTTTGTAATTCTAATAATACAAATTCAAGTTTACAAGAGTCTGATGTTGATAATAAAAGATGATCTCCTTCCAGATGTATTGAAATAAGACAGTTAGAAAGAAATCATTTTATCGGAAAGGGAAAGGAATAACTACCATTTGTTTCTAAAAAAAAATTGAAGCAGAGTGAAGCGCAAGTTTAACAGAAGAGCAAAAAAAAGAATTTTTGAATAAAAAAGACGATTAATGATATAGGGAAGTACTATCGTGCAATAGTAAGCAATAAAAAAGATTCCAAAAAGATAGAAAATAAATTGTAATGCAGATCTTGAAAATTCTGTAATGGATTTCATACTGTTAAAATCTTTTCAGAGTGTTTCTGATTTCAAAAATTTTAAAAGTAATTGCCAAGATTCAGTTAAGTATGACGTTTTCTCTATTATGAATTTTAATAAAGCAAACACCCAAGAAATGTAAGATCTAAAGAAGGATAAAATAAAGGAAATAAAATGAATTACGTATTTGCTGACAGCCAGACATTAAATTGAAATTATTTAATTTTTTCATTATTATTTATTTTTAAAATGAAAATATTAAGACGATTACCAGAAAACATAACTGCATGGAGATACCTTTCCACGCAGTTTTCCCTCCTCCCTTTTCCCTAATGGAGAGGTAAATATGCTGTATTTAAATGTTAAACATAATGTGGAAAATAGGGTTTTCCGCATGTATCATTTAAGAACAGTGATAATAATGGTTGTACCTCACAGGAAAGGGCGTGACTGGGGCCCTTCCCTTCCTCCAAAAAATAGAAATTACAATTTCTTCATGCATATTAATCACATATGCAGTATATGTATTGAAATTAAATATACATAATGAACTGAAATTTGAGATACATGTATATTTTTTACATTACAAATAAGAAATATTAAACATTTGATCTTCCAAAATTCGAACTCGGGTTGCGAGCACATTTGGAACTTCATTCAGAACGTTTTATGTACTTCTTCCTTATTATTTCTTCAAAAATTGACAATTATTGTTTATCAATTCCTAAACACTTTTCTATATTTTTATTTATATCATTTCCTGGAAATATTTACTGCGCATCCCAAAACGTAAACTTTATAATCCATCACTGTAATAAGGTGTGTTTATCAAATACAGAATTTTTGACATTCTTCACTAATGTTTTCTTTGCAACCTGAATAATGATTGTGCGCGCGTAGCGCGTTTTTGTAGATCTAGTACCAAAAAAATCAATATGGGAAAGAGGACCGTAGGCCAAATAATGATTTTTACATTAAAAATTGATATAAAAAAATGCAAAGAAACCAAAGGTTATTAAAAATAATTAATGCTATTCAATTGTACGACAAAAATTTCTAAAGGAACATGCGTGACATTTCAAACTCTTTTTATATATATTAAATTTGTTTGTATTATATTACAAAAATCGTATTAAAAAGATGAATGTCTTTAAATATTGATAACCTCTTATCAATATAAGGTTTGTTATAAATAATTAATACACAAAACAGGAGGTGAGATGAGCACTTTTATTGTTTATTAAATATTTATTATACATATGCACTGAAAAAAAGGTTTAGTTTTACCAACAATATTTTTTAGTTAACCATTGTTGGTTGTAACAACAATATTTTGATTGGTATAACAAAACCATTTGGTTGGCGTAACACATCAAGTTGTTTGGGACAACCATATTATTTTGTTGCTCTTATTTGGTTGAACCAAACATTATTTAGTTGTGACAACCACACGGAGAGAAAATTTGACTGGATTTACGTCGATTATATTCAGAGTAATAACCTCGATATACCATGGAGGCAATACCAGTTGAAGAACGACGAAAAGAAGGTTGATATTCGAGGCCCGTTACGTCGATAGATAGTCTATCGGGGCGTACGGCGCGGCGTCAACGATCAACTTCTATTGCCTCGACGATCAGGGGAAAATCCGCCAAATTTCGAAACATGGGAACTTGTGAGCGCCTCAGAAGGGAGGGGATACGGAAAAAAGAGAGAATCTCTCTCTCTCCCCGTCGCCTTTCCGTATCCCCTCCATTCTGAAGCGCTCACAAGTTCCCATGCTTCGAAATTTGGTGGATTTTCCCCAGATCGTCGAGGCAATACAAGTTGATCGTTGAGGCCATACGCCCCGATAGATACCAATACCAGACGGTCGGCTGAACCTGGGTCTGATAGTTGAGCCAACGGTGTCTGTTACTGAACTGTCTAGCTATAAGGTTTATTCCATATTGGTCATTCATATCTCTCATGGGCTGGTGGTTAGCCTACTGGACTGGCAGCTGGAAAACCCGGGTTCGAATCGTTATGAATAATGAAATTTTACTGTTTTAGGTTTTCATTAATATGAAATTTCTACATTCTCATCTGATTATATTTGTGTAATTAAATTTATAACATGTGAATTATGTAATTATATGTGTTGGCCGACCGAAAATTCCCTACTGTAAAAACGTGCGTGAGATGTATGTATTTACATGTGTACGCATACAAGATCTCAGGTGACACAGACGAAATATCGTATAAGATCTTATGTAAGAACGTAGGTACGAACGCATGTAAGTTTTAATATTAAGTTCCGTCATGCGCCGCGCATAACGTTACTCAGTATGAAATTGAAACAGCGTTCTTATATGAGTTCTCATCTGCGTACGTATGTACGAACTCAAGTGCGAACACACCTAAGTATTAAATTAAATATTTTAAATTAAATATATTATTAAAAAAAAATTCTCACCGACGGGATTCGAACCCATCTGACCTGAGCCTAAGTACGCCTTAAACCTCTCGGCCACCGTAGTTATAGAAACAACTTTACAAAATTTTAGTCATGTTTAATACATAAATTTCTCCGGAAATACATGACTAAGATTTTGTAAAGTTTTTTCTATAACTACGGTGGCCGAGTGGTTAAAGGCGTACTTAGGCTCAGATTAGATGGGCTCGAATCCCGTTGGCGAGAATTTTTTTTTTAATATATTTAATTTAAAATATTTAATTTAATACTTAGGTGTGTTCGCACATGAGTTCGTATATACGTACGCAGATGAGAACTCATATAAGAACGCTGTTTCAATTTCATACTGAGTAACGTTATACAAGGCGCATGACGGAACTTAATATAAGAACTTACCTACGTTCTCACATAAGATCTTATACGAGATCTCGTCTGTGTCACCTGAGATCTTATATGCGTACACATGTAAGTACATACCTACTTTCTTACTACAGATCTCATGCACGTTTTTAAAGTAGGCTTCGCACCTGGGTTAGTTAGCTCCCAAATAAAAATTTTTTTTATGACAACCAAAATTTTTGTTATCCCGAATAAAAAAATATAGTTGTGACAACCAAACGTTTTTGTTATGCCAACAAACAACACTTAACCAAATAATTTAGTTGTCTCAACCAAATAGTTTGGTTGATTAAATAACAACCAAATAATTTGGTTGGCTTAACCAAATTTTCGTTGCTATGACTAAACATTTTTCTCAGTGTGGTAAAAAACTGTAAAACGTTACATATATTTCTTGAGTAATTTTTCCCACCCAAACAAATAGAGTGAAAAACGTAGAAGTGTCTTACATGTTCCTTTTTGTATACAATCGAATAGCACTATTTATTTTTTAATATTTTTGAGTTTTTTCTGTTTGTTTATAACAATTTGTTTAAACAAATTATTTGTTAAACAATTTTTATTGTAAAAAATCATCACATCCATGGTCTTTTTTCCCGCATTTGATTTTTTGATATCCACATTTCCCTAAGCATGGGCGTTAAAGTGAATGACACAGATCTAAACGAAGACATTGGTAAAGAAATTTATGAAAAAATATTTAACGATTTATCCAATATAACTTTTTTAATGTAAAGTGCCATGGCATGTTTAGTACTTAAGATAAAATTTAACTAAATGAAGATGCTGATGTGACAATAAAAAATGAGGATAAAAACTTGAAATTAAAAAATGAGTGAAGCTTTTAAAACGAAAATTGAAAAGAAAATATTAACAACTATCTTTTACATTAGAAATTAATTGTAATAGTTCATTAGTAAAAAAAAACTTGTCCATATTTTTGAAGATTTGTTAAACATCTATTGCTCCTTTCATGATTCTACAAAAAATCGTACCAAAGAGAAGGTATTAAGACATAAAGAAAACGAAATATCGAAATTACACCCAAAAATTTCTTAGAAATGACCATATAAATGTCTTAAAATAAGACACCTGCTTTGCAGTGTAAGACTATCAGCAGGGTCCTTAAAAATAGAAGCAGTTATAATCTTCATATTTTCATTTGTTTTATTGTTTTAATCATAATTTTCTTTTAAAATGATCTTTTGGTTGAAAATTAAAGATATCAAAATTTTTGTCTATAAATAGTATGGTATACGACGTGTACTCCATCTTGTTTGACGTGCACTTTTTTAATAACATTAGTTTTTAAGATTATATTGCGCGAGCAACATAATTTTAACTACAAAAAAAAAATGAAATTGAAAATCCTAAAATCTAAAATAAAGTTAGTTGAGGTCTGGAGAAACTAACGCAATAAAGCAGGTCACGCATTTAAATTAGTGGCAATTAAGATTCAATGATAAAGAAGCTAATTTTTTTTATTATTATACCGAGGATTCTTTTATACGAATTATTTCTAGTGGTACATTAAAGTAGATGAAAGAAACCTACAAAATAGCATTGACAGGATTCTTCACAAAAACTATATTTTCAAAAATAGAAGGTACTCCATGTTACCCCACTACCGTATCTTACCCTAACTTTCCCTACTTATAATACAATTATTTATGATTGTTGATTTTAATAGGATTGAAATAAATTGTAAGAAATACGAATATTTTGTTAAAAATGTTTGTAATAGGATTTATAATTTGAATAAGGGCCGTCCATAAATTACTAAGAATTTTTTTTAGGTAATTTGAACCTCCCCTTACCATGTAAGATTTATTACATTCATTAGCGCCATTTTTTCTATTGGTCGTAAAATTTACTGAACCACCCTCTCCTAAAGTCTAAAATAATTTATAAATGGACCCTAAGTACATTATTTGAATGATTTTATTTTTTTGAAATAAAAATGTACGAAACAATGTAAATATAACAATTAAAAGATAGCAGAGAAATTACATAAATTAGTTCCTACATAACGTGAAAATAAAAAGGTGCAGAGAAATGATTTGTACTCTCTTAATTTTGAATTAGTTTTTTAACATTGACGACTAAAGGAGAGGAAATGGGTGGGGAAATCAAAGATGTACCAGGTTCAATTTCAATAAACCATTTAATCGGTCTAATCCTTCAGTTACACGATGTCACGCTATAAACAAAGAGAATCAAAAGGGTAGACTTACAATGCAAGTTGATAATCGTCCGCTGAGACACTAGTCAAACACTTATTCACTAATTATAATCCAATAAGAAACGAAGAACACAAAAGCATACAAAAGGTGCAAAGGTCACAAAGGTTCGCCCTCAACACAGGATCGGCGACACGTGGGCGTTGCAAACAGTAGAGCGAAGAACCGGATTGAAAAAATGCTCCCTCTGAGAGACGACCGGAGTACTCAAGGGATCAAATCGAACAGAACTCCAGGAACGAAAATAAGCAGCTATCTTTGAAGATGGGGCGCCCCGCCCGCCGTGACAGAACATAACATTGAATGCAGTAATTAATATTCAAGTTGAATTTTCTACATTGGTCGTTACAGGCAGAAGAAACAGCTTATGGATGGGCCGGTCATAGGTTCCAAATGACGTCCGAACTTTAGCAGTACGAACTAGTCCATCGGGACCTGGATAGACATCTGTGATCCTTCCGAGGGGCCACCGATTTGTCTTGATCAGTGAGCAGTCAGCAATCATCACCAAGTCGCCGGGCTGGAGGTTGGTGCGCTGTCGAGTCCATTTGCTTCTCTGTTGTAGGGTGTGGACATAGTCGCGTGCCCAATGAATCCAAAAATTGTCGCGAACCTTTTTTATGAGACACCAGTAGACGTCACGATCAGAGATTGCATCCAGATCCAAAGGTTCGGAAAGAGCTGCTAGAGGCCCTCCTATAAGTGCATGTCCTGGAGTTAGAATGTCCAAGTCCTCTGGATCACCGACAAGAGGAATCAAGGGACGTGAGTTCATGCACATCTCGATCTGAATGTCGAGAGTGGTCATCTCTTCATAAGTTAAGTTTCGGAGAATGGATGTCCAATTGATCTCCGCTTCCTTCAACATAGATCTTAGTTCTGCGTCTGCACCATGAAAGGTTGTTGCGTTGTCGCTCCAAAGTTCGCTTGGAGCCCCGCGAAGACCGATGAAGCGATGAAGAGCCGCTAGAAAGGAGGCTGTTGTGAGGTCACCCACGACCTCAAGATGGATGGCCTTGGTGCATAAGCAGACGAATAAAGCAATATATCCCTTTGCTGTCCGATATCCCCGGCCCTTGGTAGCTTTCAGGGAAAAGGGTCCTGCGTAGTCAACACCAGTCTTCATAAAGGGGCGAGCTGCTGTGATTCTTTCGGCAGGAAGCTGACCCATCAGTTGGCTCGCTCTGTTGGTTCTTGTGCGGGCACACACAACACAGTTGCGTAAGTGTGCTTTGACACGGACTGTACCTCGGATTATCCAAGCTCGACGCATCGCACAGGAGTAGGAGAGTTGAAATCCACCATGAAGAACGCTTTTATGTGCCCAATCAATGATCAGATCCGCAAGAACGCTATGACCTGGCAGGATTACTGGATGCTTTTGGTCGTATGGCAGAGTAGAATTCGCTAATCGTCCGCCTACTCTTATAACTCCTTCTGCGTCAATGAAAGGGTGGAGGTTGGTGACAGGTCCTCGACGGGGAAGCATTTCTCCTGCTCTCAAGATTCGGAGTTCTTCCGAGAAGTGACATTGCTGGGTCCAATAGACGCAACAGAGAAAAGCACGCAACAGCTCCTTTGGATGAAGGCACTGTTGGAAGGAAGCCAGGCGTTCAACGGGGGGTTTTAATAGTAATTTCCAACGTAAGCATCGGGCAATAACTCTCGTAAGGCGGGTGAGAGTGGAAAAGCGTTCGAATAAGACGGCACAGGTTTGAAGCAGGGCGGTCAAACTCCGTGTTGCAGTAATTTCGTCGCCTACGGAGTCCTTCTGTAAGTCGTTCGTGTTTACAACCGGTGGCCACATGTCTTTGGACAGTGCTAGCCAGTCGGGTCCTGTCCACCAAAGGTTGATGTCGGCAAGAGTGGTTGAGGTCACTCCTTGACTGGCAACATCCGCAGGGTTGTCTATTGTTGGAACGTGACGCCATACCGCCTCGGGAAGGGTCCTCTGAACCTCTGACACTCGATTGGCGATGAACGTTGGCCATCGGGATGGGTCGGAATCGTTGATCCAATGAAGAACGATTTGTGAATCGGACCACGCATAAATGGGGCAGTGGGAGAGTCCGAGTTCATCAATAACAGATTTCAACAGACGAGTCATTAAGACCGTGGCGCAGAGCTCCAATCGTGGGATCGTTAATGTTTTGACCGGTGCCACGCGACTCTTTGCTGTGAGAAGATGTGAGACCACCCTGTCAGCTCCTTGAATGCGTATAAAGACTGTTGCGGCGTAGGCGGTCTTGCTGGCATCGCCGAAACCATGAATCTCATACAGATGGTGCGATTGGTTCCCTAACCAACGTGAACAACGAATATTGGCCACCGATGACAACGTGTCCTTGAATGCTAACCATCGCTGTAACAGTGCTTCTGGCAAGGATTCATCCCATTCGAGTTTCGCACGCCACAAATCCTGCATCAATACATTTGCAATGATAATAATCTGAGAAAGCCACCCTATTGGATCGAATAGTCGTGCGATGGCCGACAGGACGGTCCTTTTCGTGGCCTTTGTCGCGTGGTCGATGCTTGGAGGTTGAAAGTGAAACTCATCATGCACGGGATCCAAGGCAACTCCAAGTGCATTCGCAGGCCCGCCGGTTTCGAAGTGTCTCCAATGTGGGCGGAGTCGGTCGCATTTTGGAATTCCATCTAATAGGGATGCTTGATTCGACACCCATTTCTTTAGGTGGAGCCCTGCAGTGGACATCAGGGATCTTAATTGGTCACAATGCCCACCGGCCGTCAATTCCACTTCAGCACCGCCGAGGATGTCGTCGACATAAGTGTTTTCTCGCAGGAGTCGAGCAGCCTGAGGATGGTGAGCTTCCCCATCCAGAGCAAGCTGCCGAAGGGTTCTATGAGCCAAGTATAAAGAGCAAGACATTCCGTATGTCAAGGTCAAGAGTTTAAAGTGGGTGATGAAATTTTCCCCTGGTCTCTTCCAAAGGATTCTCTGCAGGTCGACATCGCGTTCATCAACCAAAACTTGGCGATACATCATTTCGATGTCGGTGCTGAAAACCACCCGAAGGAGACGCCACCGCATAAGAATGGTTGCCAGACTATTCTGAAGTTTGGGCCCAGTGTGTACCAGCTGATTGACAGACAGTCCTGTAGTGGTTGGTCGTGAGGCATTAAATACGACGCGCAGTTTGGGTTTGCCATCGGCATTCTGCCAGATTGCATGGTGAGGGATGTAGTAGGAAATGTAGTTAGGTTGTACAGACGACGAAGATGGGACAGGACGCATGTGACCAAGCCTCTCGTACTTCTCCATGAAACGATTATACTCGGCAGACAAAGCAGGATCTTTCTCCATGCGGAGAAGCGTGGATTTTAGTATTCGTTGGGAGGTGTCTAGAGACTCGCCCAACGTGATGGAACATGAAGATTGATTCCAAAAACCCTGTAGAATGTTGGACAAATCGTCGAGAGAATCGACTCTCGAGACCGTTAATGATGTCAGGCTTGACCACGGCTCTTGCTTTTGTAAATAGGCTGTTGGACCGGACACGGTCCAACCAAAAATCGTCTTCTGGGCGATGGGATCATTTCGACCCCCTCGTCGCAGACCGTCGAGTAACACCAAACCATAGACATCAGCGCCCAGAAGAATCTCGATACCTTGCGGTTTTGAAAACTCTGGATCAGCAAGCTCGAACCCTTTGAGATGAGGCCACTTTGGCTGCATAACTTTCTCCTGTGGGGTCTCAATAGAAAGACATTGGAGGACGAGTGTCTGAAGCTCGACAGATCCATCGGTCTGTCTGGACAGTAAGCGTAGAGTCACACTCCCTCGCACAGTCGCGATCATCCGACCCCCGATGGTGCTCACAGGTACATGGGACGCAGACCCATGAGACGTCGCCTCCATCCATTAAAACTAGGGCTGTAGATAGCAGTATTAGTCATGCTGATGATGACGGTAATCGCTTAGGGCTCACAGAACCTTCGACTTCTAATCGGGCCTTCTTCACGACCGATCCTGGGGTCTCTGGAAGAGGACGTTTGGCTTCAATGGGTTGGTGCAGGAGGGTGTGGTGCGAGGCTTCACACTGTCGACATCTTGATTTTGAGGGGCACTTTCTTGCGTTGTGCCCGTTTCGCAGACAGTTAAAGCACAACTTTAATGGGAGGACCGTCCTTCTTCGTTGTTCAGGGGTTTGCTTCTTGAATTCGGCACAATGACCAAGGTAATGTTGATCACCGCAATAACCGCATGAACCTGTGGAGGTCGAGACCGCCATCAATCTGGCCCCGCGGCGAGGAGCCTCAAAAGGTCGCTGATTTCGTGGTGAAGCGTGTTGTTTTACAGTGCTGTTCGGTTCTATGGCCTTCAGGGCCCATATCTTTTTTTGCAGGAAAAATTGAACCTCCTCAAAAGTGGGTATCTTGTCTTCCCCTCGAAGCTCGTATTCCCAATCACGGCGGGTTCGAGGGTCCATGCCACGAGCAGCTAGAAAGGCGAACCAGTCATCCCAGTGTTGTACAGGGCGTTGAAGGTTCTTTAAAGAATCTCACTTACGTATGAGCGTGTCAAGGAGAGACTGGAGATCAGCAGCGCCCTCTACCTTTGATCCACTGATAGAGATCAGCGTTGACAGACTTTCCTGAACAAGGAGGCGTTTGTTATTGTAGCGGTTCAGGAGTAAGCGCCACGCAGTTTTGTAGGTGAAGCCGATGAGGGAGAGACCGTCCAAAGCTGCCTTTGCGTCGCCTCGGAGAGCGGCTTTCAGGTGACACAACTTTTGGACATCCGTTAGCGATGTGTTTGTGTGAACGAGGGCCACATATAGATCGCGGAATGGTTCCCAGTCTGCCTGTGCACCGCTGAAGTCTGGAAAATTGATTCGAGGCAAGGTGTGTGGTGCGGACACTGCAGGAACGGAACTCTGCGTCGCAGAATCGAGACGATCTCGTTCGTTGTATAGATGACTGAACGCTTCCATCACTGCGGCTTCGGCGTGCTTAAATACATTTTCCTGAAAGTAGGAGTCATCTGCTACCTGCTCCTTAGTCACGAGTTCAAGGTGGTTGGATTGAGCCCTATTCCAATAGCTTCGTAGTATCTCAAGGCGGCTCTCAAGCATTCCTCTAGACATGCCACCTGGCTCGGGTGCGACGGTGGCCTGGGCAAAACTAGCGACAATTCTCATCAAGAAGTGCTGAGAAGCTAGAAGAGACGTCATGATGCAGAAGCTTCGTGCTTCAGATATCAATTGAATGAGGCTAACTGAGTTAGGTCGATGTAAACCTGTAAGAACAAAAAGGGGAAGCAGGCTGAGTAAGTGGTCGAACTCGAGACAAAGCCTTGCAAGCGACGTAGTGGTAATGAGTCACCCACGTTGTTCTCAACTACCTTGTCGAACCCAAGACAAAGGCTTGAAGGTGACCCAGTGATTATGAGCCTGAGAGGGTCTCGAAGGTCAGAAACACTTACAATGGTGGATTGTTTTCTGGTCGAACCCAAAACAAAGATTTGAGGGTGACGCATCTGTTTGACATTATGACCTTGAAAAACCGAGATCTTGAGCTCAGGGATTAGACTTAGAATTGAACCCGATTAAACGGTTACTTTCATGATAAGAGCGGGTGTAAGGTTCAAGAGAACGTCTCCCGTCCTATCCGGCTCGAAGGACCAAATTCTGTTTTTTAACATTGACGACTAAAGGAGAGGAGATGGGTGGGGGAGTCAAAGATGTACCAGGTTCAATTTCAATAAATCATTTAATCGGGCTAATCCTTCAGTTACACGATGTCACGCTATAAATAAAGAGAATCAAAAGGGTAGACTTACAATGCAAGTTGATAATCGTCCGCTGAGACACTAGTCAAACACTTATTCACTAATTATAATCCAATAAGAAACGAAGAACACAAAAGCATACAAAAGGTGCAAAGGTCACAAAGGTTCGCCCTCAACACAGGATCGGCGACACGTGGGCGGTGCAAACAGTAGAGCGAAGAACCGGATTGAAAAAATGCTCCCTCTGAGAGACGACCGGAGTACTCAAGGGATCAAATCGAACAGAACTCCAAAAACAGGAGGGGCTATACGGGACTCTTCAATTCTCCCACGAGGCATCCCTCCTCGTCACGGGGACCGACGGAAAAACCCGAACAGAATTAGTCAACAACTACTATTTAGGGGTTAAAATCGTGAACGAGTTTACTCTTTTTCAATCAGTAAAGAATAACTAATTAATAGTAAAAAACTACTAATTCAGCAGTTAAATTTAACTAATTAAATAGTAAGAAATAACTTATGTAATTAGTAAATCTACTAATTCTTTTAGTTAGTTTAACATAGCCTCAAATTACTTTGAGTAATTAAATTTGTAGTTTTTTACTAAAGTATTAGTAAACAAATTACTATTTAAAATGGTATACGAGTTTTACTGTTAAAAAAGTAAATCGGTGCCCCACTGACAGTTCTACCAAATCTAAAAATATACATCGCAGTTTCACCAGTCATATGGCTAAAAGACAAATATCGTATAGCAGTATCTATATTAGCAATATATTATGGGTGATTTATTCATAATTATGGCAGTACCGTGGATTTCTTTTTTCAGTGTAGTATAAAATATTATATACTCAAGAATTTGAGATTATGTTAAACTCTTTTGCGCATGATAGAAACAGACGAAAGTTTACCCCAAATATCTTATTCTTGGAAAAAGCATAAGTAGGATTTCTTTTATGGCATTCAATGTAAACATATTTTTATTCTTGTCAAAAGAAATCTTTTTTCTCAGTGTTCCATCCCCAATTTTCACTGACTGTGTAACACGTTTTCACCGACTTTTGTTAAAGTTTTCACCAACTGTGATACGTTTTATTTGACTCCCGTCTAAACCTCAAAATGTCTATGCTATTTCTTCCTGAATTATGTCTCAAAGATTTCCATATAATCTATCTGTTATAATAATCCGCAAAATTCATTCATTCTTTTATTCATTCTTTCAGTCTGTCCGCACCTGAAATTTGGCACTAAGATATTTTTTTGTTTTAAAGCAGTTACTTTTAAAAAAATATATCTTTAAATTAAAATTAGAGTCTGCTTTGATAAGAATCAATTTAACTGCATAAGCAGAGAATAAATTACTTAAAATGTAGTTTACCCTAAAATATTGAACTGGAATGCCCATACACTAAAATTTTTAGTAAATTTAAATTTAATTCTATCAATATAAAAATAAACTTGAAGTAGGTATTATTGTCATTAAATTAATTGATATTTAGATAATTGAAAATTAAGATCATTAAGATTTTGAAATAATTATTTTTAATGAAAATTTAAATTAGTAATTAAGAATAAATATATATTTAAGTTTTAATTTATTGAAGTTTGAATTTATCTAATTTTTTATTAGTTATAAGGCTTTAAGGGGTTAGACCACTGTGAACTTTCCAAAAAAAAGAAATTTTTTTTTTAGTTAAAAAGGTGTCATAGGGTTTTAAAAATAAGAAACAATAAACATTATAGAAAGAAAACACCTTTAAAAGTTAAATTTTAAATCCGCGCGAAGCCCTACTGTACGCAGTGCATTAGAAACGTCTATGCTCTTAAACTTTAAACGCGTTTTTCTCGAAACCACATTTTTCAAACTGGCCGGTAACTTTTCTCGCACAATTTTCGACCGATTTACTTAAAAATTGGTATGTAGCTACATGATAACATTCTTTATGAAACTATGTAGGGGTTTTGCTCTATTAAAAAAAAAAATTTTATTAACAATTTCCTATCGATTTTTTACCGAAAAACTAAAAAGTTTGATTCAAATGTGTGCCATTTTAACAAAAACCGTTTTTTTAAAATCCCCTACGTACTTCTCTAGCTGGAGTTGCAAATTCATAAAAATTTTGGGTTTTGGTTCTACACAAAAAATTGACAAAGATTTTCTACTGGCCGTAGACCTCGACTTAAAAAACTGAATTCTTTAAATCGACAATCTAGGCCGCCATTTTAACTTTTTCAACATAGCAAAATAATTTTTTTATACAATTTTTTTTCACAATTTTAATTTTTTTTTTTAAATATAAATTTCACTTAATTTCAAATTCTATTAGGCTCAATTTTCATTGATTTAAATTATAGTCTAAATTATTATTTTGAAATAAGGACTGATTAATATACAATTTCATTTTTTGGATTATTAGAAGTTTTTATATAATGGTTAATGTTTAAAATAATTTAAATATGCATTGTTAGACTTTGAAAATATGTAAAGTTTGTAATAGTTCAAATTTGAATTACATAATTAAAATTTTTATTAATTAAAAATTAATTAAGAAATAGATAATAAATTAAGATTTGAATTAATCGAAGTTAAAATTAATTTGAGTCAACTATTCGTTAAAACTGTTTTAAGTATGGAACTATTTTAAATTTGAAAAAATTAAAACTTGAGTTGTTAGAACTTTTGAAGGATAGAAATGGCCCTCAATAGAAGTTTGCAACGATTGAAGTTCATATAAATTACAGAAGTTTGAATACACTTTTTTAAAAAAACTATTCTTTCAACAAATTATTTCAACTTATTGTAATGTATCTGCCTACGCTATTTTTTCCTTTTATTTATTTTTTTATTATTTTTCCTTTTTAAATATAAAATTGGAAAATTCGTGTTTTTTTAAAAGATTTTTTATTTACTTTTACTTATTTATCTATTTCTTGAGGCCAGTTGCGATTTTACTTTACATAGAATGAAAGTCATATTTATCTAAAATATTAATCTTATTTGTATTTGCAAAAATTTATAGTTGTAAATCACCGGAAATAATGCAATGTTTTTCGCGCGCCTAGGCGCGTGTTTATGTAACAATACTTTTCAATAGTTTTCAATAGACAATTATTCTCTTTATATTTATATAATTTTTTTCCATATGGGCGAGTCTAACGTAAATGCCTTACTTGGCAACGTTGAAAAAATACACGTAATTTAAAAATATGTTCTGAAGTGTATTAGTTATTTTTAAAGGTATACATATATAAGAGTAACTGAAAACTAAATATACATAAATATATATATATATTATAACTTCTATTATATTGCACTATAACTGCTGAAATTTCAGCTCCGTGACGTGTCCCTTTTGCAAAATGTTAACTTTAATTTAATAATTTTCGATAAAAATATCATTATTATAACTCAGCCTTTTGAAGCATAAAGAGTCTATATTTATGAACAATTTAGGTTTATATTGAACTTCATAATACCTTTTTCATACTTAGAATCTGTAAAAATATTTTGCCCCTCAATTTTCCAATTTTTAAACGCAATCTGGAGACTTATAATTAAGGTGTCATGTGTTTAGTTATTACGTCTTCTAGTAAGTTAAATTTCAATTTTGATCCACTAGCACTAAATCACATGTAAAAAAAGTTTTTAAAAGAAAAATTTTTACTTAAAAAAAAAATTATTTTTGTGAAAATTGCATGAGTACAAAAAAAGCGTTCAGTTGCATGTCATTACTATTATATTACTGTAACAACTATTTGATAGTATTGTTACCATTTTCTTTAAGTTTTCATGTACAACAAGCGATCTGCAGAAGGAATAGATTTATTTTGCAATATTGTAGAAGTGAGGTTAGAATAAATGTCAAATTTCAGCTCCATGGTATCACGTAAAATTTCAGCTCCATGGCCTATATGAAGTGTTCAGTGTGCTTCATGCAGAGAAACTTTTTTATCTGTGATGGTTATTTTAAAATATTATTCTATAAAGTAGTTTAGCAATGCCGGATTACACTTCTCGATCTCGATTTCAAATTACCCAAAAAATGAAACGAAATATTCATTATTAAATATTGTATTTGATGTTCTTTTATAAAATTTTATATGTGTTAACTAATATCTACAATACTGTTAGAATATTAATTAATTTATGAATTTATTATTTATTTTCGATTTAGCAAAATATCAAGAAGAAATTTTTATTTTGTACAATATATTTGCAATAAAAGGATGCGGTTCAGCTCCACATGGAGCTATTTCAACTATTTCTTTCAATTATTTATGAATTAGTTTCCGCAATTTTCAATTATGTTCTAAAATTTTTTCAATGTTCAATTATTATCTTAAAATTTTATAATTATTCTTTGATTTTATAAATCATTTTGTTCAGTTGCATATTAATCTAAATATTTTTTTAACATTGTTTTTAATTGTGGAATATTTTCATCATTTCGTAATTTTTGTTTCAGTTATCAGTTTTTTTTTTCAAATGTTAAAAAATTATTTAAAAAATTGACATTTATCTAAAACTTACCAATTAAAGAAAAAGACACCTTCAACTCCAAATTTTATACTGACATCGCCAGGCTTTGAACTATCTTTATGCTGCTATTATCTTTCTCTATCTCTCTCACTCCTATCTCTATTCTACCTTAAGCAATCTCTCTCTCTGCGTTACAAACGGACAACTTTTATCTTTTATCTTTCTTTCTCAAGCTACCTGCTATATCTTTCTTACTCTTTTTTCGACCAGCGTCACATTCCAAATTCTACCAGATTTCTTATATAGGATTAAAGAGCATATTAAAACTACTCGGGATTACTTCGAAAATAATTAATTAGGCTGTTTATATAACTTTCAACTGATGATTATTATCATTTATCTTGTCATCTACTTATATCCTGATAAACCTTCCCCACAACCCCCCCCTCTCACCACAATGAGGTTGCTTTTTTAGTATGCAATTTGTGTATGGCAAATGTAGAGCCTGGTTTGTGTTTACTTTTATTTGAATTCTTAGTGGATTCAAAAGTCATTTCTATTTCGCGTATGTATCTCAGGCATGATAATGGCGGTCTGAACACGTGCTCATGCTGGTTTGTCGATTTATGACCCTCTAGCTCGAACTGCAGTTACATTACTGCTGTCTTCATTTTTATTTTTTTATAATTTTGATATTTTCCGGTCAATCTTATAAATAAGTTACGTCTTAATAAATTTTGAAATTATTATTTCTGATGATTCGTCTGTTCCCTATGAAATAAAATTATAACTATTGCTCAGGTATGTTGGGCTTCTTTGTGACATAAGTCCTTCAAGAGGGCGAGAGCGTTATGTTAGTTGTGTTCTTAAAAGAATATATTTTCTTGGAAATTTTATTTTGATTTTCTTAATTTTTTGGATATCTGATTACGAAGCTATTCTAATATTTGAAAAGGTTTTTCCCATTCGATTCAGCGTCCCTCAGTTTGTTATTTATGCTCAGATCCTCTCTTAGCAGTTTTATTTTTCGCAGATATAATGTTATTCTCGGCACTTGGGAGGGATCGCCAGCCGGGCAATGAGCCGAATAACGCATCTACATCTCGCCCGGGTCCAGCACGCCAAAAATCAAATCAGCTGGTAAGGCATGACTATGACTCGGATCCAAAAAAGAGGCCACATTCTTTGGAAAACAAGGTTGATTTTAAAAAGAATGAGCCATATAGAGTCAAATTTTCTGAACTGGGCCACCTAAAACTGACTTTTCAAATTTGCGTTACTTCTATACATAATTTAATACAGCCAGGTGGTACAAAAACAACAAAAAGGAATAAAAAAACCTGTCTTAGGGGGCGAGAGCAACAACAAACACGTAAAAAATGACATTAACATTAGTTGACTTTAAAGAGAAAGAATAACTTCCCAATCCGTCGTTTGACGCAGCGTCTGAAGTACCCGGGGTAACTGTCCCCTCCATCTGTCTAAGATTCTTCAATCTAAAGTCTGGCAAAAATGGTCTCTTGTAACCCTTAGCCTCTAGATAGTTTTCCGCCTCGTCGTAGTCGCAAAAATGTTCATATCTAATTCTCATGATTTCAAATTCGAAGATATACGATGCATTCCCTAGAGGACCCTAGATGCGACCCCCCAAGGTTGGAGCACTGTTGCGATCTCAATTTGTTTTCGCAATTGGAAGAAAGATGAGTTTCAGCACAGTATTCACAAACCGGCCTTGAGCTTCTGCATTGCTTCGCAGTGTGTCGAAACCGTTGACACTTAAAGCAGCTGACAGGCAATGAAAAAATAGGAGAGACCGAAAAGGAAATTTCGAACAGGAAAATAGCCTTGGGTAGAGTGGTAGACGCTATCACCAGTTCTACTACGTCAGTTGGAACCATCTGACTTTACACATTTTTCCCCTTCTGCTTTTGGATTGACCTTCTGCGAATCTCCACCACCAAAGCTTGAAGATACGGATCTAATTCACCTAGGATAGTCACGGCATCCCACTCTAATTCTACGTTTCTTATCAAGCACCTTCTTTGAAATAGAAATACCGGTACTTAAACTCTGTTACCTCTATTGGGCAATAACTCAGAGCGGACTAAGGTATTAGCAACTCTCCAGCTCTCACCACATATTTTCAGCTGATTGATGCCATTCGGGTAAACCCTGCGTCTACCCGAAATGACCTTTCTGATTATGACTACAGTAGCCAATTTATTCAGCCTACCTACGTTCCGACCCACCACAGATTCAAGCAAAACAATGAAGGGGGAGGAGCGTTCATAGAACAGCTTCCCCTCCCTAATGGCAGCCCTTTTTTAGGAAAAAAATTCCGGGGATGCTTTACTTTGAGATCGGAATCAAAGAGTCACCAGACTGGGTACCCATGAAACCCCCACTCTCCTGAGGTCCCGCATTCGTGCTCTTTCCAGCCTCCCGGCGAATCTTATCGATCGTTTTAGTAAAAGTATACAGTCAAATTTTCTGAACTGATATTTGGTAAAGGCATAAAAAATACTACAAGAGTTCTGTAATATGTGTTGCCTAAAGCACCCTTGACCGTGCGGCTCTACCTATACGTCAAATCAATTTCTCTTAAGGAGGAATCGGACAAATTGCAATTTTTAACGGCTCATTTAGTAAAAACTACAAGTGCCCACACTTCCCCTGAAAAAAATTACATTAACTTATGTGTTTTCTATATCAAAAATCAAAATTATTCATTTGGACTAACTTTTGTTCCGATTGTTTGTCTGATTCCTCCTTAAATAAAATTAATTGTTTAAAGTTTTGATATTAAAATTTCAATAATTATACCTATAGGTTAAGTATTGTCAATAATTGTGTTTTTTTAATAAAAAATCAATTAACTGCCTTATTCTGTGCGAGGACGCGACCTACAAGTATCACGTGACATTATACAACGTGATATAGAATATTACAGAACTCTTATGAAACGGTTACGTCAGAAATCATAGTGCAAATTCAAACAGTCTCAAACATAGTTTGTACTAAATATTTTCAACATTTTGTCATAAATTGTTCTGTATGAAATACAAAACGCTTTAACACTAACATCTATTTCAAAAATTACAAAACTGTTTACAGTTACTCCTAAAATGTTCCGCTTTAAATAATGAAGGTTTCTGAGATTATAAAAAACTTCGTTCTGGAATCTTGTATATCCGCAACTCCTATATTAGTTCTGCAAAATATACTGAAATAATTTTTTCCGTGTATTTTTTGTGTATAATTGTATGAAGTTTGGTTAATTGGAAAACTGAAAAACCTCGATCTTTTTAGAAGCACTGATTAAAAAGTTAGTAAATAGCAACAATTATTTATTTAAAATTTGATTAAATAATAATTTTATCTGCATTTGTATAAAGTTTGATTAAATGCAAAATTAGGAAAAAAACTGCATTTTTCTAGGATCACTGTGTAAAAAGTTGGTAAATAATAATAATAATTTTTTTTAACAATTGTTTTATTATTAACTGTAATAATTTTAATACAAAATTTTATAGAATATATATATATATATATATATAATTTTAAGTCTATTTTGCAATATACAAATAAATAAACGCTGTGTCTACTCTGGGCAGTCACTTGTAGTCCACGTTACAAAAAAGGCTTCGGTAGCGCGAATGTTAAACTCACTTATCTGACAAAGTTGGCCAAAGTTGGTCAAGCCTCTTGTATGGACACTTAGTTTAGTTGTTCAGTAATCAGAAAACCTAATAGGATTTTTTAATATTTTTTAATATTATGTTTTGGACAGTTTTTAAGTTTCATATAATTAGTTTCTAAATATGCTTATCAAAGTTGATGATTTTAACAGTTAGGCTAAGGTTTAAGGGCTAAGGGTTACAAGAGACCATTTTTGCCAGACTTTAGATTGAAGAATCTTAGACAGATGGAGGGGACAGTTACCCCGGGTACTTCAGACGGCTCGGTAATGGAGACTGACGCCCCATCGGGGGTCACGGCTAGCTCTCGAACTCAGAATGATGGTTTTTTACTTTGTTATTTTCTAGGTCCTTCGCTGCGTCGAACGACGGAATGGGAGGTTATTCTTTCTCTTTAAAGTCAACGAATGTTAATGTCATTTTTTACGTGTTGGTTGTTGCTCTCGCCCCCTTAGACTAGTTTTTTTATTCCTTTTTGTTGTTTTTTTTGTAATTTCTTATTATTGGAACAGCTGCACGTATACCTGGCCGTAGCTTATCTAGGAGATATATATCTCCTGGGAACTATGTCATATCATTTCTTAGTTATTTTTTCTTTTCTCTCCCATAAGAGAATGTCGATGGGAAATTTTAAATTTGGCTCGTGGAACTCTCGTAGCGTGGTAACTAAAAAGATCGGGGTTGAAACCATTTTGCATTCTCACCAGCTGGACATTTTGTGTTTATCTGAGACCTCGCTTGCCCCTGGGATGACATATTGCGTGAGAGGTTTTTCATTTTTTAGACACGACAGATCGGGGAACAGAGGGGTTGGTATTACGATCCTGGTTAGAGACGGTCTACCAGTTGAACCCTTTTCGATTCATGGTGTTGTTCTGGAGATAGACATAGTTGGAATTTACATTCATACCAATATTGGTAGGATGCCGCTTATTATGACATATTGCCATCCTAATCTGGAGGCGGAGTTTAAGGTTTGGTCGGCGATTATAAGTCATATTCAGAGTGATTCGTTGCCGGTCATATGTGGAGATTTCAACGCTCATCATGAGTCTTGGACCTCTTCCAAGCTAAAAATGACAGAGGTAAGGGATTGGCCTTGGCCGCGAGCGATGGAGACTATGTGGTCCTTAACGATAATCTTTCAACTTTTTTGCCGGCCGTCTGGAATTCCAGATACAATCTTGATTTGATATTTACGTTGGCAGAAACTGCTAACCTGTTCTCCTATGTTGTCACCAACGAGTGTCACAAATCGGATCATGGCCTTATAGCATCGTATTTAGCCCCAGATTTTGTAACCTTTCCTCTATTCGATTTAATACCGAAAGGGTGGATTGGATGAAGTTTAGGCAGATGATCGAGAATAGAGTTGCTGTTTTGGCCGAAGAGTTGGAGAGAGGTGGATCAGCGGTTGGTGTTGACGAATCTTTTGTTTCCACATTTTTGAAAACCATTCAGGAACTTCTTCCTTCTCAGAACTCTCAGAGGTCTAGGGTTAGGCCCCTGTGGTAGAACATAGAATGTGACGAGGCAAATAAAAGAAGAAAGCAGGCCATTAGGATATTTTTCTTTTATCACACGGTTGAAAATGAGAAAATAACCAAGGTGGTTGACCAGGAGGTAAGATGGTTCCTGAGGAACAGGAAGAGGGATGCATTCAGGGATAAATGTAACCAGCTTACCCCAACCACTGAACTGGCAAGAGCCTGGTCCTTGATGAGAGCTCTATTAAATGGACCTAGGGGATACAGAATGCAATCTGTGGTGGCCAACTGTCCCGAACTGACCAGGTTACAGGATGAGTTGGTCTGTGAGGATATCTCTCCCACACCCATTCCGAGGATTCCATGTGAACAGGACATGAACATTTACAATGAGCCTTTGACGATTCAGGAATATCAGAGTGCCCTGGCGGGTGGTAGGATCAAATCTGCTCCGGAAATTTATTTTGTTACACTAGAATGGTTAAGAGCGTTTCTTGGTACTGCGCGTGTTTTCCTTTTGTCTTTCTTTAATGCTTTTTTATGACTGCTTCGTTTTCGGACAACTGGAAAAAAACCAGAGTGGCCTTTCAATTTGGTTTTCGCTAATCGAGGTCGTCTATGGATTGTGTGGCCACGGTTGTGAAGGACATTTTGCAGGATTTCAATCGTGGCCAGGTCATTATTGGTTTGGCGGTTGATATCAAGGTTCAATAAGGTCCGCCCTATTATTCTGAATAGAAAATTGGTTCAGATGGGAGTTCCAACCCGCATAATCAACTTTGTGTCTTTTATAACTGAGACCGGGCAACTCCTTTTCTCAGGCTCGGAAGAGAGCAGGACCTCTGGAGTGGGAGTTCCCCATGGTGGGGTCCTCTCCCCTCTACTGTTTAGTTTATACCTTTCTGATATCGGAAGCGTTCTTCCAATTGATGTAAGAGCAACCCAGTATGCCGATGACATTTTTTTATATGGTCGAGGAGAGTCTTTGGAGCAGGCCAGGGATCTTCTGCAGGGAGCAATTCCTCCTATTTTAGCCTGGTTAAGTGACCATGGCCTGACAATTGCTCCAGCTTAATGTGTCATGTATCGCTTCTCTAGAGGAAAATTAAACAACGCTGAACTACATCTGAACGTTGATGAACTGAGGGTGGAATGCTCTTAGGAGGTTAAATACTTGGGCGTCATCTTGGATTCGGGTCTGCATTGGCTGCCGCATATTAAAGCAAACGTGACCAGAGCTTAAAAATCCATAAACATTTTGCGAGTTGTGGCTAAAGTTAATTGGGGAATGGGCCCCATGTTGCCTTCAGAGTGTAAGGAGGATTGGTGAGAGCGCATCTTAAGTGGGGATGCCAATTATTCGGTTCAGCTAATAAGTCGATTTTGGGTTTGCTGGATAGAGAGGAATATTCGGCTCTCAGAGTGGCCTTGGGAGTAATGAGAACCGTTCCGATTGCGCAACCTCCATTTCCGATGAAGGATGAATTCCCTGATCTCAAGGTTGTAACTGTTATCAGAGAGAGCAAGATTTGGATCTCGTAAGGCATTTGTTTCGAAGCTCAGTTTGCTTGTGAGTTATGAGAGGCTTGCTGAGATTATGACGAAGGCGCACAGAACAGACAGACCGCTAGATTTTAACCTCGAGTGAAAGTACGTTATAGAAAGCGAAATATCTGGCTCAATCTCTTTAATGAGGAGGCGAAGGTTGAGCTTACGCATAATGAGTCGCTGTCGAGAATTATTCGCAATATATTTCCAGAACATGTATATATATATACCGACGGCTCGGCTGTGCCTGGTTCTCCATCACTCAGTGGAAGTGCTTTGTTTATTCCGTCTCAGGAATACAGATTTGGCCTCTCTTTACAGGACTTCTCTTCTGCGCATACTGCGGAGGCTCAGCCATCAAACATGTGATCAATTCTTATATTAAAAAAGCACTTATTCTGCCGGACTCTAGATCGGTCTTAGAACAAGTTGAGTTGAGCTTTTAATCACCTCCGAAGTCTCAACTGATTTACAGGTTAATTTTCATGCTGAAGAGGGCAGCCGATTGTAGCTGGTCGTGGATTTGATGTGGATTCTGGGTCATAAGGGGATCAGAGGAAATATGGTGGCAAATTCAGTTGCCAAATACGCTGCGAGAACACAATTTAGGGTCTGTATTGGTCTACCGATAACAATAAAGTTCAGGAGGACTTTATGCTCCGTGTGCGGACGGATTGGCCACATTTTGATTAGACTTTTAAAGGACGGAAATACTTTTCTGTGGTTCTCTATAAATCTCGGAGACCGTGGTTTGTCGACGTTGAAGTTTCCAGATTTATAAAACAGTCACACAAAAAAAATAAAGTTCCCTGACCTGGGTAAAAGACACACATTTTTCTATGTATTTTGATGCGCTGAATCCGAATTTGTCATCAGAATTGGTCCATCAGATCAAGTTTTGACTCTAACCTCAAAATTAATAAAATGACACTTTTTGAACATAAAAATTTAAACTCGACTTAAAAAAAAAACATCAATTATTGATGTGTTGTTGTGTAATGGAAAAAAATGATTTTAAGTAAAACATCATAACTTTGTTAAAAATCATCGTAGAACATTTTTTAAAAAGGGTTTTCAAGGTCATAATTCAAGCTTTCCATTGGCCCTGGGCATGTATTAAAGTTAAGTCGGGTTCAAATTCTAATGAACAAAAAGTGTCATTTTATTGATTTTAAGTTAGGGTCAAAATTTGAACTGATGGGCCAATTCTGCTGACGGATTCGGATTCAGCGCATCAAAATACATAGGAAAATATGTGTTTCATACCCAGATCAGGGAACTTTATTTTTTTTTTGTGGATGTGTAATCAATCTCATTTCCCGGCTTAGGACAAGGTATTTGGTTACGTTAGATCATTTTACGCGAATGAGTTGGGACACTGATCTCACATGCCTGTGTGGGAGTGAGGTTAGAACACTAAAACATCTGTTATCGCAATGTCTAATTTTTTCACCAGGACGCACGGACTCTTTTAGTTACCTGCATTTCAGATCTGGATTCGTTGATGCAGACAATGCTGGCTTGGCTGATTTAGCACTCAATCCCTCTGCCGAGTATATTTAGGCACTTGCGAGCTTTGTTGGAAGGGCTGAAAGTAGAATTATTATCTAAACTGCACTTTACACTACTTGCCGTTCTCATTCCATATTATCTCCGGCCACGTTTTCCATGAATTTATTTTGTTCAGCAAAGGGAATTACGCCTTTCATATTTTATAATAATTATTTTTGATCTGCGAAGGGAGGCACTATATTTACTTTAGTCTTTTTTGGCTTAATTTATTTTTTAGGATTATAATTATGTTTCACACTCTGTTGTAGTGGATGGAATTTTGTTTTATTTCGTTTTGTATTTTCCATCTTTGCTTTTTGCAGCGTGAACTCTTAGAGGATTGATCTAGGCTGCTTTTCTCTATGGGCGAACCGAGTAGTCTGTGGCTGCGGTTGTTGTTGGTGATATCTAACACGAGTTTTCGGCTACTTTTATTTTTTTATTATTTTCATGCTTTTGGCAGTTAGCTTTTTAGATTAGTTTTGCACTTTTTTTTTTTTTTTTATAGAAATCCACGCATGGATACTTTTTTGCTTTTCAAGGTTTCAAAAAACCGCCCTTTTCTGTGCATTGCGCAACCAACTACTTTGAACGAGCTTCATATGCTCTGTTGTTTTCAGGCTCTACTGATATAACCCACCAAATTTAACTTCATTGTTATGGCCGCCTGCTCTGCAAAAGACCAATATTAAAAAAGAAGAAGAAGAGAGATGAGATTTGTCGTCAAGTCAATCATTGTCGGACATTGTCCGCATGGGTACGGCACTCAATGTATTTTTTCAAAGTAATTTTTCATCTGAGTTGCGCCAACTGGTGCTTTGGGGACAAACTATAATCTCAAATTATCTATGTACACTGATCGCCAGATATGTTTTAACATATTTCCATTGGACCTACGTGTTAGAATGTTAAAGCATATCTGGCGATAGCTGTACGTACCCAGCTATGACGTATGGAAATTTCGAACCCTGTTAATAACAGTAGCAAAAAAAATTGTCAATGATTCTAAATATTATGAAATAAATATTAAAATATATAGTTATAAATTACACAATTAAAGCAACTCTCTTTTTTCTTTGGGTAAACAATTATTTATACATTAATTATACACACACACACACACACACACGATGTAAACTCTGTAAAACATACACAACTGAACTTAAATATTAACGCATATCGACCTAACCTAACAAACAACTCGCTTTTACAGACGCAAAGCAACGCAGCGCAACGCAAATACAATACATACCAAAGGTTTATATACTAACCTCATCATTTCTTTACAACATGTGAGAAAGCAGAAAAACAGTTATAGCTTTTTTTATATAGTATCAATTTTTTAAACAAGGAGTAAAAAATAATCTTTTTTAGATAGGTGTATTGAGTAAATCTTTATTCTCAAAATTCATTTTAAAATTAATTAAATTTCCAGCATTTTTAACTTCAACTACCCGGTAAGAAGCAAGAAATTAAAAAGAATTGGTAAATTTGTACCTCTTCATAGAAAACAGTAAATTATTCAATCCTTATGAATTCCATTTCTGTCCTATGCTTTTGTATCTTGTGTTGAGACTAAGTTTCGATAACTTTGCAATTCTTTTCAAATGGTTAGGCAATTGAAAATAATTTAAAAGTTAGTTAAGTTGAAGTATGCTTCCAGAGAAAGTTAAAAATAGATATTGGAACAGGGCACAGTGTGCCTGAACCAGTCGTAGGTGGTCTGAAAATGTAATAACAAACGGCTAATGTGGAATTGTTCTAAATGGCTCCCAGATTCCAAATTTTCAAGATTTGAAATCTTAGCTGCTCCAATTTTTGATTTTTTTACGCAAGAGTGCCATATTTACCATGAAAACTCGTAAAAGGCTATCTATTCAAGAAAATATCGAAATAAGACGTGTCATTACATACTATAACTGTAAATGTCGATATACACAACTTTGTTAAAGGCAAAATACTCTTTAGCAATAGACACCACCCCCTAAACACCCTACCAAAGATTACCAGAATTACTTATGGAAATGAAAAGAAATTTTATCCACGATATATGAAAATGTTATTGATACTCATCGTTGTAGGATCTTTGACTACCCCCTCTTTGACTACCCACTCCGCCCTCATTAACTTCCACTACCCTCTATCTAGCCCTCTATGAAGCCATTTACCTTGCCCCTCAATTATGACAGAATTGCTTATTTAAATGAAACAAAATTTTATCCACGATAGTTGAAAACGTTATTGATACTCATCGTTGTAGGATCTTTGACTACCCTATTGCCCTCATTAAACACCTTTTCTTCCTCTCTTTTGCTCTATAAAGGCAAAATACTCTTTAGCAATGGACACCACCCCCCCAAACCCCCCACCCCCAAGAATGACAGAATTGCTTATTGAAATGAAACAAAATTTTATCCACGATAATTGAAAATGTTATTGATACTCATCGTTGTAGGATCTTTGCCTACCCCCCTCTCTTATTGACCACCTCTTCCCCTCTCTGTAGCCCTCTATGTAACTACCCCCCCCCAAGGATGACAGAATTGCTTATTGAATTGAATCGAAATTTTATCCACGATAATTGAAAATGTTATTGATACACATCGTTGTAGGATCTTTGACAACCCCCCCCCCCACCTTTATTGACCACCTTTCCCTCTATGTACCCTCCCAATAGTTAAAGGATGTCTTTTTAAAAGTCTTATTTTATGGTAGAGAAGAAGTCCTAATTTATACTAATTAATATACCAAGGTGAATTTATAATTATTTTAAATTCCTCTTGATTAAGATAGTATTTTTCACAGATGTATAAGAACACCTATGAAAAATACTATCTTAATCAAGTTGAATCATAGAGGGGAATCATAGGTGGTCCACAAGGGCGGGGGGGGGTAGTCATAGATCATTTAACGATGAGTATCAATATCATTTTCAATTATCGTGGATAAAATTTTGTTTCATTTCAATAATCTATTCTGTCATCATTGGGGGGAGGGTGGCTACATAGAGGGCCACAGAATGGCAACAGGTGGTCAATAAGAGTGGAGGGGGATGCTCAAAGTTCCTACAACGATGAGAATCAATAACATTTTCATTTGTCGTGGATAAGATTTCGTTTTCTTTCAATAAGCAATTCTGTCATAATTGGGTGGCAGGGTGGGGTGACTCCATAAAGGGCTAGATAGAGCGAAAAGGTGGTTAATGAAGGTGGAAAGGTTAGTCAAAGATACTACAACGATGTGTATCAATAACATTTTCAATTCTCGTTGATAATATTTCGTTTCATTTCAATAAGCAATTTTGTCATCCTTGGAGATGAGGGGTTGGTGGGGGGTGGGTGTATCTATTGCTAAAAAGTATTTTGCCTTTAACAAAGTCGGGTCTATTGAAATTTACAGTTATAATACGTAATGATACGTCTTATTCCGATATTTTCTTGAGTTGTTAGCATCTTAGGCGTTTTCATGGTTAATATGGAACTCCCACGTAGAAATATCAAAAAGTGGAGCAGCTAGGATTTCAAATCTTGAAAATTTGAAATTTGGGAGCCATTTAGGACAATTTCACATTAGCCGTTTGTTGTTGCATTTTCAGACCACCTGCGACTGGTTGAGGCACACTGTGAGGGGCTGATCTGAAAATTTTAGCATAAATCAAAATCATGAAATTTATATATTTCCTAATACGGAAACTTATAATAAATATAAGAGACAAGCTCTAATCGGGAAAATGTTATGCAATAATTGTCTGGAAATCTACTATTAATACATAAAAAGTCTCAAATTACACATCTCAAAGATGGAAAATTAATATATAACTCTGGTAGAGATTGGGACAAGGCGTCTGACTTTTGCGCTGCAAACCAGGGTTCAAATCTTCAAACCGTCGATTTTTTTCTGCATAAATATTTAAAATGCTATTGAATAAGTTTGAATTTAGCTTTTTTTCAATGGTCTTCAATGGACACGAAAGAATTGGACAGAAATAGAATTCATAATCATTAGAAGATTTCAATTCTTTTTAATTTCTCGCTTCTTACCGGGTATGAAACTTCAAATAAAAAATAGAAAAATACCAGTTAAAAATATGGAAATGAAAAAAATCATTACAAAAAAGGAAATAAAATAAAGTTAAAGGACGAAAAATTTAATTTTTAGGGCATGAGTTGTCAACTTCTAGAATAAAACCCTTAACGGATAAACTCGAAATTATCGCTAATTTCCAAAAACCTTGTAATAGACGGGAATTACAACAATTTATAGGAATCTGCACGTACTATCGTCAGTTTACTGTTAGTCATTAAAAATTAATTGAGCCATTTCGATCTCTTTTAAAAGAAAAAAATCCATCGAATTGGACGGAATTTCATGATGAGGCTTTTCTCACGATGAAACTTGCTTTTGTAAAATGTGTCGAACTTAGCCATTACATACCCAATGCTCCATACAAACTACAGACTGATGCGTCTGACATGGAAGACAGTGGTGTTTTGTACCAGTATGATTTAAGTAATGATATTCGGATTGTTTCCTTGGTTAGCAGGTGCCTTAATTTTGCTGAAATGAACTATACGACGACCGAAAAGGAGCTTTTGGCCATAGTGTATTTAGTCAGAAAATTACGCACATGTCTCTTGTGAAGAGTTTTCGAAATTATTACTCATCATAAAGGTCATCATTAAAATGTCTTTTTTCTTTGTTTTTGAATTATTAATTAATTAATTAATACAAATTCGTTAAAAATGAAATATTTCACAAACCATTAAACTTTTGGTAATTTTGGGGCTATTAACTTAAAGCTTATCAAACTTCGGATCCAACAAGCATAATTTAAAGTCATTTGATAAATAGATACTAAAAAAATACACATTTCTTATTTAATTAATTATTATTAATTATTATGTTAGCATTCATTTATAAAAAATACTTCAAGTTGTGCTTCTTACATCCGGAATTTGATAAGCTTTACGTCAGTGAGCCCGAAATTATCAAAAGTTTATTTGTTTGTTCAATATTTTATTTTTTACTAATTTTTTACTAATTTTTATTAATTTTTTATTTGAAGAATTTATCACTCGGTTTTTAAATAGTAAAAATGCGAATTTAGCAATCTTTCCGAGTCAAAGTATATAGGTGGTTAAATAATCAAGAAAAAACAATCATTTTAACATTTCGACGACACTGTCGTCCTCTTCAGAACTTAATTATAGGGATACGGAGTACATAATTTGTTTTATAAGTGTCAATTTGACATTTGTCACAGTTTTAAAATAAATTACAATAATAACATTCTGTTATGGCAGTTTGAATAATTAATTAATATTAATATTAATTAATATTAATTATTAATAACGAATATTAATAATTCAAAAACAAAGAAAAAAGACATTTTCTCTATAGCGTGTATTAAAAGTGCACCTAGTAAGCTTTATTTTAAAAGAAAAAAAAAGAAAGAAAATGTCTTTTTTCAAGAAAAATATAAAAAAATATAAATTTTTGAAAAAAAGGTTAAATTTTGAAAATTTCAAAATTTTGTTTGCACTATTGAAAAGAGGATAAAAAAACCTTTCGAAAATATTAGCCCTTTTCATTTTTTCGATTGGTACATATGAGAAATTTTGCCCCTTATACTAGTATGAAATCTTTTATGTTTTGGTCGACATTTGAAAATGTTAGAGTTCTAAAACATTTATGTATTTTAAATTGTATATACAACCTGCGATAATTGGCATTATATCGAAAAGCAGAGGGATTTGTGATTGATTTTGGACCGACTATGGAATAAAGATATTTGGTTGTTATTTTTACGTTAAAGGTGCTCAATAATGATTTGTAATGCTTTTCACATGAATAAAAATCAAGGGAGATAATGAGGAGATATGATTTGCCAGAGAAACCGTGATATTCGTGATTATTATTTGCTTCGATGTAAATCGCGTGGCATCGACAATCAGTGCGATAAGTGAACTCCTGTGGCGCTCCGAGTTTCTCGCCGAGAATTCGTTGGATACGTATAAAATTTTAAACATTGAAGAAGGGGGGATAAAAGTGATAATTTTATATACTGGCAAAGTTTATAGTTTTTGTGCATTTTGATTTTTATTTAGTGGGGTTAAGTACATGGCCGGGTTTTCCGTTTCTTGATGAAGTTCAATGCAAAGAGGTGATGCCACGTGGTCCGAATTATTTAAATCAATCACTCTAAAACGAGGATTCGTATAGAATTTGAGGATTCAATAATACCTGACGAGGACTATTCACAAAAATATATCCAAGCTGGTAGTTTTCGATTGCCAATATGTGGGGTTACCTGTAACGAACTTGTAAGCTTCTCAACGATGAGATTATAAAATACCGTTAAAAACTAAGGGCTGTGTGATGGGTACTAGCCTTTTTTTATATTAAACGAATTAAAATATTTCAAATCTTCTAAATTTGAATTTTAATGAAACAAATATTAGTGTAATTTTTATTCTAACAAGGAAAACCACATACTTTGATATTCAAAATATTTATTTTATTTACAGTAATTAAATTTGGTTAGTTTTGACAAGTAAAATAAACTTCTATTGTTTAAAATTTCCGGCAAGGATGATAAAAATCATGATTTTTATTTGGAAATCAATTTTTTTAAATTAAAAAAAAATTAGTAGATAAAATGCATAACAGTTTCTGTTTATTATTTTAAAAAAAATTAACCATTTTTTTACTCTGAAAAATTATAAAACATGAGACAAATACAAAAAAGAAAGGAAAACATTTTAAAAATCAATTTGACATTAATTCAAAATTTGATGTATCCAATTAAGAACTTATGAAGATTTTAATTAAAACTCAAACCATTATATTTTAACGAAGTTAATTTAAAAACTTTAAATAATTGCTGTAAATAAGTTTTCAAACTATTGGAAAATCGTCGCTTTTACGCTCTTCTTTAAACATGGTTTTCTTTATTTATTTCATTATTACTGTTTAATTATTTGTTAAGATTTAATTAAAAAATTTTGTCTATTGTCACTTGAGAATTATATGAAACATTTTAATATAATTGTGAGCACATGGGAAAATCACTTCACAGCACTTTCATAAACATAACAATTTATAATAACTTGAGATATACGGTCACACATACAAACATAACAATTTATTTAATATGGATTTTTGTAAATAATTATACAAATTGTTAAAGAAAAATATAAGAAGTAATTTGATTTTATTTTTAGAGATAAATTGTGGCTAATCGCGGTGATTTTAAAAAATCAAACATTTTAATTGTACGAGCACATGTTTAGCGAAAAAGGGCCGAGTTTCAAATCTGATTGTACCTCTCGAGGTAGTAGGAAAGGGGCATCTCTTGACCTGCGCAATTAATATTCTTTAATTCACTAATAGAATTTAAATTCAGCGATGTCGGACGTGTAGTCTATTTACAGGTGCTTAAACAGTATTGCGATATGCAATAAAATATTTCACATAGTTGAAATTAAACACTAAATATTATACATACTGCCCAGGCGCGTTTCTTAAACGCAGGATTCTCATAACGTAGATAAAGGAGTGTGCTTGAAAATCACAATACATTAGTTATCGTCATCGTTTGATTGAATAGAAAGGAGAATTAATTTGGATAGGTAGCGCTTTATCCTTGAAGTGTCGGTCTTTACAGTAACCACTCTTACAAGGCCGTCTCGACCTGGATGTAGTAGTTCTACTCGACCGAGGCTCTAACGAGTTGGTGGAAGATTGTCCTCTTTTATTAAAACAATATTTCTTACACTGATAGGGTTTGTTTCAGTCAACCATTTGGAACGTTGCTGTAAATGATGCAGATATTCTCGAGACCAGGTAGTCCAAAACTCATCCCGCAGTTTTGTTAATAATTTCCAACAGTTAGTGGGCTGCTAAATAAGATCGTTGAGTGTATCAGCAAAATTGGGATAGAGTGGCCTGGAGTTAAGACAGGCTTCAATTTGGCACAAAACCCTAGTCATTTCTTCAAAGGTCAATTGAGTATCCCCAATGACTCGTCTTAGGTGGTACTTAACCGACTTAACGCCAGCTTCCCAAATTCCTCCAAAGAGAGGAGCATGAGGCGGAATGAAGAAAAACGTGGTCCCTTGATTAGCTAGCGATTTGCGACCTCTGGAAAGATTTTGGTTGCACCGTCAAAGAGTCGCATGAGCTCCCTTTCAGCTTCAACAAAATTTCGGGCATTATTACTAAAAACCTTGGAGCACTCGCCACGACGCGAGATGAATCTGTTAAATGCTGCAAAGAAAGTCTTTGCCTCATAATCGGTGACCGCTTCTAAATGAATTGCTTTTGAAGCAAAGCAGACGAACAAACAAATGTATCCCTTTTTAGATTTAACGCCTTGTCCTTTGGAAGGGAGGATATGATAAGGACCAGCATAGTCCACTCCAGTGAGGTTAAAGAATTTCGAAGGAGTCGTTCTCTCAACCGGCAATTGACCCATAAGTTGATCAGGATTATCCGCGCGGAATCGAATGCATGTAACACAATCCCTCGCAACTTTTTTGATTAAAGTTTTGGCACTGATGATCCAGAATTGACTCAATACTCTGCTCAACGTAAGTTGTTGGCCTCCGTGGAGCGAGTTATGATGTGCCTGTGATACAATAAGTTTGGAGAATCGAGAACTTTTGGGTAAGATTCCGGGGTGTTTTTCCTCAAACGAGAGGTACGAATTATCAATCCGACCTTTAACTCGAAGAATCAGATCTTTATCTAAGAATGAAGTCAGTTTTACAATAGGATGTTTTTTAGTCAATGGTTTGTTAGCCTTAAGCGATTGAATTACCTCAGAGTAATGTACATTCTGAATAATTTTAATGCAGATTATGAGGCTTTCTTTTAGTTCTTGCGAAGTAAGGTAATTTTGAGAATTAGAGCCATGATTTCGACAGTTGTAGATAAAGCGACGACAGTAGGAGGTGACTCTGATCAGTTTCATTAGAGATGAAAATTTTTCAGGTAGGTCAGGGATTTCCTCTATTTGTACGAGATTAGGTTGGACATTTTCAATTTTGTCTATGAATTTAGAATGGGCCTCTAAGGTGAATTTTGAATCAATCGCAGTTTTGGAAACAGGCTAGTAATCTGAATCTTTAATTAGCCAGGAAGGTCCATGCCACCATAACAGAGAATTGCGGAGTTCTTCAACAGAAAATCCGCGTATGGCACAGTCCGAAGAATTGTCTTTGGACGGGACATGACGCCATTGAGAACCTTTAGTAATTGTGTGAATGTCACTTACACGATTAGAGACGAAAGATTTCCATCGTGAGGGATGACCTTGAAGCCAACAAATAACAATCTCCGAATCTGGCCAGTAGTATACTGCATTGATTGAGGGTATCAACTCTTGAACAACAGCAGAAAGCTTGACCAGAAAATGAGCTGCACATAGCTTGAGTTTTGGAAGCGTAACAACTTTAACAGGGGCTAGTTTAGTCCTAGAGATTAGAAGATAAAAATGTTCATCATCTGCTGTGAGATGAACCAGGCATATTGCTGCTGCATATGCCCGTTCCGAAGTATCAGCAAACTTGTGAATTTCCCATTTTGACTGATCATTATGGGTTTGGATCTATCTAGGTATTGTGATAGTATCTAATTGACTGAATTGTTCCTGGAAGAGGTTCCACTTAATCTGAAGTTTGATGGGTAAAGGAATATCCCAGTCAGTTCCCGCAAGCCAACAATTCTGAAGACAGATTTTGGCTCTAATAAGATATGGTGACAACCAACCCAGTGGGTCGTATAACTTGGCGATTGATGATGCTACAGATCGTTTTGTTGGATTTGAATCTGCAGATGATGTAGCAGAGAAATGGAACTCGTCAGTATTATGATTCCAGCGTAATCCTAACGTGAACACAAAATCTTCTGGATCAAATGACTTTTCACTTACAGAGCTTTTATCAGAAGAATTCGGAAGTAGAGCAGTGTTATTTGCTGCCCATTTGCTAAGTTTGATACTAGCAGATTCGAGAATGTTTATTAGATCGTCTCTAATCTATTTGCTCCAGGGAAGATGTCATCAACGTAGACAGTTTTATTTAAGACATGCGCGCTTAGTGGAGAACGGTGTTGTTCATCATGAGGGAGTTGCTGAAAAATTCGAATAGCAAGTAAAGGAACTGGTCTAGTGCCATATGTAACAGTTGTTAGGTTGTACTCCTTTAAGGGTTCGTTTGGATCAGCTCTCCAAACAATACGTTGCAGATCGCTATCAGGCGACTCAATTCTAATCTGACGAAACATCTTAACAATGTCCGCTGTTAACGCATACTTCCAAAATCTCCATCGCGAGATAATAATTCAGATATTAGTTTGCAATTTCTGCCCGAGATGCAGGATGTCATTAAGAGAGACACCTGAGGCAGTACGGAAAGAGCCATTGAACAGTACTCTGATCTTTGCGGAAGGATCATGAGGTTTGGTGATCACATGGTGCGGAAGATAATTAGGGTTTGGACAGTTTCGATCCTCCTGAAGAACAGGTTGCATATGACCGAGCGATAAATAGTCTTGCATGAAAGTGTTATATTTAGCTTCAGCGGGTGGGTCTTTAATAAGCTGAGCTTCATTTCTCTTAAACATAGAGAAAACTGGCACTTTACAGCGTCCTAGTAGGTTGGGGGATTTTAGAAGTGGCAATCGGACAACATATTGGCCATTTTTGTTTCTATAATGAGAATCTTGGAAGAGTTTTTCACATTCCTGTTCTTCTTTAGAGAGAAATGTTATTTTTGGAAGTTCCTCTAATTTCCAAAATGACAGCAATTGTTGATTGAGTGAATCCTTTTCTTCTACATAAAGGATTGAGGAAACACTCTTAGAATTAACCAATGATGTTCATGGGCTAAAAACAATCCAACCAAAGGTAGTAAGAAGTGCAGTAGGACTATTTAAAGGACCTTCTTTTAGCCCAGGCAGTAAGACATGTCCTAAGAGATCAATCCTAATAAAACAATCTACTGGTTCTGTACGGTAATAATTCGGATCGGCAAGAACGAGGACATGAAGCGGTAGTTGGAAGTTCGCATCTTTTGGACACATGCTCAGTGATCAGAGAGCGTTCCGAACCACAGTCCAAAAAGCCCCTAAATATGATAGACTTTCCATGATAAGAAGTTAGTTTAATGTAAGCAGTTGCGAAGATACCTTTGGAATGACCGGTATGAAGATTTGAGAGATGATTTGTTAAGTACGAGGTGTGACAACCAACTTGCTCCATAGAAGAAGTAGATGGAGTTGGGTCAGAGGCTCTCACAGGTTGTTTAGTAGCGATTGAAAAATTATCATGTAGAAAGGTATGGTGGTTTGTATTACAGACAAAACATCTCTTTTCTGATGGGCATTCGTCTAGTTTATGATTCACACGAAGACAGTTAAAGCAAAGGTTTAAACGCTTCACTTGTTCAATGCGTTGTGGGACATTTAGTTTTTTAAACTAATGGCAATACGAAAAAAAGTGTAAGCACTGGCAAAGGGGACAAGGACTTCGATTATGTGAAGGTTCAGTATGAGAAAGATTAACTGAGACTGTCGATTTCCTCCCTTTGCCAACCTGAGATTTAGGTTGAGTACTAATAGGGGTTTGTGCTAGATGAGAAGCTTCCAGAGCCCTAACAGTACCTTCCAAAAAGGCAGCTAGATCGTCAAAATTAGGAAACTCCTCAGAATCCCGTAACGACGTTTCCCATTCTTCTCTAGTACAAGGATCAAGCTTATGCACTAGAAGATGGACGAACCAGTTATCCCACAGCTCGACTGGTCTTCCCATGTTAGAGAATGCTCGAATGGATTTATTTGTAGCGTCCAGCAGTCTGAGAATCTCATCAACAGATCTCTTCAACACTGCTGGAGAAGAAAGCAATTTTCGCATATGTGCTGCAAGAATAATTCGTTGATTATCATACCTTTTAATTAACATCGACCAAGCTTCAGAATAATTAGCTTCATTAACTGTTAGGTTTTTTATGCGTTAAGCAGCTTTACCTGTTAAGGAAAGAAAGGAACGTCAGAACGTCAGAACGTCAGAAAGTTTAGTTTTATCAACCATGGCTGTGAAGAGATCACGAAAGGTTTCCCACTCCAACTGGTTACCGGAAAACTTGGGTAAAGACAAAGATGGAAGATGCTTAAAAGTATCATCAGTAAGTTGTTTGTTACCTTCAATTGCAGATGGCGCTGGAGAAGAAATTGTTGTAGAAAACTTTTGTACTTCCCTTAGAATAGCTGATTTGGTGACAGTATAATCTTCTTCAATTGTATTAAATCTGGATTGGATAACGTAATCGGAAGTAGCGTAGTCAGGGTTGGATAAGATTGACCAATGATTTGCGTAGCAGTCTCTCCAATAAGTTTCAAAGGTCTCCAATCGCGCTTGCCAATAGAGCAGTGGGTTTTCCTTTCCATTCGTTCATTTTAGCATTTCGGTGTAATGCTTGCTGGTGCATGCAGCAATAGCTTTCTGTTTAATAAGATCGGCCATCTTGATTTGATATGAACTTGTTACCAGTTTTCCACTCGTTCAGAACCATAAAAAAGGGTTTTATTCAGTTAAAAAGTTCTTATTTTCTAAGAATGTAACAATGTGAGCTGAGCAATATTAATTTAGTTTAAGAAAGGGGTAAATAGCTAAGCATTGTAAGTTTTGAGCGCATCACGTACTTAGGAGTACTCTACTATTCCCCATAAGAAACGTGAAGCACTTACAAGGCCGAGGACATTAAGAAAAGAAACTAATTTTAATGCTCCACACTCACAAGCGTTAGGAAGAAAATTATAAGTGGCAACAAATGTGACTAGTTTTCTAATTTAGGTTTCAAAAATGTGAAAAAAGCAGTCAAAGTTCATTTTACGGTACTCATATTGTTGAGTTAAATAGTAGAAAGTACTTAGTCAAATTCTCATTGCACAAATATATTTTGAATACTTAAGAATGCTAAAGAAAATTGAGATTTTCAAGAACTGGAAAACTGCATTTAACTTGTACACCCGTTATATCCATTGATGCTTGAATCTTCTTCAAGGAAAAGTAGATGTTTTCCATAAATCGATGAATGCAAAAAATCCGGCTCGAAGGACCATTAATATTATATTTGATTATTTGTTAAGTTTTAATTAAACAATTGTGTCTATTGTCACTTGAGAATTATATGAAACATTTTAATATAATTGTGAGCACATGGGAAAATCACTTTACAGCACTTTCATAAACATAACAATTTATTTAATATAAATTCTTGTAAATAATTATACAAATTGTTGAAGAAAAATATAAGAAGTAATTTAATTTGATTTTTAGAGATAAATTGTGGCCGATCGCGGTGCTTTTAAGAAATCAAACATTTTAATTGTACAAGCACATGTTTAGTGAAAAAGGCAGAGTTTCAAATCTAAATGTACCTCTCGAGGTAGTAGGAAAGGGGCATCTCTTGACCTGCGCAATTAATATTCTTTAATTCACTATAACCGTTTGTATGTTTTTACCTAATTTTATAAATTAATAAATGTGGATAAATGGAAATAAATCTAAACCAGTTTGACCAAGTCTCAATATTTGCTAAGATTTAAGTTACTTGTGAAATATATCGGTTATAACATAGCAAGTAAAAAAAGGAAACCAAAGGAGTTTTTAATAAAATTAATTATTTGAAATTGAGATTCGAAATAGCTGAACTTTATCCCGTCCGGGATGCGCCAGGCAGCGATTTAGTGAATAAATCACTGCCGTCCTTCTAATTAGAACAAACCTCCTTCGATTTCAAAATACGCCGGCCAGCTCACAGTGGTCCGAAATCCCAAAAAGCTGGCCAAAAGTCGTAAAAAAAATTTTTTTTTTCTAGTTCTTTTTCACATGAATTTGTTAAAGAATACTTCAGGGCATTAGAAAATGCCAACAATAATAACTAGATGTCGTCACAAATGCTACTTTATTTACTTTTTAAACAAAAGTGGAAGTGTCAAACGTTATAAAAGTAATTCTTCACTATTCACGCAATATGGAAAACTATTTTTATTAAAAAACAACGGGTTTAATTTTAAATCGGCAAAATGGATTATAATAATAAATGGGTGTATTTTTGACTTAATATTTGCTTTCTAAATACTGTAAAATGTTATAATTCTGTAAGTAACTTGAATCGGTAAAACGCATTTATTTTGCACCCAAAAAAATCTAAGAAAAGTAGTCCTGTAAAAAAAGTCTTGATAGATCCTGTCAAATTTAAGTTCTTAAATTAATTCTTATACATTTTGACAAATCATATTGCAAAATTAGCTGCCACGAATTGCCTCTGCATTTTTGTGGTTACCTTTTGTGCAAAAAGTGAAAATCAGTTCTCACGTGCACTTCACAAAAATATTATTTTTTTGTATAAAAAATTTATTATTATTGATTTTTACGGTTTCAGGCTATCATGCAACATCTCTTAGTCGATAGGGAATATTTTACACATGAATAAAATATGTTTATACTTTTAAAGGTTTACAGCAATCATCACTTGTAATAGCTTGCTTGTACTGGCTAAGTTTATTAATATATGAAATTTGTGATGTGGACATCAATTTGGGTATCAACGGCTCAAATAATCCCAGTATTTTATTTATTTATTATTTAATTATATATTTGTTATTCCACAATATCTCACAGGCAAGTATAACTATATAAATAAATCAATCAAAATTGAACAAAAATTCCTAAACACAGATTTTTTTTAAAATTAATTTTCATTTTTTCATTTTGATCCATAATACTGGATCGGCCACTATGCTTTTCCAAAAAATATTATCAAATTCGAAAACAGTGACCTCAAAAACCACTGAGAAACGATTTTTAGAAAGATTTGAGCAGTTTTTGCATTTTAGGGTCAACATATTGGACCCACCATTTTGTTTTTCAAGAAAATAATATCGAATTCAAAATCAGTGACATTAAAAGTCCCGAGTAACGATTATTATAAAGATTTAAGTAGTTTTTACATTTCAGGTCCGACATATTGGATTCGCTATTTTGTTTTTCAAAAAAATAATATCAATTTCAAAATCAGTGACCTCAAAAACCCCGAAGTAATGATTTTTAGAAAGATTTAGGCACTTTTTAGACTTTTGACCACATTTTTGACGATTTGGACCACTGTGCACCTCTGTTAGGTGGGGAGGGGCGTGTGTCGATGAGCAACCAACGCTGGCCCAGTGCTGAAAAGTAAAAACGAGAGAAGATTCCCCTGGAGTTTTCCCCCGATTTTAAATAAATAAAGCACTGATTAAAGTAATAAAAATAAACATGAATTTATTTAATAAAAAGTAGTTAGTCGGAAAAGAGGACACTTTTCCTAATATTTTACAAAATATAGCCACTGAAGGAGGAAATTATGCCGACCAGAAATCCACAAAACTAAACTAACATTACTAAAATTGAAACTGAGACCATGCAAGATTTTCGTAAATATATGTCCATTCTAGGGTCGGAAAATTCAAGTAATAATTATTAAATTTTCATATGGATGGTCGAGCCGCCAGTGGCTATGCACTGTGTGCCTCAGCCAGTCGCAGGTGGTCTGAAAATGTAACAAAAAACGGCTAATGTGGAATTGTCTTAAATGGCTCCCACATTCTAAATTTTCAAGATTTGGAATCCTACCTGCTCCACTTTTTGATATTTTTACGTAAGAGTTCCATATTAACCATGAAAACGCGTAAGAGGCTATCTACGTATTATCTACGTATTATAACTGTAAATGTCGCTGTACACGACTTTGTTGAAGGCGAAATATTCTTTAGCAATGGACACCGCCCTCCAAAACCCTTCACCCCCAAGAAAGACAGAATTGCTTATTGAAATAAAACGAAATTGTATCCACGATAATTGAAAATGTTATTGATTCTTATCGTTGTAGGATCTTTGACTACCCCCCACCCTCATTGACCGTATTTCACCTCTATGTAGCCCTCTATGTAGCCACTCCACCCCGACCCCTAATTATCACAGAATTGTTTATTGAAATAAAACGAAATTTTATTTACGATAATTGAAAATGTTATTGATACATATTGTTATAGGATATTTGTCTACCACCCACCCTCATTAAACACCTTTTCCCCATCTCTTTTCTCCTCTATGTAACCACCCCGACCCCCTCCGCAAGGATGACAGAATTGCTTATTGAATTGAATCAAAATTTTATCTATGATAATTAACAATGTTATTGATACTCATTGTTGTAGGATCTTTGACAAGACCCCCACCCCCCGTCTTTATTGACCACCTTTCCCCTTTATGTACCCTCCCAATAGTTGTAGGATTCCTTTTTTAAAGTCCTATTTTATGGCAGAAAAGCACTCTTAATTTATACTAATTAATATGGCAAGGTAAATTTGTAATTATTTTAAATTCCTTTTGATTAAGATAATATTTTTCACAGATGTATAAGTACATCTATGAAAAATACTATTTTAATCAAATTGAATCATAGAGGGAAATCATTGATGGTCCACGAGTGAGAAAGGGGGGGGGGGTAGATAAAGATCCTCTAACGATGAGTATCAATATCATTTTCAATTATCGTGGATTAAATTTCGTTTCATTTCAATAAGCAATTCTGTAATCCTTAAGGGTGAGAGGTTGGGGTGGCTACCCCAACCTCTCACCAAAGTATCAAACCAAAGTACTCTCTACCAAAGTAGGGTCTATCGACATTTACAGTTATAATACGTAATGACAGGTCTTATTCCGATATTTTCTTGAGTTGCTAGCCTCTTAGGCGTTTTCATGGTAATTATGAAACTTCTACGTAGAAATATCAAAAAGTAGAGCAGCTAGGATTTTAAATCTTGAAATTTTAAAATCTGGGAGCCATTTAGGACAATTCCACATTAGCCGTTTGTTGTTACATTTTCAGACCACCTGCAACTAGTTGAGGCACACTATGTATGAGCACATGGCGGATAATTATAATTTTAGTAACGTGAGTCGCTTACCATTTATTATTAATCTGACGACACAGGGCCAGTTGTGGCCAAAACAGAAGTTAATTTCTTTTAAATTTATTAACAAAAAAGGAGTCTTCTCTGACACTAATTTAAACGAAAAAGTCTTATTAAAACTTTTGGTTGCGGAACCAACTGTTACCCGCAAAGGCTCAACCAGGAAGAATGAGCGACGTTCGTGGAAACTCGGACGCCCTTCAGAGAATTTCCTGTCTTTCTCCTTGATTGTCAGATCTCATTCATCGATAATGAGATCCATGTTGTAATTCGCTCGCTGCGCCGTGATATGTCCCTTGATGTCCTAATTCGGCTCCTAGGCAGACAGGTTCCACCATGAGAGGGTGGGAATCCCAACAACCCTTTTTTCCTCGTTGTACAACCCTCAGCTGTGCCCATGGCAGAAATCTGGCTGCGCCCTGGCATCCTTCTTTGGACCCTTAGACGAAGAAGCCGAGCGAATCAGAGCGTAGTTAAAAACAAAAAAATACAGAATGGTAAATAGGCGACTCTTATGAATATTTAATTTTTGGCAGAGGCGTGAAATTTCTGGTCGACGATGAGTGAATGGACGTGGTCCATCTTAGCGCTTCCTGTTTGAGTGTATTTAACGCGGAAGGCTCCTTCGAAAAAGGGAAAAGTTGCTTCCAGAACGTGCAGATGAAATCTGCAACGTTACAACTCCTCCCCTCCTAGAAGGAGCCTAGCGGCTTGTTTTGACTTTCAAACCCAGACTCTAGGTTTGCGACTTACTTTCAAGGACCACCATTTTTCAGCGACTGGCGAGTCCATCGACCAAATATTCCTCGTCTCTGTCATTTTTCTAGTATCATAAAATACTAGGATCGACAATTAATTAAATGATAAATAATAGGAATCAAATTATAATCTAGCCAAGAATATTTCAGATTTACATTCTGAACTTAAACTACGTCCATCATAAGGATGGTTTAAATCTTATTTAATGTGACTTCTGGTCATAAGAAAAGCCGAGAGAAGTTTTAAATAGGATTAGTGTGCTATTCCTACTCCAAAATAAAATAAATGGAGGTTGGAACTCCACAGAAAGCTCATAACACGCTATGAGAATTTTTATTGAGGCTTATTATAAGTAGGAAAACAACTATTTACAAAAATAATTCTACTTATTCATGGGTTCTATACATCACCCAAAAAAAAGACAAATTTTACCATTCTTGGGGAAGAGGATGGAAAGGGTGTGTTGGAAACCATTTGAACGAAAAAAAAGGAATAAACATAATAGTAAATCAGAAAGAGGAATAAAGCAAGTTATATTATCTTTATTACTCGATATAGCCATTCTTAAAATCTACAAAGGAACGGTTTAAAGTTCAAGTGGTTTAAACCACATTTTCCTCACGGGCGTGGTATGTTTTTAGGTCTTTAACATGAAAAGTACTTAGCGATCGACCATTTTCGTTCGCAAGTTCATAAACCAGAGGCGATCGCGCCCGAATTATCTGGAACGGACCATGGAATCGTTTGTCATGTTTCGAGGAAGTGCGTTTTTCTTTAGACGAAAGTGTAACTAACTTTTTAAGAACTCGGTCGCCTACTTGATAATCGAAATGTCTTTGACTTTTATTGTAGTACCGAGTTTGTTTGACGTGAGCTTCCTCTAAGTGGAGTGTGACTAAATCACTCAGTTCTTTTAGGCGCTCCATTCGTGCAATCCACGTGTCTCGAACAGGTTCCGGAATTTCGGAAGGTCCTTCTTCCTCCCATCGTAGGCTAACTTTAGGGCGAGGCTCACGACCGAGATTTAAAAAGGATGGACTCACCTTTGTCGTTGAACTAACCACGGTATTATACGCGAATCGAAATTCGTGAAGGTGGACATCCCAGTCAGTCTGGTCTGTGTCCAAAAAAGTTTTAAACATTGTTTTAAGCACGAGGTTCATCCTTTCGGTCGGATTCGCCTGGGGGTGGTAGGCCGGGTTGGTAGAGTGGTGAATCTCAAAAAAGTCGGTGACCTCTTTCATTACTTTGTTGATGAATTCGGTACCGTTGTCGGTGTGGAGCACCTCTGGTTTGCCCCAGCCGGATGTCACCAGGTCGTCTAGGGCGAAGCTAATACTTTTAGCTGTGGCCGCTCTCATGGCCATACACTCGATCCATTTTGAGAAATAATCGTAGAAGTCGATTATGTAGCAATTTCCTGCTTTACTTCGAGGCAAAGGTCCCATTCAATCTGTAGAGACGACCGACCATGGCCGGTTTACTACTCTTCGGCCCATAAGGCCAGGACGTGGCAGTTGCGAAGCTTTCGTCCTTTGGCAGAGATCGCACTTGTTAACGTAGTTCGAGACGTCTCAAAAAATGCCAGACGAGTAGTAGGAAAGAGCTACCCTATGGTAGGTCTTATCAATGCCAAGATGGCCTGCCTGAGCTTCGTCGTGCGATTCATTGAGAACCACGAAGCACTTTTCCAATGGAAGGACTAGCTTCCAGGCGTCTTCGTCCTCAATGATAGGGTCAATGACCGGGTTAGGGCGGTAAAAATACAATTTTCCATCCGTCACTTTCCTTCCATGGAATTTGCAAGGGTTAGCTAGGACATCCGCCAATCTTTTCTGATACCACGGATCTGCGCTTTCGACGATAGATCTTCATACATTCTAGATAGCGCGTCAGGAACGTTATGGAGCGAGCCTTTTTTGTGCTTTATGACATAGGAGTACTCTTGTAAGTCTAGTGACCATCTCGCCAATCTACCTGTAGGGTTGTGTAGGGTATGTAACCATCGAAGGCTACTATGATCTGAGATCACTGTAAAATGGAACCATTCCAGATAGTGGCGGAACTTTGTAATGGACCACAGGACTGCAAGACATTCTTGCTCAGTTGTCGAGTATCTCCCTTCCGCATCGCTCATCGTTTTACTAGCGTAGGCTATCACCCGTTCTTCTCCTTCTTGTTCTTGTGTAAGAACGGCCCCTAGTCCGAAACTGCTTGCATCTGTTTGCAAGACGAAGGAAACTGAGAAGTCTGGATATGCAATGATCGGGCTAGAGGTTAAGGTGGTTTTTAGGGTCTCGAAAGCTGCCTCTTGCTCTTCGGACCATTCCTAACTCTGGTTTTTCCTTAGGAGCCTATTCAAAGGCTCTGATAGAGAGGCAAAATTTTGGATAAACCTTCAGTACCAACTCGCCATGCCCAGGAAGCGTCTCAGTTGCTTCAAATTTTTAGGGGCAGGGTAGTCAAGGACAGGTGCTACTTTTTCAGGATCGGGTTGCATGCCATTGGCGTTGATACGATAACCCAAGTATCGTACCTCCTCCTGGCAAAATTTGCTTTTTTCCCGACTGATTGTAAGGCCAGCTTCGTGGATGGCATGTATCACTTTTTCCAACCAATATAGATGCTCCTCAAATGTTTTCGTGACGATAATAATGTCGTCGAGATAAGCGAAACAATGAGGACGCATCTCAGGACCGATGATTTTATCAATCAGTCGTTGGAAAGTGGCAGGAGCTCTGGAAAGGCTAAATGGCATACGCCGGTATTGAAAAAGGCCCCTGCCAGGAACGGTAAAGGCAGTAAATCCTTTACTGATGTCCTCGAGTGGTACCTGATGGTAGGCTAGGCTCAAATCCAGAGTGGAAATGTACCTAGCAGACTGGAGCTTGTCCAGCATGTCCTCCATGAATGGGAGGAGATAGGCGTCTCCCTTGGAGACAGCATTAATTTTCCTGTAATCAATCCACATACCGTAGGTGCTATTTGGTTTTTAACCATTACTACCGGACTTGACCATTTAGAATTGGATAGCTCTATAATATTTTCTTTTAGGAGCTTATCCACTTCTTCGTGCGTTGATTTCAGGACAATAGGAGACACTCTGTAATGTCTCTGTTTTATAGCGGGGCAAATTTGGACAGCAATCCTATGATTGATTAAAGTTGTTTTCCCAATTTTCGGCTTGTCTGGGATTGAGACGGATAGAAAAGTGTTTTGCCGCTCTCTTTCGACATCCTTTAGCTCCGCGATTCCGCAACATTCTTCTGGAGGTAAATCGTGATTTGAGTCAAGACCAGGACGGTGTATTGTACCGTTACCATAGTGGATAAGCTGACCTTGAAGGGGAGGTTTTGCGATATACCAGCAGTCGCGATACCCATCTTGAACGATCCCGAATTTTCTGAAACAATCCCAACCTATTATGCATTCGGGGTTTAGTCTTTTAGTTACCCTAAAAAGGAAATCATTTATGACCCCATCCACTTCTACCGGTAGTTGGATGAGTCCCAAGATTGAGGATATAGAGAAATTTGCGGTAACCATATGGTTGGCTGTTGGCTCTTTTAGCTCGCGTTTATTCAGGGTAAAAAAACGCTTGGTTAGTTCAAGTGAAATGAATAAATGTGAGGAGCCGCCATCAAGGAGCGCACAGATCGGTTTCTCACCTGTTAGAATCTGTGCGTAGTGTCGCGGAGCATCTTCCGACATGTCAATGTTCCCGCAGTGTTCCAGTCTATAATTTATATCCTCCGGAGAAATAGGCAAAAGGGTTTCGCCAGATAGAGTATTTGAGTCACTTGACGTTGTAGGAGAAGTCCCTAAGTCTGTCTGAGGGGAAACCGGGACCGTTACTGTTTCTTCCCTTCCTCGTTTCCCTGGGGGTTGCAGGTCTTGCAATTTTTCTTTACGATATCGTCGGCTCCACAGCCGAAGCAGAAGATGCCTCTTCTTTTAGCTTTACAATTCCTGAATGTGTGGCCGGTCTTTCGGCAATTGAGACATTCTGGTTTTGTAGAGGGTTCCTCCTTTGAGGGGCCCTTGTTAGACTGTTGCTTTACCGTTGGTTTGTTTTTAGGCCTGTGGGCTGGCTTAGAAGAGGGGGGAGCTGTGGTACTGATCGCAGTTATTTGCTCCGCCATCACAGTTTTGATAAGTTCTTGAAACTTCTCAAAATGTGTGTTTCCAATTGCATTGCAACTCGAGTCCTGGTCCTCTACAATTGAGGCAATTGGAATCTGCTTTTTCGCAGGAGGTCCTTGACGGACATTTTTCTTGCTTGGCCTATAAGCGTAGTCTGGGATAAAACTTTCCTCTGGAGCCGGAGGGGGGTATTGGCTTTGCAAAGGAGGAAGGTCCTCTCTTGATCCTGAGCAAGGGCCGCCAGTTCGTTGTAAGAGCTAAACTCTCTACGTCGAATGGCTAAACGAAGCCTTTGTCTCATGTTGTCATGAGCTCTATCTGGTTGCTCCTCTAGGGGGACTTTTCTGGGAAAGAGGTCAAACAGACCCATTAGGCAGGTAAGGTAGTCGACGGTTGGCTCCTCAGCTCCTTGTTTGCATGAAGAATTTGTTCTTCAAGACGTCTTTGGTAATTAATATCGCCAAAGCGTGCGCAAAAGTCTGCTTTGAATTGTTCCCAATTTTGCCAATAGGGAAGGTTCTGCCTGAACCACATCAAAGCTAAACCTTCCAGAAGGAAGGTAGTTTCGCCGCGACCTGAGAAAGAGACGTTCCACGTCTTTACAATTTGAGCGACGCTTCTATTACGGTAACGTGGTGTCGAGTTATCCGATTCGTGGTGGGGGTAATTGCTTCCTGCGTTTTGACCATACCCTGACCCTCTTGTTTGTGTCCTAGATGTGAAGCCCACCTGTTCCGGTGGTGTTCTAGGATTGTAAGAAGCTCTATTCGGAGCTTGCATTGGAGGAGGGTTGTAGTGGCCATTGTTTTGACTGGCCTCGTGCCAATAATCCGCGCCTCTTTGTGGGTCTATCCCACTTTGCTGACCGTAATCACCAGGTGGCGTTGTGGGGCTGAATGGAGTGCCCGTGGTAGTCGAGGTGGGGGTGTTTTGCGGAGGAGCTTCTGCTCTAGAAGCATTGACGCTAGGTTGCGTACCCCCAAATAATTGGCTATAATCGGACCGTCTTGTTTGGTCCGTCTCAATAAAGGCAGGTCCATAATTGGGCCTATGTGTGGTTACATTGTTGAAAATTGTTGAGGGTATTCCTCCAAAGTGGTTAGTCGTAGCCCGTGTACTCGGAATGGGAGAGAAAATACTGGTAAATACTGGCGGTAGGGTGGTTGTGGTACCAGCCATTGAAAAGACGGTAGTGTGTACCGTAGTCGGTTTTGAGGTTGGTAATGAGCTTTTTATTGGAACCGATGTGAGGGGGATTACCTCTGGTCTTAACGGGTCACATCCGGAATGTTGACCTGGTGAAAAGTCACTAAGATCGTCAGAATCGTCTAAGTCAAACATGGCGTTCGGTCTTAAGAGCCGTCGCGAGGATGAAAAGTCAGGGTGGACATTTATTGACGTGTCATCGTCTCAAAAGGTCCACACGACATTTGAATCTACTAACCGTTCGAAATACCGCACTAATCTGTCCGTGATTACTTCACGTGTGCCCGTATTATTAACCATGTGGTTTTTTAGTAAGCCACTAATTGCTTCGGTGGGGGTAGCATGTATCCAGTTATAATTCCGTTCCGACATTTTTTTAAAAATTAATTATTAAAGGAAAATTAATTTAGGGAAAGCGTAGTGTAAAAAAAATCTTCGACCTCGTTCCGATTCCGAGTTAACACAACCGAATAAATAAAACAGTAATTTTTAATTTAATTATTTAGTAAACATTTAATAAACAACACGAAAGTTCCTAACATTCAATTAATTTTGTATTCATTTTCAGTATTCAATTGGCTGGTTTAGTCTTGAGAGCGGTTTCTAAAAAAAATTTTAATAAATTTTAGGTTGGCAACATTTTTTTGTTTTATTATGTTTGTGACGTTTAAAGACAAAGAAAAAATTTTAAAGAAAATCGCCAAAATTCACTTTCATTTCTTCTTATTTTAATTTTTAATTTTCATTTAAAAAAAATTTTTTAATGAAATTTGATTTTAATTTCAATTTCATTTGAATTTTTAATTCACTTTTAATTTTAATGTTAATTTTAAATTTTATTTTTATTTTTAACCCTAGAAGGACTAACTTACTTTTCTCACCCTCTAAGGACTAACTGGGATCCTTTGTTCCCCCAGATTTTGAACGTGTATATAAGATTTGCATTTTACCAAAATCAGCTTTTATATAGTGAATTTTTCTCGTTTTTTATTAAGGAAGATGATGGTGTAATTTATTTTTTAATACAATAAAAACAAATCTAAAAATAATGTAAAAACAAAAAAAAGAACCAAATTTTCTCAAAATTGGAATTTTTACAAAAAATATCGTAGTTTTTCAACAAATTGACCAATTTAGAAAAATCCTGTGGATTTTAAAAGCTGAATAGACATGTTTGAAGAAATTTTTATGGACCTTTGAATTATTTGAAAATAGTATAATTATTTGAATAGATGAAATTCCAATGATTAATAAACAATTACGCATGTGAAATTTACCAAAATCAACTATAAAAAAATTTTATTTCTACTCAAAATATTTCTTTTTTTTAAAAAATACTTGTTTTTACAAGTATAGTCATTACATTTTTGCTTTGTAGGTTCAATTAAACCGTTTTAATAAAAAAACAGAAATTTATTATCCTGACATTTTTGAAACGTAAAGGACTAACTGGGGTATTTTGGACCCCAGACTTACTTTAACTGCATACTGAAGAGAGACTTGCGCACGCAATTCGCGCTAACATACTAAAATCAACTATCAGGTTACTAAATTGAATTATGGTTAGGGTCCTTAACCGAAATTGCCACTGTATGGGTCAGGAGCCTACTTTAAATTTCGCGTGGGGCACAAAAGGACCCCAGTTAGTCCTTCTAGGGTTAATTTTAATTCGATTTTATTTTGATTTTAGGTTAACTTCATTATTATTTAATTTAATTTTAACTTTGTTCTACTTTTTAATTTAAATTTTATTTTTAGTTTTAATTTTAGCTTTTATTTTATTTTTCAATTTTTAATGTTAATTTAAATTTTAGTTTGACTTATTTATTTTTGATTCGTTCTATTTGAAAGGTTATTAATTTAATTACACTATTTGAAAGAAGTGTATGAATTTAAAACCCTATTTTTCTGTTCCAAATTACACTTTATTTTATATTCGTGGGACGGTAAGAAAACGCGGGGAAAGGTGGTTGCTGCTGTACTACTTACAGCTTGTTCTCTTTCTCGCTCACTCTCGCGGCGCGTCGTTCGCAGGTGCTTCTGCTGCGCGCGGGGAAGGACGGTTGTCGTTATGCTGTTCTCGGCGATTGTCTTTCTCCATCACTCTCGCGGCGCGTCGTTCGTAGGTGATTCTGCTGCGCGCGGAGAAAAGGGGTGGCACTAACACACGCGTATTTCCAGCTTTTTATACAACCTCGTTTTTTACCGGTCGCGTGGGTGTCGGAGGGTTTACTCGCGCACTTATGCTGTTATTCCCGTCCACGGTGATTTTTATTTTGGGCGGTTTTATTCCAATTTTTGCACTTTTATTGAGTACTTTCGAACCGTACCACGTTTATTTTCAAATTATCAATTCCCGATTAATAGTGTGATGAGACACTTATTTGTTGAAGGAAATTGTACTGACCTTTTAAGCGGTTGAGATTCGCAATAGTTTTTCCGTCAAAAACTGTTAGTTCGCGATCGTTCGCGCCGGAATTCCAGTAAAATTGTCACACTATTTTCGTGAATTTATTCTCTTTTCATCGAGAATTTTATATTTTCATTTAAATTGATTTTCTGAAATTAATGATGTTTAGGAGAAGGAGATAGAATTAAAGGAACTCGTTTGTTAGGACAACACAATTTAAATTACTAAATGTGGATAAATAGAAATAAATCTAAACCAGTTTGAGCAAGTCTCATTATTTGCTAAGCTTTAAGTTACTTGTCAAATATATCGGTTATAACATAGCAAGTAAAAAAAGGAAACCAAAGGAGTTTTTAATAAAATTAATTATTTGAAATTGAGATTCGAAATAGCTGAACTTTATCCCGTCCGGGATGCGCCAGGCAGCTATTTAGTAAATAAATCACTGCCGTCCTTCTATTTAGAACAAACATCCTTCGATTTCAAAATCCGCCGGCCAGCTCTGTTAGGCGGGGAGGGGCGTGAGTCGACGAACAACCAACGCTGGCCCAGTGCTGCAAAGTAAAAACAAGAGGAGCTTCCCCTGGAGTTTTCCCCCCATTTTAAATAAATAAAGCACTGATTAAAGTAACAAAAATAAACATAAATTTATTTAATAAAAAGTACTTAGTCGGAACAGAGGACTCTTGTCTCAATATTTTACAAAATATAGCCACTGAAGGAGGAAATTATGCCGACCAGAAATCCACAAAACCATAAGATTACTAAAATTGAAACTGAGACCAAGCAAGATATTCGTAAACATATAGCCATTCTAGGGCCGGAAAATTCAAGTAATAATTAATTAATTTTCATATGGACGGTTGAGCCGCCAGTGGCTATGAGCACATGGCGGATAATTATAATTTTAATAACGTGAGTCGCTTACCATTTATTATTAATCTGACGATACAGGGCCAACACAGAAGTTAATTTCTTATGAATTTATTAACAAAAAAGGAGTCTTCTCTGACTTTAATTTAAACGAAAAAGTCTTATTAAAACTTTTGGTTGCGGAACCAACTGTTACCCGCAAAGGCTCAACCAGGAAGAAGGAGCGACGTTCGTGGAAACTCGGACGCCCTTCCGAGAATTTCCTGTCTCTCTTCTTGTTTGTCGGATCTCATTCATCGATAATGAGATCCATGTTCTAATTCGCTCGCTGCGCCGTGAGATATCCCTTGATGTCCTAATTCAGCTCCTAGGCAGACAGGTTCCACCATGAGGGGGTGGGAATCCCATCCACCCTTTTTTCCTCGTTGTACAACCCTCGGCTGTGCCCATGGCAGAAACCTGGCTGCACCCTCGCATCCTTCTTTGGACCCTCAGACGAAGAAGCCGAGCGAATCAGAGCGTAGTTAAAAACATAAAAATACAGAATGGTAAATAGGCGACTCTTATAAATATTTAATTTTTGACAGAGGCGTGAAATTTCTGGTCGACGATGAGTGAATGGACATGGTCCATCTTAGCGCTTCCTGTTTGAGTTTGTTTAACGCGGAAGGATCCTTCGAAAAAGAGAAAAGTTGCTTACAGAACGTGCAGATGAAATCTGCAACGTTATATCACTAATAGAATTTAAATTCAGCGATGTCGACCGTGTAGTCTATTTACAGGTGCTTAAACAGTATTGCGATAAGGAATAAAAGATTTCACATAATTGAAATTTAACACTAAATATTATACAATTACAGTTATTTTTATTACTTAAAAATAAAGATTTGAAGAATTTTTAACATTGTAGTATAAATTAAATTAAATTTTTTTATATTCTAATCAATTGTAATCTATAATAAAGATGTGCATAAAAGTGGCATTTTCTGAATTGTCAAATGTAAAAAATTAATTTTTTAATAATCTATAAAATATTTATTTAATATAATGTCAGAAATAAGTTTCTACAACATTAGTCTCTAATATATTACAAAATAAAAATTTTTAAAAATAAGGTGCGTCCGACTTAGTTGAAATTTACCTACTTGCGTTTGACCTCTAATAAAAAAAACCAATAAAAAGTAGAATTTAATTTTAACTTGTGCTACTTGCACTTTTAATGGGTAAAAGTTAAGATAAATTATTAAATTTATATAAATAAATATAAGGTTGATTAAAATGTTAATCAATTGAAAGTTAGATCTTTTAAATTTTGGATGAATTAAATTTAAAGTTGATTAACATTGTAATATTTTAAGCAATTAAAATTTTGACAGATTAAAATTTAGTTGAATTAAATTTTAGTAAAAATTAAATCTTTGGAAAATTAAAGAATTACAATATTATAATCTGCCAGGAGAATTTTAAAATTTAGAAAATCTGGGGGCGTGTCACTTCTTCAAGTAATGGGGGTCATGAGGTTACATTTGATTGGTCAACAGGGGTTTGTGAAAGTACATTTCAGTAAGGGAGTTGGGGATATTCTTTTTATAAATTCAGCTTTCTATTTTAGATTAGCAAAAAAAACTATTATTATTATTATTATTATTATTATTAAAAAACTATAATAACATACAGATTAAAATAACTAATACTCTTCTGTAATGAATCACATTTCAGTTAACAAAAATTGGAAAAAACCCGATAATTTATTTAGTTGTTTGTCATAAACGCATAGGTCAGGTTTTTACCTGGACCCCATTAGAAAAATACATTTTCCTTTATTTATCTGAAGGAATCCAGCCAAACATTACAATATTATAATTTGCCAGGAGAATTTCAAAATTTAGAAAATCTGGGGGCGAGTCACTTCTTCAAGTTGTGGGGGTCATCAGGTTACATTTGATGGGTCAACAGGGGTTTGTGAGAGTACTTTTCAGTAAGGGAGTTGGGGATAGTCTTTTTATAAATTCAGTTTTCTATTTTAGATTATTAAAAAAAACTATTATTATTATTATTAATATTATTATTATTATTATTATTAAAAAGCTATAATAACATACAGATTAAAATAACTAATACTCTTCTGTAATGAATCACATTTCAGTTAACAAAAATTGGAAAAAACCCGATAATTTATTTAGTTGTTTGTCATAAACGCATAGGTCAGGTTTTTACCTGGACCCCATTAGAAAAATACATTTTCCTTTATTTATCTGAAGGAATCCAGCCAAACATTACAATATTATAATTTGCCAGGAGAATTTCAAAATTTAGAAAATCTGGGGGCGAGTCACTTCTTCAAGTTGTGGGGTTCATCAGGTTACATTTGATGGGTCAACATCGGTTTGTGAAAGTACATTTCAGTAAGGGAGTTGGGGATATTCCTTTCATAAATTCAGTTTTCTATTTTAGATTATTAAAAAAAACTATTATTATTTTTATTAATATTGTTATTATTATTATTATTATTAATAAAAAACTATAATAACATACAGATTAAAATAACTAATACTCTTCTGTAATGAATCACATTTCAGTTAACAAAAATTGGAAAAAACCCGACAATTTATTTATTTGTTTGTCATAATCGCATTGGTCAGGTTTTTACCTGGACCCCATTAGAAAAATACATTTTTCTTTATTTATCTGAAGGAATCCAGCCAAACATTACAATATTATAATTTGCCAGGAGAATTTCAAAATTTAGAAAATCTGGGGGCGTGTCACTTCTTTAAGTATTGGGGGTCATGAGGTTACATTTGATTGGTCAACAGGGGTTTGTGAAGGTACATTTCAGTAAGGGAGTTGGGGATATTATTTTTATTAATTCAGCTTTCTATTTTAGATTAACAAAAAAAACTATTATTATTATTATTATTATTATTATTATTAAAAAACTATTATAACATACAGATTAAAATAATTAATGTTTTAATTTTTTTTTTAAGTCCAACACTGAAAAAAAAGAAATTTCTTCACAGCAATGAAAATATGCTATTCGTATTGTCTACTTTAAAAAATTTTATATGTCGGGTGAATTTTTTTTATTGCTCATTCACATTTTTTTTCGATAATTTTTTAATGTTTTGTCCTTAAGTTATTGTATTTTTGTGAGTCAGTAGTTCTTTTCCTACTGTAGAATAAGGTTAAAAAATAATTTCTGTATTTTTTTTTTTTTTTGCAACAATTACTTAATAGTTATGTTATATTACGTATAGTGTAAGTTGCGTTGAAAATTCAAAATATGTGGAAGTAAATGTATTAAGTATTATCGTAATACACATTTTTTTGTTACATATTTCGGTGTCGACATAGATTCTTGACAAACAGTAATGCATACCATTAAAAAAAAGTCCCAGCTTCTTAGATCAACAATGATTTGTTTTATGCCATTAAAAATAGCTGGATGATTATAGGATGAGGCGACCTAACTATTTTATTTTGAGTGACCATCCTTAGTAAAAGGGTACATTAAGCTTGTGAAATTAAATATCCCTTTTCACTGTTTGCCTTTCAACCAATTAGTTTTCAATAGTAACTTGTACCTCAAATGTTAATTAAGGGTTGCCTAATGCCAGAGCTGCAACTGCTTTTACAGCGAAATACCGTATACTTTATTTAGTGTCTTATATTCTTCAGCCGTTATACCTGCGAACGAATCAGTTAGATCACAAACGTTTCCATATATAATATGAAAATTGTGTTATTTGTGAATCTTTATCTCTTTAACTCTTTATCTCTTTCACTCTTTATCTCTCAAACTATTAACTTTTTAAAATATTTATCTCTCAAATTCTTTATCTCCAAAACCTTTTATCTCTCAAACTCTTTATCTCCTAAACTGTTCATCTCATTAACTCTTTTTCTCTTAAACTATTTATCTCCTAAACTATTTATCTTTCAAACTATTTATCTCTCAAACTCTTTATTTCTAAAAACCTTTTTCTCTCCTACTCTGTATCTCTGGAAAACTCTTTATCTTTTTAACTCTATACCTCCAAAACCTTTTATCTCTCAAACTTTTTATCTCTCAAACTATTCATCTTATTAACTCTTTATCTCTGAAAAACTCTTTATCTCTTTAACTCTTTATCTCTCAAACTCTTTATCTCTCAAACTCTTTATCTCTTTAACTCTTTATCTGTCAAACTTTTTATTTCTTAATCTTTCTATCTCCCTAACTCGAGGCGCATGAATTTTCCCTAAAACCTATTTAGCCAAAATGCCATTTAACCTAAAACTATTTAACCTAAACTGCATTCAGCCTAAACTGTATTTAGCCTAAACTCCATTCAACCTAAATCCCATTTACCCTAAATTCTATTTAACCTAAATCCCATTTAACCTAAAATGTATTTAACATAAATCACATTTAACCTTAAATGTATTTAATCTAAAATGCATTCAGCCTAAATTATATTTAACCTAAATCCCACTTAACCTAAAATGCATTTAGCCTAAAGTGCATTTAGCCTAAACTGCGTTCAACCTACATCCCATTTAACCTAAATTCTATTTAACCTAAATCCCATTTAACCTAAAATGTATTTAACCTAAATCTCATTTAACCTAAAATGCATTAAATCTAAAATGCATTCAGCCTAAATTTCATTTAGCCTAAATCTCCATAAATCTAAAATGCATTTAGCCTAAAACCCACTTAACCTAAATTTCATTTAATCTAAATCCCATTTAACCCAAAATGCATTCAGCCTACATGTCACTTAACCTAAATCCCATTTAACCTAAAATGCATTCAGCTTAAATTCCAATTAACCTAAATTCCATTTCACCGAAATTTAATAATCACAATAATTTATTTAAACAATTGCTATAAACAAATTTTTTATTTTGGATGAAGTTAATCAATAGTTACAATAATTTGTTTAAACAATGATTATAAATAAATTTTAAGTTTGATGCTTAGTTTTAATTATAGAAAATTAAAAATAATTGTTTAAACAATACAAAATTAATTTATAAATGTTGCGAACTTTTCATTTCTTAAATTAAAAAGTATTCAACTTACAACATTTATCAAGTTCTCGTACAAGGATGCCTTAGAATTTTTACAATGCTCTAAAATCTTTTTTCTCATTCTCTCTCTCTCTTTCTCTCTCTCTCAAACGAAGAACATCATCACACCTTTCTCTCTTTCAGGTTTCACACTAAAATCACAAAGTGTGAACTCACCTTGTGTTTCGCACACTACTGTTGTCCTTGTCTATTCCAGGCACATTCTATACCTTATTCTTTTTTTCTGTACGCACGCTATTGTTCTCTTTATCTATTCCATATTCTTCATCTCTTTTTCTGCTACGGACACTATTCTTGTCCTATTCTAACCCACGTAAATTCTATATCTTATTCTCTCTTACTTGCTGAGAAAGCATAGCAGTATATCTATATCAACGACTAACTGATTTTTTATATAGGACAGGAATACATAAATGACAATGTATAAGAATATATAATAATGACACATCTTTTATCTCAACATTTACATAAACTTTTAATTTTTATATGATGTTGGGAAAACTTTTTCATTCCGTACAGTAACAGTTCTTTGTAACACGCGCGCGAGCGCGCGCGTCTGTTTTTGCTAGTATATTCATAAAGCATGTAAAAGATGCGAAATGAACAAAATAGATGAAATATAAGATAAATTAACGAAACAGGTGAAATAATTGAGTAAAAAATATGAAAAGTTGACAGTCTCAGTCTGTGTCGTCTGGAAATATATGTTTTATTAAGTTACAAAATATATATATACGAATATGCATAAAATTTGTTGTCAATTAAACAGTGCTCCAAAATATACGTACCGAAATGAAAATTAAATAAAACAGTTTATATTTTGACACTGGTAGACTCTAGAAAGTATGCGTATCTTGGACGCGCATCGGTTTCGAAGTCTGCGACTTGGTAGACTACTTCTTATAAACCGTGTTTTCGATTCTCTATTTCTAAATTCTAATATACAAGTAATTTAAAATTACGTCAACATCGTTTTAAAATCTAAATTAGTTTTCTCAAGAGTTTAGAAAACTGTTTATTGCAATAAGATTCCTTAAAATTATTCAATAGTCGCACAGATATTAAATAACTTTTTCCAAATATAATATCCTTATGCATTAAAATTCTGATTTCGTTGACAACTTTATAGAAAACAGTTTTATAATAATTCGAACACTTTTTTAGGGTTCCGTACACCTTCGGTGTTCGGCGGAACCCTTATAGCGAGACTCGTGCGTCCGTAGCCAAAAACCATTACCCCCCCCCCCCTTAACTTCTAAACTATTTGACCTAGAGGTCTGAAATTTTGTACACATATGTATTTTCACGTGTAGATTACACGAAGAATATAGAGAACATGATCTGAATTGATGGCCATAGCGTTCTCAAGGAGAAACTACAAATTTCCAAAAAAAAGTTTTTTTTTCTCTAACTTTGTCATTATTTGAGCTAGAAGGATAAAATTTGTTACACTGGTGTATTTTTGCATGCAGATTATGGAAAAATTATGTTTGGAAATATAATTGAATATTAAGAGGTCACAAAAAAAATTCAAAAAATGACCAAAAAGAGGTTTAGACCCCTATGCTAGAGCTCACCCTAATTGTCCTACAGTACCCCTCAAATCAATAAAATTTTTATTTGTATACTCAGAATTTAAAAAAACGATATAAAAGGCGATTGAAAATTTTTATCACTTTTTTTTCAAAATAATTGAAAAATTATGAAAAAAACAAAAAAATTTTTTTAATCTTATACAAGACTTGATCAAGGCTGCCACAGGACCTATAATAATCAAGACTGTTATAAGCCCTGAAACCCTATAGAAATTTCAGGGACTCCCTCTAAAAAAAATTCTTGTTTTTTATGTTATTTATATGAAATACAAGCCTGTACCCTTAAGCAAAAGTTTCATGTAGGGGAAAAGGTTCGGTTGTGGGCATGGTTCGGTTGTGGGCACCCCTGCGAAACTTTTGACAGAAAAGATATTTGTCTAATGTGACAAATGTCAAGTGTGTGGTATGACCGCACGTAGTTTTTTGCGAGAATACAAAATTGAACGGACACCTGTACTTTTTGCTGCAAAGAAATTAATTTTTTTCAAGTTAAAATTAAAATAAAAGTTTTTTTAAATATTTTTTTAATTGTCACAAATCAAAGCCAATCAATTAAAAATGTATGTCTAATGCATATTTGCAAAGTAAATATAATATATTTTTTAATCCAATACCGAGTATTACAACAATGTTTACAACCAAAATTTTTTTCATGGCGTTTTAACATGGTTGCAAAGTTTGGTTCTGGGCACTCAAATTGTTTCGGTTATGGGCATCAAGATTTTTTTAGATAAATCGCTAAAAATCGTGTTGGATGAAATCATAAGTAATTTCTCACTACTATAAATAGTAATTCACAAATTTTAAGGGTTTCCAGTGTTTTCTGAGAGTGATCTAGGGACAAAATTCATATAACTAGACTTAAGCGTCCGTCGTGTAATGACAATAGTTGTGCATTTTGGGTTTGATGCGTGAAAGAGGGAGACAAAGAGAGACAAAGATAGTCGGTATATCGATATGAAGTGGAAGTGAAGTGGAAGTAAAGTGAAATGAAAGTGAAATTGAAATAGAAATGAAGTGGAAGTGAAGTGAAAGTGAAGTGTAATTAAAGTAAACTTAAAAAGGAAGTAAAAGTAAAGTGAATATACAGCGGAATTGAAGTGGATGTGAAGTGGAAGTGAAGTGGAAGTGAAATGGAAGTGAAATAGAAGTAAAGTGGAAGTGACTTACATTGAAGGGGGACTGAAGTAGATGTGAAAAGTTTTATTTTATGCGGTAATTTTGCCGCTGAAAGCCTTTAAAGTAAATAAGTTTTAGTTTTAAAATTAATCTTAAAATAATTTAAATAATTTAAATAATTAATAATTAAATTGATATTTTTTTATATTTGAGGTGGTTTAAGTTGATTTTTCCTCATTTTTAGCCAATTTTTTAAGGGTGCCCACAACCGAACCAAAATTTCAGTTTTGCAAAAAATGACCACTTTATTAAATTTATAAAAATAATTTTTCTATTCGACGGAATCAATTTAGTTTCTTTGACAGAAGTTAGCTAAGGTCTCTAGCCTTCCATACACATGTTAATGACCGTGTCATATTTATTAGGCACAAGTTGTGGGTCAAAAACAAAAAGGGTGCCCACAACCGAACCTATTCCCTTACTTAAAGGTAGAAGTATTTTCATAATATGTACGTTATAATTAATTTTCATAATCTGTACATAAAAAATATAGAAATGTACCAAATTTTAGCCCTCTAGCTCAAATAGCGTCAAAGTTATGGGTAAAAAACTTTTTTTTCGAAAATTTGCAGTTTTCTTTTTTTTTTTTTGACAAAGTTTTGACTGTCAATCCAGATAATGTTCGCTATAATTTTCCTATAATCTACACGTGAAAATACATATGTGTACCAAATAAGAGCTCTCTGTTTGTTAATAAGGTATATCTTTGTTTCGTAAATGTACGGAACCCTAGGTTTTGGTACGGGTGTAACTCGTACTTGCCCGATTAAGTTCTATTACTAAGTTTCTAAAATGTATTTAACTTTCATTTAGTATTTCTTTCATAGTCATAGAAAAACTCTGTGACTTTGCTAAATCTTTGCCTATATCCAAGATTCTACAACTAATCCAGCACTATTTAGACAACTTATTTTTTCCGTCTACCTGACTTAGTCATTGTAAACATCTTTATCCTCTTTCTGCAAAACCAGATACCTGAACCCGAAACCTTTGCCTATCCTAATTTATCATAGCAGAATGTGTAACCAATGTCTTTCTCTTTTTCATTTCCTAAATATTCGATACGTCTATTCTTCCTCGCCTTTTAAGAAGTTTACTATAGCAAGCTTTTCAACATCTTTTATGTAGGAAACATCGATGACTAGGAACACAATTAGTAATTTTACCGATATGTACTTCATCAGTTAAATCTTTCATTTATTAGCAAACAATATTATTGTGTTTATTAATTATAATAAAAGTATTTAAATCAATGCAATTGTAATATATAAATTGTAACATACGTTCTTATCTTAGCTGTTAACATAACAGCATGAAACGAATAATCTAGTTTTCACATCATGAAGCAGATCCATACCTTCATATTAAACACCTCTTCATACTAAGGGAGTAAAAAATAATTCCCTATTCGCATGGGTCCACTTTAGAAAAGTGTGACAGCCTGCAATTGCAAGCCGTCAGATATCTGCAGAATTAAATGCATTATTCCTCACACTTTTTTGTCATAGTAATGGATACTAATTATACATACTGGTATAAGAGCTTCTCCGTTGTAAAGAAACTCTAGCAGGTGATGTAGTTGAGACTTTCTGACTCCAGAAAAATGAACCACGTGATCTAGAGCAGAATTTCTAAGAAGAGTAGCTAATAGAGGACTAGCTGCTGCTAATACTACACGATGAGCTTTAACAATAGACCCATCATCACATGCTAGGGTTATATCTACGTGACGATCTCCACTGTACCAGGCCCCCACTTCTGCAGCTAATGTTGCGGGATGTTTCCCATAATGAAGTGTCAAAAGACCGTCTGGATACATTGTCTGAAAAAAAAAATTATTTTCTTACAAGTCTGTTATTTTAAGCTTTGTCACATATTAATTTAATTTCTGTGTATATACAGAAAATGTGAGCATGAAAATTACATTTAAAATAATTTAGACGTGTGATATTTTGACATTTTATTTAAAAATAAATTTGTATTAACCCGCAAGCGTAAGGTGACACTTCGTAACACGAGGAATAAGGTAGGGTATTATTTTCCCTGCAATGGATTTCTATTTGTATATTTAAAAAAAGCTTGAAATCTTGGAAACTCTTTACCATATTTGTTTTATATTGCCTATTAATGCAATTCATTAATGTTATGATAAATTTGTGATTTGTTTAAACAATTTATTATTGCCAATTTTTAACAATTCCAAAACTCACATAGAGAAAAGCGAATTTCTATAAATTTTTTAGCTTTTATTGACATTAATTAGTATGAAATCAAGAACATAAATAAGAAATTTGGCAACCACGGAGTTAGCTCAGTTGGTTAAATACTATCTAGCTGCGATCTATATTTCGTTAAAAAGGTGAAAGGCGAGAGTATAACGATGCATAAATTGTATAAAAAATCATCGTAATAGCTGACGAGTAACCTTTGCGGTACGCTCAGCAAAAGTTGATAATATTAAATTGTTGTTGACGTTGGTCATTTGTTATCGTCAAAATTGTTATTTTCTCTCTATGTTAATTGTTTAAAAAAATAAATGAAAAAAAAAGTTGGATAAATACTAGACTCTGCAGTCGCGCCAAGTCAAGCTTGCTTGGTTCGCGTCCCGATGAGTCTGAGATTTTTCTGGCTCGTGAGATAACTATAGTGGAAGGTTTGACGTCGAGGAATAATGATAAGCACTGTCGGTAACTGACTTGTGCTTTCCACTGGCGAGCAAACCCAATATAATAGTGGGTGGTCCAGGCAAATGCGAGTACTCATAATTTCAAGTCGTTCTGTAGACGCAAAAAACTTGGTACTTCTGTTTTAAGTACTATTTCTCGGAAATTACTCGGCAAACACTTGAGAGTGTTTATTAACTGTTTTCGCATTGCACCTAGAAAGATGCAGTTTTTTTTCTAATTTTGCAATTTATGAAGCTAATTATAATAACTGATAAATATTATAGGTCACATCGCTATTTGAGCAATTGTTTACAAAATAATTTCATGTATGTTCCTTATTTTTTATGATTTGCTTTACAAATTACAAATTTAGAAAGAAACTGCACCTTTCTAGTTGCAGAGGTAAAAAAGTTACTAAATATTCACAATTACACAGACACACAAAACAAAAAAAGTGTTATGTACTTATAACCACGCCACCCTACCCCTATGTATTTTGGTGCCCTGAACACCCCTATTGAAAATTCTTATGTAAGATCCTGTGTGTAATCCCATGTTGGATCCCATATAAGACCCTATATGTCAACAGATAGGACTTATCCTATCGGTTGCCAGGTAGGCGTATATACATACACCTACGCAGGATCCTATACAGTATTCTATCTGGACTCCCACATATCTTGCCATATAGGATCCCATATGGACCAAATCGCGAAAAATGAAACCACGGCAAAAAAATTTTACTTTCAAATTCCATGGGTTCTTGATTATTTGCAGGCTATATACATTTCAAAGTATTGAATGAAATAAATATCAACGCCAAATCAGTTGTCTGTTCAAAAACTCACGCTTGTTTCTTTGTAGTATCTAGATTAACAAAATTGAACAAAAACGTAACACGCAGTGGCGGATTCAGACATAGTTTGTGAAGGGGGTATTACATGAGAGAGAAAAAGATAACACTGTAGTGCTATCTCTTTCTCTCTCAGAAAGGGAAGCATAGTACCCTTGTCTTGATCCGCCAATTGTAAAACAATCGAATGAATGTTCATTATGAAAAATAAAGCAATGAAAGCCATTTTTAATACCTTATTTCACTTTTTACATGAACATAAATTGCATAGGTAACGTAATAGTCTTTTCGTGTACACTGAAAGAAATTTTAAAATAAAATTTAATATAAGATTATTAAAAGGAGACTTTTCAAGACCTACTGGAAAAAACTAATTGCTTTACTTTTGAACTGTTACAGTGAAGAAAAGAGAATATAATAGTGACTATATTAAACACTAAAACGAAATTTTGAATATTAATATAGTGACTATTAAATTTTCTTTTCGTCAATGTAACAGTTTAAAAGTAACCCAATTAGTTTTTACCAGTAAGTCTTGATTAGTTTCCTTTCAATATATTTAATATTAAATTTTATAGTGTCATTTTTAAATATTATTTTATATTTTCTTTCAGTGTAACGTAACAGCTCAAACACCCCCGGTAAGAAGCGAGAAATTAAAAAGAATTAGTAAATTTGTACCTCTTCATAGAAAAGAGTAAATTATTTAATCCTTATGAATTCCATTTTTGTCCAATGCTTTTGTACCTTGTGTTAAGACTAAGTTTCGATAACTTTGCAATTCTTTTCAAATGGCTAGGCGATTGAAAATAATTTAAAAGTTAGTTAAGTGTAAGTATGCAACTCGACTTCCGGAGAAAGTTAAAAATAGATATTGGTACAGGAGAAGATCTGAAAATTTTAGCATAAATCAAAATCATGAAATTTATATATTTCCTAATACGGAAACTTATAATAAATATAAGAGACAAGCTCCAATCGGGAAAAGGTTATTTAATTATTGCCTGGAAACCTACTATTAATACATAAGAAAGTCTCAAGTTACATATCTCAAAAATGGAAAATTAATACATAAGTCTGGTAGTGATTGTGACAAGGCGTCTGACTTTTGCGCTGTAAATACGGGTTCAAATCTTCAAACCGACGATTTTTTTTCTGCATAAATAAAATTTCAATTCTTTCTAATTTCTCGCTTCTTACCGGGACAGTCACTGAAAACAAAAAAAGCTAGTAAGTGCGTTACAGTGTTCTAAACTCTACGACAGTCATTGTCCTATTCTAAAAAGGAACGGACGCTGTGATTAACTTCAGACCTGTAAAACCCTTTTGTGTTCTCTTATTGGTTAGTAGGTATATTCGATAGTTTTCGATTTCGACTTTCTGCTTATCATAATAATTTTGATAGTAAAGTATTAAACTCTAAATTTAAATTTATTTCACAACATATTTTATTATTTTAGGTATTTAAAATTATATTAATTTTAATTAAGTTGACCGAAATTTAGAAATTACATTTGACCTTGAACTTCATGAAAGAAATACCTTTCGACAAACTTCGGACGTGTAAGACCCTTTTTTGCTCTTTCATATATTTATCGATACTTTTTTGTTGAGTGGTAATTTGATAGAAGTATGTATAGCTATCGCCAGACATGCTTTAACATTTTACCACGTAGGTCCCATGGAAATATGTTAAAGTTTCCATAGGGCCTACGTGTTAAAATGTTAAAGCATATCTCTGCCCCACAACGGAAGAAAACACGCAAGTGCCATTGTTCTCAATGGCGTTTACGTGTTTTCTTCCGTTGTAGGGCAGATCTGGCGATAGCTGTACAACATTTTAGGTTAGTTGTTCACATTTAATTTTGTAATTTTATTATATTTAATAGAAATTTTAATTCATTTTAGAATAAGAGTGCTTTATAAAATATATTCAGTGAAGTGTTAAGTGGTTAATAGTGTTTTAGTTTTATAAGAGAAGTAGTGTTTGCTTTTAGTGTGCTACACAAGTCAATATTCTGCAGATTTATACAGGTGAGTAATAATAATGTTTCTCATTGCTTTCTTTTTGTTTGATTGATTTAATAAAATGTTTTTATTAATATTATATTGATACATAAAATTAAGTTAGTAATTTTTCACTTTCAAAGGTAACGTTTAAAGTTAGATTATTTGTGTTATTATGTAGGTTCAGTCACATGACGATCCTCCTAGCATCTAATGACAGGTGAGTAATAATAGTGAGAATAACAATAATTTTCATTGGTTTTTTTATTTAATTGTAAATTGAAAAGGTACAGGTTCACAGAATTTTCTAATGAAGGGTTAAGTGGTTAATAGTGTTTTAGTTTTATAAGAGAAGTAGTGTTTGCTTTTAGTGTGCTACACATGTCAATATTCTGCAGATTTATACAGGTGAGTAATAATAATGTTTCTCATTGCTTTCTTTTTGTTTGATTGATTTAATAAAATGTTTTATTAATATTATATTGATACATGAAATTAAGTTAGTAATTTTTCACTTTCAAAGGTAACGTTTAAGGTTAGATTATTTGTGTTATTATGTAGGTTCAGTCACATAACGATCCTCCTTACATCTAATGACAGGTGAGTAATAATAGTGAGAATAACAATAAATTTCATTGGTTTTTTTATTTAATTGCAAATTGAAAAGGTACAGGTTCACAGAATTTTCTAATTTCAAATAATTTAATCTTAAAAGATCGAAAATTCATTTGAATTTTCGTGTTCAATTTGACTTAAATATCAAAAAAATCTTCCTGACTTTTCGAACTTAGTGTCGATATAGTAGGTTTCTGAGATACACGATTTGTGTACAAGCCTACTCATGATTGGCGAATATAGTTCAACACTAAAAATTCTGGGAAAATTTGAATTTTATTATTTTTAATTATTTTTTTCGTTTTTATCGTACCAAGTTAATAGTTTTGCACTTTTAATAGAAACATAAAAGCTAAATAATTGTTGTTATAATTCATAAAAATATATGTAGCAATTATTTAGCAACAGGTAAGAAAGAATAATGTTTTCCACCAATTCATGTTTTTTAATACAAATTCAAAAGTTAGATATAAAGAATTTTATTATTTTTAATTATTATTATTAATATTATTATTATAATTTACATAAAACTATATTATTAGTTTCGCATTTCCAATTTATATTCTGTTTAGTCAAATTTAATTTCGTATTTGAATTTTCTAGTTTTAATTCGTTTGGAGAGAATTCAATTGGAGACATTTTTATTCTTTATAATTTGTGATAAAAATTGTACATTTTTATTCTAATTCTGTAGTTATACATGAAATTAATTAATTCCTTTTTTTTAAATTCAGATTCCATGGTTACAATTAAAATAAATTTAATCCCTTAAGAATACGAAATCAATGGAATTGGTTTAACATGATATTACAATTAATAATTTTAAATCCATTTTATGGATAGAAATAATTTTTATCTGATTGTATATAAAAATAAGGAAATACAGTACCGGCCAGTAGTATGTGGCCACCTGTTTTAAGTGATTCAGATAAATTAATTTTTCTTCGATCTTATTGTAAAATACAATTTTTTTCTGTAATTAATTCTAAACTAAATAAATTCTGAATAAAAAGAGCCCAGGATGAATTCGTTTTGTCCACTCTAAAAAAATTTATTGTAAAAAAAATGTTAATTACAGCGTTTTTTGCAATTATTATTAACTTTTAAAATAATAAAGATCTCCTTACATTCTTGGTGTGATTTTAAAGATAATTTTCAATAGAATTTAAAAAACACTTCACTATTGTTGCACAATTTTTTTCTTAGATTTTTCCTGAGGCTAAAGTGAGTACAAAAAAATGCAAAAGTTTAAACAATATAATTAGTAAGAAAAATATTTTTTTAAATTATAATGAAAAAGATTTATCAAATATTTTTGCAAAAGTTTAGAAAAAATTAAATCATTATAGTTTTAAAACATATTTTTCTTATTAATTATATTATTTAAATGTTTCTCATTTTTTTGTACTTAGTTTAGTCTCAGGAAAAATATAAGAAAAAAATTGTGTACCAATAGTGAAGTATTTTTTAAATTCTATAGAAAACTATCTTTAAAATCACACCAAGAATGTAAGGAGATCTTTATTATTTTAAAAGTTATTAATAATTGAAAAACACGGTGTAATTGACATATTTTTACAATAAACTTTTTTAGAGTGGACAAAACAACTTCATCATGAGCTCATTTTATTTAAAATTCAGTTGGCTTTGAACTAATTACAGAGAAAAATTTTATTTTAGAATTAGATAAAAAAAATTGATAAAACTGAATCACTCAAAACAGATGGCCACAAACTACTAGCCGGTACTGTACACATTTTTTATTGAATGAAAAGTACAGAAGTTATGTATTTATCAAATTTAACGCATTGAAAAACAGAGTACTAAAAAGCAATTTTCTCAGATATTATTAGAAAATTGGAAATATATTTCAATATATAATATATATATATATATACTAGAAAAACCGGATAACAAAATGGTCTAAAAAAATAAATTATTAGACAAAATGGATAAAAAGTACTTTCTTTTAATATTTTTATGTTATTATGTTAATATAAGTTGTAAACAAAATATTTTTTACAACACTACGCTATTAAGTGAGCAAACGGTTTATTGATTTACGTAAAATTTGATGAAAATATATTAATTAAAACTTACAATTTCAAATATAATATAAAAAAGTAAAAAATTATAAAAATATTCAAAAACAAAAAGCATTACTTCATCTATAAGGAGGCGCATGAATATTTTCTAAATCTCATTTAGCCTAAATCCCATTAAGCCTAAAATCAAAAAGCCTAAAATGCATTCAGCCAAAATTCCATTTAACCTAAATTGCATTTAACCTAAATTTCATTAAACCTAAATCGCGTTTAACCTAAATTCCATTAAACCTAAATTCCATTTAACCTAAATCTTATTTAACCTAAATCTTATTTTACCGAAATTCCATTTAACCTAAATTCCATTTACCCTAAATTCCATTTAACCTAAATCCCAATTAACCTAAATCCCATTTAACCTAAATCCCAATTAACCTAAATCTCATTTAACCTAAATTCCATTTAACCTAAATGCCATTTAACCTAAAACACATTTAGTATAAATTCCATTTAACCCAAAATGCATTCAGCCTAAATCTCACTTCACCTAAATCCCATTTAACCTCAATCTCATTTAACATAAATTTCACTTAACCTAAATCCTATTTAATCTAAATTCCATTTAACCTAAGTCCCATTTAACCTAAATTCCATTTAACCTAAAACGCATTGAGCCTAAATCTCACTTCACCTAAATCCCATTGAACCTAAAAATTTTTTTAATTTAAGGATAAATATAGTTGAATCAAATATAGTTTTAGGTTAAATGGGATTTAGATGAAGTGAGATTTAGGCTCAGTGCGTTTTAGGTTAAATGGAATTTAGGTTAAATGGAATTTAGGTTAAATGGAATTTAGACTAAATGCGTTTTAGGTTAAATGGGATTTAGATTAAGTGGAATTTAGGTTGAATGAGATTTAGGTTAAATGGGATTTAGGTGAAGTGAGATTTAGGCTGAATGCATTTTAGGTTAAATGGAATTTAGAATAAATGCGTTTTAGGTTAAATGGGATTTAGGTCAAGTGGAATTTAGGGTAAATGAGATTTAGGTTAAACGGAATTTATGTTAAATGGGATTTAGGCTGAATGCATTTTAGGTTAAATGGAATTTAGACTAAATGCGTTTTAGGTTAAATGGGATTTACGTTTAGTGGAATTTAGGTTAAATGAAATTTAGGTTAAATGGGATTTAGGTGAAGTGAGATTTAGGCTGAATGCATTTTAGGTTAAATGGAATTTATACTAAATGCGTTTAAGGTTAAATGGGATTTAGGTTAAATGGAATTTAGGTTAAATGAGATTTAGGTTCAACGAAATTTAGGTTAAATGGGATTTAGGTTAAATGGGATTTAGGTTCAATGGAATTTAGGTTAAATGGAATTTCGGTAAAATGAGATTTAGGTTAAATGAGATTTAGGTTAAATAGAATTTAGATTGAATGGGATTTAGGTAAAATGAAATTTAGGTTTAATGTAATTTAGGTTAAACGCGATTTAGGTTAAATGAAATTTAGGTTAAATGCAAATTAGATTAAATGGAATTTTGGCTGAATGCATTTTAGGCTTTCTGATTTTAGGGTTAATTCATGCGCCTCATCTATAAGAAAGCAATATTTATATTTTAACTTTTTTTTTAAATATCAATTCTCCAATTTTTTAATATATATTAAATGCACTTAAATGTACTAAAAGGTTTTAATAAATTTCAATTGGAAAAAAAACATAGAAAAATTAACAAAAACACAAAATATGCAATTAAAAAAAATTGAAAAAAATACGAGTTGGATAAAATATAAGAAAAAAAAATACTACCTCTATGAGGAAGCAATACTTCCTTTAAAACAAAACCAAAATTTTCAATGACATTGGTTAAGTACCAGTAGCGTATCTAGAGGGGGGCAGAGGGGGCAGTCGCCCCGAGCGCCAACCTCGAGCCCAATGCATTTGGGGTCGGCAAATCGATGAAATAATTTTCAATAAGGGTCGGCAAAAATTGCCTTTTGCCCCGGGCGCCAAAAATACTCGGTACGCCACTGCTATGTACCAATCAGTTTAAAATACAATAACTATTATAGGCATTGTAATAATAATAATAATAATAATAATAATAATAATAATATTATCTGTGATATTATATCTCTGATAATATCTCTGTGATATTTGGTGCTATCCGCTACCAGATATCACAGAAACGCTTGATCGATTTGGTCAAGTCCTTAGTTGCCCTTTCCCAAACATCGTGGAAATACTTGGTTTGTTAGGCCGAGTGTTTAAAGGGCATCTAAGGTGGGGTTGCTGGACCTCAACCGGGCGCGTCCCCAGGTGGCGGATAGGGGGATCCTCCTAGATATAGGTGGTATCGGGGAAATGAAATACCCGACGCGGACCATAACCAGATAGGGCTTGACACCTGAAATAATTGTCAACCCTGTGATGGGTTAACCACCCCCACAGGGTAACTTGCGGTTACGACAACTGTAACGCGCAGTGCCACCCACAATAGGTCTCTTTCGGATGGAGACCTGGGTTCAGTTGGGAGTGGCAATAGGATAGAACCCAGGCGACGACCAGGCTACGCCTGTGGACAAGCTCGTGAGCCTATACGATGGACTGAGGAGATGAAGAGAGATGCCATCTTATGTTGGCGAAACTCTTCTCCTGACCGTAGAGGAATAATGAAGAGATGTTATGAGCGATGGATCACTATGTATCCCCAATACGCTCAAATAACATCTCAGAATCTAAGAGATCAGATATCCTCTCTGTTGGGTAGGGGATATGAAGCTCTCCTTCAAGAAGATCGAGACCCCGTAGAGAACAGACGATCAGTTCTCACAACACAACAAATGGTCGAGCATAGTAATGTGGGCGCAAGAGAAACCAAAATTCATCACAAGGTTTCCATTAAAATGGACAAATTGGCAGCGGCGAACAGAGAACTTTCGGACCTTTCAGAAGATGTAGACCTCTGGACATTGAACTGTGCAGTTTATGAAAAGGCGGTTTCTTTGCTTCGCGAAAGCAACAGAAAATCTGTTTCTGAGCGCATTGCAAGAACAAAACAACGAATTAAACAGGTACAGTTCAAGATTAGGGTGGCCAGACGGATGGCTTCTCAATTGCAGAGTGTGATTGCATATCTAGCAACAAATAGAGCATTTACTCCTAGAGTTTTGGGCATAGCCCAATCTCTAAAAAGATTGCATCATACTCTCAAGAAGTCTAAGCTGCAGAATATCAAGCAGCATTGGATTGAGAAGATACGTACTCTTGTAATTATAAGAGAACAATTAGAACGGCGTGTAAAATGGATAGAGCAAAATAACACTTTTGCTATCAATCCGTCCCGCCTGTTCCCAGTACCTTCTCCAACCGTTGAAAAGCCACCTAGTCGTGAAGAGGTTGAAAACTTCTGGAAGAACATCTACGAAACCACATGTTCTCTAAACGATCAAGATGCATCTATACCACTCTTTCGTAGCTTCTGTCATCGGCAGGGGCTTGAACACCCTATGGAAGAGTGCTCACGAATCACTGAGGAGGAAGTGAGAAATGTAGTTGCTAAAACTAAGAACTATTCAGCACCCGGTCCAGACAAGATTAATAATCTATGGTGGAAGAAGTTCACTTTTACCCACCAACATTTGGCCCGTATATTTTCTAGCTTTCTTAACGGAGAAGATCACGTACCTCAGTGGTTGGTTGAAGAAAGAACGGTACTTCTACCAAAATCAGGAAATTTGTCTAATCCAATGAATTATAGACCAATAGCTTGTCTTAACACCTGTTACAAGCTATTCACTGGTATCCTCAAAGAGAGGATATTAACATCCATAGAGCCAGTGTGGAGTGCAATAGGTGAACAGCGAGGGTGTAAGAGAGGCCTAGCAGGTTGTAGGGATAACCTACTGATAGATAGGTGCGTGACCCAAGATTCGATATTTTATCGGCGCAACCTGTCAATGGCTTGGATTGATTACCGTAAAGCATTCGACTCTACGAGTCACGAATTGATTATCAAGCTTCTTGAATGCTTACAGGTACATCCAAACATTGTGAGATGCTTGAAAGATCTAATGCTCAAGTGGAGGACAAGGTTTGTTATAACATCGAACAAACAACAGGTGAATACTAACATCGTCACTTATAAAAGAGGAGTTTTTCAAGGAGACTCACTCAGTCCTCTACTTTTTTGCATCTCCCTCTTGCCTCTGTCTATTGTTCTTCGAGAAAAGCACTCTGGATACATGTGTGGCAAACCAAAAAATAGAGTATATAAGATCAACCACCTTTTTTATATGGATGATCTTAAGCTCTATGCCTCCAGTAAGGAGGCACTTAATATCTTAGTGTTTGCAGTAGCTGTGTATTCCAGAGCTATAGGTATGTCTTTTGGATTGGACAAATGTGCCGTGATTCATCTAAATAGAGGAAGACGAGAAACATCGGATTTACAAAGTAACTCTGAGGACCTTCAGCTCATTGGTGGCAACACCATACAACATCTTGGTGTAGGGGATGCTTACACATATCTTGGGATTCCACAATCGGAGACTCAGGATGTTTGTAAGCTTAAAGATCATCTCCAAAAGAAATATCGAGGTCTTCTTAGAAAAATTTGGTCATCTGAATTATCTGGGAAGAATAAGATACAAGCCACAAATACATTAGCCATTCCTTTACTTCTCTATACATTTGGAGCTGTTAAGTGGAATGTGGATGACCTGAAGTTACTAGATAGAGAGACACGTAGGATGATGTCAATACATCGATGTCATCACCCAAGGTCTTCTGTACCTCGAATTTACCTTCCACGCGATCAGGGAGGGAGAGGTCTACTTAGTGTAGAGTGTCTTCATCGCCGTATTGTATTGGCTGCGGCGTGTTCGGTGATGAACAGTAATGATCCTCTTATGCAATTTGTCCACCATCATGAAATTGCAGATAATGGGGCATTTTTATACAAAGCGGCAAACAGAGCGGCAGATGAACTTAGTCTTCCGTTTGATACCAGCGATACAGAACAGGGATTGGCATCATTAACACCTTTGATGCTTAAAAGACAAGTGAAGCAGGCTGAACATGTACTTCTATTAGAGCAACATGTTAGGAAGCCTCTTCATGGGCAATTCTATAAGATTCTTAGGGAGATGGAGTTGTCTAAGGATCTGTCTTTTAGATTTCTGAAATCTGCTGGTTTAAGATCGGAGACTGAGGGATTTTTATTTGCTTGCCAAGATGGTGTTATCAATACCTTATATTATCGCAGTAAGGTCATGCAGATACCTGTCGACAATTATAACTGTCGAGCATGTAAACAATATCCGGAAACACTTACTCACATTCTAAGTGCGTGTCCGACGTATGCATGTTCCAGGTATATTGAAAGACACAATGCTGGACTTAAGGTGTTGTATTACCATCTTCGACACCAATATGGTGTAGATAAGGAACCTGTCTTGCCATACGCCCAAGAGGATCAGGAGGCTGTTGTGGAGAATGAGAATTGCAGAATCTACTGGAATTTTTCGTTTTCTACCACTCATCGTATCAGTGCTACTAAGCCTGATATAGTACTCCAGGATCATAAAGGTAAGATCATCTGCGTGATTGAGTTTTCGGCTCCTGCCGAGGGCAATATTGCTCAGAAGGAGGATGAGAAACGGCAAAAGTATCAAGACCTGCTGTTCGAATTGAGGAGAATACACAGAGGCTATAAAGTCCATTTAGTTGTCCTTATTCTCGGCTGTCTAGGGGGGATGAGAGCTTCATTTGTTAGCCAGCTTCAAAGAGTTCCAACCTGCGAGCGTCAAGCTGACGCATTGGCAGGTCGAATGCAGAAGGCAGTTCTGCTGAGCTCTCTTCATCTGGTCAGGCAGCACTGTTCTTCATAATATAACATCACGAAGGTAGCTCTAAAAAAGCATCCAATAGCGTTCCTGGCCACCGCGTAAGAACAACAGCGGCAACGGACAGGAACACCTACAGAACAGTGAACTGAAAACACCTCGAGCAAAGGAATCGCGCTATTGCTTACCTTTCAGGACGGAAGGAGCAAAAGCGGATAAGAATACGTAAGGCAAGAATGGGAGAGGTTGTTTTAGTGAGGTATTACCACAGCATGTGGTCGAGTCCCACACGAACAAGTGCGTAAATGCATTTTTTCCTCTCCTAAACTTGTTTTGTAAAAAAAAAAAAAAAAAAAAAAAAAAAAAAAAAAAAAAAAGCATCCAACAACGTTCTTGACCACCGCTTAAGAATATCGGCGGCAATGGGTGAGAACAACAGTGTAAGAAACGAAAATAACAACTCTAGTAAATGAATCACGCTTTTGCTTACCCTCCAGGACGGATGGAGCAATAGTGGATTAGAATATGTAAAGCAAGAATGGGAGAGGTTGTTTTAGTGAGGTATTACCACAGCACGTGGTCGAGTCCCACACGAACAAGTGCGTAAATGCATTTTTTCCTCTCCTAAACTTGTTTTGTAAAAAAAAAAAAAAAAAAAAATAATAATAATAATAATAATCTCGATATCTCTGTGGTAAATTGTAACGTCCGTTACCGAATATCACAGAATTGCCTGACCGGTTAGGTCAGGTAAGATGCCCTCTTCCGAACACCAAGGAAATATTTGGTCCACTTGATCGAGTGTTTGAGTGGCATCTAAGATGGGGTTTCTGACATCTCAATCGAGCGCCTCCCCAGGTGGCGGATAGGGGAAATCCTCCCAGATATGGGTGGAACCGGGCAATTGAAATACCCGGGGCGGACCAACGTCAGATAGGGGTGGGCACCCGATATAATTGTCGACTTTGTGTTGGGCTAACCACTCACACAGAGTTTTTTGCGGTTACGACCACAGTAACGCGCAGCGCCACCCACAATGGGTCTCTCTCGGATGGAGACCAGGGTTCAGTTGGGAGTGGCAATAGGATAGAACCCAGGCAACGACCAGGCTTCGACCAGGGACAAACTCGTACACGTTTAAAATGGACGGACCAACTTCGAAGGGACATCTTAGACTGTTGGCGACAGAGCTCTCCGGACCGAAGAGGTTACATGTTGAGGCTTCATGAGCGATGGAGCAATATGCATCCCCAATACGCACAAATGAAACCTCAGTACTTACGAGATCAGGTATCCTTTTTGCGAAGGAAAGGCCATGAAGTTCTTCAAGAAGAACCCACTGAGAACATACCATCAGTTCTCACAACAACACCTTTGCAGACAGTTGAGTATGTAAACATAAGAGCAAGGGAAACCAAAATCCATCTTAAGGTTTCTATTAAAATGGACAAAATGGCTGAAGCGAATAGAGAACTTTCATTACTTCCAGAGGATGTAGATCTCTGGACATTGAACTGTGCAGTCTATGAAAAAGCAGTTTCCTTGGTTCGTGACAGTAACAGAAAATCTGTTTCAGAACGCGTTGCCAAGACCTGTAAAAGAATTAGGCAGGTTCAGTTCAAAATTGGGGTGGCTAGACGGAATGCTTCTCATCTTCAGAGTGTGATTGCTTATCTGGAGACGAATCGGAGATTTACACCTAGAGTGTTAGAAATATCCCGATCTCTGAAAAGATTGCATCATACTTTGAATAAATCTAAGCTGCAGACCATCAAGCAGCATTGGACTGAGAAGATACGTTCTCTTGTAGTCATAAGAGAACGTTTAGAACGTCGGGTTAAGTGGATAAAACAAAATAATATTTTCGAAACTAATCCTTCCCGCCTATTCGGTATAACATCGCCGGTCGTTGACAGACCACCATGTCGCGAAGAGATCGAAAACTTCTGGAAAAACATCTATGAAACCTCATATTCGTTGAATGAAGAAGACGCTTCTTTGCCTCTTTTCCGTAGCTTTTGTCTTAGACAAGGGCTTGACCATCATGCGGAGGAATGCCCATCAATTACTAAGGAGGAAGTGAGAAATGTAATTGCTAAAACTAAAAACTTTTCAGCGCCTGGGCCGGATAAAATTAACAACATGTGGTGGAAGAAGTTTACTTCAACACACCAACACCTGGCCCGCATATTCTCAACTTTTCTCAACGGAGAACATCCCGTACCACAGTGTTTGGTGGATGGACGTACGGTACTATTGCCAAAATGTGGAGATTTGACTTGTCCAAAGAATTACAGACCAATAGCTTGTCTTAACACCTGCTACAAGCTATTTACTGGTATCCTTAAGGAAAGAATTTTGTCATCTATTCAACCAGTATGGAGTACAATAGGCGAACAACGAGGATGTAAGAGAGGTCTGGCAGGTTGTAGGGAGAACCTACTGATTGATAGGTGTGTCACCCAAGACTCGATATTTTATCGACGAAACTTGTCCATGGCTTGGATTGACTACCGTAAGGCGTTTGATTCCACCAGTCATGAGCTTATTATTAAGCTTCTTGAATGTCTTGCGGTACATCCAGACATAGTGAGATGCTTGAGAGAGCTTATGCTTTTATGGAGAACAAGGTTTGTATTAACATCAAACAAGCAACAGGTGATGACTGACGTCATCATCTACAAAAGAGGAGTTTTCCAAGGCGACTCTCTTAGTCCTCTATTGTTTTGTATCTCCCTCTTGCCTCTGTCTGTTGTGCTTTGTGAAAAACACTCTGGATACTTGTGTGGCAAACCAAGACATAGAGTTCACAAGATTAACCACCTGTTTTACATGGACGATCTTAAGCTCTATGGCTCCAGTAAGGAAGCATTAAAAATTCTAGTGTTTGCAGTGGCCAAGTATTCCAGTGCAATTGGAATGAGCTTTGGACTTGATAAATGTGCTGTTGTCCATATGAATAGAGGAAGACTGGAAACATCTGAAACATCAGGCGATTTAGACGATCTTCAGCTTATTGGTGGCAACACCATTCATCATCTTGGTGAAGGAGAAACTTACGCATATCTTGGAATTCCACAATCGGAAACTCAAGACGTGCGTGGGCTTAAAGATCAACTCCAAATTAAATATCGAGGTCTTCTCAGAAAAATTTGGTCATCCGAATTATCAGGGAAGAATAAGATACAGGCCACAAATGTATTAGCCATTCCTTTAATACTCTACACATTTGGGGCTGTTAAATGGAATGTGGATGAGCTGAAGATACTGGATAGACAAACGCGCAAGATGATGACAATACATCGATGCCATCATCCAAGGTCTTCCGTAACTCGAATATACCTTCCACGAGATCAGGGAGAAAGAGGGTTACTAAGTTTAGAATGTCTTCATCGCTGTATTGTACTGGCTGCGGCATGCTCAGTGATGAATAGTACGGATCCTTTAATGCAATTTGTCCATCATCATGAAGTTGCAAATAATGGGTCATTTTTATATCAAGCGGCAAATAGAGCGGCAAAGGAACTTAATCTTCGATTTGATACAAATAATACCGAACATGGAATAGCGTCATTACCACCTTTGATGCTCAAAAAACATGTAAAGAATGCAGAACATGTACTTCTTTTAGAAAAACATGTTAGTAAGCCTGTTCACGGACAATTTTATAATATCGTCAGAGAAATGGGATTGTCTGTAGGTTTGTCTTTTGCATTCCTTAAATCGGCTGGATTAAAATCGGAGACAGAGGGATTTTTGTTCGCTTGTCAGGATGGAGTGATTAATACTTTGGTGTACCGCAGCCGTGTGATGCATATACCTGTTGACGATTCCAACTGTCGTGCATGCAAACAATACCCGGAGACACTTAGTCATATATTAAGTGCCTGTCCGATTTATGCATGTAACAGATATATAGAAAGACACAATGCTGCACTGAAGGTTTTGTATTACCACCTTCGTCACCAGTACGGTATAGATAAGGAGCCCATTCTGCCGTATGCCCAAATGGATCAAGAATCCGTTGTAGAAAATGACCAGTGCAAGATCTACTGGAATTTTTCTTTCCCCACCACTCATCATATCAGTGCCACCAAGCCTGATATGGTCCTCCAAGATCATAAAAGTAAGATCATTTATGTAGTTGAGTTTTCGGCTCCTGCCGACAGAAACATCATTAAAAAGGAGGATGAGAAACGGATAAAATATCAAGAGCTCTTATTCGAATTGAGTAAAATGCATCCAGGATATAGAGTCCATTTGATTGTTTTAATTCTCGGCTGCTTAGGAGGGATGAAGGCTTCATTTGTGAGCCAACTGAAGAAGATCCCAACCTGCGAACGTCAAGCCAATTTGTTAGCAGGTAGAATGCAAAAAGCAGTTCTTTTGAATTCTCTTTTTGTGGTCCGACAGCACTGTTCCTAGTAAAAAAAAAAAACATCTTTAAAGGTAGCTCTAAAAAAGCATCCAACAATTTCATGTCGGCCGCATAAGAACATCGGCGGCAATGGACATGAAGACCCAAAGAACAGAATGGTGAAACTGTACAGAGTAAAAAAAAAGAAACTTTTGCTTACCTTCCAGGACGGAAGGAGCAAAAGTTGATAAGAATATGTAAAGCAAGAATTGGGAGAGGTTGTTTTAGTGCGGTATTGCCACAGGATGTGGTCGAGTCCCACAGGAACAAGTGCGTAAATGCATTTTTTCCTCTCCTAAACTTGTTTTGTAAAAAAAAAAAAAAAAAAAAAAAAATAATAATAATAATAATAATAATGGGTTGCTTGGTTTATCCGTTACCAAGCAGCTCAAAGATACTGGTCCGACTTGGCAAAGTACTAAGATGACCATTACAGAACATCGTGTAGGTATTTGATCGGGTTGGTGAGGGACTTGTGGTACCCTTTACGGGATATCACAGAGTTTCTTAGCCGACTGGGTCGGGTACTTGAATGTCATTTGAGATGGGGTTTCTGATACCCCAATCGGGCGCCTCCCCAGGTGGCGGATAGGGGAAGGCCTCTCAGATATGGGAGGTACCGAGGAAATTAGAATACCCGGGGCGGACCAAAAGTCAGATAGGGGTGGGCACCCGATATAATTGTCCACTCTGTGTTGGGATAACCTCCCACAAAGAGTATTTGCGGTTACGACGACTGTAACGCGCAGTGCCACCCACAATAGGTCTCTCTCGGATGGAGATCAGGGTTCAGTTGGGAGTGGCAATAGGACAGAACCCAGGCAACGACCAGGCATTGACCCGGGACAAGCTAGAGTACGTTTTAAATGGACGGACCAACTTCGGAAGGACATCATGCTATGTTGGCAAAACAGTAGTCCTTGCAGAAGAGGATACATGCTTAGGTTGCATGAGCGATGGGTCAATATGTACCCCCAATACGCTCAAATGACACCTCAGTATTTAAGAGACCAAGTATCCTTTCTGCGAAAAAAGGGACATGAAGCTTTTCTTCAGCAGGAAGAAGAAGAACCCTCCGAGAACCTTCAGGTTCCGACAGTAACACCTACACCAACGACCGAGGAAGGGAACATGAGGTCTAGGGAAACCAAAGTACATCTAAAGGTTTCCATTAAAATGGACAAAATCGCTGAAGGGAATAACGAGCTCTCATTACTCCCAGAGGATGTAGATCTCTGGACATTAAATTGTGCTGTGTACGAAAAAGCAAAGGTCCTGCTTCGTGAAAGTAACAGAAAATCTGTTTCAGACCGCGTCGATAGGACCTTTAAACGAATCAAACAAGTACAGTTTAAGATTGGGGTGGCTCGAAGGCATGCATCTCAATTGCAGAGTGTGATTGTATATCTTGAATCGAAAAGAAAATTTACATCCAGGGTTTTGGAAATAGCCCAGACTTTAAAAAGATTGCATCACACTCTGAAGAAATCGAAGTTACAGACCATCAAGCAACATTGGATTGAGAAGATACGTTCTCTTGTTGTTATAAGAGAGCGTTTAGAACGGCGGGTTAAATGGATAAAGCAAAATAATACCTATGCTACTAATCCTTCTCGCCTGTTCAGTCCACTATCGCCAACTGTCGAAAGACCCCCATGTCGTGAAGAGATTGAAAACTTCTGGAGTAACATATATGGGAAAGCCCATTCAGTGAACGATGAAGAGTCATCCTTAACACTCTTTCGTAGCTTCTGTTTTAGACAGGGGCTTGACCATCCAGCAGAGGTAAGTCCACCAATTACTAAGGAGGAGGTGAGAAACATAGTTGCTAAAACGAAGAACTTTTCAGCACCCGGGCCAGATAAGATTAATAACTTTTGGTGGAAGAAGTTCTCTTCAACTCACCAACATTTGGCTTGAATATTCTCTACCTTTCTCAACGGTCAACATCCAATACCACAGTGGTTGGTGGAAGGACGAACGGTACTCTTACCAAAATCTGGTGATTTATCTATTCCAAAAAATTATAGACCCATAGCTTGTCTTAACACCTGCTACAAGCTATTCACTGGCATCCTCAAAGAGAGGATTTTGACATCCATCGAGCCAGTTTGGAGTGCAATAAGCGAACAGCGAGGGTGCAAGAGAGGTCTGGCAGGTTGTAGGGAGAACCTATTGATTGATAGGTGTATTACCCAAGACGCGATATTTTATCGACGTAACTTGTCAATGGCTTGGATTGATTACCGAAAGGCATTTGACTCTACAAGTCATGAGCTTATCATCAAGCTCCTTGAATGCTTAGAGGTACATCCGAACATTGTAAGATGCTTAAAGGAGCTAATGCTCATGTGGAGGACAAGGTTTGTTATAACATCCAACAAACAGCAAGTGATGACTAACATTATCTCGTTTGGAAGAGGAGTTTTCCAAGGAGACTCCCTAAGTCCTCTACTTTTTTGCATCTCCCTCTTGCCTTTGTCTGTAGTACTCCGAGAAAAATACTCTGGATACATGTGTGGAAAACCCAGAAATAGAGTCCATAAGATCAACCATCTGTTTTATATGGACGATCTTAAGCTATATGGATCCAGCAAGGACGAATTAAAAATTCTGGTGTTTGCAGTAGCCGAGTACTCCAGAGCTATTGGTATGGATTTTGGATTAGATAAATGTGCTGTTATTCATTTAATTAAAGGGAGACGAGAAACAGCTGAAATGTCGAGCGACTCTGAGAATATTCAGCTCATTGGTGGCAATACCATTCATCACCTTGGTGTTGGGGAACTTACACATATCTTGGAATTCCTCAATCGGAAAGTCAAGATTTGTGTGGGCTTAAAGATCATCTCCATATGAAATACCATGGTCTTCTCAGAAAAATTTGGGCTTCTGAACTATCTGGGAAGAATAAGATACAAGCCACAAACACATTAGCCATTCCTTTAATACTCTACACATTTGGGGCTGTTAAATGGAATGTGGATGAGCTGAAGATACTGGATAGACAAACGCGCAAGATGATGACAATACATCGATGCCATCATCCAAGGTCTTCCGTAACTCGAATATACCTTCCACGAGATCAGGGAGAAAGAGGGTTACTAAGTTTAGAATGTCTTCATCGCTGTATTGTACTGGCTGCGGCATGCTCAGTGATGAATAGTACGGATCCTTTAATGCAATTTGTCCATCATCATGAAGTTGCAAATAATGGGTCATTTTTATATCAAGCGGCAAATAGAGCGGCAAAGGAACTTAATCTTCGATTTGATACAAATAATACCGAACATGGAATAGCGTCATTACCACCTTTGATGCTCAAAAAACATGTAAAGAATGCAGAACATGTACTTCTTTTAGAAAAACATGTTAGTAAGCCTGTTCACGGACAATTTTATAATATCGTCAGAGAAATGGGATTGTCTGTAGGTTTGTCTTTTGCATTCCTTAAATCGGCTGGATTAAAATCGGAGACAGAGGGATTTTTGTTCGCTTGTCAGGATGGAGTGATTAATACTTTGGTGTACCGCAGCCGTGTGATGCATATACCTGTTGACGATTCCAACTGTCGTGCATGCAAACAATACCCGGAGACACTTAGTCATATATTAAGTGCCTGTCCGATTTATGCATGTAACAGATATATAGAAAGACACAATGCTGCACTGAAGGTTTTGTATTACCACCTTCGTCACCAGTACGGTATAGATAAGGAGCCCATTCTGCCGTATGCCCAAATGGATCAAGAATCCGTTGTAGAAAATGACCAGTGCAAGATCTACTGGAATTTTTCTTTCCCCACCACTCATCATATCAGTGCCACCAAGCCTGATATGGTCCTCCAAGATCATAAAAGTAAGATCATTTATGTAGTTGAGTTTTCGGCTCCTGCCGACAGAAACATCATTAAAAAGGAGGATGAGAAACGGATAAAATATCAAGAGCTCTTATTCGAATTGAGTAAAATGCATCCAGGATATAGAGTCCATTTGATTGTTTTAATTCTCGGCTGCTTAGGAGGGATGAAGGCTTCATTTGTGAGCCAACTGAAGAAGATCCCAACCTGCGAACGTCAAGCCAATTTGTTAGCAGGTAGAATGCAAAAAGCAGTTCTTTTGAATTCTCTTTTTGTGGTCCGACAGCACTGTTCCTTGTAAAAAAAAAAAACATCTTTAAAGGTAGCTCTAAAAAAGCATCCAACAATTTCATGTCGGCCGCATAAGAACATCGGCGGCAATGGACATGAAGACCCAAAGAACAGAATGGTGAAACTGTACAGAGTAAAAAAAAAGAAACTTTTGCTTACCTTCCAGGACGGAAGGAGCAAAAGTTGATAAGAATATGTAAAGCAAGAATTGGGAGAGGTTGTTTTAGTGCGGTATTGCCACAGGATGTGGTCGAGTCCCACAGGAACAAGTGCGTAAATGCATTTTTTCCTCTCCTAAACTTGTTTTGTAAAAAAAAAAAAAAAAAAAAAAATAATAATAATAATAATAATAATAATGGGTTGCTTGGTTTATCCGTTACCAAGCAGCTCAAAGATACTGGTCCGACTTGGCAAAGTACTAAGATGACCATTACAGAACATCGTGTAGGTATTTGATCGGGTTGGTGAGGGACTTGTGGTACCCTTTACGGGATATCACAGAGTTTCTTAGCCGACTGGGTCGGGTACTTGAATGTCATTTGAGATGGGGTTTCTGATACCCCAATCGGGCGCCTCCCCAGGTGGCGGATAGGGGAAGGCCTCTCAGATATGGGAGGTACCGAGGAAATTAGAATACCCGGGGCGGACCAAAAGTCAGATAGGGGTGGGCACCCGATATAATTGTCCACTCTGTGTTGGGATAACCTCCCACAAAGAGTATTTGCGGTTACGACGACTGTAACGCGCAGTGCCACCCACAATAGGTCTCTCTCGGATGGAGATCAGGGTTCAGTTGGGAGTGGCAATAGGACAGAACCCAGGCAACGACCAGGCATTGACCCGGGACAAGCTAGAGTACGTTTTAAATGGACGGACCAACTTCGGAAGGACATCATGCTATGTTGGCAAAACAGTAGTCCTTGCAGAAGAGGATACATGCTTAGGTTGCATGAGCGATGGGTCAATATGTACCCCCAATACGCTCAAATGACACCTCAGTATTTAAGAGACCAAGTATCCTTTCTGCGAAAAAAGGGACATGAAGCTTTTCTTCAGCAGGAAGAAGAAGAACCCTCCGAGAACCTTCAGGTTCCGACAGTAACACCTACACCAACGACCGAGGAAGGGAACATGAGGTCTAGGGAAACCAAAGTACATCTAAAGGTTTCCATTAAAATGGACAAAATCGCTGAAGGGAATAACGAGCTCTCATTACTCCCAGAGGATGTAGATCTCTGGACATTAAATTGTGCTGTGTACGAAAAAGCAAAGGTCCTGCTTCGTGAAAGTAACAGAAAATCTGTTTCAGACCGCGTCGATAGGACCTTTAAACGAATCAAACAAGTACAGTTTAAGATTGGGGTGGCTCGAAGGCATGCATCTCAATTGCAGAGTGTGATTGTATATCTTGAATCGAAAAGAAAATTTACATCCAGGGTTTTGGAAATAGCCCAGACTTTAAAAAGATTGCATCACACTCTGAAGAAATCGAAGTTACAGACCATCAAGCAACATTGGATTGAGAAGATACGTTCTCTTGTTGTTATAAGAGAGCGTTTAGAACGGCGGGTTAAATGGATAAAGCAAAATAATACCTATGCTACTAATCCTTCTCGCCTGTTCAGTCCACTATCGCCAACTGTCGAAAGACCCCCATGTCGTGAAGAGATTGAAAACTTCTGGAGTAACATATATGGGAAAGCCCATTCAGTGAACGATGAAGAGTCATCCTTAACACTCTTTCGTAGCTTCTGTTTTAGACAGGGGCTTGACCATCCAGCAGAGGTAAGTCCACCAATTACTAAGGAGGAGGTGAGAAACATAGTTGCTAAAACGAAGAACTTTTCAGCACCCGGGCCAGATAAGATTAATAACTTTTGGTGGAAGAAGTTCTCTTCAACTCACCAACATTTGGCTTGAATATTCTCTACCTTTCTCAACGGTCAACATCCAATACCACAGTGGTTGGTGGAAGGACGAACGGTACTCTTACCAAAATCTGGTGATTTATCTATTCCAAAAAATTATAGACCCATAGCTTGTCTTAACACCTGCTACAAGCTATTCACTGGCATCCTCAAAGAGAGGATTTTGACATCCATCGAGCCAGTTTGGAGTGCAATAAGCGAACAGCGAGGGTGCAAGAGAGGTCTGGCAGGTTGTAGGGAGAACCTATTGATTGATAGGTGTATTACCCAAGACGCGATATTTTATCGACGTAACTTGTCAATGGCTTGGATTGATTACCGAAAGGCATTTGACTCTACAAGTCATGAGCTTATCATCAAGCTCCTTGAATGCTTAGAGGTACATCCGAACATTGTGAGATGCTTAAAGGAGCTAATGCTCATGTGGAGGACAAGGTTTGTTATAACATCCAACAAACAGCAAGTGATGACTAACATTATCTCGTTTGGAAGAGGAGTTTTCCAAGGAGACTCCCTAAGTCCTCTACTTTTTTGCATCTCCCTCTTGCCTTTGTCTGTAGTACTCCGAGAAAAATACTCTGGATACATGTGTGGAAAACCCAGAAATAGAGTCCATAAGATCAACCATCTGTTTTATATGGACGATCTTAAGCTATATGGATCCAGCAAGGACGAATTAAAAATTCTGGTGTTTGCAGTAGCCGAGTACTCCAGAGCTATTGGTATGGATTTTGGATTAGATAAATGTGCTGTTATCCATTTAATTAAAGGGAGACGAGAAACAGCTGAAATGTCGAGCGACTCTGAGAATATTCAGCTCATTGGTGGCAATACCATTCATCACCTTGGTGTTGGGGAACTTACACATATCTTGGAATTCCTCAATCGGAAAGTCAAGATTTGTGTGGGCTTAAAGATCATCTCCATATGAAATACCATGGTCTTCTCAGAAAAATTTGGGCTTCTGAACTATCTGGGAAGAATAAGATACAAGCCACAAACACATTAGCCATTCCTTTACTACTCTATACATTTGGAGCAGTTAAGTGGAATGTGAATGAGTTGAAGGAACTAGATAGAGAAACTCGCAAGATGATGACTATACTTCGAAGTCATCATCCTAGGTCTTCCGTACCTCGCATTTACCTTCCACGCGATCGGGGAAAAAAAGGTCTTTTAAATTTAGAGTGTCTTCATCGTAGAATTGTTTTATCTGCAGCATGCTCAGTCATAAACAGTAGAGATCCTCTTATGCAATTTGTTCACCATCATGAAATTGCAAATGTTGAGGCGTTTTTATATCGAGTGGCAGAAAGAGCTGCAAGTGAACTTAGTCTCCCATTTGAAACCAGGGATATGGAACACGGTTTAGCATCTTTAACACCATTAATGCTTAAAAAACGTGTTAAGGAAGCAGAACATGCGCTTCTGTTACAGGAGCATATTGACAAGCCTGTGCATGGACGGTTTTTCAGTCTCATAAAAGAGTTGGGACTGTCTGGGGTTTGGTCATTTGCTTTCCTCAAGTCTGCTGGTTTGAAATCGGAGACTGAAGGATTTTTATTTGCTTGCCAAGATGGAGTGATAAATACTTTGGTGTATCGCAGTCGAGTGATGCATATATCTGTCGACAATACCAACTGTCGAGCGTGCAGGCAATACCCGGAGACACTTAGTCACATTCTAAGTGCGTGCCCGAAGTATGCATGTTACAGATATGTAGAAAGACACAATGCTGCGCTTAAGGTGTTGTATTATCACCTTCGACACCAATATGGTATAGATAAAAAACCCATCTTGCCGTATGCCCAGGGGGATCAGGAGTCCGTTGTGGAAAATTATCAGTGTAAGATCTACTGGAATTTTTCTTTTTCCACCACTCATTGTATCAGCGCCAATAAACCTGATATAGTGCTCCAGGATCATAAAAGTAAGGTCATTTGTGTGATAGAGTTTTCGGCACCTGCTGAGAGCAATATCACTCAAAAGGAGGATGAGAAGCAGACAAAGTATCAAGACCTTCTGTTTGAATTGAGTAAAATATATCCAGGCTACAGGGTCAGATTAATTGTTCTTGTACTCGGTTGTTTAGGAGGGATGCGAGCTTCATTTGTGAGCCAATTACAAAAAATTCCTAGCTGCAAGCACAAGGCTAATGCGTTGGCGGTTCGCATGCAGAAGGCTGTTCTTCTGAACTCTCTAAATCTGGTTCGGCAGCACTGTTCATTATAAGATCCTATTCGGTAGCTCTAAAAAAGCATCCAACAACGTTCTTGACCACCGCTTAAGAATATCGGCGGCAATGGGTGAGAACAACAGTGTAAGAAACGAAAATAACAACTCTAGTAAATGAATCACGCTTTTGCTTACCCTCCAGGACGGATGGAGCAATAGTGGATTAGAATATGTAAAGCAAGAATGGGAGAGGTTGTTTTAGTGAGGTATTACCACAGCACGTGGTCGAGTCCCACACGAACAAGTGCGTAAATGCATTTTTTCCTCTCCTAAACTTGTTTTGTAAAAAAAAAAGAAAAAAAAATATTAATAATAATAATAAAATAATATTTTATTATTATCCCGAAATGGGTTGCTTGGTGCTTCCGTTACCAAGCAGCTCAAAGATACTGGTCCTACTTGGCTCAGTACTAAAATGACCATTGCAGAACATCGTATATGTGTTTGATCGAGTTGGTAAGGGAGTTGTGGTACCCTTTACTGGATATCACAGAATTTCTGAGCTGACTGGGTCAAGTACTTGAATGGCATTTGAGATGGGGTTTCTGACACCCCAATCGGGCGCCTCCCCAGGTGGCGGATAGGGGAAGGCCTCTCAGATATGGGAGCTACCGAGGAAATTGAAATACCCGGGGCGGACCAAAAGTCAAATAGGGGTGGGCACCCGATATAATTGTCCACTCTGTGTTGGGATAACCTCCCACACAGAGTATTTGCGGTTACGACGACTGTAACGCGCAGTGCCACCCACAATAGGTCTCTCTCAGATGGAGATAAGGGTTCAGTTGGGCGTGGCAATAGGATAGAACCCAGGCGACGACTAAGCAACGACCAGGGACAAGCTCGATTAAGGTTAAAGTGGACAGACCAACTTCGGAGGGACATTTTGTTGTGTTGGCAAAATAGTTCCCCTAACAGAAGAGGATACATGCAGAGGTTACATGAGCGATGGATCAATATGCACCCACAATACGCGGAAATGACGCCTCAGTACTTAAGAGATCAGGTATCCTCTCTGAGAAAAAGGGGATATGAAGCTTTTCTCCAAGCCCAGGAAGACCCCTCAGAGAATACACAAATTTTGTGTGAAACACCAACGCCCGCAGCCGAAGATGGAAACATGAGTTCGAGGGAAACCAAAATTCATCTCAAGGTTTCCATTAAAATCTCTGAAGGGAACAATGAACTCTCATTACTCTCAGAGAGTGTAGATCTGTGGACATTGAACTGTGCTGTGTATGAAAAAGATGTGTCCTTACTTCGCAAAAGTAACAGAAAATCTGTTGCGGAACGCGTTGCTAAAACCTGCCAGCGAATCAAACAAGTGCAGATCAAGATCGGGATAGCTCGACGACATGCTTCTCAATTGCAGAGTGTGATTGCATATCTGGAATCAAATAGAAGGTTTACTTCAAGAGTTTTGGAAATAGCCCAAACTCTTAAAAGATTGCATCACACTTTAAAAAAGTCAAAGTTGCAGACCATCAAGCAACACTGGATTGAGAAGATACGTTCTCTTGTCGTCATAAGGGAACGTTTAGAACGGAGGATGAAATGGATAAAGCAGAATAATATCTTTGCTTCTAATCCTTCCCGCCTGTTCAGTGTTCCATCAACAACCGTTGAAAGGCCTCCATGCCGTTAAGAGATTGAAACTTTCTGGAGCAACATCTATGGGACATCCCATTCAGTAAACGATGAAGGGTTATATTTGTCACTCTTTCGCAGCTTCTGTGTCAGACAGGGGCTTGACCAATTTGCAGAGATATGTCCACCAATTACTGAAGAGGAGGTAAGAAAAGCAGTAGCTAGAACTAAGAACTTTTCAGCACCCGGGCCAGATAAGATTAATAATCTATGGTGGAAGAAGTTTAATTCAACTCACCAACATTTGGCCCGTATATTCTCTACCTATCTCAACGGGGAACATGCAATACCACAGTGGTTGGTGGAAGGACGAACGGTACTTCTACCAAAATCAGGAGATTTGTCCAATCCAAAAAATTACAGACCAATTGCTTGTCTTAACACCTGCTACAAGCTATTTACTGGGATCCTCAAGGAGAGGATATTGTCATCTATAGAACCAGTCTGGAGTGCGATAGGTGAACAACGAGGATGTAAGAGAGGCCTGTCAGGTTGTAGGGAGAACCTATTAATAGATAGGTGTGTTACCCAAGATTCGATATTTTATCGACGTAACCTGTCAATGGCTTGGATTGATTACCGCAAAGCATTCGACTCAACGAGTCACGAGCTGATCATCAAGCTCCTTGAATGTTTAAAGGTACATCCATCTTTTCTATATGGACGATCTGAAGCTCTATGCATCCAGCAAGGATGCGCTTAGAATTTTGGTGTTTGCAGTGGCCGAGTATTCCAGAGTCATAGGAATGGATTTTGGATTGGATAAATGTGCCGTCATCCATCTGATTAAAGGAAGAAATGAAACATCTGAAATTCCGAGGGACTCTGAGAACATTCAACTCATTGGTGGCAACACCATTTAACATCTTGCTGGTGGAGAGACTTACACATATCTTGGAATTCCACAGTCGGAGACTCAAGATGTGTGTGGGCTTAAAGATCGACTCCAAACAAAGTATCGTGGGCTTCTCAGAAAAATTTGGTCTTCCGAATTGTCTGGGAAGAACAAAATACAGGCCACAAATATATTAGCCATTCCTTTACTTCTCTATACCTTTGGAGCTGTTAAGTGGAATGTGAATGAGTTGAAAATACTAGATAGAGAACCCCGCAAGATGATGTCAATCCATCGTAGTCATCATCCAAGGTCTTCCGTGCAACGAATTTACCTTCCAAGAGACCGGGGAGGAAGAGGTCTATTAAATTTAGAGTGTCTTCATCGAAGAATTGTACTGGCTGCAGCATGTTCGGTGATGAACAGTAGAGATCCCCTTATTCAATTTGTCCACCATCATGAAATTGCAAATGTTGGGGCGTTTTTATATCGTGCGGCAGAAAGAGCTGCAAATGAACTTAGTCTCCCATTTGAAGCCAGTGATATGGAGCACGGGTTAGCATCGTTAACACCATTGATGCTTAAAAAGTGTGTCAAGGAGGCAGAACAAGCGCTTTTGTTACAGGAACATAAAAGCAAACCTGTTCACGGGCAGTTCTATAATCTCATAGGTGAAATAGGATTGTCTCAAGGCTTGACTTTTGCTTTTCTTAAATCTGCTGGTTTGAGATCGGAGACTGAGGGATTTTTGTTCGCTTGTCAGGATGGTGTAATTAATACTCTGGTGTACCGCAGTCGTGTGATGCATATACCTGTCGACAATAACAACTGTCGAGCATGTAAGCAATACCCGGAAACACTTAGTCACATTCTAAGTGCATGTCCGAAGTACGCGTGTTGCAGGTATATTGAAAGACACAATGCTGCGCTTAAGGTGTTGTATTATCACCTTCGACACCAGTATGGTATAGATAAAGAACCCATCTTGCCGTATTCCCAAGGGGATCAGGAATCCGTTGTGGAAAATGAACAGTGTAAGATCTACTGGAATTTTTCTTTTTCTACAACTCATCGTATCAGAGCTACTAAGCCTGATATTGTACTCCAGGATCATAAAAGTAAGATCATTTGTGTGATAGAGTTTTCGGCTCCTGCTGAGGGCAACATCATACAAAAGGAGAATGAGAAACGGACGAAATATCAAGACCTTATGTTTGAACTGAGCCGAATGTATCCAGGTTATAAAATCCGATTAATTGTTCTCATACTAGGCTGTTTGGGAGGGATTAAAGCTTTATTTATAAGCCAATTGAAAAAGATACCAAACTGCGAACGTCAAGCTGAAGCATTGACGGTTCGTATGCAAAAGGCTGTCCTTCTGGGTTCACTTAATCTGGTCCGACAGCACTGTTCTTCATTATATAATATAACGAAGGTAGCTCTAAAAAAGCATCCAATAGCGTTTCTGGCCACCGCGTAAGAACAACAGCGGCAAGGGACAGGGACACCTACAGAACAGTGAACTGAAAACACCTCGAGCAAAAGAATCGCGCTCTTGCTTACCTTTCAGGACGGAAGTAGCAAAAGCGGATAAGAGTACGTAAGGCAAGAATGGGAGAGGTTGTTTTAGTGCGGTATTACCACAGCACGTGGTTGAGTCCCACACGAACAAGTGCGTAAAGGCATTTTTTCCTCTCCTAAACTTGTTTTGTAAAAAAAAAAAAAAAAAAAAAAAAAAAATATTTCAATTGTTCCAAGATTTTTTTCTACAAACTTATCCGCCATTACAAAAAAACCTTCCACATTTGTAACTAAGGAAACAATCTGATCGACAAGTATAAAAACTATAAAATAAAGAAATTTCAACACAGATGACAATATTAAATATAAAATTGAAAAAGTGTTAAAAAATATGGTCCTCAACTACCCTGGGAGTAATTTTTCTAAGTAAATATATAAACTAAGCTTAAAGCTAATACGTAACACACAACGGTAAATAAATTAATAATAGACTGTAAGAAAATATGAACAATGACCCTGCGCGGCTCAACATTAAAGGATTCAAATGGCATGAAAAAAAATCTTCTACAAAATAAATTTTTTCTATTTCTAAGAATAAGCGTAAACATCCTAAAAACTCCTATACTAAACAGTTTTCTTATAAAAGAACACAACTAAAATTTTTAAGACGCATGTGGGACTTAAAAAAAAAATGTACTATAAGGTTCGTAAATAGCTCAATCGATGCGTTTTTAAAAAATAAAAAGGATAAAAAGCTCACATTTTAACTTTCTTAAATTTTTTTTATAATTTTGCCAAAAAACGATTTTTTGAAAATTTTAAAATCTAAAAAAAATATATCTGGAACTGATTGATCGGATTCAAACATATGGCAGAATTTGTCCCCCTGAGAGACCTATTATTTGGTAAAAAAAAGATGCTTCTAACTATAACGGTTCTCGAGATATTGGGACAAACGTAATGTTAACATACACACACACACACACACACCCGGACATTTTTTCTAAACATCATTTTTGACATCCTGGGGTCGAATTATGTCGAGAAATGTCAAAAAATTGCAATTGAGGATTTGAGGGTAAAACAATACTTCCTCTATGAGGAAGGAATATAATAAAAAAAGAAAGTTAATGATAAGAAGACATTGCAATTAATTTAAATTGATGTGATCATTTGGAAATTTTAATTAATTAAAAATTAATTAAATAAAATAAAGATAAAGAATAAAATGAAGAATATGAGGAGTAACTTACTTTAAAAAGTTTACCGATCAACACTCTCTGCTCTTAATATTTTAGAACCTTTTTCCAATATAACCAATAAATGAATGTGTGGTAAACCACGCTTTTGAAATTCAATAACATAAACATAAGACTTTACTTGTCCAAATAGTTTATCATCTACTATAGTTTCGATTAATTTTTTTACTTTTAAATGAAAGACTCTTGCAACTTGTCAGGTTTATTAGAAGCTGACTGATTAAGTAATAAATTTTCTTAAATTTCTTTCTATTATGAACTACATGTCATTGTAATAAATGAATCTGGTCTACCATGAAAAGCTACATAATGGTCATTGCATATTCATTTAGTTTTAACATGTTACGAGGTGAATTTATAAATGTTGAAGGCAGTATCAACATCTTGCCAACATGTACATTATTTCCAATTTCTTGATTATCTAAATGATCAATTAATCCTTTGTAAATTTTACTTCTTAATTTTGTTTGATTACCGTCAAGTGGGGCTATTTTGTGCACAAAGCCGCTCTTTTTTCACTCTATGCTTCATTAAAATTCAGAATTTGAAAAAAATAAAGAATTTATTTATTCAGTTATGTTGTAGATATCTTTTTTAAGGTGTCCTATGAGTTAGCCGACAAGAAAAAATTTTTTGTCTGAGTTATAGAAACTCAAAGTTGTGCTCAAAATAAACCCCATGGTGGGGCTATTTTGTGCATCAAAGTTTGCTTATTAAAAAAGTTGTTTAAAAAATTTTTTTTAACGTTTTTGCTGTATGAAGTATTATTTTTAGATATTCTAGAGTACAATAAAGAAAAACCAAGCCAAAAATATTTTTTTTCTTGGAATTGTTTAACTTATTTGAAAGTAAAGCACCAAAATTTCACAAAAATGTAGATTTACAAAAAAAGTTATTTCTTTAAAAAAATTTTACTTAAAATAACTTCTTTAAACTTTTTAAGTTATTTTAAGAGAATATGTTTCAAAACTAACTTGAAAAGCATGTAATTATTAATGTTACTTTTTTGAGGTTTTTAAGGGACCATGTGTAAAACTGAGATTTTATGCTTATTTCATGTCTTTTTTAACAAACCTAAGACAAAAATGTTTCAAAACGAAATTCTAAAGTAATTTTTACTAACTACTAAACAAATTGTTAGAAAAAACTTGATTTTAAAGAATGCACAAAATAACCCACCAAATTCTGGTTTTTCAGTTTTTTACACTTTTTTCTTAAAATATACAATAAAAAGTTAGCGCATCAGGTATACATCATCACAACTCAATTGTCAACAAGTATTATTAATACTTTTAGAAACACTTTTATACTTCCGGAGATCTGAACAGAATTTTGAGAAGTTTGAAAATTTTCATCTTGATTTTTACGACTTTACGATTTTTTTCTGATTTCTAAAATAAAGAATTAAGTAAATTCATTAAGTACTCTCTGTAGCTTAGTTATCAGAAAATATTTATACCAAATAGCTAATCTAATCATTTGAATATAAAGATTTTATTCATTAAAAACCTCGCGTGCACAAAATAGCCCTACGTCGCACAAAATAGCCCCACTTGACAATATTTTTACAAAAATGTAACCTAACTTTTTCAACTTTGACATAATTATCAACTAAACATTGCTGAAACATTCTTCCACCGTATAAAAATTGATTGAATGTATAATCTCTTACTCCTATTTTATATTTTATATAAGCAGATATGGACACAGTTTGATTTCTGGTTGGCTTGTCACTATCAGTACGAATCGTATAGAGACTATAACCCTTTCTTCCTAGAGGATAAATTATAGAATATATCCAAGGTTCAACATTTGGATCAAAATGACTAACCAATTGCAATTGTTGAATCGATGTATTATAAATCGTTACATAAGACTCTGGTATTATACCTTAAGCATTCATATTAAAAATAGCAGCAACTTCATTACACCTTTAAAAATTGTAAATTAAATTTTTTTTTTTTGCTAACGCAGTTTCTATCTCAATGATCTCAGACATCATTAAAAAAGACTTTGTATATGCGTTACAATCTCTCAATAATTTGGCAATACTAAATAATATATCCACATCTAAGTTGTCATGTTTATTTTATCTATAGCAAATTGCTTCTTCTGGATTTAACAGGAATAATTGACCAAAAGATGGATCATTATCCATTTCAGGAAATAGGAAATTGTTGATTTGATAATAAATTTGACCTTGAATTATTTATCAAAATGGTCCCCGCCTTTTATTATTGAAATTAACTACATTGGCATTTTAAAATGCAAAAGCAAATGAATTATTGTAAAGTCTTATATTATTCCTAAAATGTCCAGATATCTTATGAGATCCATCTAACAATTTTTTTAATTATTGTAATATTATGAATTTTATTTCCATAATATCATTAATTTATGACTCAGTTAATAATTATTGAAAAGATATTATCGATTTCACTGAGTCAAATAATTTTTTATTTTTTATTTTTTTAAAGTTATTTTTATCTTTTAAACGATTTAATTTACAATTTGCACTATTTTTTAATTTTTGACAAAAGTTATGACTATTTTTTTCAAAAATTTCGTTATTTACTTCAAAATCAGACGGTGAAAGCAGGTTTTTTAATTGGAGATTTAAAAAACTTTGATTTTTCTTCATATATTCAATGTGTATACACTTGTCTTCTATCATAATGTTCAATAATTTCTTTTTTACCTGTCTTAAAAGATCAAAAAACTTCCTTTTCCCGGTGTTGCTGTGAAAACCGAAGTGTTGCAAACTAGCATCGATGGAATCAATGTGCTTTGGATATAAATCATACATGCGACACTCCAACAGAAATTGCAGTTGAGTAGAACTACGCAGACCTTTCTTGTTTAAATTCGTCAAATTATTAATAGTTGTCTTAATTTTGTTTGAGTCATCTACGATGAAACTTTCATCAGACCGTTGCAAATCCATGGTCATAATTATTGTAATATTATTAATTTTATTTCCATAATATTATGAATTTATCACTCAGTTAATAATTATTGAAATCGATAATATCTTTTCAATAATTTTTTTAATTCATGAGGGTATTATTCTAAAGGCAACGATACACCACCATGACTGCATCAATAATATAAAACGACATTTTACCAAGATAATGTTATAACTTGGAACATGTATGCTATTAATATTTTTTTCTGCATAAGTAAAATCATGAATATCAATGTTTTCATTCGCATAAATGACACCATTTTTTTACCTGTATGTTCGGAAACATCTATGTTTTCCATATCGATTAAGTTTCTTTATAATTTTAATCTTTTACGTTATTGTTTTTGTTATTTTGCGTGACTAAACATTCACAATTAATTTATTTATTAAACAGTTATCAATCACTTGTTTAATGAATCCACAATCGCATTTTTTTGACACTTTTAGCATTTTATAACACTAACTTTATTGAAAATAAGAAGGAAATAAAAAATTTAAACACTTTCTAAATATTGTTACTTTAGTCAGCACATTTTGCACACTTTCATTTGAATTACTGTCACTTTTCACATTTAATGTTTACCGTATATTTACTATTAGAGTCACTTTATTATTATTTATTATTTAACAGATACAGTTCATTTCTTTAATAAACACTATTTGTTCACCGTATTAAGAACTATTTAACACAAACTCTTAATAAACAATATGCATAATAATACTATACACTTTCACATTAAACACATTTCTATGATAAACACTTAATAAAAAATACACAATAATTAGCATTATTCACTTCCACATTATACACACTCAAGTTCTATTCATTAATATAACTTTCACTACCATGCACTTCTATACCACGCACTAATGTATTTATCTATCTTTTCGTTAAAGCTCGAAAATTTTTTCTCTTTTCCAAAACCAATTAAAAACCTCATTATGCAAGGGTTGGCTCAAAAAATGATGGGCTTATTTAGTCTATTGTTCGTATTTAGAAAGAAAAATTTAAATTTGAAGAATATTTGAATAATGAGGTAAAATTTCAGAATTTAATTTAATTTCTCTCTTTTCATTAAAACTCGAAAATTTTTTCTCTTTTTTTAAAGCCATTAGCCCTCATTATACAAGGGTTTGCTCAAAGGATAATGACACCCTGCAGGTAGTCTATTGTTTGTATTAAGAAATCAATTTTAAATTTCAAGGTAAGGGGCCATTCATTAATTACGTAAGCATCTCGGGGGGAGGCAGGGTTTCAAAAATCTCTACATATACTTACGTCGGGAGGAGGGGGGTGTAATAGTTAATCTTACGTAAGATTTAACTATGTATGAAAATTCACCTGAAAGCACGATATAAAGTTAAGGTGGGTTGGTCTTTTAGCCGTCACTTTTGGCCAAAAGAAAATTGACTGTAATCGTAATTAAATGCGATTACGGATAAGGAATAAAAATTTAATTATTATTTAAACAATCTTTAAACAAATTAATACTGTTAACTACAAACATTTTTTGCATTTAACCTACAAATCTGCAGCTTTTTCCTAATTTTGCAATTAACCGATCTTTAAATGATTACGGCTAAGAAATAAGCAATAAATTATTATTTAAAATTTTTTAAACATATCAATATTGTTGCCTAGCAACTTTGTTCACATTGAACCTACAGATATGAAGTTGTTCCTCATTTTGCAATTAATCGATCTTTGTATAATTATCAACAAAGAATTTAACAATAATAATTTGTTTAAAAATATTTAACTAATAAATTAATTTTGTATTTCTCTTATATAATTAGTTGAAGATCGATAAATTGCAAGGTTAGGAAAAAATTTGCATATTTGTAGGTTCTATGTGAAAAAAGTTGGTATTTAATCCTTTAGAGTGCAGGTGTCATCCTCGTATATAACTTACTTGTCACTAAGATAATTATCCATTATTCGCAACAAGTAGGGCGGTATACCTTTGTTTCTCATCAACTGGATGAGATCTTTCCATTGCACGGTATTAAACGCGTTGAATATATGTCAATAACTACCAACGCGCAGAAACCCTTTTTCTTCCCTGGTCCCAATTTGTTCTTTTCTTCTCTCCCTTGGTCCACTTCCTTCGGAACGGCGTCTACTGTGGACAGGCCCTGGTGTAAACCAAATTGGTTATCAGATAGACTATTTTCACAAGTCAAGTGAGAATAGTCAAGTGCTGCATTCTCTGCAGCACCATGTCCTCTAGAAGTTTACCCATCGTATCTAACAGAAAATAGGCCTGTAGGATGAGACTTTTATTTTGCCGGAGGAAACAAAGCCTTTATAATATGCCAGATTTTATAAACCAGACCCCGTGGATCATTTTCGACATGTCGGATACATTCCTCTAGGACGTGCCAATCTTTAATGAGTTTATGCAGGAGGGTCGTTGTGATTGTAAGACAAATTTTTGATCCTTGACCGTTTCTCCTAAGTGTACAAGACCTCTACTGGTTCGCAACCATCAGGTTGTTCCTGGAGATCATTTTTCCAACCAAGATTCCTCTTTTATCGAGCCTTGTCTCGACCTATTGCGATGACTTGGCATTAAAGTTACCTGTAATGAGAGTATCCAACTAATACCATTATTAAATTAGAATCCTGATTCTCTAAGGCTAGTTTCGGGGTCTGATCTTCGAAGCCTGACAGTTGATCGTTGGGTGAGAAATAACAGCTATACATACGTATTCCTGTCATTTCCACCCACACGAATCCACTGCTCATCTCCAGGATTGGATAATCCGAGCTTTTCGTTCAGAGCCTCAATGATGTCCTCTTGCGAAACTGTCTTACGATGGCCCTGCATTCTGATGCTCTGCATCCTTTAAGGTTTGCTCTGGAGATTCAGAGCTCTTCACCTTTTAGGGGTTTTTCCCGCAGGCGTCGCAGTTGCTCACCTCTTTTTCAGAGTTTGACAGGGCGCCTTTTTTCTCGCCTGTTTCTCTGACTGTTGAGTGTTCGGTTTTGTAAGCTGTATAATCACGTCTGTCTGTGACTAGCAGCGCTTCGGTCTTTTTCAGAGCCAATTACAGGCCTCTGTCTTCCACCCAGCTCTATGCCAATCTCAGGCATTCGTTCACCAATACGCCCAGAGCTTCTGCAGTTTCGGTAGTGCACATGAAAAACGCGCCGTCCGCGAAGCCGCGAAACCGCAAAGTCGTGAGACCGCGAAACCGATGAACACCGCACCTTATTTAGGACTGGTTAGAACTGTTCTTTACTTGTTTCAAACTATTTAATACAAGTTTCTAACTATTTAGAACTAGTTTAAAACTACTTAAAACTAGTTTAAAAGTACTTTTAACTTTTTTCAGTTTTTTAAAACTGATTCTAAAAACTAGTTTGAAATTGTTTAGAACTAGTTTAAAAGTAGTTTTAACTGTTTCCAGTTTTTTAAAACTGACTGAAACTCGTATAAAACTGTTTAGGATTAGTTAGAACTGTTCTTAACTTGAACAAAACTATTTGAAACAAGTTTCTAACTATTTAGAACTAGTTTATAACTGCTAAAAACTAGTTTAAAAGTAGGTTATACTGTTTCCAATTCATGGACTGTGATATTTTGCCTACCCCCTCTCGCCCTTAAAAATATTACCTGATGACCCCTTAGGACTGGTTAGAACTTTTTTTAACTTGTTAAAAACTATTTAAAACAAGTTTCTAACTATTTAAAACTAGTTTAAACCTGCTAAAAACTAGTTCAAAAATAGTTTTAATTGTTTTGAGTTTTTTAAAATTGTCTGAGAGTCGTATGAACTGTTTAGGACTGGTTAGAAGATTTAACAATAATACTTTATTTAACAACTTTAAAGTAATAATTTAATTTGCATTATTTTTCTGTAATTAGATAAACCTCGAAAAATTGCAAAATTAGGAGAGACAAGAATAATTTGCTTAAAAATATTTAAATACTTATTTAATTTTTATTCCTTACCCGTACAGTCGCATAAAAATTAGTTAATTGCAAAATTAAGTTTCAAATTTCGTCGTTTATTTGATGTTACTTAAAGTAAATTCTCTTTTGTAGTTTTTTGATAGATTCGTTAAATTACCTACTTTTATTTTTTAAAAAATAAAAATCTTTAAATTATATCAAATAATGATGTGTTTAAGTGCAATTAACATTTTTCTGATGACAGCATACTTTCAAACGAATTTAAGGGCAGTTATACAAAAATATTACTTAAAAATAGGGGGGGGGGGGCCCGAAAAATCTTATGTATGCTTAAATGGGGGAGGGGGGGGTCAAAATTACTAAAATCATGCTTACGTAATTAATGAATGACCCCTAATTTGTATAATGAGCAGTGGGTTTCCTTTTCCGTTTACTTTTAACAAATACCTTTTTTCTCTAACCAAGGAACCAAGTATAAAAGTATCCTTTTTCTTTAACTGTTAACGCTTTTCCGTTAACTTTTAACGCTTACCTTCAGTACTCGTTTCTTATATAGAATAGGAAAAAATGATTGGCTTATTTAGTCTATTGTTCGTATTTAGAAAGAAAAATTTAAATTTGAAGAATATTTGAATAATGAGGTAAATTTTCAGAATTTAATTTAATTTCTCTTTTTTCATTAAAACTGGAAAATTTTTTTTCTTTTCCTAAAGCCATTGACTTTCATTATACAAGGGTTTGATTGAAGGATAATGACACCCTGCAGGTAGTCTATTGTTTGTATTAAGAAATAAAATTTAAATTTCAAGGTAATTTGTATAATGAGCTGAGAGTTTCCTTTTCCTTAAAATTTTAACAAATACCTTCTCTCTCCAACCAAGGACCTAGGTATAAAAATATCCTTTTTCGTTAACTGTTAACGCTTTTCCGTTAACTTTTAACGCTTACCTTCAGTACTCGTTTCTTATATAGGAATATCTAATGCTCTAGAGAAAATTTGTTCAGAGTTTCCTAAATTTTTTACATATGTAATAAAAAATAGTGTCTTTTTCAATAGAAATATCTCAAAATCGAAGTCTTGGAATTTTGATTTTTTCCTTTTAACGCAGTTACTGATTGATAAAGAAAATTTTCTTATAAATACGTTTAATTTTTCTCATAAACACGCGTGTTGAAAGTGCTGTATTTGTAGAAACGTTGCATTTCATAAATTCATAACTTCCGTAATTTCCATATCATAAAAAATTAAATAATGCGTAAGTATTTTCTTTTTCTTTCATATAAAATACAGAAAACAAGTATTACATTGAAAAAAAAAGTTTGAATGAAAACTTTTGCGAATATTAGGACTTAAAGGGAGGTTCCAGTGATTTTTTTTTTAAAAAATCGAAATTATTTTTTGTCTATTTTTGGTTAGTATAATTATCTAAAAAACGGGAAAAATAATCTATAGTAAAAAAAAACCACGAAAATTTGTATTTTTTATTAATTAACTAACTGTAGTATGTTAATTTTTAAATCAACAGTTTTTCTGATGCACCGCTTGAAAGAGCAGTTTTTAAACTATAAGAAATGTATATTGTTACATTTGAAGGGTAAATGTATATAACTATTTATATAATTTTTTCTTATTGTGCTTTACTATTTAAAAATAATGGCGAACTTTAAGTTAAATTTTTTGAACATTTGGTCCTTCAAACTTTAAACGCGTTTTTCTCGAAACTGCATATCTTCCTCTTGTTTACACTCTTATTTTGACACTATTCATCGAAATAACTTGAAATTTGGACACCATGTTCCTTGAACGTGTAGTTTTCGTGTAAACTAGGATTTGTAAGATCCATTAATATTTAAGAAAGTTCCCGGTAAAAAGAGGTTGATTAAAACGCATAAATTGGCATTTAAAAAAACAGTCATTTGAATGCTGACAGATGCCTACTAATTCCGTTTTTGTCCTCAATGCCATTTTATGCATTTTCTTGATTGATATTTGTTTCATTTTAATCATTTTGAATGCTCACAAATTTTATGAAAAAAATTGAATGCGTTTCTTTACCTTCAAGCGAAACACCACCAATTAGATCCAAATGCCATTAAATGCTTTGTGATAATGTATCAAATTAAATGCCATTCAATGCTTTCAAGAAAACAATTTTGAACGCAGTCAATACCTCAAGAAGTTTAATGCCATTCTATGCCTTAAAAAGACGCCATGGAGATATCGTTAACTTGTACATTCTTTGCAGCGCGTCGTCGTGGCATCTTTCTATTTTGTGTCGTTCGATCTATTTTCACTAAATCGCGTTATTGAAGTGAAAAACAAAGTGATTTCGTGTCTAATACTAACGGTTTACCTGAAAAAAGAGAAGAAGTGAACAGAAACATAAGTTTGCTACTATGCAGCTGAAGTTAACTTATTAACATATTTAAACTTAAAAAGTAAAATACTGATAAGGACAATAATCACAGTAGAACATAACAATCAGATGTTCAATTTTCCCTTGCAATGGCTGCTGATTTGTTTTTAGGCATTTAAAGGCATTCATACAAAAACGGAATCAAAGCGCATTGAAACATTACAATGCGTTTTAATCATATTCTTTTTACCGGGTTATGGATATACACCCCTGTTCATAAATGCTGTCCTTCCGGTTTATTGTTAGAACAATAAACAAACAATAAACCGGAAGGACAGCATTTATGAACAGGGGTGTACTTCCGAATAGAGCGTACCTCCGATTTTAATGAAACTTGGTATACTTACGTATTTCGATGCGCTAATTACGAAAATCATAGTAAAAATTGGCGCAAATTTGATAATCATGGTGAAAACCATAAAAAACCATGAAAATCTGAGTTTTTGACATATAATTCTTTAAATATTAGAAATATCGAAAAATGTTTCATACAAAAATGCAAGAAAAATGCAAAAAACTAGAAATCACCATAAATACGTTATTTATAACGTATTTTACGTATTTTTATGTTATCTTCGAAGTTGGCTTGTTATTTCGGGGGGCTTCGTCTCCCGAAAGGGCTAGTCCCTAACCCCCCCCCCATGTCTTGGACAATCTAGGGGGGTTGGGGTGCCATACTTAAAATGGAATGTAAACAGCGGTGGGAAAACCTATAGTTGTGTTGGTTTTTAAAGTATTCATCATAAAAATGATAAAGTTTACAATTTTTAAATATGATTTTCGTAATTACTGCATGAAAATTACGTAAATTACGTAATTTTACGTTATTACGTAATAGTACGTAATAAATGTAATGTTACGTTATTACGTAATAGTACGTAATAAATGTAATGTTACGTAATGAACGTAACATTACGTAATTAACGTATTGTTACGTAATCAACGTATTGTTACGTAATCAACGTGTTGTTACGTAATCAACGTATTGTTACGTAATGTAATAACGTAATTACGACTGTAGATAATTTAATATTGATATAGTGTGGGTATTTGGTCACATATATGGTGATTTATGTTTTTTGCAATTATTTCGTAAACTAATTGGTTTCAGTAAAAAATGCATCAAACATAAAATGTGTATTTTAATGAGATCTATATCTTTTGTATAAATTTGTTTTTTATATTTGCAATATGTAAAGAGATAAATGCAAAAAACCAAAATTTTCATGATTCTTTATACATCTTTTTTACCATAAAATTCAAATTTGCGCCAATTTTCACTATGATTTTCGTAATTAGCGCATCAAAATCCGTAAGTATACCAAGTTTCATCAAAATCGGAGGTACGCTCTATTCGGAAGTACACCTAATATTTTTTATCCTAGTTTACACGATAGCCAAAATGGTACAGATTAAGAAACTATTTAATTTTTTTATTTCACATTAACCGTTGCAGAGAAAAAGTGTAAACAGCTTTTAGAGAGAACCACTTTCGGCTGCCATTTTCTAAGACTTTATTAACAAAAACAAAAAATTTTTTAATTACTTTAAGAGTTGTATTTTATTGTTAAAAAAAATTTAAGAAATAAATATTTTTTTTACTTTAAAAAAAATCTTTGAAAAAAGCTTAAAATCACTGGAACCTCATATTAAACAAAATTAATATTAAAAAATTAATAATTGTAAGAAATAACCATTTATAAATCATTAAATATCTTATGATACTCTGAACAGAGAACACGAAAACCAAACTAAACATAAGCACTATTTTGTTTTGTCTTTTACCACATAATCAAAATCGGAACTTCAAGTCATTTCATTTTTGTTAATTCTATTATTAATAGTTTTTCTTTTTTTTTTGTTTATGGTATAACGATAGAAAACCTATTTTTAAGTTTTCTGAGTAAAAGTGAGTAAATATTATAAATTTTGAAAAAAATTTAAAGAAATATAGTAGTATTCTTAAAAACACACACTTTAAATCCTACACAATTTTTCGGTATCTTCAACAGTTTTCAAGGTAATCGCTAATGAATATATCAAATCTTGAAAATGAATAGAGTAGTACAGTAGAATATCGTCACCTTAACATGCAAACCCCGGAACTCCACTTTTATCAAAAATAACTTTTTAATGTAATTCGTTGCATTTTCCATAAATGAATACATATTTAAAAAGACATGACTCTAATACAATAAATAATGTGAAAAAATCATAATTGAAAATCGCGAAATGTACAGGAATTAATGGTGCGTGTCAGCAGTTTTCTTGCTCTCCTGTAAAGTTGCGTCAAATAAAGTTACGAGGTTTGCATGTTAAGGTGATGATATGGTAGCATATTTTCAGAATTTCAAAAAAATGGTCTGAACAAAAGATGTAGGTTTCATAGAAGTACATATTTTATGTTCCATACATTTTCTCAGAAAAGTTGCTAATTTTTGTTAAAAATGCAAGAGCCCATTAAAAGCAACAAATGCTTAGGTGAACTTGAATAAAAGACAAACACTTTTTATAGTACGTAACCTCTTTTCCCCTGCAATTGTATAAAAATACGTTTCAATTTTTATGGTACCCGAACCCTCTTGTACGTGGTTCGTACTTTTCACGGTTTCCGTCTTAAAATTCAAGTAGTCAATAATTTTCTTCATTATTTCTGTAATCAGCGCATTAAAATACTTCAGTATATATGTAGTTTTATCTAAATCTGCGAGTTCACCAATTAGGAACTTTATCCAATTTTTTATGTCAGTTTTACACTTTTTTTAAAATTAGTCTCCAGTCACTTTAATTAAAATTATAAATGTTTGCAATTCTATTTTATTTTATTTATTTTTAGTTTTATATGTAAGAAAAATTATAAATAATAATTTTCTTAAAACTAAATTTATTGAATGCATTAATTTTTTATGAAACCAAAGTATAAAGAATCAATTAATTGTACGATTATATGATCATTGAAGGATTTCTTTCATACACGGATTTTTTCATTTTAAAATACAAGTTTATAATCTATTTTTTCAATGTCTATTATTTAATCTTAATACATAGAAATTTCGACCTTAGATTTAGAAAATATTGCTGAATATTTCCAGTATTTTTTAAGATGACAAATGTTTGCTTCTTGGGTAAAAAATATATTTCTTTTAAGTTTTGAAATTTTCTGTAATTTTTCCTGCAATACATTTCTGAGTGTATTTCAATAAATGTGAAATATCCATAAAATATGATTAACCACCAGATTTAATAAAACTTTTAGTTACTTTATTTTTTTTAGTTACTTTAACTAAGCTTTACTGAACTGCAAATTTAAATATTGCGAACCTTTCACTGCAAGGTTCAAGAAAGATTCAGGAAATATCTGGTGCTTTACTGGGTATCAGAATATTGTTAGTTAAAAATAAAATAGAATGTTATAGTTCTAGGCAAATGGAAAATCAATAACACACTGTTTCAAAATAATACGAATAGAAAGTTACTAAAAAAGATAATTAGAAATATACTTTTAAATGGATAGATAAAAATTAGTAATCGAATAGACCCGTCGTACAAATTCACTTTTTTATTTTTCCTGTAGTTCTGCTTTAGCCGTTTTGTTGAAAAATCCATGATGTATTGTCAAATTAATACATCATGACTCCAATTGGAATCTTACGATTCAATTATTTGAAAGTAAGAAGGAAATCTTAATTGCCATGGATATTCCTTTTTGTAAATAAATATTAATCGTTCGATTTCATCAATAAAATAATGAAACTTATGTTTGTTATCTCTAAGTGTTTACTTTATTAAGTAGAATTGTAATAAAGACATTAAGAATTTATTATTCTAAGATTAATAACGCTTCTAAATATAATTTACATTTTTCATACAAATTAAGCACCCATGATTGCAATGAAATTTATGTAAAGTGTACACTGCACAATTTTTTTCAAGTTTGTGAAAAAAAAATTTGATATTTTCTATTTGAAAAATAGGTAAAGTACTTTTTCATTGTGACGCACCGACCGACGAATATTATAAACATGTAAGCCCTGTTGTGCATTCGTTGTAAACTAGGCTACTCTCTAGGTGTTTAGGTAAGCAAGAGATTCTTTAATGTGTTAAGTATGTAAGTCAATGTCTTTTTGAAATAATAAAACGCAACGTTTTTTATCCCTATTACAAATTAATTAAAAAAAGACATTTTTAAATGTTAGAGTCGATTTGATGTGGATTTATTAAATTACAAAATACCAAAACTGCAAATAACCTTATGACATTACCAACTAATTATATTAACACATTTTATAAAATAGCACCAAAGAGTTTCAATGCCAATTTCTTAATTTTAAAACAGTTTATTGTTTTCGATAAATCTAATATATGTGTGCATGGTTTTCACAAGTGTGACAGTAAAAAAACAGAAGCATATATTTTTTTAATATCAGGAATTACTGTATACCAAAAAGATGATTTCCATGACATTTTATTTTACATTAAAAACTACTTATTTCTTTATGCAGAGGAATTATTTACTTTCATATACAACTAAATAAAACAATAAATTTATGATTTACAATTAAACAAAGCAAACGTAAGCACGCGCGTTCCTGCGCGCGCTCGATCTCGTTTTAATAAATTATGAAAGTAATTATTCAAAAATTTCTTTTCTTTCTTCTTTATACACTTGAACGCACAATCCTCTGCCACATTCACAGATAAATTTTCGTTCATGTATATTCTTCTTTTCCAACCTACTCGCACTCTAACCTAACTCTTACACTAGATCGCACACATACATTCCCTAATATAAACCCAAATTTGAACTTAATAACGAAAAATCTCGCTACCGGGTTTCGAACGTCGGTTCTAACGCACGACGATGCTTGAGACGGCGCCTTATACCCCACGGCCATTCAAGAATACGTAAGAATACCTGGAATGCAATGAATGACACTTAACTATAGCATGATAGACGTTACGTTTCCTCGATTCCTCGACTGTTGAATAAATTTTAAGTGGTAAACATTTGGAACTATTTTGAGAATTTCGTAAACACCTTTTGTTACTTATTAACTAATAATTTCTTACTCTGTTTTACTACACCAGGATTTAAGTTTACGCTGATGCTAAATCTAAGCTTATGTTATGAAAAGTAGCGCGAAATTCAAAAATAAAAATTTAAAGATAAATTTGTAGATTATAATTAATGATTGTTATATAAACAGAAAAATTATTTCTAATTGACGTATTTATAATTTTAAAAAAGTCCATCTCAGAAAAAATAGCTTAAAAACTTATTTTAAAGTCTAAATAATTTTTTTTTATAATAATAAATATTCTTTTAATAGGCATTAAAATTGTAGTCAGTAAACTATCTTTTTTTGTTTATCAATTATTAGATAATATTGGATATTAAGTAAACATTAATTTTTTAATCAGAATAATTTATAGAAATATTTTGAAAACATTTTATTTAGAATCTTTCAGTCTTTAACTTCAAAAAAATTTCAAATTTTTAACTTTAAAAGAATTTTAAATGTATATTTTTTTAAAATTATGACAGTCTAATTTATTTAAATTATTTTAATTTTAATTCTTTTATAATTAATTTTTAAAGTTAAATTTATGAAATTTATTCTAATTGTTAAGTAACACTTTTTAATTTAAATTGGAAAAATCTTGGAATACTGTAGTGGCAAATAATTTAAAAAAATTGTTGTTTACAAACATTTTCTAAATTATAAAAAATACTCTTAAAATCAAATTTTTTAAATTTATAAGAAACTCACTTTTTATAATCCTACTTTTTTAAATTTTTCAAGATTTCAGTATTTTTTCAAATCTTTAGTGAAATTTTTGATTTAAAATCTTTAAAAGCTTTCACTTTCTAATAAATTTTTGCATTATTTTTAAACTTAGGAGTCGTTCACAAACTACGTCACACGCCTAGGGGGGGGGGGGTCGAAAAATGCCAGTTTACCCATGTAAAAGTATAACGTTAGGGGGGGGAGGTCCAAAAAGGTCTTGTACAGCTTGACGTAGTTTGTGAAAGACCCGTTAATTATTATTTAATTTTTAGAAAATTAATGAGTCATATAACTTAAATATATATAGAAATATATATAATCCTATAGCGTAGGAATAGACACTCCGTTAAGTTTAATCGACTGCTTGATGATTTTTTCGGTAATTATTTAGAATCGCGGCTTTTGCGAATTTTTAAGTTACTTTAAACATTTTAATATCAGTTTTAGATTTATTGGTTTAATAAATATTTACACCTTTACTATTATTTTTACAGGTGTAAACATGCTCAGGGTTGTATAGGAGACTGTAGTGATACACAGAGGTGGGTAGTCTTCACCTGACCTCAAGTGACCGGTGACCGTCACAGAACCGAAATAATATAACAATAATTCTTGTCAAAAAATACAGTAATTACCGCACGGCCGAAGGCCGTAATGGGATGTTTTCCTATCGGCCAGCTTGAAAAAAAGAGAGAGTGAGAAGGACAGTCCTAGGGGGAGGGGGGGGGTGCCACTAAACAGACTGATATAAAATACGCCGACTTCACGTATTAGTGGCACCCCAACCCCCTCCTAGCTTGTCCCCCTCACTCTCTCTTTTTTTCAAGCTGGTCGATAGGAACACTGTATTTTTTGATAATAATTATTGTTATATTATTTCGGTTCTATGCCGGTCACCGGTCAGTTGCCGCCAGTGCTCCGTCACTACACAACTTTGGCCTTAGGGTGAAGTTCCATACGATGGAGTAGGGTATCAGTGGATTACAATAGACCAAACAGATAATTGGTCACAATGGAAAGTTTTTTCTGATTAGTCTATTCTATTCCTCTGATAATATACTCCTTCGCATGGGTCTTCACCCTTACGTAAGTGATCACTTTTAAAAGGATGAATAACTGCCTGTCTTAGTGCAGTTAAAAAATTGAAGTTTTTTGTAAAAATAAAAAAGCAGGTAAACTTTTTCAACCTCCCCCACTGGATTATTTACTTTGGTGCTAAAATACACCACTTAGGCTTGGTCCCGATCAAAAAACTTAAAAATTCGCAAAAGCCGCGATTCTAAATAATTACCATTCTTTCTATTGTACTCATAAATAAATATGCAATCATATTTCAATCTTTATGAACATATTTTTGGTTTTCACCGACTTTTGAATCAATTTTAATTTCTTTACGAAAGAGTAAAACATGTGAACCACGTCATAAGCGCGTGTCGTATTTTACTTGACGTTTTTTCGCGACGCCATACATAAAACGTCAGAATAACGCGACATAAAATTCACTAAACAAAAACATCACTGCTCAGAAATTGTTAACTTTAAAGAAATAAAACTGTTAGGTTAAAGTAAATTATTTAAATTAAATTCAAAAAGAATAAATCAAGTGCTTATCAAGTTCTAGAATAGTGAAGCCAACTCAAGAATATGCCCCCTACTTTTTCTGAATGATAGCAAGAATTAACAAACCCGTAAGTAAAATAATCAAATATAATTTTGAAAAAAAAATTAATTTTTACAAAATAATTATAAAAAAATTTTATAATGGTGAAACATACTCAGTAATATACTCCGTAATTTTTGAAACTGATGACAAGAATTAACAACCTTTTAAAAACAACCCTTAACAAACAAATAGAAAACGAATTCGAAAAAAATTATCAATTTATACAAAAAAATTCTAATTAAGTTTTAAAATAGTAAAACATGTTTAGAAATATACCCTCTACTTTTCAAAATTGATAATAGTCACTAACAACTCTTGAAAACCACCCTTAAGTAAAGTAGTTAAAGATAATTTTTTATTTTTAGAAAAAAATTATAAACAAGTACTAAAATGGTAGAACATACTTAATAATATGTTCCCTACTTTTTAAAATAATAAAATAAGAAGAATTTAAGACCCCTAAAAACCACCCTTGAGTAAAGTAATCGAAAATATTGAAATACCTACTAATCGAAAATTTTAAACAAAAATTATATTCAAGTTCCAATATCGTAAAAAAAATTAGAGAGATTATTCCGTAGCATGTTTCATCGTTTTAGAACGGGAGTAGAATTTTTTTATAGAAATTGATAATTTTTTCGAAATTAATTTTGATTATTAATCTTGAATAGACTTTTTTGTAAGAATTGATCATTTTTTTCAGAATTTTTTTCGATTATTTTACTTAGGTGTGGTTTTTAGGGGTTGTGAAGTTTTGTTATCTATTAGAAAAATTAGGGTCATATTTCTGTGTATGTTCCATCATTTTAGAATTTGATTATAATTTTTTTCTTGACATTCATAATTTTTTTCACATTTATTTTCAATTATTTTAGTTTGAGATGGTTTTTAGGGATTGTTAACTTTTAGTTAATTGTAAAATTAAATTAATTAATTGATAATTATAATAATTGATAAGTTAATTAGTGTTACTGAAATTATAAATTTTCAACTTACAGTATGAGAAGAACAGATATTCATGGATATTAAAATTTAATATCTAATTATTCAAGCATAGTATCTTAGATATTAAAAATATTAAGTCTAATGACTAAGATGTTAAGTTTGAATTTTTATTTTTCTCAGTGTAAGTATATAAATTGTTTATTCTCCCTTTTACGAGTTCGACGGGCTCCCGTTCCCTTTACAATTTCTTACATATTATATACATCGAGTCTTAACCTACATCGCCAAACGCTATCATACAATCTACCTATTTTTTCCAGTGCCAGGGCTTCAGTTTCTTAACCGTAGTGCTCTCATAAGCGAGCCTTGCGACTTTACTTAATCCTTATTATTTACTTAGTCCATTTTTAAGTACCCCGTCCCTAATTTAATTCGCTCTTTCCGTCCTTCTTACTCCTTCATCCATACTTCCCCTTGCCCACTATCATCCAAAACCCAGCCTACACACTCCCCTATGCCCTTTCCTTCCTCATTCACTCCAGTACATTTATCCAGCACATGCGCCCAATCCTCTACCTCAAACCCACATATCCTATACATCTTCTCCTTATCATTCATCCAATATCTACACTCTTTCATACCCTCACCCATCCTAAATCTTAACATTCTATTTCACTTTTTCTCTTTCTTTCATGCATTCAAATACCTTGGGACACCTTCATTCTTCACCATCCTATACCATCTATTGTATCTAGATTTCTTGATTTTCTCCCATCTCTCCTCCTGATCCCTTTCCCTCATAATCTTTTCCAATTCCTCCCAACTCCTCGCCTATTTTCCTTTTTCCTCCTGTCTTACCACCCATCTTTCCTTCTCCAAACCAACTCTACTCTCCGCCCCATTCTCCTCTCTTTCCCTAACAGCCTTCCAACACATCAGTGCTATTGTGCTCTCTCCTCCTTTCCTTAGCTTCTCCTCAAAACCCCAAACCCTTTTCCTTTGCCTCACCATCATTTTATCTTTACTTAATTCTTCTCGGATATTATACCTTTTTCCTAAGATGAAAAAAATGCATGGATCAGCTGTTTATTTTTTCCCTAGGGAAAAAATAGAAGCCATTTTCACACGGCCGAAAAAGTAAATGGGTGAAAATTCGTGAAGTGTGCCTCGGATTTTCCAAGGGTTGTAATTTCTAAAGAACACTTCATGAAAATAAAGTACTAATATAGACATAAACAATCACCAAGTTTTGTTGAAAAATATTCATTTGTTTATTTTTTATAAACAATTGAATTTTAATGCACCATATTTTTTAAACTTTTATTTCTCAGCAATGAATTATCCGATCTTGATGAATTTCATACACGCAATTAATGAAGGTTAGAGGTTTAAAAAAAATTTTTTTTCATTGTTGACCAACATTATTTATTGTAAAAAATAATTGTTTTTAATAAACAAATGAATAATTGAGTGTGTTCTGGATTTCTTTTGTAAATTTTATTTTCAGAAACTCAAAATATATATATCAAGGATTAGATATCCAAAATAAAAAGTTGGTAGATCGAAATAGTTTATTAACTATGAATTTTTTTGTGAGCGCGGTCGCGTCGATCCGTGCGACACTCCCAGCCGCATGGCTGCACGAGTTCGTTCGACGCTCTCGGCGAATATCGCGTAATATAATTATAAAAACGAAAATTCAAAATAAGGGTTAAAAATGCAAAATTCATAGATAGTTTATTGTTTATTACTTATTATTATTTATAATAATATATTTATCAAGATTTTTTTTTTTTTTATTTAATATAAATATCACATACTTAACTCAGTAGTTTTTTCAATATGCTCAGAAACTTTTTGAAATTTAATTTCGTCCTTTCCACTAGGTTTAAGTCAATGTAACTAACTAGTTTTTTTTTATAGTTTTTGCCTTTGAATTTAAAGTATTAAAACATTTACCTATTACTGGTATTTTAATAAATTATCTAAATTGTTACTGAAGTTAAATATATTTCAATAAACACACTGTTAAAAACTTTAAGTACATATGTTTTTTTGGTTATTTTTATACACGAATTTAGTTGAAAATTATATAAATAAGACTTTGCCAGTTAAACGCTAACAAATTAAACTTTCTTTTTATGAAAATAAATTATATTTTTTATAAATACCTAAATATAAACATATTATTGTCACTGATAATAAATTATATTAAACAATAATTTTTTAAACTAATTCTGCTACTAAAGTCTCTCTCTCTCTAAATCTGAAGTTTTGAAAAATAACTATTTGATGGTCATATTTTACTAATTAAAAAAGAGAAAACTCGTTGAACCTTGAAGTAGTAAAAACCTACTAATTGAATTGGTAATTTTTAGTGAAAAATTTATCTGAAACAGGATATTTACATTTTAATTAAAAAAATAATATTATATCAAAAATCGTAGTAATTTATTTATAGCTTTAAATTTATCTAAATGTCCATCTACTTAATGCACTAATTTATTTTCCTTAATATTGTGTCCATAGCTGAAAATTGAACAAATGTTAAAAGTAAATTTCAGGTTAGTTACACTTTCTTGATTTTTGTTAACAATTCTCTATAACTCGACATTTGAAGCATATTCATATGAAACTGCTTTAAAGGTTAAATTATTTATTTATATATATATAAGGGAACAATATCGTTTTATATACAAAAAAACAAGAATTTAGAATTTTTTTCTGATTAAGTGAATCAATCATTTTGAATTAATAACTATTTCTGTTAGTTAAAAAGGAATAAACTATATTAATACTGCATTACTAATTAAATGTCTCAAAAGTCTACTATTTCAGTTTTAGAGAGTGTATTTGTAACTTTTATTTTAATTTTTCATTTTTATAATAAAACTTTCTTTTCATGAAAATAAATTGTATTTCTAATGAATATCTAAATAACAAACATATAATTTTTACTGATAATACATTATAATAAACAATATTATTCTAAAATACTACTACTATAAATTTGCATTTTAAACCCTTATTTTGAATTTTCGTTTTTATAATTATATTACGCGATATTCGCCGAGAGCGTCGAACGAACTCGTGCAGCCATGCGGCTGGGAGTGTCGCACGGATCGACGCGACCGCGCTCACAAAAAAATTCATAGTTAATAAACTATTTCGATCTACCAACTTTTTATTTTGGATATCTAATCCTTGATATATATATTTTGAGTTTCTGAAAATAAAATTTACAAAAGACATCCAGAACACACTCAATTATTCATTTGTTTATTAAAAACAATTATTTTTTACAATAAATAATGTTGGTCAACAATGAAAAAAAATTTTTTTTAAACCTCTAACTTTCATTAATTGCGTGTATGAAATTCATCAAGATCGGATAATTCATTGCTGAGAAATAAAAGTTTAAAAAATATGGTGCATTAAAATTCAATTGTTTATAAAAAATAAACAAATGAATATTTTTCAACAAAACTTGGTGATTGTTTATGTTTATATAAGTACTTTATTTTCATGAAGTGTTCTTTAGAAATTACAACCCTTGGAAAATCCGAGGCCCACTTCACGAATTTTCACCCAAATGCGTTTAGACCCTGCCTACAGGCATCTAAAAGCGCCATTTTTGTGCTTGTGGGATAACAAATTCATTTACCTATTCCACAACCTTCCCATTGAATCTCAGCACCTCACCCCTTACATTTTTCCTTTTTCTGAATCTTACCACTTTCATCTTATCCACATCCACCCACAAGTCTCTCTTACACACATACTTCTCAAATTCACTCAGTAACAACCTCATTCCTCTAGCATCCTCTGAAAGCAACACTACGTTATCAGCGTACGCCAGGGTATATACACTGCGATTGAACCGGAAGGACAGCATATATGAATCGCAGTGTATCCCCGATCTCCCTAGCACTACTCCTCCTTTCCCTCTCCTCCATAACCTTTCCTTCAAATCCGCTATCAGCAGATTGAAAATGAAAGGACTCAGCGGATAACCCTGCATTAACTCTCTTCCCAGGCAGAATTCCTTTCCATACTTCCCTTCCACCCTGACCTTCACTCTCGATTCTTCATAAATCTCTTTTACTTTTTCTATCATGCTCTCCTCTACTCCTCTATCCGTCAAGAACTTCCACAGAACCCCCCTGTTAACTAATGGAAATGCCGCTTTGAAGTCGACAAACACCGCAACCACTTTTCCCCCTTTCTTCTTCAATCCCCTGATTACTAAGTAATTCAAAACATATATATTGTCCATCGTCCCCATCCCCTTTCTAAATCCCTTTTGGTTATGTGAGATGCAAACTAACCCTTCCACCTTCTTTTCTACTCTACTCCTGATTACCTCAGCATATACCTTATACACTATATACACTACAGGCATCAGAGTGATTCGTCTATAGTCTCCCACGTTTCTTTCTTTGCCCTTTTTTACTATAGGAACTATCACCCCTATCTTCCACTCCTCCAACCATCCTTTCCCTTCCATACCTCTCTGACAACTTTCCATATCTCATCCCTTACTACTTCCCCCCATACTTCAATTCTTCATTTTCTATTCCTTCCATCCCAGCAGCTTTAACCCCTTTTCAATTTATCTATTGCCCTTTTGACCTCCTCCTTACTAACCTCTTTCTCTCCCTCTACCTTTCCTCTTACTTTCCTGCCCTCTCCCTTCACTCTCACCCCTACCCCTTCATACATCTCCTTAAAGTATCTCGTCCATTATTCTAAGCTAATCTCTTGATTTATCTCCTGTCTTTTCCTCCTTTCTCTATTTATTACTTCCCATTCTTTGCCCTCTCTTACCGCCTTTTTAACGCTCTCCATATAGCTCTTCCTATCTAATTCCCTCTTCATCCCTAGAAGCCTTCCGTGCACTCTGTGCCTCCTATTATATTCTCCCTTATCTAACCTTCCTTTTATCCAGTTTCTTACATCTTCTCTTAACGCCTCCTTACTCTTTTCACACTCCTCATCCTACCATCCACCGTACCCTAACACTTTTTCCTCTAATTCCCTTCATAGCTCCTCCTTCGCGCCCCCTACTCTCTTTCTTAAACCTGCTAATTTGTCCTCAACTCCAATTTCCCTTGTCTCTTCCGAACCCCATTCTTACATTTTATTCTGAAACTTCTTTAAACTATCCTCCTTCCATTTTCTCATCTTCTTTACCTTCCTTTCTCCTTTCCACCTTACCTTCTTTTTCGTCAATTTTTTCTCGGCCCTGAATTCTATCACCACTGGAAAGTAATCCAACCTCACCTCACTAAGCACTTTTAGCCACCTAACCATCCTCCTTCCTTTCTCCTCCGCCAAAATATAATCGATCACCCTTGCCTTTCCCATGAAAGGCAACTTCCCTACCTCTCTGCCCTGTCCACACATTTAAATCCCCTCCTATAATCACTACCTTATCTTTATTTTCCTTCATCCACTCTTCCAGCCTATCCTATCCTCTTTTTCGCCCCTTCTTCTGTATATACCCACTAAGCATATTTCCTCTTTACCCATCCTTATTCTCCTCTCCATACACCCCTCGTCTCTTCCCCCCACACCCTTCCTCTCCACCAACTTTATGTTTTTTCTCACTCCTACCAGCATTCCTCCTGACTTTGTCCCTTCCTTCTTTTCCTTTACCGCAGCCTGAAACTCCCACACAATGCTCCTTAGAAGCCTTCCACTTTATTCTTTTCCAGTCTCCTTCATCAGCCCAAGTTTCACTTAGAAACACCACATCCGATTTGCCTATCGTTGCCCAAAAACCTTCATCCTTATTCATCAACCCCGATACATTCCAGAACACCACTGTGATTCCTTTGACCTCCCTTATACCTCCTCCTTTCTTCTTCCTTATTCCTGAAACCCCTCCTTTATCTTTTCGTTTTTCTCCAACTTGTTACCCTCCCTTCTAAACTCCATCACTCCTCCCTCTCACTCCTCCAATTTTAGTCTCTCTTCTTCTATCTATAAACACGCTCTTTCCACTCCTTACCCTTTCCTCTCTACTCCCAGGCTATTTGATTAATCCACCATCTTGCTCTTCTCTCCCCCTGCGTTAAATCGTTCTCTATCTTCTCTCTCCTACCTCTCAACGCTTTTTTCTTCTGCATTACCTGCCATTTCTTCTCTTCACTCTCTAACTTTACTACACGGTCGTCAGTCTCTGCCTATCCACCTCTCCTGCCCCCACTACTTTTATCACTGTTACCTTCGCCTCTATCTCCATTAGCCTTCCTTTTATCTTTCTCTATTCGCTCTAATTTCCTTTCCAACACTTTTACTTTTTCCTCCATATTTTTTCCAGTCGGCTTCACCAGATCCCTCTCCTTCCCCTCCCCCTGGGGACTGCTTCTTCCTTCCAACTTTTTTATTCTTTTCTTCAACTATTTTCTCTCACCTACCTCCTCCTCTCTTCTCCTTTCCAACCTGTCACACATTTCCTTCACCTTCTCTTTTTCTTTCTTTCTTCAACCTTCATCCCACTTGTCCAACTTCCCACTAATTTTCCCTATCTCCTTCCATATTTCATTTAACTGTTGCTCTCTACTCTCCTCTCCTTTTTACAATTTTCTATCTCCCCCTCCATCTTTTCGAATCTCTTTCTTGTCTCTACAGCCAATTCTCTCACCGCTGTCGTCACTTAATCAATGCAATCCTCAAAATATCCTTCGTCCCTAATTCTTTTCCTCTTTTTATCCCCAACCATCTCCTTAAATCCCCCTCCGAGCCCAGACTACCCGCACGCTGCACTCTCTCAAAATTACTGCGCCTACCCCTTCTGATAGCCTCTGACTCCACTCCCGTCTTTGGTATCAGGCACACCTCGTCCTCTACTAGGTCTTCCTTTTGAACAGGCGAGCTCTCACACTCCTGCTCTGGGTTAGTCCCATTAGCATCTGCCATCTGCTGCCCTCTTTCGACCTTCATCACTTCCTTATCACTTATCTTTCTCCGCGTCCTCTCACCTACCCAACCTTTTTCTCACCTCTCACCTACCCAGTATTTCACTCTCACACACAATCCTTTCTGTTACACTAACACCTCAACCATTCACTCAAATGACACACCCTTTTACCAATTAAATAATACCAATACCTTTTTAACTCACACACGCTATTTCACTGCCTACTAAACACCTTATCCTCTGCACAAAACCACAACGTAAAAATTTCCCAAATACCACGAACGGTACCGGAAACGGATTCTCAGTGTAAGTCAAATTGAGTCATTTGAATTTAGTGAGAAAAAGCAGGTGATTTATTCTTCTTGAATTTAATTCAAATAATTTACTTTAACATACAAGTTTTATTTCTTTAAAGTTAACAATTTCTGAGTAGTGATGTATTTGTTTAGCGATTTTTCTGTGACATTATTCTGACGTTTTATGCATGGCGTCGCGAAGAAACGTCAAGTTAAATATGACACGCGCTCATGACGTGGTGCACATGGTTTACTCTTTTGTAAGGGTTGTAAATTAATTTTTTCTTTGTAATAATATTAAAAAAGAATATCTAAAATTTAATTAATGTGTAACAATCTATTTAAATATATTTAGAAATCAATTTTTTGAAATTTAAAAAGAAATATTAGATAAAATGCATAACAGTTTCTGTTTATTATTTACAAAAAAATTAACCAATTTTGTACTCTGAAAAATTATAACACACGAGACAAATATAAAAAAAGAAAGGAAAACATTTTAAAAATTTATCTTACTTTTTATTTTTAATAAAAATAATGAATGCAGTGATCACAGTATGAATGGCTTGACTTTTAGGTTAATTAAAGTCATAATCAATTTGACATTAATTCAAAATTCTATGTATCCAATTAAGAACTTATGAAGATTTTAACTAAGAGTCAAACCATTATATTTCAATTAAGTTAATTTAAATACTTTAAAAAATTGCTGTCAAAAAGGTTTTCAAAGTATTGGAAAATCGTCGCTTTAACGCTTTTCTTTAAACAAGGTTTTCTTTATTTATTTCATTATTACAGTTACTTTTATTACTTAAAAATAAAGATTCGAAGAATTTTTAACGTTGTAGTTTAAATTAAATTAAATTTTTTTATATTCTAATCGATTGTAATCTATAATAAAAATGTGCATAAAAGTGACATTTTTCTGAACCTTCAAAGATAAAAAATTAATTTTGGATTAATCTATAAAATATTTATTTAAGATAAGGTCAGAAATAAGTTCCTAAAACATTAGTCTTTAATATATTTCAAAACCAATTTTTTTTTAAAAATAGAGTTTTTTGTTGAAATATAATGGAGTTTGACATCTAATAAAAAAACCAATAAAAATTAGTATTTAATTTTAATTCTAATTAATATAAAGTGTCATTTGATTGATTTTGAGGTTAGGAAATAATCCTGACGAGATGGAGCAAAACTGATTTCATATTCGTGTTCAGGGCACCAAAATACATAGGGGTAGAGTGGTCTGGTTAAAAGTACATGGCACTTTTTTGTTTTGTGAGCCTGTGTTATTTGTTAAAACAACTGCTAAAATACCGATTTGACATTTAATATTCGTCGGTTACTATTATTAGCTCTATTGATTGCAAAACAATTATAACAAACAATTATTTGTTTAAGTGTATAACTTGTATATAAGTTAAACTTGTTACAATAATTATTGTAACAAGTTTAACTTAATTTCATCTTTATTTTATTGAATTAATACAAAGTTATGTTAATAGAAGCTGACAAATTTAAAGAAATGCGCTTTTCTCTATATTGGCTTTGTAATTGTTTAGGGATGCACACGAGACGATACGATACGATATTTTACCGAGTATCGTCTCGGTCTAGAAAAAATGAAAAATTGATAGTATCCTCTCGAACAATAGTCCTCAAGCATCGACAGGTTCGACTAAAATGGATCCAAAAATTAAATGAACAGGTTTTTGAAGACTGTTCGTAGGTTTTAAAACTGTGTTTCATAAAATCCCAGCTGGTCGTTTTTTCCGAAAAAACTCAAAATTACGTTTTATGATTTTTGATATTAATATTGTGGTATATTCTTCAGAATAATCAGCCACTATATCTGTAATATAATTATAATACCACATTTAGCTGACCCCAGGACCAACGACTCGACGTAAGCGTAGTGGTAAAATAGTCCCACTTTTTTTTTATTTGTTTTTTAATTTTCTTTTTTCGGCTTTTTTCGTTGCTTTCTGAGGTAGTATCATTTTTACACAAAAATTTTTTTATGTAAAAAACATCTCTTTAATATTTGCAAACTTTATTTTGTTTATATATTTTACCTTCTATATCTTAATCTTAATATGGTCTGATGAAAATTCAACAACTGCCTTCTTTAGTCTCAGTCAACACTGAGAGAAAACTCTGAGGGTTTGTGCTAGAAATTCTGGTAAAAACGACTGTATATTCATGTAACTCGTTGACAATTGACTTTTCCCAGTAAAATATAATTTCAAATTTATTACATTTTAGTCTTCTATGTTAGAAGTTTTTAGAAAGATTTCTTAAACTAAATGTATGACATTTCGAGTATTTATTAAAATGCTTAAAGAAATAAACACAGTTCAGCATAGCACTTTTAGCATCCCATGCAAAGTGATTCATCCATTTACGTTGGCCAATATTTCTGACAATATTAAATTGTTACTTCGGCCCCAATCTAAAAATTAATGTATGACTAATATTGTTGTGTTAATTATAAGCTCTAGTTTGCGTTCATGATACGTGAAAAAAATCTAAAAAAATATTTTTATACTCATTTTCTGAAGTAAATATCTTGAGATTATACTCAGCATTTCTTTCTGCTTTATCACTTATATATTTATCATGATTGACAAATACTATTTATAACTAATAATCGCTTGCCTAACAGAAAAATTCCCTTCCGTTGGGAATTGAACGCACGACTTCGACTCTAACAGTCCGAAACCCTAACCAACTACCCACGCAACGCACGCTGTAGGAATTCCTAAGAAAGTTGAAGATATTCTTACTATTTCCCACCAAGTAAAAAGTGCTATGCTGAGTTGCATCCTTTGTCAGTCAGCCAATGAACAATGTACGCTACGTTGGATAGAGTAAACTCCTAAAATAAGAAGTACTTTAAGCATTCTAAATTGAATTATTTTCTAACACTGATGGTATTATTATCCTTTACTGAAATATGACTATATGCTATATAAAGTCTATTAAAAAATAATTGTTTATTATAAGACAATTTTAACTCCACATTCCATAATATACTATGCTAAACAATATTTAATACGTTTTCATTCAGTCATTTTTATAAATCATAAATTTTACTATGCTGATAATGTAAATTTTAATATTTGTCTACAATTTTCTTCCACTTACATAGAATCAAATCCTATTCTGTAAAACAATCAACAAATTTTCCTATGCTGCAAAAGGTATTTTTAAATTTTTCCTATACTTTGTACTACATCTCAAAACCTCTGTTTTCTCCGTGAAGGGAGGATTTATCAGGGGGCGATGGTGGCGATCGCCCCCCCCCCCTCAAAAAGCTTTAGATTATCCTATGAGAGAGAAGGAGATAGCACTATATTTTTGTTTCTTTCTATCTCATATATCGCCCCCTTCAAAATCCTCGTCTGGATCCGCCTTTGGTCTGAGTGAATAAGAAGAGTCAGTAATAATATTAATCTGGTACCGCTCAACAGTGTTGAAACTACATTTCGCAAAACGTAATTTTGAGTTTTTTCAAAAAAACGACCAGCTGGGATTTTATGAAACACAGTTTAAACATCTACGAACAGTCTTCTAAAAACCTGTTTAGTCAATTTTTGGATCCATTTTAGTCCAACCTGTCGATGCTTGACGAACACTGTGATCGGTATCATATCGATCTCGTTAAGCTTAGGATCGAACCAAGGGGTTAGCTCAGTTGGTTAAAGTCCTGGACTCTGCAAGTCCAAGCTTGCTTAGTTTGCGCCCCGGGGAGCCTGGGATTTTTTCCGGCTCGGGAGGTAACTTCATTTGGTAGGTTTGACGACGAAAAATAATGATGCGCACTGACTGTAATCTATTAAAAACTTCTCTTCATTTATCAATTCAAATGAATTAAATTTTAAAAATAGTTTTATTGACAAAAAATAAACAAATTACCAAAAAATTTTAATATAAAAAAATAAATAAAAGTACTATAATGCAGTCATTTAATTATTTTCATGTCAGTCTAAAGACTGTAAAATGCAGAGAAAAGCTAAATTCAAAGTTCAAATAATTAAATATCTTCGTAATGATGCAAACAGCACACAGCAATAAGCAGGGTGGTGAAGTGAGACTTCGTGTTGATGTGGCGCGCTAGCTTTAACATTAAATTTCTTAAAAACAAAAAAAAAGTATTTTGAAAACTACGTATTTTGTAGGAAAAAATCTCAGCTATCTTTCAAAAATAAAATAAACAACATAAACGGGCCCGAAGATAAACAAGTGCGAGTCGGACTCGCACACAGAGGGTTCCGTACACGAACTTAAAATGGATAAAAAAATTTTTTTTAATTATTTATTTTTAGCAATTCATTTTAATTATTTATTAGATATTTTTTATTTGGATTATTTGAATAATAATAAATTAAAATCATAATTTCTTTACTTTTATTAAAATTTAAGTAGAAACTTAATCATTTTTATAAGATTAAAATTTCCCAATTAAATAGACTGAGCTTTTTTATATAATTTTCAATTTTAAAGACAAAAATTTATATTTAATTTTTTTTTTATTTTTAAACTTTTAAAGTAATTTAAACATAAAAATAAACATTTTGTACAAAAAAATAATTTGAAATTGTAGAATGTTGTAGTTGTTTCGAAAGAAAATTTTTTTTTGGTTAAAATTTCAATTTTTAAAAGAAAATGCTATGATAATAAATTTAAACCACAATTTTTATGGTTTAATAAAAAATTCTGCATAAAATTACACATTTTTGCCAATTCCCAACCTTTCAGGATAAATACGCTAAGCTCTAGCATAGGGATATTTTATCATTTTTTAACTTTTCAATAATAACTTTTGAAAACTAAGTCCAACAATGTTCGCTATATTTTTCCTGTAATCTACACGTAAAAATGCCTAGATATACCAAATTTTAAACCCCTAGGTCAAATGGTTTGGAAGATAAGGGGGGGACAAGTTTTTTTTTTGTTTGAAAAAAAAAGTTTTTGCTTGACAACGCTATGACTATCAATTCCAATCATGTTCTCTATATTTTTCCTGTACTCTACTCGCAAAAATACATATGTTTACTAATTTTTAATACTTTAGGTCAAATAGTTTGAGAGATAAGCGGGGGGGGGGGGGGGGGGGGGGTAAATAGGCATTTTAATGCATTTTTTGAAAAAATCTTGTTATTTCCTTGACAACGCTATGAACATCACGTTCAATTATGTTCGCTATATTTTTCCTATAATCTACACGTGAAAATACACAAGTGTACCAAATTTCAACTCTCTATCTCAAATAGTTTGGCCGCTAGGGATGGGGGAGGGGGGGGTAATGGTTTTGTGCGACGGACAAACGAGTGAAAACATAAGGGTTCCGGATTTTGACACTTTGTGTCCGGAAACCTAAAAAAATGATATTTATTTTTAATTTTTAAAAATGTTATTCAATTTAAAAAAAAATCATATAGACTACGTTAATCGAATGTTAATGAAAAAATCTAGAAAAATCATGTACCAAAAAATTTTTTTTCTTTATACCTCAGTCGAAAGTACGACTGTCCTGCATTGATTTTGAATCAGAAAGTGTAACATTTGCGCATTGAGTTTTCAATTGTTTGTGCTCGATCAATCGATTTAAAAGTTAAAAACACTACTTCGTATGACACTGACACTTTTTGACGTGTAGCTTTAAGTTGTTTGGTATCGTTTATGTCAGTTAATAAGATGAATCAAGAGTTTTCATCTGAAGAATCCGCTGATGAAGAGGAGGTTCTCAGAGATTTTGAAATAGAGGCGCAATTATTAATACAGACCGAGATATTGACAAAAAAATCCGCAGACAGATACATGCTAGTTCATGAAACATACAAAGCATGGGAAAGGAAACAAAAAAGTTCACTGTCTAGCTCTCATGAAAGTAACTTAATTGTGTATTTTAAACAATTAAGCGAAAATTTAAAACCACCAACTTTATGGAGCATATGGTCAATGTTGAAAAAAACATTAAATCCAAGAGAAAACGTAGACATCAGCAAATTTCAGAAACTGAAAAGTTTAATGAAGAAGAATTCCAAAAGTTATAAACCAAAAAAATCATTGGTATTAAAATGGACTGAAATAATGAATTTTATGAATAATGTACCAGATTACATTTATTTGTCTGCAAAGGTAAGAACATATAATAGATTAATTAAGGTTCGTTATTATTTAAGGTGTTAAATATTTACATTTACGCTTGTAATTACTGTAATAATTTGTGGGCGCCTGATTAAGTTTTAAGATTTCACAGAATTTTAGTAGATATAATTTTTTTTCTTGACAAATTTTAAATCTTAGCATTCTATTTCAGCCGAATTTGCAAAAATACAAATTATTATTCAACAAAATTTAATATTTTTCAAATACATATTTAACAATATGTTTATTTTACAGATGTTTTTAACAAATTTTTTATTTAAATGATTCAGAATCTAAGCGAGTTTTCAATTCAAAATTTTCATGTACATAACAGAATTTTAAGTAAGTCAAATTTCTACATAATACCAATTTCGCAGAATTTTCATTTATTCGAAATTATATTTGTACAAATTAATATTTGCCAAAATTCTTCAAACAACGAATGTTTATACGTACGTAATGTTTAAACAAACACCCGACGGAAAATTCTGTTAAATAAATAAAAGAATTTTATAAAAATTGAATTGAATATTTTTTGAAACTTAATCATACGCCCCATTAATTTGTATTATATTTTTCATAATTTCAGGTTATCCTTGTATTTGGCATTTGCGGAGCTCTTAGATGTGATGAACTGACTTACCTTAAGATGCAAGATATTGAAGATCTTGGTAAGAAGTTTCTTGTATCAATCAACGAAACAAAGAATGATAAACCTCGCCAGTTTATAATTGGAAAACTTTTTATGATAGGGTTAAAAAATACACTGCGTTGAGACAAAGTGAACCATTTACTAAAAGATTTTTCATCCAATATAAAAAAGGAAAGATCACCAAGTCATTTGGTCAAAATAAATTTGGTGAAACTCCTCAATCTATAGATTCCATCTTAAACTTACCAGATGCAAAAAAGTACACTGGACATTGTTTTTGTAGAACAGGAGCAACTCTTATATCCGATTCAGGTGCAAATATCACTATTCTCAAACAACTTGGAGCACGACTAGCTTTAAGTAGATTTAGGTTTTGTAAAAATGGTGAAGAAATCGGGTAGTGGCATTTCATTCCTCTTTATTTAGAGCTTTGAAATTCATGAAAACCAAAATCCTTGCTGATTTTTTTTCAAGTTATGTAAAATATTTTTTTTAATTAAATTTATGTTGAAAATAATACAAGATTAATTATTTTACATCAGTTTAATTCGAAAATTGAATGTTACAGCTACAATAAACTATTTTAAAAACAACAAGAATCACATTTTTATAATTTATTTTTGTTTTAATTAATACTTAATTTAGTGTTTCGTACATTTATTGCAATCATTAAAAATATTTTTAAATGTGCTTTCAAGAAAAATTAATTACTGCTTTTTTAAATCAAGTTATATACGTTTGATCATCATTAAGATTCAACTTATAACGCTCTCTAAACTATAGAAATTCTCGGTGAATTGACTTACCGGCTTGTTAGTTTGAGTGTAGTTTGTTTCTGGGCTTGGGTCCGTGGTGGGAATAGTGGTGGTTTTTCTGTTGAGCATACCCAGTTCTGCAGGTTCCGGATAGCAGGCCGGACTTACTAACTTTCTTTTCTTTGCAGTTCCTGATGAGGGCACTAGGAGAGTGCCGAAACGTCGGATTTTTTTTACTAATAAATTTTTCTTTTCCAGCTAAGGGAGATTATAGATATTAGGTAGTGGACATTCTAGATTGAGGAGGTTCCTATTCAACTTTGATCTCCCTTTCCAATTTTTTCATACAAGTTTTGTCCAATAAGGTCGTTAAATGTTGTTATTTAATATTTGCATTTTGACGTTAAGATTGTTTCAACTTACCAGTTGTTTTTCTGTGAAAACGGTTGGTCCTGATTTGGATGAATGCATTGACGAACTAAAAACTGCTCTAAAAGGTATAGATGCTTCCGAAACTTTAAAAAATCATGTTACTGTATCACACATTCAAGATTGTTTGAGCTTTTTAGAAAATTGTGGTTTAGGTTTGTGGTCAGAATAAGCCGGTGAATCAATTCCCCGGGACTTTCTAAAGTTATGGGAATTTATAAAAATGTAATTGTCGTTGTTTTCAAAATAGTTTATTGTACACTGAAAAAATTTTGGTGCAGCATCTGTACTGTAAGTACAGTATCCGTCCCGAATGAAAAATTACGTTATTCAGTTAACTTCACTACGTTGAAAATCAATGCAAAATATTTAATCTGAAGTTAACAGAATAATGAAATATTTCCATGGGACGGATACTGTACCAAAATTTTTTCAGTGTAGCTGTAACATTCAATTTTCCAATTCAACTGATGTAAAATAATTAATCTTGTATCATTTTCATAAATAAATTTTATTAAAAAAAAATTAGTTTACAATAACTCGAAAAAAGGATCAGCTAAGATTTTGATTTTCATGATTTTTGAAGCTCTAAATAAAGAGGAATGAAATGCCACTACCCGATTTTGTCACCATTTTTGCAAAACCTTAATCTACTTGAAGCTAGGATGTATTGGATAATCTTTGTTTAATACGTTTTGTTTGCATTTGTGGTGTCAGTGACAGTTTCACCATGGCAGTGTATCCACAGTGTAAGGAAGCTGTTACGGGAGGTACGGACACTGTTGCATGTAAAAAATGTGGTTTATTAGCGCATTGTACATGTATCTATTTTAACATTACGAAAGTCCAGTTTAAAAAAATTAAAAAAGGTCAAATTGACTTTTTTTGTGCAAGTTGTATGCCGACAGTGGGTGGTGACACCTATACGCAAGTTAGTTTATCTGCTATCACTGATAAAGCCAAGAATCTCAATGATAATTCTCCTTCGCACTCTTCTCAAACTAGTTCTGACTATCCGCCTGGTGTTCTCACTGAGGTTGTACGTGTTGCGGTAGCTAAGGGGCAGAGAGCCTCTTACGCTGATCTCAAGGAACATATATCTTCATTGTTGACACAGTTTATCGATACACAAGATAAATTTAACGCCGAAATTATCAGTAAGATCGATTCTCTGAAGTCCGATATACTTACAATCTCTATCCTGGAAAAATAACTTATTGAATAAAACCTCTAGTGAATCGGAGTTTTTAAGAAAGCAAATTAATGATTGACATTCTGAATAGTTTTAAATCGGAGTTATTTTTAACAAATGATTTCCTATTAGTAGAAAATGTATTGAATCAGTTTGGAAATTTTGATGTTAGATTGTCATGTTTTACACAAAATTTGGAATTTTTAATTAATTGGGCTATTTGAATAAATTATGTGCAGAGCTGTTAGATTTGATAACACTTTTTAAAATTGAACAAATAAATAAAATTTTTGTTGAAAATATTTCTAAAAAATAAAAAACACTTGAAAAATTAAATGATTTGAATCGGAGTTAATCGTAAATTTCCTTTTAAAAAAGCAGATTTACTTGAGCTCATGACCGATTTAAAAAAAGTGAATAGGTTTTTATTTCCTAAGTAACAAGATTCAATCTCTTGAGAATAAATCTGATAACCAGGAAGAATTACTGGCGCAAGTAAAATTAGAGAATCAGGAACTGCAATCCAAGGTGGGCTTACTCGAACGTAATCTAAACCAAGAGGAACAATCTTCATTACTAATAACGCTTGAAATTCATGGTCTGCAGTTTAAAACAGATGAAAGTTTACCTTCGATTTTTTGTGACGTAGCAAAGGCCTTATTGAGGAAGGTGAAATCTCCACTATATATAGAATTCATAGGAATTACAGACCAGATAAAATGCCTTATCCTCGCCCAATTTTGGTAAAGCTTACTAAGCAGGACCTGATAGATAAACTCCTTAAACAGTGAAAGATAAACGCGGACTATTCGACTGCCGATTTAGGTTGGCCAAGTAAAGAAAAACACCGCATATTTCATTGCGAGTTGTTAACACCACTCAATTGTAGGATCTACTCTGCTGCTCGGGTACTGAAGGAGCATAAAAGGATATAGTATTTATGGATCTCAGGAGGAAAGATCTTTTGCCGACGTGAATATGGAGCACTGAGGATAATACTCACCTGCGTTGAAGATGTGGATCGTTTTAAATAATCTGTCAAAAACAAATGGTAATATAAGCCATTTCTAGTATCAATTTGGTTTGTTATGTTTTTTTGTTTTTTTTTTTATAAGAAATATTCTCTTTGTTTTTATTATAATATGCAGAACTTTATTAAATCTACAATATTTTTATTTTTGCGAATAGTTGACTCCTAAACTGTTTTTACATGAATATATGCTATGTTAAACTTTACTTTTGATTTGTATCTTTTTAAAAACCGTAATTTCAAGATCGATGTTCTACTTTTTGTTAATTATCAAAATTTGTACTTTGCCAACTAAACATGATTTATTTGTACTGAATTTTTTTAGTAAGACCTTCGCTAATTTATCTTGGTCTACTAAGGACTTTTTTATCTGTTCTATTTTGTATAATACACTGCAATTTATTCGGGAGCCTCACTGTATATTAAAACTAAAATTTAAGATGTTTGGTTTTTTCTACTCATGGAAAATTTAGTTGTGTGTCATGTTAGCGCCCAGTCTCTTGTGCCTCACTTTATTCAATTTAAAAATTTTTATAAAACAAAGTTCTATCATATTATAGCTGTTTCTCAGACACTTACACACATATAGTTAATTCTTGGTCAAATAAACTAAAGTCAAAATATTTTATACAGAAATTATGACAAAAATTTGATCAAATGATCATAAATAAATAAATAAATAGACATTACGAATAGAAAATTTTAAATATAACTTATCAGTCGTTGATCGGATTTTTCGGACTTGGAAGAGATTGCTGGAGACAGAAGGACACTTCATAAGATTTTTCCTCCTTTGCGAAGCCAAAATTGATTTCAAGTATTCAAAATTCCCTGCTCATGATCGGACAACCAGGGCCCTGGACTTTCAGAAGTTTTTAGAGAATCAAGAACTGCGATCCTCTCCGCCTCTCGTCTGACTTATGCTTTTCCTTTCTTCTTGTATATTTGTTCTTTCCACGTAAATTTTATTTTACAACTTCAAATGAGGCGTAAAAAAAAGCGCCACACTCTTGAGAAAAGAAACAAAAGGAATATGGCAAAGTACTTTCTTAATTGGAATCACGACTGATAAGGACGAGAGACGGAAGGGATCGCATTTATATAATTAGTGATTCCCACCTAGCCCCCAACAACCTCTCTCCCTTAGGGCCCTTTGAGCCCGCTCTTTCCCCCGAAATCTCACGACATTAATCGAATTTAATCGAAAATTTTATACTGCCTCACGCAATCTCAGGTTGCCAAAGTAAAGGCGCTTCATTTAAAAAAAAAGAATACATATAATTCTCTTCAGCCTTAATACCTTGTGCAGTTTGATTGCGTTAATTAATTATTTTTTTATAATTTTTTAGTTGTTTTTTACTAAAAGTTTACTACAGCAACTTACTAAAGCAAATAAGCAACAAGCTTTTATCAGTAATTATATTTTTTAATTTAATACATAAAAAATAGAGAGATTTTTACTGATTTTAATTAGTGACAAATTATTTACTAATTTATATTTAGAAAGGGATGCATAAATTAAACTTTTTCCAATTACATTAGAATCTTCTAAGAGCGGACGAGTTATATGCAGGGCGCGTTGAGGTGTAAGGGGGGAAGAAATGGGTGGGACAAGAAATAGCGCAGTTTTAGGAACGTCTACATACATCTGTTGAATTGTTCCTTCCTTATTTAACTTAAATTTGTTCTCGAGTTACTAAATACTTTCGTAAAATGAATGAAAAAAAAAGAAAAACTTTCTTGGAGGTAGAATATATTATATTATTATATTATATCGAACAGAATATAATAAGTCGAAAAGCACATCTTAGAAATTTACTGTACGATCCTGAGTGTTTATAGTTCTTGACGTCAAGGTGGCGTCAAGAGTAAATTTCCATGGAGCGGTCGAAAACTCTAGCCGCCCGCTCTTCGGAGGTTCTAGGGTATTGAGTGTTGCGTTTTAAGAAATGTTAACTTATTTACAGTTATGTAAAAACTAAACATTTTTATTGAATTTTTTTAATTAATATTTTTCACGAATTTAAAAATCTCGCCAGAAGCAATTAACAATAATTTTTAATGAATTTAAGATTTCAAAATCCATTTTTGAAGAAAAATATAATTGTTAAATTATCAGATAAAAATTTATGACAGTCGAAATGTTGGCATTTTCTAAATTTTATGTTTTTTATTTCCTTGGATCAAGAAGTCATGCACCAGAGAAAATATTTTATTTTCTTTTAGACAATGTGTCCCGCAAAAATTTAAATAAATAAGTAAACAATTTAACTTTTATTTTTTATTAAAACACTTACTTTAACTTTACTCTAAATCACATGTTATTTTGTCAAGTAAAACTTAAAATAGATTGATTGAAATTTTTCGAGACTTCGAGACCGAGACCATCCTTGCCGATACCGAGACCTGAAATTTTAATATTTGACGAGACCGAGACGATACCACATAAAGTCTCGTATCGTATCGTGGGTAGCACTAGTCCCTGATTTCAGACCTATTTCGATCCTCAATGTCTTGACTAAACCTCTTGAGCGTATAGTGCATAAAAAACTTACTAAAAATTTAGTTATTCGTTAGCTTACAGATCCAATGCAGTCTGGCTTTCGCGGAAGGCATAGTACTGTTACAGCTACTCTCAAATTTAAACTGATATCAAATCTGCCATGGATTCTAAGGAGATCACAGTGGCCGTATTCTTTAATTTTTCCAAGGCATTTCATCTGGTTGATCATAACCTGTTACTACAGGGACTAGGTACTTTGGAACTTTTAAATTCAGTTCCCAAGCAGCACGTAATATTACATGAATATCACAGTGATATATTGTAATATTGGTAATATTACGAGGTAATATTACTGCGATATTGACGTGATATTGAAATGTCCGCCACAAGGTAATATTACAAGTCATATTACAATGATATTTAGGTAATATTACAAGTAATATTGCAGTGATATTGAGGTAATATTACAAATTTATTTTACATTAGATAAATTATTTAAAAAAACTTTGGGCTCAGTCGGGGTTCGAACACTCAAGGTTCGACACGGCGGAAATATGCCTTGTACCTCTTGGCCATCCAGCTCTTGGAATGTATTTCAGAAAGTGTTCTTCATGTAGTACCTTCAATTCTCTTTGGAACAATATAAGAACGTTTTCTGAACTTCATTCCAAGAGCTAGATGAGCGAGAGGTACAAGGCATATTTGCGCTGTGTCGAACTTTGAGTGTTCGAACCCCGACTGAGCTCAAAGTTTTTAAAATAATTTATTTAATGTTAAATAAATTTGCAATATTACCTCAATATCATGGTAATATCATCGTAATATGACCTCAATATCAGTGCAATATTACTTGTAATATGACCTCAATATCATTGTAGTATTACTTGTAATATTACCTTGAGGCGGACATTTCAATATCACGTCAATATCACAGTAATATCACCCCGTAATATTACAACATGATATCACTGTGATATTCAGTAATGTTACGTACTGCTTGGGTTATTAACTGGTTCGGATCTTATCTCGAAGGACGCAGGCAGATCGTGGTTAATAGTAAGGGTGTAAAGACCAGTTGGATGTGGAGTTCCTCAGGACTCGTCACTTGCTCCTCTGCTTTTCAATATATATGTTACGGAGCTGGAAAAACAGCTTCTTTATTGTAAATACCGTAAGTTCGCTGATGATTTTAAATTACATCTTTCGGGTCCATTGTCTACTTTGTCACAGATGCTCTTTATGATGCAGTCGGACATCAATCTTGAAATCCAATGGGCTGAGGACAGTGGTCTTATTCTTAACGGTGCTAAGACGAAAGCCATTGTCTTTGGCATCTCTGGTGCACCCTCAATTGATTATATGAGAAGTTATCCCTCATTATATATCGGGGGATCAAGAATAGAATTTCACGAGTCTGTCAGGGTCCTTGGATTAATGTTGGATAGATCATTGAGCTGGGGGAAGCATGTGGCGGGAATACGTGGGAAGACTTACATGACACTCAGACAGCTGTATCGCATAAAACATTCTCTGCCTACCTCTACCTGGTTCTTTCTAATAAAGAGTTTAGTTCTTCCGTTTTTGATTATGGTTGCGTTGTGCATGATGATATAACGGATGAATTGAACTCTAAATTAGAGAGGTCTTTTAACGCTTGCATTACATTCGTATTCAGTCTACAAAAATATGAACATATCTCTCAATTTAGAGTTAAGGCTGGTTTACTTAATGTTGCTAAGAGGAGAAAGTTCTTCATAGGCAATTTAGTTTTTTCCTTATTACAGACTGAGGTTCCTAAATGTCTCTTTAGCTGTTTCGCTATTAGAGAGAACGTCGGGTCCAATGAGCGAAGACTTAGAGACAGAGGCTCTGTACTCAAAGTATCCATTCATCGAACCTGTAAATTTCAACGATCATTTATATTAAGGGGTTCTAGACTATGGAACAAACTTCCTAAATGCATAAGGAGTTCTAGCTCAATTAACATTTTTAAAAAACTTTTTGTAAATTTCTTGCATCATCTCGATAGTAGCTTATTTGAAATTACCTACTGGTAATTTTATGTAATTTAATGTATAATTAATTATTATATCAATTGCGCCATTAACACCTTTTCCTATTGGAAATTCCCACAAAGGTCCCTAAAAGGTTTCCTAGTAGGAACCTACAATCCATTCTCTCAAGAATGTCCTGTAAGTGATCTCATAGGGTTCTACGTAAGATCCTATATAAGAACCAAAGTGGATAATTTTTAGGGTTCCGTACACAAAGTGTCCAAACGGAACCCTTATGTTTTCACTCGTTTGTCCGTCGCCCAAAACCATTACCCCCCCCCCCCCCTAGCGGCCAAACTATTTGAGATAGAGAGTTGAAATTTGGTACACTTATGTATTTTTACGTGTAGATTACAGGAAAAATATAGCGAACATGATTGAACGTGATGTTCATAGCGTTGTCAAGGAAATAACAAGATTTTTTTCAAAAAATGCATTAAAATGCCTATTTACCCCCCCCCCCTTATCTCCTAAACTATTTGACCTAGAGTATTGAAATTTGGTACACATATGTATTTTCGCGAGTAGAGTTCAGGAAAAATATAGAGAACATGATTGGAGGTGATGGTCATAGCGTTGTCAAGGAAAAACTTTTTTTTTCAAAAAAAAACGTGCCCCCCCCCCCCTTATCTTCCAAACTACTTGACCTAGAGGTTTGAAATTTGGTATACCTAGGTATTTTTACGTGTAGATTACAGGAAAAATATAGCGAACGTTGCTGGACTTAATTTTCAAAAGTTATTAATGAGAAGTTGAAAAATGACAAAAAACCCCTATGCTAGAGCTCAGCGTATTTATCCTGAAAGGTTGGGAATTGGTTAAAAATGTGTAATTTTATGCAGAATTTTTTATAAAACCATAAAAATTGTGGTTTAAATTTATTATCAAAACATTTTTTCCAACAAACTGTAATTTTACCAAAAAAAAATGTTTTTCTTCTAAACAGCTACAATATTTTAAAGTTTCAGATTATTTTTTTGTACAAAATGTTTATGTTTATGTTTAAATTACTTTAAAAGTTAAAAAATAAAAAAAAATTTTAAAAAAAAATCTTTTTGGCTTTAAATTCCAAAAATTGTTTAGAAAAATTAATAACGTTTATTTACAACTTTTCATCTAATTGAGCTAGAGAGTTATAACTTTTTCTTAATTTTGCAATTTTTCAATCCTAGCAAAGCCCAGTATTAATTGTAAAGAAAAACAACAGTTATAAAAAACATAGCAGTACATGTGTAGAATAAGCCATCCAAATTTTAGCACGATCGGTGAAACAGTTTTTTTTCTAGGATGTCCGCCAGGTCAAGAAACGTTGTTTTGAGAAAAAGCGAATTTAAGAAAACATGTTTAGATTACGTTATTGTAGTGTTAACATGAATCTTTTTGAAGCAATTACATTATATCAGCCAAATACGCTGCGGGATTGACATTATCTTACCATTTTTCTCAGTTTATGTAAATAAGTATGTATAAAATGTGATTTAACAATTAATTGTATTTCTGAAATTAAAATAATAATGAAAAATTATTTTCCCGGAACATCCCTTATTTATTTCAGTTGTTGTGTAGTTCTAATTAACCCTTTATCGTAAATCAAACACGTGTATTTATATAAAGTGTTACATGTACGACTAAAAATATGCGCGGTGAGGTGTAGCAAGCATTGTAATAATATGTATAGTCTTCACACCCGCCCTGCTTCATGACTCTTACTCAAGGCCTCTAGTTTCCTTTCTAATTTGAGTCCATCGAAGGTCGCTATGACAAAGTCGCTTAAAAAATCGCTTTCCGTTCTGCTTTTCATATACATCTCATTTTATTAAAACAACTCTTCATAAGTTTTATTTTAATTGTTTTTGTTTGTTTTGTTCCTGCATAGATTTTTACCTATTTCAGTTAATATTTAATTAATTTTCAACTTAGGTAGACTGTCGTGAGTTGAAACAGAGGCGAGTTAAGGAGGCTTATACCCTTAAGCGGTTCTCATTCTATCCGACCATGATAGTGAATATTTTGTTAATTTTATTTCTTCTTATAATTTGGTTTCTAAATAGTATTTTGTAGTTAAAATCATTACATAAATAAACTTTATTGTGAAAAAAAATTTTCCGTTGAAAATTTCAAGCTATTAATAATTTTTCTTCCTGATTATTTTAAAAAAGTGAAGAATTTCTACCCTAAAATAACATTTTCTTAACAACGGAACGGTAAATTAATTAAATATTGTTGTAAAAGTTGTATTCTATTACAGTTTAAAATATATTAGTTTTTTAAAAAAATTTGTAGAACCGTGTTTTTTTAATTAATTAAAATATAGTCATTTTGCTCGTTTTGTTACTGTTTCCATGTAAAATTCCCAACTTTATAAATGTATATCTTAAAAACAGAACGGTAAAATTCAATAAAATTCTAACAGTACAAGTAAAGTAATGCATTTAATATGTCATTTAAATTTTATAAGAATCTGTAGAAATTGGTTTTTTGGATAAACATCCTTAAAACAGAGGCAAGTTGAAACAAAGTCGATTTTTCAAAAGCTATGATATTTTAGAAATTTTGAAAAACGTGGATTTATTACTTTTCTGATTCACTATTTGATGCAAATTTAGTTGACCATCTTAGGAAAGTTTTTGGGGGTATATTTGATGTATGTCCAAAAAAAATTGCCAAAAGTACGTTCTGGACTGATATTTTAATTCTTTATTATTCGACACATATCAGGTTATTGGTATTCTAATATTTATTTTAATAACTGTTGCATGTTTAAGTTTCATGCAATGATATAGTTTTTTTGTGTCAGTCTCTAGGTATACGCAATACTGTGCTTTGATTAAATAGTCCCACATAACATTAATTACGACAAAACCTGGTGAAGAACCTGGTACTGATTACAGACAAAACCTAAAAAAAACCTTGTAACTACTTAGGTTTAAACCTAGGTTTTAACCACGGTTAAAACATAGGATAATGTCCGCCCCCATGAAATTTTGAATAGATAATTATATTAATTTTGAAAAAAAATATTAATTCCATTGACCATCAGGCACGTAGTATTAAACATTTTTTGCTACAATATCATATTGCGAGATTATATGTAGTTTTAATGTAAAATTGCAGAAATTTAAAAAAAAAAAAATTTTAACTGTGTTTTTAATTTATTAATTTTTATTAGCATTAAATATTACCCGAATTGATGTTTAAACAGCTTAATACAAATTTAAAATTCTAAACGCCAGGAGAAGACTCGATCCTCGAATCTAACACCTAACAATAACGCATTAACGCACGCGGCTATCTACCCATATGAATATTTTCTACAAATGTTCGGTATCTCTTTCCCCTGTGATGTCACTTTACGAAAACTTTATTTGACAGCAGTACTGACAACTTTACATTGCTCCGCAGTAAATTGTGTCACTAAATAAATAAAAAAGATAAATATACAATTTGATTATATAATTAAAGTTCTTATAATTAAAATTAATACAAAATTTATTAACCAACCTTTATAAAAAAAACGTCACGTTTACAAAGAAATTCAAATCGAGAATGATAAAAAGAACTCGGTTTCACTTGTTAATTTAATATTAAATGAGAAATTCTTTTAGTACTAAAAAAGAGTAGCAATATTAAATTTTAATGCTTGAAAATAATAAAAATTTACGTAATAACATTTGTTGGTCCTGAAAAGGGCTGATTATATAATCAGCAGGCTTGAATCTCGTCTTCTCGTTGTCACAAGCTCCAAAACACTTAACGTAGTTTTCCTTATTTAGTTTGCAAAAAATATCACAGCGACGAACTGACACTCACGACGGATGACGCAAGACTGAACAGTTGCCGGGAATTGTAAGTATTGTTTGTTGAAGGAGGGGTTAGTTATTGACGATTGGCCAGTGCGCGCTGGATGCACCGAAGTCGATCCAATCAGAATGTGATACAGTGAGCAAGAAAACTAATTAACTCTCACCTATCAGCAATTACTAAGCGCTCCTTGAACGGACAACAGCTACTCTTCTTTGGAACCGTTTAGTCTTGTGTCAAATGCGTGAGTGTAACTTCGTCTTTCAAAAAAAATTGTTTTTAACGTTGGGCCGTGTAAATAAAGGCAAATGAGAATTAGCAGTATTAAATGTGAACTTCAGTTCTCTTCCAAACAATCGTCCCTCCTCAGGGTCAAGAAATCTTTTTACGTTAGATGTAAACATAAGTTTCAAACACAAAAATTTTTATTTGTTTTTTTCAGTGTATGTTTACTAAAAGACGTTCGTATTCACAACATATCGTATTTTTAAGGCCCAAAATATCTTTCAATAAGAATTCACTTTTTCTTGCCAACTTTGAAATAGTAATATTAACGAATGTATATTTTTTTCTTTATGATCACTTTATACAAACATGATCACATAGAATCACTTAAGAAGAACCAAAAGAATCACTTTCTATCCATAAAAATTTTCCTTTTTATACATCATATATAATTATTCAAATGTTGTAAAATAATATTAGTAGGAGCAAACATGTGATTAAAATGGTCTAGAATTCTACTCTTGACAAGAAGTCACTTGGCACATTAAAGTTTTTTTTCACTGTTTTCGTTTTTTCAACTAACTTATTAACTATTATTCTTCAGTCGCCACATCAGAACGTCACTTTTCGGTGAAAAAGAAAAAAATGCGAACATGAATATTGGAAAAATTCCACATAATATTTTTAAAAAATGCAAATGTTTTTGTATAAATTTGAAAATATTAAACTAAATGCAAACTAAATTTCAGATTACATTATGTAGAAATTATTGAAATTTTTCATTCTCTTCATATGTAATTCTAAAAGTTACATTCTTTATTCCGCCAATAGTTTTTTAAAGAAAGAATCCTTTTTGCAAAGGACCTTCAGTAATAACAAAACAGACATTCTACTACTATTCTGTAAATCTCTGGCAGAATTCCTGGTACTAAGGCTACATTAGTTAATGCATTTTTAGTGCACCCTTAGTGTCCTCTTAATGTTTTTTATATTTTAAACGTATTTCAAAACAAATCAGAACTTTTTTATGTAGAAATTCCAATCAGACATGAAATTTTGATTAGGAAGCCAACTTAGAAATCTAAATTATTGCAATTATTAATGAAAAACAATGTTTCCTTCGATCGTGAAAAGCCCAGCAATTGATTGTTTGGAAATGAATTGAAGTTCACATTTTATACTGCGAATTCTCATTTGTCTTTATTTACACGGCCCGACGTTAAAAACAATTTTTTTTTAAAGACGAAGTTACACTCATGGCATTTGACACAAGACTAAACGGTTTCAGAAAAGAGTAGCTGTTGTCCGTTCAACAAGGGCTTAGTAATTGCTGATTAGTGAGTGCGCCCTTGATGCTCCGAAGTCGAACCAATTAGTTTTCTTGCTCATTGTGACACATTCTGATTGGATCGACTTCGGTGCATCGACCGCTCATGAGCCAATCAGCAATTACTAACCCCTCCTCGAACTAAGAAGAGCTACATTTCCCGGCGTCTGTTCAGTCTTGTGCAGCCGCTGTGAGTGTCAATTCGTTGCTGCCAAAAATTTTCTGTCAAATGTCGGGACGTGTTAATGAAGGCAAATGGAATCTGGAATTTAATTTTTCTTTCAACAATCGACCCTTTTCAGGGCTAATAAACATTTTTACTTAGGATTTATACAAATTTTAAACATAAAAATTTATATTGGTTATATCCATTATATGTATAAATAAAACATGTTATTTTGTACTAAATTTAATGCTATTCATTCAATTACCTGTGTTGTTATGCATTTTCTGTTAGACATTTTATATCATTTCCCGTGGTCGCCAAAAAATGACAGGTAAATCATGATAGGAATTTAATGACAGGACTGTCATTCTTTTTCCTGTTATACTTTCTTATAAGGGAACCTTTAATATAGATTCTAAAATAAAATGTTTCTTATCTTTTCAACAAATATGTCGTGCCTAGAAAAGTACACTTTGGTATAAAATTTATGTAGAAAACAATCAGAGCTTAAACGGTTTCATTCTTGACGTGTTCAACGCGATCTGTAAAGAGAAACAAAGACATTTGATTGGCTCGACTTCGGTTCAGCGAGCGCGCACTGGCCAATCGTCAATAACTAACCCTCTTCTTCAACGAACAATACTTACAATTCCCGGCAACTGTTCAGTCTTGCGTCATCCGTCGTGACTGTCAGTTCGTCGCTGTGATATTTTTTGCAAATTAAATATGGAAAACTACGTTGAGTGTTTTGGTGCTTCTTGGAGCTTGTGACAACGAGAAGACGAGATTCAAGCCTGGTGATTTCCAGATTGTGATTACGAACTACGCGGATTTATTGCACAGGATAGAGTTTTGCCTAACACCCTAGCTGTTATCAAGAAAGCTGGAACAAAGGATGGATGGTGATCATCGTTTAATTAATTATAAGTTAATTAACTATAACAATTTTTCTTTTCAGGACCAACAAATATTAATACGTAAATTTTTTTTCAAGAATTAAAATTTAATATTTCTTTTGTTTAGTACTTAAAGAATTTCTTATTTAATATTCAATTAACAAGTGAAACCGAGTTCTTTTCATCAATCTCGATTTGAATTTCTTTGTAAACGTGACGTTTTTTTTATAAAAGTTGGTTAATAATTTTTCTTCTATTCCTGCACAAAAACTTACGTTTTTGTACGCGTGAGCCATGGTTGAAAATGAAAGTTTTAAGGTGAGATGACGTCAGAGGTGAAAAAAGACTCAGGACAGTGAAAAAAAGATGATGTGCAGACTGAGTCTTTTTTCCCCTCTGATGTCATCTCACCTAAAACTTTGACTTCAACCATGCTTCACCCGCACAAACGTGAGTTTTGCTCATTTGTGAAAGAAAATAACGTATAAACCGCAGGTGGACCTCGTTTATTGACTTACACAATGTTCGTTAAAAAACTTAAGTTTTTCACCCTTGGTGCATAATATGCTATTGTATTAATTTTAATTATAAGAACTTTAATTATATAATCAAATAGTATATTTATTTTTTTATTTATTTAGTTACACAATTTACAGCGAAGCAATGTAAAGTTGTCAGTACCGCTGTCAAATAAAGTTTTGGTAAAGTGACATCACAGGGGAAAGAGATATCGAACATTTGTAGAGAATATTCATATGGGTAGATAGCCGCGTGCGTTAATGCGTTATTGTTAGGTGTTAGGTTCGGTGATCGAGTCTTCTCATGGCGTTTAGAATTTTAAATCTGTTTTAAGCTGTTTAAACATCAATGCGGGTGATATTTAATGCTACTAAAAATTAATAAATTAAAAAAACAATTAAAATTTTTTTTTTTAAATTTCTGCAATTTTACCTTAAAACTACATTTAATCTCGCAATATGATATTATAGCAAAAAATTTTTAATACTACGTGCCAGATGGTTAATGGAATTAATATTTCTTTCCAAGATTAATATAATTATCTGTTCAAAATTTCAAGGGGGCGGACATACTTTTATGTTTTAACCGTGGTTAAAACCAAGGTTTAAACCTAAATAGTTACAAGGTTTTTTCCAGGTTTTATCTGTAATCAGTTCCAGGTTCTTCACTAGGCTTTGTCGAGGTTAATGTTATGTGGGAGTAGCTGTTTGGTATTTTGCTAAAGTGTATTGTTCTATATTATGGTATTAAAAGCATTTAAAATTGTTTAAATTTTCGCGTGAAATCATTTTTATATTGTCGACAGATATAAAAATATTAACCTTCGCGCTACTGGATGCTACTTCGCGTATAGGTACGAGAATTTTTCAATTGTGGTATCTTCAAGAGTTTTGCGTCAATTTAATTACAATTTTAAGTCACTAAACAAATTTTTATTATATTTTGCAAAATTAAAATAAAAGTTTTTTCACATTTTTTTTTTGTTTATTTATAACATTTGTAAAATTTTGTACGTGGTCTATTACCCATTAAGGACTAAATGCACAAAATTTGGCCATGAAGTTTCACACTTTGTCTTGATGATAAAAGCTAAAGAGAAAAATTTTGCAATAGTATTTTTTTTATAGTTTAAGAATCGCTCTTTCAAAATCCGTATTAAAAATTAACATACATTTATAAATAAACAAATAACAAGCACTTTTTCAATAAAAAACACAATTTTGTCTGTTTTTTTATTTACGAATTTAAATTCCAAGATGGCTGACCCAAAATGGCAACTGAATTGGATTTTCCTTTACGAATTCATGGTAGGTTGTACGAAATCCTGGAATCGTGAAGGCTTTTCATAACATTGACTATATAGGGGTTTTCAAGGTTGCTGATAACAAATTTAAATTCGAATTTCGAAAATTCAAAATGGCGGATCCAATATGGCAAACGATTTTTTTAAAATGATCATATTGGTTTGGAACTTGTTACTCAGGGGTTTTTGAGGTTGCTGATTATGAATCTGATATCAATTTTTCAAAATTCAAAATGTCAGAGCCAATATGGCGGACGATTGTTTTAAAAATGATCCAATTAGCTTGAAAGTTGTTACATAGGGGTTTTTGGGGTCACTGATTACGAATCTGATATCAATTTTTACAATTTAAAATGGCGGATCCAAAATGGCTGACGATTTTTTTTTAAATGATCATATTGGTTTGAAACTTGTTACTCAGGGGTTTTTGGGTTCGCTGATTTCGAATCTATAGTTGAATTTCTAAAATTCAAAATGGTGGATCCAATATCGTGGATGATTTTTTAAAAAATGGTCCAATATATTAAAAAAAATGCACCTATTTTTATTTTTTAATATTCAGATGGGGCTCAAATGATATAGAACCCTTGAAAATCAATATTTTTCAACCGCCCATCTCTGTTGCTCTTCAGGAACATCATCATCAGGCTCTAAAATTTATTAAGAAAATTAATGAATTGTCACAAACATAAGTCAAACAAAAAACAAACAAAAAAAACACTAAATAATACAGAACAGTTAAAATATAATCCGAATGCTAAAAGCATTTTGTCAAGACTAAGTTGAAAATATTTTTAAAAATTTAAAGAGCAGTAGAAATTCGGAGTCAGTGAACTTAAAAGTAAACAAAACAGAGACAGATATAGAAAGAGAAGTACAATCACAATTTCAATCGACTGATTAATGGAAAAGAGATTTTGTTCAGGTATAAAATATCTTCTTTTTTGTTAATAGTAAAACCGTGATTTTTAATATGCAACATCTCAGAAAAAACACGTTTTTTATAATTTGATTCGCGATCTATAATATGAGAGTTATTCCAATCGAATTCATGATTATACTTAGATTGATGTGTACTGAAAATAGGATCATTGTTTTTACAATTTGACTTGTGTTCATTCATTAATTTTAACAATTGTTAAAACAAATTATATTGTTTATTTTCAAGACTTGCACAAATTGAGCTACGGAGTTGCAACTTTTTCTTAATTTTGCAACTTATGGAGGCAAACACGAACAAAAAAGTTAAAATAATAATTTTAACATTTGTTTAAACAAATTATATTGTTTATTTTCAAGATTTGCACAAATTGAGCTACTGAGTTGCAACTTTTTCTTAATTTTGCAATTTTTCGAGGTCAGTGAAGCCATGTACTAACAACAAACTAAAAATAATAATTTTGACAATTGTTTAAACAAATTATATTGTTTATTATCAACTTTTTATTAAATAGAGGTACAGAGATGGAATTTTTCTTAATTTTGCAACTTTTCTAGTTTAATGAAGTCACGTACTAACAACAAATAAAAAGAAAAATTTACAATTGTTTAAACAAATTTTATTGTTTATTATCAACTTTTTATGAAATAGAGCTAGAGAGTTGCAACTTTCTCTTAGATTTGCAAGTTTTCTTTTGTTGAGAGGTAGGAATAACTGTAAGACATAATAATAATTAAGTAAAAAACTTTAGAAAATTTATTTTTTTAATATGATAAATGCATGTGTTGGCTATCACATCATTATTTCGGATAACGTTTTTTTTCTTACAGTTCGGAAACTGTTTTCAGTATTTTGCTTTTGATCCTCATCTCTTGTTATTAGTTTGTTAACATCAGATAATAATTTTACGTTTTGCTCTGCATTGCCATTAATTACTTTTAGACTATTTACAATTTTTATACAATCGTAACAATTGTCATTCTGATGCCATAGTGAGAGACGTTCCTCAAGAAAGGAAGTTTACATTTTAAAACATATTGAATCCTCGTTTATAAATTGATTGACACTTTTTGGTGTTTCTAGCTTTATTCAATGAAAAGATATAAATAAACATTATTAAATTGTGTAAGCAATTTTTAACATTCATTTTCTCATTTAGTTATTAATACTTAGTTTATATAAGCCTATAAAAGCTGCAAAATTGAAAAAAAGTTGCATCTCTGTAGCTCTGATTAATAACAAGTTGATAATAAACAATATAATTTGTTTAAACAATTATAAAGATTATTATTTTGAGTTTCTTGTTAGTATATGGCTTCACTGAACTCGAAAAGTTGCAAAATTAAGAAAAATTTGATAGAAAACAACATAATTTGTTTAAAAAATTGTTAAATTATTATTTTTACTTTTTTGTTCGTGTTTGGCTCCAATGGCCTCGATAAGTTGCAAAATTAAAAAAAAGTTGCAACTCCGTAGCTGAATTTGTGCAAATCTTGAAGATAAGGGGCCATCCATAAATTACGTAAGATTTTTAGGGGGAAGGGGGGCCCAGCAAATCTTACGACCAATAGAAAAAATGGCGCTAATGTATGTAAAAAATCTTACATGGGGGAGGGGGGGGCGGTTTAAATGACCGAAAAAACGTCTTACGTAATTTATGGACGACCCCTAAACAATAATAACACAGCCACACAAAAAAAATAAAGTTCCCTGACCTGGGTAAGAGACACACATTTTTCTATGTATTTTGATGCGCTGAATCCGAATCCGTCATCAGAATCGGTCCATCAGATCAAGTTTTGACCCTAACCTCAAAATTAATAAAATGACACTTTTTGAACATTAGAATTTGAACTCGACTTAACATTAATACATGCTTAGGACCAATAGAAAGCTTGAATTATTACCTTTAAAATGCCTTTTTAGAAATGGTTCTGCGATGATTTTTAACGAAGTTATGATGTTTTACTTAAAATATGACTTTTTTCCATATGTTAAAAATACATCAATTATTGATGTGTTATTGTGTAATGGAAAAAAATGATTTTAAGTAAATCATCATAACTTTGTTAAAAATCATCGTAGAACAATTTCTAAAAAGGCATTTTAAAGGTAATAATTCAAGCTTTCTACTGGTCCTAGGTATGTATTAGAGTTAAGTCGAAAATTGGGTCAAAACTTGATCTGATGGACCAATTCTGATGACGGAATCGGATTCAGCGCATCAAAATACATAGAAAAATGTGTGTCTGTTACCCAGGTCAGAGAACTTTATTTTTTTTGTGTGGCTGTGTAATTTGTTTAAACAAATTAGTAATTACATGGAATAATGCTTAAAAATCAATATTTATGTTATGTATTCAAAATCTAGAAAAAAAACTCTCCTAAACAATAAACAATTTGGCATTATTGTTTGAAGTCTCTTAAAGAGAAACAGAGTTGGGCGATCAAAAAATATTAATTTTCAAGGATTCTATACTATTTCTACGAAATAGTATATTATGCATCAAGGGAGGGAAGTCCGTGTTTTTTTGTCAAGCACAAATGTTCGAAGAACGAGAGTAGCACGAGCGTAGCGAGTGCGAAACGAGTTCGGAGAACATTGTGCGAGACAGAAAATCGGCCTCCCGAGGTGCATATGCTATTTTCTATCACAGATGTACGAAAATCTCGTGTTTTGTGCTTGACAAAAAAAACACGGACTTCCCTCCCTTGATGCATAATATACTAATTTTCCTATGCAATTTGCATGGGAAACTTTGAGCGCTTTGAGCCTTATCTTAACCCATTAACGCCCAGACGGACGAAAAATTTCTCTTGACTTTGAGGACCTCCCTTTTAAAAAAAATGCCTACAAAAAAATTAGCACTTATCATTTTTAACGTAGAATTTACTCCTCTTTTAGATTCTGAAGTTAAAATTTGTTTATAACAAATCGTTAAAAAGTTATAAACAATTTTTTGCAAAAAAACACGATTTTTTGAGAAAAAATTTTCATTTTAGACATATTTTCACCGGAAAAAAGCAAGTAGATGCTCTCAAAAGCTCAAAATATCGCGTCCATGGACCCCCAGCTATAAGACCCTGAAGCAAAAAAATTTTTTTTTCAAAATGGCGGACGCCAATATGGCGGCTAAAACTAAAAAAATGGCTCAGATATGAAACAGGGTGCTCCAACTTTTTCATGTGACTGAAATCGCCTAAAACTCTTTATACGGGGGTTTTTGGGGTCGCTGATTACGAATATGATGTCAGTTTTTAAAAATTCAAAATGGCTGATCCAATATGGCGGACGAATTTTTAAAAAAATTTTGGATTCACTTGAAACTCTCCACTCAGGGGTTTTTGGGGTCGCTGATTACGAATATGATGTCAGTTTTTAAAAATTCAAAATGGCGGATCCAATATGGCGGACGAATTTTTAAAAAAATTTTGGATTCACTTGAAACTCTCCACTCAGGGGTTTTTGGGGTCGCTGATTACGAATATGATGTCAGTTTTAAAAATTCAAAATGGCGGATCCAATATGGCGGACGAATTTTTAAAAAAATTTTGGATTCACTTGAAACTCTCCACTCAGGGCTTTTTGGGGTCGCTGATTACGAATCTGATGGCAATTCTTGAAAATACAAAATAGCAGAGTCAAATTGTTTGAATTTCAATAAATATTATACAATGAATAAGAATTTTTTGGTCCGTTTGCCGTCGAATAATTCGCCGTTGCCCGACTCTTACCGCGAGGAGGTGGACAATAAAGAGTCTTTTTTTTTTTCGTTTTTTATTTTATTTTTTTTTGTTTTTTTTTTGTTTTAATATTTTTTACATTTTTACATTTTAGGTGTGAAAATCCTGAAAGCAGGAAACGCATAAATATGCATCACACTCCACCCACTTTCGTTGCGTTCTACAGGTGCACTTGGAGAAATTAGAGCAGTTTTTCTTTTGTTCAACTCTTTGAACTTTGTGGTTTTTGATGGATTCAGATTTTTTTAGATATGCTTCTGCAATCTGTAGAGCCATGTCTTTAGTACCTATTTTTTTTTCTTGGACAACTAAGTTTCTTAGAACAGTTGCATTTGCAATTGATGCTTGAACGAGTCTCATAAGTATAACCCAAGTCCATTTCTTCGACCTTATGCATGGCATCAAATTGCTGCAATGTGCGTCGTGCAAGTCTACTCCGCCCATAAACTTGTTGTAGGTTGTAAAAGCATTAGGAAATGCTATATCAACTTTGCTCTTTGTCTCCGAAGAATATCTTTTGACTGAACTAATTGGTGTAACACCTATCAGTGTTGACAGTATAGACACTACTTTCGAATCTTTTACTGTGACATAATTGACACCACTGCATTTGTCATGCTTGGCAATAAATGTCCCTCTTGGATCCTTTTCCGTAATCGGATTTTTTACTTGAATTCGATTAGCTCTGACTGTCTCTGTTGCCCGCAAACCAACTTTCTTCAGATGAACCAGTAAATCTGGACTTGTAAAAAAGTTGTCAAAATATACGTGATATTTCACTACATTTCTGGGTACAACTGAAGAAAGAAGGTTTTGGAGAAGACCAACGACAATGCAGCTACCTAAAGCACATTTATTTAGCTTTTCTTCATTGCCAAAAAAAAAACTTTTTGAATTCTTGCCACAATAAATGTCACAATCGAATAAAAATCCTTCGGAACTACAAAGAGCCCACATTTTGATACCGAAACGGACAGGCTTGTTTCTTATAAACTGCTTCAAAATAGTTCTTCCCCGAAACTTTACCATCATTTCGTCAACTGACAAAGCTGATGAAAAATACCCAAACTGCCTCGCATTTTTCTTAAAAATCTCCAAAGGACCTCTCACTCGCCAAGCTCTATCATCAGCATTTTCATCTTCAGGTTTGGATAGCTTTAGCTTGGACTTGATATCTTCAAACTTGTTGCGACTCATAGCTCCAGCTACATCTTCACAACCTAGAAGATGATTCTGAGACCAATAATAATAATAATAAGCGTCAAATAAAAAAAAATAAAAAAAAAAAATAATAAGACTTAAAAAATTTGCCAACTCCATTTTGAATTTTTAAAAACTGACATCATATTCGTAATCAGCGACCCTAAAAACCCCTGAGTGGAGAGTTTCAAGTGAATCCAAAATTTTTTTTAAAACTCGTCCGCCATATTGGATCCGCCATTTTGAATTTTTAAAAACTGACATCATATTTGTAATCAGCGACCCCAAAAACCCCTGAGTGGAGAGTTTCAAGTGAATCCAAAATTTTTTTAAAAATTCGTCCGCCATATTGGATCTGCCATTTTGAATTTTTAAAAACTGACATCATATTCGTAATCAGCGACCCCAAAAACCCCTGAGTGGAGAGTTTCAAGTGAATCCAAAATTTTTTTAAAAATTCGTCCGCCATATTGGATCAGCCATTTTGAATTTTTAAAAACTGACATCATATTCGTAATCAGCGACCCCAAAAACCCCCGTATAAAGAGTTTTAGGCGATTTCAGTCACATGAAAAAGTTGGAGCACCCTGTTTCATATCTGAGCCATTTTTTTAGTTTTAGCCGCCATATTGGCGTCCGCCATTTTGAAAAAAAAATTTTTTTGCTTCAGGGTCTTATAGCTGGGGTCCATGGACGCGATATTTTGAGCTTTTGAGAGCATCTACTTGCTTTTTTCCGGTGAAAATATGTCTAAAATGAAAATTTTTTCTCAAAAAATCGTGTTTTTTTGCAAAAAATTGTTTATAACTTTTTAACGATTTGTTATAAATAAATTTTAACTTCAGAATCTAAAAGAGGAGTAAATTTTACGTTAAAAATGATAAGTGCTAATTTTTTTGTAGGCATTTTTTTTAAAAGGGAGGTCCTCAAAGTCAACAGAAATTTTTCGTCCGTCTGGGCGTTAATGGGTTAATATTAAAAAATAAAAAAATAGGGGTATTTTTTCGATATAGAATAATCCTAGGGGGTAAGAGCATTAAAAATAAAAAAAATTTGTTTTCTCATGCATTTTTGGACCACCCTAATGTTTAAGCAATATTGGCAAGTTTGAGGCATGGTAAAAATGCCATTACTCAACCTTGCCAATGTTGCTGCTACAGCATCCGGTGCTGTTCGAGACCGAAATAAAATTTAATAAGATAAGAACTAAAAATATTATTGATATAAATTAATGTAAGATTTCTAAATTATAAAAGATTTAATTTACAAGAATTAGTATCAAAAAATAGAATTTGTAAGTTAAATTGAAAAATGCGGTTTATTCAACAAATTTAGAGTAAAATAAATTTATACTTTATATAGGGTATAAATTTTTATTTTCTTTATTCAAAATATATCACATTATTTATTAGTTTAATTTAACTAATCAAAAGAAAAAAGTAAATTTAAAGGATAGTTTAAGATAAGTACTGAATATAAATTTTTGATAACTTAATTAACCTTCTTTCATTATTAAACATTTAAATTATAACAAATAGTATCAAATAAAAAGAATTTGAAAGTTAAATTAAAAATTGTGGTCTACTCAAGAAATTTAAAGTAACATAAATTTATAATTTATATACATTTTATTATTTTCTTTAATCAAAATACATAATATATTTATTGATTAAATTTCACTAGGCTAATCAAATGGAAAAGGTAAACGCATCTTATTTTTAATAGTCTACTTATATTAACATTATTTATATTTAAAATATTATTAATCGTTTTACAATGTTTATAAAACTATTAATAATTTTTTTTATTTGCTAATTTAATAATTAATTTATATAATTTTTTATTTAACCTTTTTTTCTTATTTTAGTATACATTTTACTTTTCCAGTTTTCTTCTTTCTTCTATCACTACACTGCATTATTTAGTCTTCTTGTTTTTAGTTTTACCACATTAATTTTTAGGGTTCCGTACACCACAAGTGTACGCACGGAACCCTATTGGAAAGACTTTGTCGACAATCGTATTCCTCCCCCCCCCCCCCCTAGCCACAAACTAATTGACTTAGAAAGTTCAAATTTGGCCCACATATGTATTTTCACGTATAGATGAAAGGGAAACTATAGAGCATATGATTCTAGGGGTTGATCATAGCGTTGTCAAGAAAATAACAAGATTTTTAAGAAATTTTGATATTTTTTGGCTGAAAACTCTTGCCTTTTCTTTTGCAGCGCTATTACCATCACGATCTCTATATTTTTTTTGTAATCTACAAATAACCATACATTTGTGTACCAAATTTGAACTTTCTAAGTCAAATATTTTGGCAGATAAGAGAGGAATACGGTCATTTTTTTAGAAAAAATGCATTAAAAGTGTACAATGCCACCACCATATCTGCCAAACTATTGTACTTCAAGTGCTGAAATTTGGTATACATATGTAGTTTGCCATATAGATTACAGAAAAACTGTAGAGAACTTTGTTGCAGATTGTTATCATAGTGTTTTTAAGCAAAAACCAACGATTTAAAAAAAATGATAAAAAATGACCATATCCCCCCTCCCCTAACTTCCAAACAATTTGACTTAGAGAGTTCAAATTTGGTACACAAATGTATTTTCACGTGTAGATTATAGAAAAATTACAGATAACATGATTGTAGAAGTTGATCATAGCGTTGTTAAGGAAATAAAATGATTTTTGAGTATTTTTTATGGATATTTGCTAAAATCTCTGGATTTTTCGTTGACAGCGCAATCACCATCACGTTATCTATAATTTTTATGTAATTTACACCTGACAATACATTCCTGTACAAAATTTGAACTCTCTAAGTAAAATATTTTTGAAGATAGGGGAGGGGGATGGTCCATTTTTTATAAGAAATTAATTATATATTATATTTTATATTATATATTATATATAATATGTATAATATATTTATATATTATACACTGAGAAAAAAATGCTATAGAATCAATCTCATATTGGTTTGATGCAACAAACGGCGTATTCACCACCGTTCAAACAAATATGCTTTGGTTTTGAAAGTACATACTTTCATTTTTAATACTATTGATTTGATATAAATTACTTTTAAAACAAATAAATATCAATTGTCCCAATAAAATATTTTTCCAAAGTAATAAGAAAAATTATTTAATATAAACAAGGAAATTATTAAATCCATAGCATATGTGGAAAATGTGAAAAAAATTGCTCTCGACTGAATAAAATCAGATTATGAAAACTGTAGCATATGCTATAAACTTGAGAAGAAAATGTTGAGGTCTGAATGGTACCGTCTCTATAAGTTGAAAAATTTTGACTTTTAAACGAAAAGCATTATTAAATGTAAATATATACAAAAATTTAGTTTTAGATTTATTTTCACAATTTTTTTTAATTTCAACTCACATTCAATTATACTCACCAACCTATCAACATTCTTTTATTTTATATTTGTATTGGCAGATTTTTTTTAATACATATTTTTTACACATTTTCATACATTCATACACATTAATTTTCTTATTATTTAATCTTCCTAAACCTAAACGATAATCGCAATTCGCACGCTCTTAAACTTATACTTAAACCTAACGATATATATATAATATTACGCATTTTCTAATATCTGAGTCCGATTTCAAGTTCCTTATATACTGACTGAAAGAATTATTCAACACTTGCGAGCAGAAATGAAGCAAATGTCAAAAGAAGGGAATGAGCCAATAGCGGGCACTTAAGGTACTTCAGGTTTAAGAAGCGGCAAAATTAAAAATAAAGAACATTTAAGAAACTCATAATATAAATTTAAAAATAATGGAAATTGTAAAAAATTAACTTGAAAAAATAAAGTAATATGAAAAATATATTTTCTTATTATATTCCTAACAAAATAAGTAAAGTAGATAAACTTGAAATAATTATTTTCGTCCACTAACGTGATAAAAAATATACATCTGCAGAGGAAATTATAAAATACATCAATTAAAATTGCATTTCAACGTAGAATCTTTTAAATGATTCAGAATATTATTTATAGAAATATGTATTTACAAATATATCAATAAAACAATCTTTGTTTAAAAATATATGACATCATTTTTGTTGTCGAAGAGAATATTTTAATGTATCAAAAAAATTCGTTTCGTAAAGTAGTGAACTTATTTAACATGTTATATACAATTTTCTGTCAATGCAGAATATGTTTATTACTGTTTATCATTATTCAAAGATCAAATACCTTATTTTTTCAAGTAATCGACGATTTTCTTAAGAAAATTCTTCTATTCCCGCTAGACAATCGAAAAAAAGTTTATACTGAAAAGGACAATAAACGAAACCACTTCTTAATATTTATAAAGTTTGTAAAAAATTTACAAATTTAATATACGAAATTTAAGATGTAAAATTGGACAAAATCAGACGATTTCAAGTAATCAAAAATTTTCTTGTAAAAATTAATCTATTCCGGCTAGACAATTAATCTTGCTAATCCTGTTTAAAAAAATTTATTATTTCCCACAGGACAATCGCAATAAAGTTTATACTAAAAACGACAATAAATGAAACCACTTTTTAATATTTATATAGTTTTGAAAAATTTACAAATTCTTTTTTCGACTTTATACATGGAAAATTGTGTAAATCAGAAGATTTTAATTATTCGAGAATTTTCTTCAGAAAATTTAATATTTCTCGCTAGGCAATCGCAATAAAGTTGAAACTAAAAAAGACCAAAGGCGAAACCACTTTTTAATACTATTAAAATTTGAAAAAAATTTACAAATTTTGTTTTCGATTTTATAGATGAAAAATTGTGAAAATCAAAAGATTTAAATTAATCGACAATTTTCTTAAAAAAAATAATTTTTTTGCGCTAAGTAATCGCAATAAAGTTTGAACTACAAAGGACCAAAGACGAAACCACTTTCTAATATTAATAAAGTTTGAAAAAAAGTTACAAATTTTTTTTTCGATTTTATAGATGAAAAATTGTGAAAATCAGAAGATTTAAATTAATCGACAATTTTCTTAAAAAAAATAATTTTCTACCACACATGCAAGAAAACCTCGTGTTTTCGTTCGCCTTAAGCGGGGCAGAACTCACAGTTTTTAGGTCAGTGAACGTTAGAGGTAAAAAACTTCTGAACTGCGAGTGCTGACCCGCTAACGCGTACGAAACACGAGATTTTCATACATGTGTGATAGAAAATAGCATATACACCTCGGGAGGCCGATTTTTTGTCTTGCACAATGTTCTCCGAACTCGTTTTGCACTCGCTACGCCCGTGCTACACTCGTTCTTCGAATATTTGTGCTAGACAAAAAAACACGGACTTTCCTCCCTTGATGCATAATATACTATTTTCGCGCTAGGCAATCGCAATAAAGTTGAAACTAAAAAGGACCTAAGACGAAACCAATTTTTAGAATTATTAAAGTTTAAAAAAAATTTACAAATTTTTTTCTCGATTTTATAGATAAAAAATTGTGAAAATCAGAAGATTTAAATTAATCGACAATTTTCTTAGAAAAAATAATGTTTTCGCGCTAGGCAATCGCAATAAAGTTTTAACTAAAAAGGACCATAAACGAAACCACTTTCTAATATTAATAAAGTTTGAAAAAAACTTACAAATTTTTTTTTTGAATTTATAGATGAAAAATTGTAAAAATCAAAAGATTTAAATTAATCGACAATTTTCTTAAAAAAAATAATTTTTTCGCGCTAGGCAATCGCAATAATTGAACGATCAAACGAACTTACCTATAAGTGAAGTTCGATCGCAATTATATGAAGAGGCCTCGTTCAAGAGATTACAACTGTAGTACTTCCTTCGATGCTACTAGAGGCCACTACGTTTAGAGTAAAATGAAAGTTTAGTGATTGGTCCGTTCGTGTTCCCTTCTCTAATCGTGATCCATCCTCATATTTTTAGAGTGTTTAAAATTGTTAAAGTATACTTTGGGTATAGGGTGATAAAAGAAAAAATAAATCACAGATTTTTTGTGCAGGGTGGGAATGTAATCTCTTGAACGAGGCTTCTTCATATAATTGCGATCGAACTTCACTTATAGGTAAGTTCGTTTGATCGTTCAATTATATTTCATTTGCCTCGTTCCTTCGATTACAACTGTAGTTGTTTAGAGTTACAACAATTTTAAACGTTAATGAAAATTGAATTTTATTAATCAAAAAACAGATGAAAAGAACGATATATACAAATGTTAAATATAACTTTATACATTTAAATTATTGCCACTCTTTGCTAGAGAAGTTTTTATCCATCTAGAAATTGTTTGTGACGTGATATTCTTATATGGCTTTTTAATTGTTATAAACAAATTGTCTATATTACCTCTTAATTCTGCAGTCTTTTGTAAATAGCAGTCGATAGATGAGATAACACACAATGAAGGATCTTGTGTGAATCTCAAAAAAGTTAACAAAGGTTGATAACGTCCAGGACCGGATGTCTTAATAATATCTGGGATTTTCATTTCCAACCCTTGTGGTGTGAATTTAATATTACTTATTTTTATAGACGCTAATGTCTGTTGTCTATGAGCAGTAGTCAAAGCAAGCAAAGTAACTGTTTTTTCTGACAAATGTTTTAAATCTAAATTAGTTGATGAATTTACTGTTTTTAAGTAATTCAAGACAACTGAAACATCCCATGTGTAAGTATATTAAGGCCTTGCAGGCTTAAGTCTATATATCCCTTTTTAAAAACGTGCTATTATAGGATCGTCGCCTATTTTGTTTTGAGAAATTAGAGAAATTGCAGACCTATACGTATTTAACGTGCTATAAGAGGAACCATCGTGAAAGCATTTCGTTAGAAAACTAAGAAGACTATTTCGCGTTGGAACATAGAAATCCAAACCCGAATTTTTACAAAAAACCCACCATAGTCGTAAGGCTGATACATATTGCTTTGTTGTGCTTGGAGCTAAAGATGCTATAATAATTTCTAGCGCCTCAATAGAAATGTTTTTCTTCATGAAAGCTGTCCTGATATTTTGCATGCCATCAAAGATAGGTTCCGAGACTGGGGGTGTGCTTTTTTTCTACAAGGGGACAATAATAAATTTATATTGGGTTTGAAGTAAATTGGCTGATCTACTATTAAATCTAGTAAAAGTGGATACCAGGACTGGTTTGGCCAATGTGGTATAACAATGATTCCTCTCGCTTTATCTTTCTTTATCTTAACAAGCGTTTTTAGAATTAAGCTAAAGGGCGGAAACGCATAAAAATTCAAATTTGTCCATTTCACAGTAAAAGCAACTACTTGAAAAACGCCAATGTCAGGTTTCCAAGAAAATAAATTTTTACACTTAGCATTGATATGTGTCGCAAATAAATCATAATCTGGAGTGCCGAAATTGTGAACAATAGTTTCAAAACAATTTTGATTTAATTCCCATTCGGTGTCATTATTTTTAATTCTGGATAAAAAATCGGCTTGCTTGTTATCAGAGGATGCAATATAAGAAACAAATATGAAAATTTTTCTGTTTTCGGCAAATTTCCAAATATCTTTGGCTAGTTTGTTATATGTTGGATATCGGGTACCTCCCATTTTATTCACATAAGACATAGCAGTAGTGTTGTCCGTTCTTAAAAGAACTTGACAGTCAGCTTCTTCAGGTAATAACTCGTTTATTGCAAATTTAATAGCTAACAATTCTTTAAAATTTATGTGGTACTTTTTTTGTTTTTTAGTCCAAAAACCGTACACATCCTTCGAACCATTTGTTGCACCCCAACCTGAATTTGACGCGTCTGTATGAATTTCTACTTTAAAATCCCCTGTTTTTATGGTATTTACACTGATTGGCAAATTTTGTAGCCACCACTTCAAATCTGGCATGACGGTTTGTGGGATCAACATTCTTCTACTATAATCAAAATCATTTAAAAGCAAAGCAATTATCTTTTCTCTTTCTAATTGTCGGGTGTACATTAGACCATATTCAATTGCTGGGCATGATGAAATGAATTTTCCTATTAAGGTTGCAAACTCTGATATTATGCAAGATTTTTTATTTAAAAAGGACTTTACAATGTTTTTTAACTTACCTCGTTTCTCAGTGGGCAATTCAATAGTATATTTGTTCGAGTCTATAATGAAGCCTAGGAATTTACAGCGTGTTGAGGGAATTAAACTACTTTTTTTATTATTTATTAAAAAACCTAAGAAGGTCAAGAATTTAACCGTTTCTTTAATGTTATTGTCACAAGTTTCATAATCTTCGTCAGTACAGAGAATATCGTCCAGATAAATGACTGATTTGAAACCCCTCTGTCTTAAATGATTAACAACGGGTTTTAACAATTTAGTATAAATAAATAGACTCAAATTTAACCCAAAAGGTAAACATGTGAATTGATAAAGCATTCCCCTAAATTCAAATTTTAAGTACTTTCGACTTTGTTTGTGAATTGGCAACAAAAAATATACGTCTTCTAAATCAATTTTACCCATGTAAGAACCAGGAAAAATTAGTTTTGCCGCGGTTCGAATGTCTTCTATTTTGAAGTGACTGGTCTCAATAAATTCGTTTAATTTTTTTTAAATTCAAAATGAAACGAGAGGAACCATCTGGTTTTGGGACTAAAAAATAACTTGACAAAAATTGATTTTTATGTGGCTTAGCTATCTCTATTGCCCCTTTCTGATATAATTTATCAATTGCCTGACTAAAATTTTTTATTTCTTTTAAAGAATAAAAACTAATTCGCGGAGCCCTTTTCTGTTCTACTTTTTTGCAAAAGGTTATTTTATATCCTTCAAGACAATTCAAAACAAATTTATCGTTAGTTATTTTTCTCCATTGAGGTATGAAATATTGTAATGTACCTGCCATTGTATCTATCCTTGTTTGAAATTCGTTGAGTTCCTGTACCGGGGAGGTCCCTAATAAGGGGCTCGCGGGTTGAAGGGCTGCTTGGTTCTGAACTGCAGACGTTGTCTGGCCTGATATGCCTGCTGAGTGCCTGATGAACTCGGAGTGGGCCCTTTTCCTTGCAGGCTGTTGTAGTTTAAAGGATTCTTTGTCTGCGGTCCTTTTTGTTTAGGTTGTTGCTTTTTTATAGTCGAGGCTATTTTATCCATGGCTTTTGCTTCTTTAATTTTTTCTGAAAGATTGCTCCCAAATAAAAATTCATCGGTTGGTCTATCTTCTAAAATCGTCTTCGTTTCTTTATCAACACCAGCTAAAATGAAAGCTGTTCTAGAATTTGTTTGACTGTGGTAAATATGTGTAAGGATTTTTCCTACATCATTTAGTCTTTCTATAAATTCCAGTTTATCAATACTTTCTGTTTCTTCTAACAGTGAAGACATAGCGGATCCCAAAGACGTTAGTGCTGCACCTATTAACCGTTGTCTTTTTGCCATGTGACTACCTCGAGTCTTTGAATGTTTGGCCATCTTTAATAATATTTCTGGGTTCAGTTTTGGTTCTTCTAATCCAGGGGGACTTTGATATTTTTCTTGAAGTTTTTCCAAATGTTCTTCCTTTAATCCCTTTGAGGACCAGAATTTCCACCTACTAAGAATGGCTGGGTGCAATTTCGACTCTATGGCTTTAGAAGCGTTTGGATCTAATCCGAGAATTTCAGCAAAATCCTCATTAAGAGGGACTTCGGTGTCATCTGTATCCAATTTTCCATCAGCAGGTTTATTCTGTTCTATAAGTAAAAATAATACTTTGTTTTGTTTGATTTAACGTCTTGCGAGCGTATTTAGAGAATATTGAACTAAGTCATAAAAGGGGATAATTTTACTTTTATTGATGGCATGTAAAGACAGAATGGAAAAGATCACGTTCTACAAGCGTGTTTACAAAATTTCGTCATAGATCATAATCTGAAGGATACAAAACAAATTCTAGGGATTTCCCAGGTCATGCGAGCCTGAAAGTAATAAACAGTCTATGGAAACAAAAACGATTTAAAATAAAATGTCCCTTCATGCGAGAGGCTATAGTTAGTCATTGAAATAACAAATGCATATTATTTATTATAATATTCTTATAAAATATTATTGAGAAGGGGAAAAAAAACAAAAACAAACAAACAAAAATTACTTATTTTAACTTACGATTCGGTGGAGGATCAGACTCACGCTGGCTGGAATCTTCTTCTTCATGAACACTTATTTCTTCGGTATCACTACCTTCCTCGCCATCATCAGATTCACTATTATGCACTTCCATAAGAGAACTTAAAGTATCTTGTAAGGCTTTTAACTTCTTCTTTACACCTTCTAATTCTTTAGAATAAATTTTTCGCTTTCCCATTTTAAAAAAAATACGTGTGACCTCAAGCGCACTACGAAAGAATATGAGGATGGATCACGATTAGAGAAAGGAGCACGAACGGACCAATCACTGAACTTTCATTTTACTCTAAACGTAGTGGCCTCTAGTAGCATCGAAGGAAGTACTGCAGTTGTAATCTCTTGAACGAGGCAAATGAAATATAATTATTGGTTGTTTTTATATTGCACCTAACTCAGCATATAATTTTTTTTCGGAAGTATGTAGTATTATTGAGGATGTACATAATATGTATTCCTCTGCTGAGTTATGTATACTTGGTGATTTCAATCTACCATTTATAAATTGGAATTCTACGTATAACTACAATACATTAGGTCTAATAAATTATGATTTGGCTCCGCAAAAAAGTCAATAGCTTTGTTGATATTTGAGACATTTGATTATTTAGAATTATCTCAAATGAATTATTTAACGAATGCGGATTTTAATAATAATAGTTTTCTTGATAATATACTTCGGAAATATGATTTTAAAAATGCTAATATTGAAGGAATTGTATCTTTTATTTATTCTATTGATTGGGAAAATGTACTCAATGTTCAAAATATCGACGAATGTGTAAATATTTTCTATTTTCACATATACAATGCACTAGATATTAGTGTGCCTCTTAAAACGGTTGGTAATTCAACTTATCCTCCTTGGTATACAAATGAGTTGAAGAATTTGATAACAGAAAAAAAACTTGCTCATATAAGATACAAAAGTAATAACAATGTTGAAAATTTTTTTTTTTTCTAACCTACGAGCTGAGTGTAAAGTTTTATCGACTATTTGTTATAATAATTATATAACTAATGTTGAAAACTCAATTGTTGAAAATCCAAAGTACTTTTGGAATTTTGTTAATTTAATTAAGCACAAAAAATCGATACCTAATTCTATGTACTTAAGAGATGAGAATACTGATACGTCAGCTGATACTGCTAACCTCTTTGTTAAACACTTTAAATCGGTTTATACTTGTCCTACTTCGCAGGGTTCAAATGAATTCTCTACGGTTAATCGTGTGGTGGATCTCCAATCTATTTCTATCTCCAGAAATGACATTTTTGTCAAAATAAAGAATTAAGATGTAAATAAGGGTGCAGGTCCGGACTTGATTTTTCCCTCTTTGATAAAAATGTGTGGTATTTCCTTTGTAGAACCTTTGTATATTTTATTTAATTTAGCAATACAAAGTTGTGCTTTCCCTTTTGAGTGGAAAAAAGGATTCATTATCCCTGTACACAAGAGTGGTAATAAGAACAATGTTGAGAACTATAGGCCCATTACAATACTGAGTCCAATACCTAAGATCTTTGAGAGCCTAATTCATGATTCGGTTTATGCTGCAGTGTCACACACTCTTATTGATGAACAGCATGGATTCGTTCTAGGCAGATCGACAACGACTAATCTTGGGTTATTTACTAATTTTCTAATGTTAAATATTGAAAAGGGCAACCAAATAGATACAGTATATGCAGATATCACGAAAGCTTTTGATAGAGTAGATCACTGTATTCTTTTACAAAAACTAGAAGTTATGGGTATATCTGAGAACCTAATATAATTCTTTAAAAGTTATCTTGTTGATAGACCGCAAATAGTTAAAGTGAATAACGCTTATTCTGATTCTTTTAATGCTACCTCTGGTGTCCCACAAGGGTCAAACCTTGGACCATTATTTTTTGTCTTGTATATGAATGATATTAAGACGGTTTTTCGGTACTCTTCCTTCCTATTATACGCAGATGATCTGAAGTGTTATAAAGTTATTGTCAAAAAAACTTTGATTATTACCTTTTCGAAACAAATGGCCTATATTTATCTCTATACCATTGGTCGGAATGAGCTGGTTAGAGTCACTAGTGTGCGTGATGTTGGGTTTTATTCAGTAATGATCTCTCATTTAATGATCACATCTCGGAGGTGGTAGCTAAAGCTCATAAAACTTTAAGTTTTGTCATGAGGAATGCCTCTAGTTTCCGAAATGTGGTAGCAATTAAAGTACTTTACTTCTCATTGGTAAGATCAATACTTAAATATGCTTCAGTGATATGGGTGCCATATTATATCCTCAATATAATTAAAATCGAACGAGTGCAAAACAGATTTCTGCGTTTTGCGGCGCAAATGCTTAATTTACAGTTCGACAGATATACTCATGACTATAGCGTTTTAAGGGCAACTCTTAACATACCTCTAATTACTACAGGGTTCGACTATGCCGATATGCTCTTTTTCTTTAAGTTATTACATGGGAAAGTTTACTGCGCACCTTTATTATCACTAATAAAACTATATATTCCGAATATTATGACGAGGTATTACTCACCATTCTATGTAAACTATCATAGATCTAATTACGGGAATCACTCTTTAATCAATAGGCTTAATAAAAAAGCTAATAAAATGTCTAGTGAAGTTGATTTCTTTGATAGCCATCTTACGAGATTCATCTCACGATTACGCCAACATACAATGAACTTAAATTAATCATGTGTAAGCCTAGCCTTAAAGTGATACATTTGTTAAAATAAATTACAGGTTGTAATTTTTAGGTTAATTAAAAGGGCATGTCCCGTGAATGTAAATAAATAAATAAAAATAAAAAGGACCAAAGACGAAACCACTTTTTAATATTATTAAAGTTTGAAAAAAATTTACAAATTTTTTTTTCGATTTTATAGATGAAAAATTGTGAAAATCAGAAGATTTAAATTAATCGACAATTTTCTTAAAAAAAATAATTTTTTCGCGCTAGGCAATCGCAATAAAGTTTTAACTAAAAAGGACCATAAACGAAACCACTTTCTAATATTAATAAAGTTTGAAAAAAGTTTACAAATTTTTTTTTTGAATTTATGGATGAAAAATTGTTAAATACAGAAGTTTTCAAGTAATCGAAAATTTTCTTGAAAAAATTAATCTATTCCCGCTAATTAATCGCAATGAAATTTATATAAAAATTTTAAAAAATTTACAAATTTAATATTCGAAATTTATGATGTAAAAATGGTGAAAAATCAGAAGATTCCAAGTAATCGAAAATTACCTGGAAAAATTAATCTATTTCATCTAGGCAATTGCAATAAATTTAATATTAAATCCTCGAAATCTACATTCTTGTTAACTGTTGAAGCGTACATAAAAAATATGAATACAAATAATGTTCAAATCAATTATTATTTAGTCACCACTTTATGGTCCAATTGGACTGCGGGGAATTTGTAAAAATAAATAAATATATTAAAAAATAAATTAAACAAGACCGTAAAGGAAACGACTTTTTAACATTTATTGTATAGTAATTTGTTGAAGATATTGTAGACCTTTTTGTATTAAAATTATAGTAGTAAGATTTGTGGCCTTTAGTCCTTTTTAAATTTTTACAATTTACCTTAGAAGAACCCTGTAATAAACAAATAACTTTTTTAGATCTAAAAATAATTTTCGATAATGGTATTATTGAAACTGATTGGTTTCAGAAACCATACAGCTCTGGAAGGATTTTGAATTTTTACTCAAACCATAGCATCACCCAAAAAAGAGCCATAATCTACTCATTAGTTGATAAAGCAATTCAATTTTTAGAACCTAAATTTCACAGTAAAAACATAAATTTTATTTTTGAAACGTTAACAAACAATAATTATCCTTACAACTTCATCAAACAGAATGTCGATAAAAGAATTAATTACCTTAACAGTAAGAATAATAATAACAATTTAGAAATTATTAACAATATTAACAATAATTTACAAGAACGGAGAATGTTGGTGATCCCATTTGTTCCAGAAATTCAGAATCTAATCCAGACAATTTGTAAAAAAATGAATATTAGAATAGTTTTCTCCATAAAAAATAAACTACAAAATACACTTTTACCCTCCCTCAAGGACAAGATTCCTAAATTTGAAAAAAGGAGTTAATTTACGAATTGCAATGCCTGGATTGTTCTAAGGTTTACATAGGACAAACAAAACAACAACTAAAAAATAGAGTCTATCAACACAGATACGCAGAAAACCATAAAAAGTCAAACACAGCCATAAGCAAACACACAACTGATTGTAATCATAAAGTAAATTATAATTCCAGGGATGTACGTATTCTTGATATGGAGAGTAATTGGAGAAAACGAAACATCCTTGAAATGTATTATATTATAAAAAGTAATAACCCTGTAAACTTTAGAACTGACACTGAAAATCTCTCCATTATATACCATGACATTATCAAATTTGACAAAAGTTAACACTACCCCTGAAGTTATACTACAATTCTTACCCATATGTAATCATAAAATAAATCCACTTTTCCAACAAATAGCCTGTCAAAAAAATTATAGGTTAAGGTGGAAACGTGGACAGCACAAACATGTGCTTCTACAAAAATAAAAAATTCAAATTTTAAATAAATAACAATAAATTTTTTATCCACAATATGACTATCTTGTTTTTAAAGATGTTTTTATCTAATCCTGGTAAGCTAAAACTTTCTATAATTATTAGTCTAAAGTAAAGTACACAAATTATTTTAATTATATTTTTCTACAGATACAATTTACAACTTAACTAAACACATGTAAAATTCAACAAAAAATTTTTTATTCTAAATGTATGCGGTATGTATTGAAATTATACTTGGTATATTATTATAAACCTAAGTTAAACTAAAATAATTTTTAAAAAATTGTTAATTTGTAGTCCTGAAGAGCCATGATCATGGCGAAATGCATCGATGAAATTTAAAGAATAATAAAAAACTGAAATCTAATAAAAAACAAAATCCGTAATTTAAAAAGGACCAAAGGCCACAAATCTTACTACTATAATTTATTGTTTAGTTTTTAAAAAATTCACAAATATTTTATTGTGGAAAATCTAAACATCTGAGGAAATAGAAATATTTATTGAAAAATTAGTGTATTTGCCTTTAGCAATTAAGTTTTTATTTAACAAAACCATCAACAAAATTAGGTTTAAATATAAAATTAATTTGTAAAAATTTATTAATTTACTACTCGGTATTTAAGATGTAATAATAAATTGTGAATTATCTGATTCAAATTGTGAATTTGATTTCAAGTAATTAGAAGTTTTCTTGTATATATAATAGTGCCTATGGATATTTGTAATTAAGTTTTAAGACAACTATTTCAAATTTGATTGTCAAAAGAAGTTAGATCAAAAACAAATTAATTATTAATTTTAATTTTCTTATTTTTTTATTTCTGCTGTCTTAGAAATGACTTCATGAGGATTTTTTAGTATTAATTTGATAAAGAAATAAAATTAATTTATTTTGTTACTATCTTTTTTTCACTATATTTATTGTATTTGGGTTTCAAAAATATAATTTTCATTTTTAATATTACTTACTTATGTCTTAATTCTTAAATTTCAATTTTTGTAAATTCACGTTAAATTAAAGATTTTTTATGTATTATTTTTTTTGTATTTAATTATTTTACTTTGAATTTTGATTAAACTCATTTCAACATTCTAAGATTTTATATTTAATTTTGTTTGTGTTTAAATATTATTATTTTTAATTTAATTTTTGTTATGGTTTTAATGGTTTAATTTCTAAATTTAGTGATATTTAACTATAAGTTTTTGAATTTTTAATTTGTTTAATACATTGATAATTGAATCCATAAACTGTGCTGTACGGTTTATAGCATCATCCTTTTGGCGGTATTCGAATACATCGTTTATTGAATGATTGAATCTATATAGATTATGCTATAAGTTTTATAGCACGATGCTTTTGGCGGTATTTGAATACATCGTTACTTGAATCTAAAGAATATGCTATAGATTTTATAGCATCTGCTGATGTTTCAGATTAATTACACTTTTGAATTCAAAGCACACTGCTATTCGATTCAGAACATATTTATTTATCTTAAATTATACTATTGTATAAAATAAATCAATATTTATTTAAAATAATTGCAAGTACTAAAGCTTTATATAAATGTGAAATTTCTTTTCATAGTACCATACTTTTAACATAATAGTTCCATTTATTTAAGTTAGAAAGATAAACATTTAAATTTATAACAGAAAAATTTGTTTTAATGTCATGACATTCTATAGCAGCCGCACTATTGAATTAAAGACATTTTTTTCTCAGTGTATATTTAATAGTATCAAATATATTAAAAATTATTTTGTTTTGTGTACGGAACCCTCGGTTTTAGTGCGAGTGTTTTTGTAACTCGAACTTGCCCGATTTTTCAAAATTTATTTTTACTTTATAAATTTAATAAGCTTTTAAATTCTATTAACCCCAAACACTATCGCGACGATTTCAAAATATAAACAATGATCATAATGATCACAAAGTCAAACTGACATTTCACAAAAAAATTTGAAAATCGAACTTGCGTTCTCGTTATCGTTTTCGGTTTCTTTTTCAAAATTACGTGATAGGACCCCAGGTTCAGGCAATTGTCTAAGCCGTAGCCTAAAAGAAGGGTTAGAACATGTAAGTCTTTTCTTTTGATTGGTTCAACGTTACCAGAGACAGAAGTGTATTAAAAGTTTTTTCATCAGACTGTTTCTTAACAGACATTTTCCAATTTAGCCAGCACTTTTCAAGTTATCACATAAATTGCTTCATTCTCACTTTCGTCTCCGGTTTGCAACACGCTAGTACAAGGGGGCACATATGTTCTAATTCTCCTTTTAGGAACTCTAGCGATATGCAATTATGTTAAATTGTTTTGAATTTTTAAGCTAGGATCGGTAATCGTCAGCTACTTAACGCTCCCTATTGACTTTTAAATAAATCACCATCATTTACTGATTAGGTAAGTATTATGTTAAACATTATTTAAATCTCCAGCTTCTATTTGATTGGTAAAGTGGTTTCCCTAGACTTTTTCATTTTTTTTCCTTTCGTGTTAAATTTTACTTTTCCGTCGCTTGAATTAATACCTTCGTAGAGCTTGTCATACCCCTGAAAATTATTTTCAATCTTGATCTTTAAACAAGTTAAATAATTATGGTAGAAATTCGCAAAATTATCTGGGGCTATACAAAACATAGTGTGAAGTCCTAAGGTTAAACTATATGTAAAATAATTTTAAACTAATGTTGAAAGAATCTTGTGTGTAAAGTTAAACTAAAGTTAGAGTAACGATAATGTAAAGTTAAACTAATGTCAAAGTGACGTTAAAGTTTAAAAGTAAATTTAAGCTAAAGTTATAGTACCGTCCAGTGGGGCTATTTTGTTCGCCGTGGAGCTATTTTGTGCACGCGAAGTTTTTTAATGAATAAAATCTTTATATTCAGTTGCACAACTTTGCTATTTAGTATAAATATTTTCTGATATCTAGACTACTAAATGAATTTACTAAATTCTTTATCAGAAATCAGAAAAAAAAATCGTATAGTCGTGAAAATCAAGTTGAAAATTTTCAATGTTCTCAAAGTTCTGTTCAGATATCCGGAAGTTTAAAAGTGTTTCTAAAGGTATTAATAATACTTGTTGATAATTTAGTTGTGATGATGTATACATGGTGCGCTAACTTTTTATTGCATATTTTAAGAAAAAAGTGTAAAAAACTGAAAAACCAGAATTTGGTGGGTTATTTTGTGCATTCTTTAAAATCAAGTTTTTTTCAATAATTTGTTTTGTACACGGAGAAAAAAAACTAGCTTTTCTAGCATGAAACAACTTTTTACTTTTAAAGCAGTAATCTTCGCTTACCCATTAAAGCAAGAAATCACGCATTTATAGCAAAAGAAGTGTCCATAGTAAATAGGTAAGAACGTCATACTGCAAAATCAAGAACATCATGCCTTTTGGTGCTGAAGCGGGTGCAATGAGATAGGTAGAGGGGATAAGTAGGCGTGGCCAAATCTCTCATTGCACCCGCTTCAGCACGAAAAGGCATGATGTTCTTGCCTTTGCAGTATGACGTTCTTACCTATTAACTATGGACACTTCTTTTGCTATAAATACGTGATTTCTTGCTTTAATAGGTAAGCAAAGATTACTGCTTTAAAAGTAAGAAGCTGTTTCATGCTAGAAAAGTTAGTTTTTTTTCTCCGTGTAGTTAGTAAAAATTACTTTAACTTTTTGTTTTGAATAATTTTTTTCTTATTTTTATTATAAAGGACAAGAAATTAGCATAAACTTTCAGTTTACACAAGGTGCCTTAAAAACTTCAACAAAGTAACATTAATAATTACATGCTTTTCAAGTTAATTTTGAAACTTTTTCTCTTAAAATAACTCAAGAATGTTACGTACGTAACAGTTAAAATTTAAAGCAAATGCGACGATGGATTTGCCACATATATATATAAGTATATATGCGCGTAATTCGAGACCCCGATAACCACGTGCATTGACTTATAGCCACGTGTTTATATTTTTAAAGGTACATCTCCAGCACCATATAGTGATCATTTAATTAAAATTTGTATGCCTAGAATTAATGGTATTACAATTAATTTATTATTGTTATTATTAATGTTGTTATTGTTATAACAATAATGATTAATATCATTATTATTTATTATTATCATTGTTTGTTATAACGATAATTATTAATATCATTATTATTTATTATTATTATTGTCAAAGCAATAATTATTAATATTATTATTATTATTGTGTTTAGTGTAATCTATATTATGCATGTATGAAAGAATCGGTGTAGACAAGGTTGTGCAATAACCGGAGGAAAGGAGGATATCTCTTTGCTCTTCGTCGCGTTTCCTTCTCTGTTCGTCTCTTTCTTACGCGGTCAGGTACATCGAGTATAGCGGTGTGGGTGCACTACGCAGCACGCATACAAGCATGAATTTCTCATGAAATCCTCAATGTAGATATATTCTGCATTGTGAAGTGTCTCACTATGCATATATTCCTTTCTTTCTTCTATGGTTCCTTTCCTCCTCTACCTCGATACATAATTCTCAAAAGAGAACAATGTCGGCAGATATAATTAGAATATGTCATATTCTCTTAATACACGCAAATGCGTGACAAAAGTGGACTTATGAGGATCGAATCTGCAAAAATAGAATTTATCGAATCTATGCAGATCAACGATCGCTCTGAAACCTAAGAAGGGCGCAAGTCATACTTATTCAAACTTGTATGGGAGATATTATTCTAATAATGCCAACAAAGAAAAGAGATATAGAAATCTCAGGTATCGAGGTTTAATTATAAATCGCGATAGATTTTCGTCGAGCCAAGTAGTGAATCGAGATAGTGCCAAGTTCGAGTAATTGTTATCTGTTGAATCTCGATAGATTTTCGCAGAGCCAGATAACAATTTGAGAATAAGGCCCGTCCGCGAGCTGTTTCCAAATTTTCTTATTTTTGGGCGGACGTTAAAAAAGTTTTAAATACTCAAAATCAGCTGGGTTCCAATCGGGATAAAATAGTAAAAAGAAACTTTCTTCTTGCTTCATCGGTCAGTAGTGTACCTGTACCGGATTCTCGATTCGCGTAGTGGACGGAACGCGTAATCGCTCATTCTTTCTACCTCCTTCTGCCCGTCGGAAGCGCAGCAGATGAAAAGAGGCATCCTTCTTTCCTCTCAAGCTTTCAGGCGGTAATTTAAGGATAATTCGTGAGTACAAAATATTTGTGTCGTTCAAATTTTATAAAAAGTAATTTTAATTGTTTACGAGACATGAATTTATAAAAATACAAGCATTTATTTTATGCCACAAAAATTATTAAAATTGTAATATTTTAACATTTTTAAAATTAAATAAAATAAAGAAAAAGAGAATTTAATTAACAAAATTTACTGTTGTCATTATTGTAGTTTTTGAAACAACAATTCATCAATTTTGTTTTTCGTCTTCTATCGGCGATTGCAGTTTATTCGAACCCACATTAAAAAAAAAAAAAAAAAACTATTCCATTACTGGAATAGTAATAGATTGGTTCCTCCGGAGAACAAGTTAAACAAGTTATTTTTTTGAACAGGATTAGAACAAAGAGATAAAATTTTAAAATTAAAATGTATCAAATTAAATAAATAATTTTATGACCGTTCGTAACAAGAAATGTAATAGAAGTTATTTTAAGTAAAATTATCTTAAAGAAATAACTTTTTTTGTAAATCTACATTTTTGTTAAATTTTAGTGTTTTACTTTCAAATTACTTAAACAATTCGTAGAAAAGAAATATTTCTGGCTTTGTCTTTCTTTATTGTACTCTAGAATATCTAGAAATAATACTTCATACAGCAAAAACGTTCAAAAAAATTTTATACACAACTTTATAAATAAGCAAACTTTGATGCACAAAATAGCCCCACCATGGGGTTTATTTTGTGCACAACTTTCAATTTCTATAACTCAGACAAAAAATTTTTTCTTGTCTACTAACTCATAGGACACCTTTAGAAGGATGTCTGCAACATAATTGAATAGATAAATTCTTTATTTTTTCATATTCTGAATTGTAATAAAACATAGAGTGGAAAAAGAGCGGTTTTGTGCACAAAATAGACTCACTTGACGGTAACGTTAAAGTATAGTTGATATAAAGTCAAACTAAAGTTAAAGTATAGTGAAGGTAAAGTTAAAGAAAAGTTTAAGTAATTAAAAAAGCGTTGTTTCCTTCCATTATTAGTTATTTAGTAAAAAGAAGTAAATGATCACGGGAAGGTTAGATGAAAAAAAAATTAAAAATTCTTGTTTCGTCAAAATGCGACGTCTTGTCGACTCTTGTCGACGTCTTGCCAGAACAGCGACACCTCTGTCAAAAATAGTGCAACGATTAATCCACCAAAAAATAGAGAACTAACAGTCGATAAAACCACGAGCCCATCCGTGCTGACTGGCCCATCACGCTTACCTTCATATCTATCACTCGATATCGCGGAAGTGATACGGGTTGCAGTGGAGCAGGGGCAAACAGCAGCATGCAATGATATTAAGGATACAATAGCGGAAACGCTAAATCAATTTACCGAGACTTTTAACGACAATTTTAATAAGTCAATGGAAAAAATGAAGCTGGATATCACTGAAAATTCAAATAAGATCAAATCTCTTGAAATCCTCGCTTCTGAACAGGCGGTCAAGCTTGACATTACTATAAAGGAGAGAGATGCATTGAAGGACAGGGTTACTCTTCTTGAACGTAATCTCAATACACAGGAGCAATCATCGCTCCAAACTTCGCTGGAAATCCATGGGCTGCCTTCGGCACCTAACGAGGACTTACCTGAGATTTTCTGTGAATTGTCCAAGGCCTTGGATGTTACACTGGAATCCAAGGATATTTCAAATATTTACCGGATCAACAGATCGGACACGCATAATAATCCTGGGTATCCCCCGACGATTCTTGTCAAATTATATAGACAAAATCTAAGGGATGTGCTTTTGGATCAGCGTAAAAAAAGGACCAACTTCACGACATCTGACCTGGGCTGGGAGGAAGATAAGAAGTCCACTATTTTGCTACGCGAACCACTTTCTCCGCTAAATCGTAGAATTTATTCGGCAGCGCTTGTCCTTAGAAGAAAGAATAAGATTAAATATCTTTGGATTTCTGGAGCGAGAATTTACTGTCGGCGTGAGGATGGCACCCTTAGAATTCAGCTTACCAGTCTTCAGGATGTCGACAAATTTAAATAATTTTTACTGTTTATCGGAACAATCTACCACTACAAATCTGTTTCTCAATTATTCCGGTTTGTTCTTTCTACCATTAATTATTCATAAATATCTCAAGTTTTATTTTTATTACCACTCAAGCAGTTGGCTATATTTTTTTCAATTTCTACAGCTCTTTATAGTAATTATATTCCTGATTCAATTATGTCTATTTTTTTCACTGTTGGATCTATGTATTATTTTATTTAGTTTCTACTGTAAAACGTTTCTCTGCATTTATTGTTGGTGTCTAAGAGTTTACCTTTTAAAGTCAGATTTCATAAAAAAAAAAAAAAATTGTGTGTTCACTCTGGAACTTTTTTTTGTTATAATTTTATTAGTATTTTCTGCTATCTACCGCTTAACATTTAAATTGATTTTTTGACCGCCTGCCATGTTAATGCTCAATCTCTCTCAGCACATTTTGTAGAATTTAAAAAGGTTTTTAATTCCGGTTCTTTATCATATAATAGCCGTTTCCGAGACTTGGCTCGCTCCAGACATTCCATCTAACATGATCGAACTTGACAGCTACATGCTCTTTCGCAGAGATAGAGAGGGACGGAAGGGTGGGGGAGTCTGTTTTTATGTGCACACTAGCCTACAAGCCATGATAATAACAATAAGCTCTTCGAGTATACATCCCCTTGCTGAATTTATATTTATTGAAATAAAAACTGAAATTTGAAAAGCACTTGTGGGAGTGGTATATAAGCCATATATAAGCCATATACCGAATGCCTCATTTGGTAATGAATTTGAATCGCTTATTTATGATATTACTTTTAATTATAGTAACATAATTATAACAGGAGATTTTAAGGGGGGGGGGGGTAAGGTATTAAAATTTTTTTTTCTTTAATTATTTTTTTTTTTTTTTAATGAATGCGTAATATCCCTAGAATATTGTGTTGAAATTTCAATTCAATCCGAGCAAAATTTATGAAGTTATGGATATTTAAGCGTCCGGTGGTCCAGGCTTCAAAATTCATGATTTTTATTAAATAATCATGTGTAATTTGTTTATTTTTAAAATAGCAACATTTTCCGATACACTATCTGAAAGAGCGATTTCTGAGCCATAAGAAATGTCTATTGCAAAATTTTTAAAATTGCATTTTAATGTTTGAAAATAATGCCAAACTTTAGATACAATATATATCTGGTCCTTGAAAGATTAAAGCGTTTTTCTGAAACTTGTTATTTTTAAAGTCCGTGCACACGATAACTCAAAATCTACTTAACCAATCGTTCTGAAATTTGGTAAAGTACTTCTTCACATAATTCCTAAAGTACCCCTGGGAGCTTTTTATTATTTTTTAAAAATTACTAATTTTACAATAACAAATAAGCTGATTTTTTATAGAGAAAATTGTATTTTTGGCTTCCAAGTGCTCCGAAAAATTAAAAAAAATTAAAAATAAAAAAGTCCTTCCAGAGTTATCTCAAGAAACATCTCTTTTAACAAAAGCACCCTGACTTTTTTGTTTTTGATGATTCTGTTGCAAGTTACAGTGTGCACCGCAAAACAACTTTTTTCAGAGGCGCTTGGGGAGATTCACCTTCTCTCGCTCAATTCTCAATATTTTTTTTATGAAAATTTGAAAATTTATTGTTCAAATGTTGCAGTATGATATGAAAGTTGAAGAAATAAATTTACTTTGTCCATATCACAAAAATAAATTCTTAAAAATATGCATTTTTTACGCTGAATTAACCTTACTCTCCCCTTAATACAAATCTCAATATATTAAATAATCAAACTAAGTTTTTAACATCCCTTTTCTCTGCAGGCAGCTTATGTGTTGTACCCCATAATTCCACGCATCATACCTTAACCTCCAGTACCAGAATTGATATGTTTGCGGTAGACGATCTGGATAAGGTTGTCTCCTTTTCGCAGCATTCTGTCAATTTCCTATCAGGGCACGATCTTATTGACATTAAATTTAGACTTCCTGGAATTCAGGGTAGTGAAAGCCTTTTAAACCCTATTCGTAATCTTAAAAATCTCAATATAGCAGAATTTATTCATTTTCTCTCAGAACTAAATTGGACGAGCATATATGCCGACCAAGATATAAATAGTAAAGTTAATAAACTCACACAATTCTTACTACTTGCCTTCGACAAATTCGCCCCACTGCATGTACCACGTTCACGTAAAAGACCTCCGCCCTGGATGACTAGGGAAATTGAATTGATGATTAGAGAACGCAATAGACTACATAGGATATTTAAAAGATTAAAAAATCCCCAAATTTATACTGAGTTTAAGAAAATACGCAATTTAGTTCATACCAGACTAAGGACGCATCTAATCTAACAGATATAATTCCATTGCTATCGCAAATTCTAAACATAGTGGTAATTTATGGCATACCCTCAAAAGACTAAAACTTATTTCTTCTAAAAACAATTTGACTGACCTTCATTTTCCCTTGAATGACCTTTTGAATAATTTTTCTATTTCACGTAATTTGAACACCTCCATCCCCGCCTCTTTGTTTAATAATCAGAGTTTTAATGACTCTAATTTCTTTTTCTCTGATATCTCTCCGGAATTTCTTCTTAAAATACTTTCCGAATTTAAATCGAACGCTATTGGCTCTGATGTAATTTCGCTTCAAATGATACGACTGGCTCTTCCCATTATCTTCCCTATAATTCTACACATATACAATTACTCTCTCCAAGTAAGAATTTTTCCTAACGCATGGAAGGACGCCATAATCCTACCTATACCTAAACTCTCTAGACCTTCATCAGTTACAGACTTCAGACCTATTTCAATCCTAAGTGCCCTGTCTAAACCTTTGGAGAAAATTGTTCATAAACAAATGACCCAGTTTTTGACCATCAATAAATTGAACGACCCTTTCCAATCCGGATTTACTAATAAACACAGCACAAGTACAGCCTCTCTTAAATTCACCACTGATATAAAAAGTGCTTTGGACAGGAATGACTTAACTCCTGCAGTTTTCTTCGATTTCTCCAAAGCCTTTGACCTTGTAGACCATAAAATGAAGGTTAAGGGAAGAAGGGGTGACTTTTCAGATTGGGCTAATGTGCAATGCGGTGTTCCTCAGGGCTCGTCTCTTGCTCCAATGCTCTTTAATTTATTTGCCACTGATATGGGAAGACAAATTATCAACTGTAAATATCATAAATTTGCCAATGATTTTAAGCCAATCCAACCAAAACAAAATCCATTATATTCGGACATGGTAATTATCCTTCTCTTCATAATATTCCTCCTCTACGTATTGATGGATCAATTATCGAATTTAAAGAATCGATCAAAGATCTTGGTATGATTCTCGATAGATCGTTATACTGGGGAGAGCATGTGGCTGGAATCTGTTCAAAAACGTTCAGGGTTCTAAGACTTTTTTTTAAAAATAGAGACTCATTTTCAACATCAACTCGGTTAATATTAATTAAAAGCCTTGTTTTACCGTATTTCGATTTTGGATGTGTTGTCTATGACGACATTACCGATGAACTAAATAAGAAGTTAGAAAGAACCTTGAACGCATGCATAAGATTTATTTATAACATAAGAAGGGACATTCATATTAACCCTTATAGAATTAAATCGGGTCTACTAAACGTCGCTATGAGGAGACAGTATTTCATGGGTAACTTACTCTACTCAATGATTAACAAGGAAGTTCCTGACTATATTTATAACTTATTCGAATTCAACGACACAAATAACTCATGCAGGCTACGAGAAAGAAACTCTGTATTCAAGATACCAAAGCATCGTACTTGTAAATACCAACGATCTTTTGTAGTTAGAGGCTCTAGATTGTGGAATAAGACACCAACTAATATTCGAAATGCCGGTACTAGAAAACTGTTTAAAAACATGTTCTACGGGTTTTTACTTAATACTAGTCGAGACATTTTTGAAATCACATATTGGTCATAATATGACTCTGGGAATTTGCTGCAACTATCTTTTGGATTCATGAATTTGTTCTCTTTAGAACAAATTTCAATTTTATGATTTTCTTATAGAGATCTCAATTTTAGTTTTATACATTATTTACACGCCAAAGATGTACAGCTTATTTTACTTAGAGCTTTATTTCTCAAAGTTAGTTATTTAAAGCACGTAAAATTATGATAGTTTACGAATTGTTACGATAAATTGTGATAATTATATTATACGCATATATATATATTTTTTCTCTTTGTTATAGACTGTCATCTACCGTTTCTATTGTCTCTCTTCACATTATTATATCGTCATGTAAAATGATATTTTGTAAACCTTGTTCCAAGGAGGGATATTTAGCCCTAGGGAATTTTTTCTAATAAATAAATAAATAAACAGAACATTGGAACGGACATATACAAAGGTTTGTATACCTTTTTGAATTCTTGTTTTTTAAATTACCTAAAATTCTACAAGAACGCGCATTACTTTCCATCTATTCCTCTTGTTATAAAAGATTCTAATTCCGTTGTAAAATTAGGAAAAAATGCGATGGAAAAATAGAACCGCACAAATACAGTTTATAAGATTGATTGTAAAGATTGCACTGCGTTATCCATTGTTCAAATAAAACAAACTTTGTTATAACATATCAATGAAAATAGGGATAAAGAATCTACATCCTGTTGTTTGTTACCATTAAGAGTTTCTTGATCATGATTTTGATTGGGATAATGTGAAAACATTGGACTTCGATGTTCCTTTACTATTTAATTTGAATTTATAAATTTAAAATTCCATTTCTACAGTGGATTTGTTTTGCTTTTGGATCATTGATTCTCGTTGGTATCTATTGGTATTATTTTTGTACATAATAATCGTCTTTGCGAGGGATTTCCTAGTCAGTTGACATTTAAACGTCGTTTTATGAATGTCTAATCGAAAATTGTCATTAAATAATTTTAAATTTTTACTAGTAAAAACTATTTATGTTTTAACTTTTTAGGTAAATAGTTTTTTCTTGATATTTGTTTAATTTAATTCTTTTTTGTACGTGTGTGTAATTGTACTGTTTTTTTCAATAAAGTTTTAGCTTGATGACGTCGACAAACCTGAGTCAACAAAACGTCGCATTTTGACGATACAAAACTTTAAAAATTTTTTTTTTCAATAAAAGCTTAAGTAACGTTAAACTAAAGTTAAACTAAGTTAAAGTAACGTTAAAATATAGTTAAGGTAAAGTTAATATAAAATTCAAGGAAATTTCAAATACATTCAAGGAAAGTCCCTCAGAGATCGCACCTTGGTGCTCTCTAAATTTCTTAGAGTGAAAATTGAGCCACTCCATATGGAGTGAATGTTCACTCAATGAAAAAGCGAATATAATCACTCTATAAATAGAGTGACGAGTTCACTCTAATTAGAGTGGATTTTTCAGCTGATTTAAAATGGCGGCTTATTCCACTTAGATCGAATTCCCCACTCCTATTTTAGATTGGGTAAATTAAAGCATTTGGAAATTTAAATAACATTATAACTTTAAAGGAATAATATCTTATATTTAAAAAATAAAAATAATAAATAAAAATAAATATTGAACCTCTTTAATTAATAACATTCTGTCAGTACTGTGGTATTTTCGTATTTATTTAGTCTTAAGGATATTTGTTATTTATATTATTTTATTACATTTTTTATATCATTTTTACAAATACAACATACAACTTAATACTAACGCTAAACTTATATAATTAAAATATTTGAAGATGCAGGGTCTCGAACGTGCGACCCCCAGGCCTAAAGCCCAAGGCTCTAACCATTATACTATACGCTCGTTGGTTCATTACTTACGAACTGCCGTTATAAGGTATACGTGCTTCCGTTCACTCAAAATAGAGTGGAAGTTTCACTCTAAATCTTGGAGTGAATATTCACTCTAAATCTTGGAGTGAATATTCACTCTAAATCTTGGAGTGAATATTCACTCCAATCACTGGATTGAATTTCTACACTCTTTCCATTAGAGTGAGTGACCTCACTCTTTTAGAGTCAACTTTCACTCTATCTGGAGTGAATGTACATCTCACTCCTAAAAAAGAGTGAAATTTTCACTCTAAGAAATCTAGAGAGTGCGCTGTTTTTTTTTTACTTTACATGAACGACATTGGTAAGATTTTTACTAAATGTAAATATTCCCTTTTTCCAGATGTTCTTAAATGTGAATAAATGTTCAATCATTTCTTTTACTAAATCTAGAAACACTTATAGTTATTGTTATCATCTTGATGTAGTCCAGTCAAATTGTCGTCAAAAAAGCCTCAACAAAACATTAATTCCGAGGTCGCCAATTTTTTTTCCCATCGAAAGAGGAATGTTTCCTGAGCTTAACTTCAAGTTTGCGACCTCCAGGGGTGGTAACTTTGTCCGCCATCTTGAAAAAAGTGGTAAAATTTTGGATTCAAAATATCTCACTAACTAGAGCTTTAACGCAAAAAATGTTTCTTACCAATTTTACTCAGATTATTATTATGTACCATTTTTGTCTAAAACTTTTTTTTCTAACAGTACTATTTTAAGGTTTATATTAAAAAAACATATAAACAAAACGGGTAGAAAATCTTTACAAGCAATTTTTGCGAAATTAATGCGATGTGTAACAAAAGTAGGTCCTATAAAAGTTAAAGATAACAGAATAATAAACCATTTTTTACTTAGCCACATTTCGCTGCGATAATTAGCAAAGCCTGCAGAGCGCAGTAAAATGCACTATTCTCTCTAGCGCGTTCCAAATTAACACCAGAAGAGTACGTTAACAATGATTTTTAAATGATGCATTAATCCGAGGTCGCCAATATTTTTTTATTATCTAAAGAAGAATGTTTCCTGAGCTTAACTTCGAGTTTGCGACCTCCAGGGGTGGTAACTTTGTTCGCCATCTTGAAAAAAGGGGTACAATCTTGTATTCAAAATATCTCACTAACTAAAGCTTTAACGCAAAAAATGTTTTTTACTAATTTTACTCAGATTAATATTATGTACCATTTTTGTCTAAAACTTTTTTTTCTAACATTAATATTTTAGGATTTATATTAAAAAAACCTATAAACAAAAGGGGTAGAAAATCTTTACAAGCAATTTTTGCAAAATTAATGCGATGTATAACAAAAGTAGGTCCTTTAAAAGTTAAAGATAACAGAATAATAAACAATTTTTTACTTAGCCACATTTGGCTGCGAAAATTAGTAAAGCCTGCAGAGCTTTATAATTTATCCGAATTATTTATGCGAATTATTTAATGTATTTTAACATTTTTGAAAAGTGAAATAAAATATTTCTTGACTAAATGAAGATGTTAAAATTTTGTACACTTTTAGCGTTATAAAAATCTTCTAGCATCCAAGTTAAAAAAAATAGTAAGGTTGTCCTAGCTGTAAACTAAGAATTTCGTTACCTGTCGGCAGGTGCAAGTTGCAATTTTTTATTGCACTTGGAGTTCAGGTGAAAATCTTTCCCAAGAATGTCTTATCCACAGCTTAGTTCTGTTCTTGCAATGTCTCGTAGTGTTATTTACCAAAATGCAAAATGGTTTTATTTGTGAAAAATTGTTGGTTGATGGAGAGAATATTCGTCAAGTTGGAAAAAGAGGCATTAAAACACTAATAAGTAAGTTTCAAATTGCTAGAACATTTTTAAATTAATGAAATGATGAATTTTTTCTTTTTATATTAGAGTGAGAAAAAATGCACTATTATTATTCATTACAAAATGAATATATAAATACTCAGGGTGTCCGCAAGGTAGGGAAAAGTTAGGAAAATTGTGTAGTCAGGGAAATTTTCCTCAAAGGAGACACAAATAAAAATTCAAATATTTTATAACTTTAGATAATTGTAAAAAATAAATGTGAAGTTAGAAATATGCAAACAGTTAAAAGTAATATACAATTTTATCATGCAGAGCAAGATTTAAAATAATTAATAAAATTTTTAGTCAGGGAAAAGTCAGAGAAAGCATAACTAATTATTAGTAGAATCGTGGTTTACTTTGTTTCTGCAATTAGTGAAAAATATAAGTAATTATTAGTTAAATATAGCTAATTAATAATAAATAAATGACTAAAAAATAGTTAAGATTTGACAGCATTTCACTCTAGAAACAAGTGTAAGACATGTAATCTAAGACATTTTCATGTCCTTATTGTATCTAAGACGCAATAAGTATTTAAAAATGAAATGTTTTTTGCGTCTTAAATAAATAAAAGACACCAAAATGTGTTGAAATGAGACATTTAGAAGACAGCAGTTTTTGCAATGTAGTGTAGACTGGAATATTTGTTATTTTCACAAAACCTAAAGAAGAATTTAACTAACATTTAGTTTTTTACTACATGATTAGTAGAAATATTACTATTTGCATCCCAATGAAAAATTGACAAGTGGCGCGGTAGCGCGCCAGTAGTGAACAGTCTTGACGCAGTACTGGGGGTCCAATAATGGCTCTGGTGGAATACTGGGCGCAGTAATGGTACAATAATGGCATCAGTGATGTTCCAGTATTGAATTTATTTCTAGTGTACTATTCAACTGCAACGGGAAATTAATTTTACGTATTAATAAAATATGTTCTTATAAACTTATTTTATAAAAATATTATCACTGCCTACAATTTAACAATTTGTTTATACAAATTGAATTGTTAATAATATTTAAACTTTTATTTTATACATTATTTATTTATTATTTATAATAACTATTTAACAATTGTTTGGACCTAAACAACGATTACAGTAAATAACAATTACTGTATTATATTTAAGAAATATTCTTTTAATATTTAATTGTTCATTTCTTTAACTAATTATTGTAACTATTTATAATTATAAATGAATAATTAATTACATATAAAATTAATACAAAATATAATAATATTTATAACAATAATAATAATATTAACTAAATTATATTTAGTAATAACCAAATAACAATAATTTTAGTATTTTACAGGTATAGTTTGCATTTTGTAAATCTTTTTTTATTTTTCATACAAAAACACTTAAGATCTTTATTCCAGGCTATATTTATTTTAGCATTTTTAAGTCAGTACTGCGCCAACATTGGTTCAGTACTGGACATCCATTACTAAGGTAATAATGCTAGCGCAGTACTGGTACATTACTGCAGTCATTACTGCGCTAACTTAGGCACACCAATTGTCGGCAGATCCAACTGGCGTGGTACTGCGCCAATAGTCAACAATGTCACAATATTGACAATTTCGGTTGGGCATGTATAAAACTGAACTTTTTTGCTTATTTCTTGTCTTTTATAACAAAAATAAGACGACAATGTTTAAAAACATAATTCCAAAGTAATTTTTACTTACTACAAAACAAATTATTTAAAAAAAACTTGATTTTAAAGGATGCACAAAATAACCCACCAAATCCTGGTTTTTTAGTTTTTTAAACTTTTTTCTTAAAATATGCAATAAAAAGTTAGCATATCACGTATACATCATCTCAACTAAATTGTCAACAAGTATTATTAATACTTTTAGAAACACTTTTAAATTTCGAAGATCTGAACATAATTTTGAAAACTTTGAAATTTTTCAGCTTGCTTTTCACCACTTTACGAGTTTTTTTTCTGATTTCTTATAAAAATTAAATAAATTCATTTAGTACTCTCTGTAGTCTAGACATCAGAAAATATTTATACTAAGAATCAAAGTTAAGCAATTGAATATAAAAATTTTATTCATTAAAAACTTCTTGTGCACAAAATAGCCCCACAGCGCACAAAATATCCCCACTTGACAGTAGTATAAACATAATTTTACTAAAATATTTGCAATTTTGACATAACCGAAAAATGAATTCGTTTAATTATTAGTTTGTCCTTTTTACTAATTCGGATTTGGATGTATAACATTGACATATAAAGTATAAAAGTCAGGAACCGGTTCAGTAGTACTTACCAGAGATGCCACGGACCCTCTACAAACGCATCTGCGCAAGTCTTTGAAAAGTTGTTTGATTGGTCGAAAGGAGCGGGGTGGTTTGAAATCGTTTTATTAAAAGAGTTTCAAACCACCCCGCTCATTTCGACCAATCAAACAACTTTCCAAAGACTTGCGCAGATGCGTTTGTAGAGGGTCCGTGGCATCTCTGGTACTTACTGAAAATAAAGTGATGAACCATTCAGTTTCTACATTACAGTTCAGGGATTTCTTCTGATTTTTTTGTGAATTGTTAATAAAAGTTCATCAAGACTTGTCAAATTTTCTCTATTGCCCCAAACTTATAAATAAATTGCGTACTTATTCATTAATAATTTTTTCCGTGTAATGTTTGTTAGAATGTTTACCACAATCAGTATCAAACATCTTATTCAAAAACTTTTCTCCCTCCCCTCTTGATGACAGTATAGGGAATGTGATACTGTTAACGAAAGATTTTACACTATCCTTACGATTTTTTATTTTCTATCTGTCAGGTGCTAGTGCAAAAAGAGGCGACGAAGAACATGTACTAATGTTAGAAGGATTGGATGCAGTAGCAATACATGAGTCTTGTCACAAACACTTCATTAATGCAAAACTTATCGATGTTGCACTTCGTCGCAAATCAATTACAACAGTATCAGATGTCCATAATTCGGAAGATAATTGTTCTGAAGAATCAAGCTTTAATTTTGAAATTTGTTGTTTTATATGCAGCGAATATTTAGATGAAGACTCGATTTCCAGGGAGATGAGAAAAAGACCTCATCGTCAAAACAAAGTATCGTTTGTTAGAAAGGATACCTTTCGTGAATCGATTTTAAAACATTTGAAATTCAGAGAAGACGATTTTGCCCGTGAAATTACTTCGCGTATTTTGAATGTCGACTTAGTTGCTTTAAAGGCAAAGTATCACGTTCAATGTTCCATACATATATATCATGGAAAGCCAAGTACCTGCGGAGTAGGTAGACTTCTTTGCAAGAAAGTTGAGGGTGCCATGACAGATTTTTAATCGTATTTGACAACAAATGCAGAAGAATGTCAATTTACTCTTTCAGAATTAATTAATGCAATTCAAGGGGACTTTCTACCTGACAAGCGAACAATAAAAAAACATTTAAAGGAGAAATATGGCGATGACATTGTAATATTAGAAGGTAAAAATAGTGTTACATTTATCTGTTTCACAAACATGGGTAATAAGGTTCTTGCTAAAAATTGGTACGAAAACAAGGAATCGAACATGTATGACGAAAGACTTAGAGTTGTTAGAGAAGCGGCGGATATTATACTTCAAGACATAAGGTCTACTGTTTATGACACTACAACCTATCCTCATTCTGATATATTCATGCAGAATCTAGATGCTGATATTCCAGAATCTTTAAACGTTTTCTTGAAACAATTGATTTTAAATTCCAAACGTGGTTGTCTAGATCTTTGGAAAAAGAAATGCACTTCTATCGCGCATTCTATTCTTTCAACAGTTAGACCTCGATCATTTGTTTCCCCTTTGTTAGTCGGTATTGGTTGCTTTTTGTACAAGAAATTCGGTTCGAAGAATCTAATAAATTTTTTATCAGCTTTAGGAGTTTCGTCTTCTTATACAGAAGTTACAAGATTTGAATTTTCCTGCATAAAACGCCAGCAACATTTAATTCTGGATGAAGCATTCGCACAATTTGTATTTGATAATGCAGACTTTAACGTAAATACCCTTGATGGACATGGTACCTTTCACCTAATGGGTGGAATACAGTGTGTAACTCCTGCTAACGCCATGGAAGCAGACTTCATAATTTCTCGTCTTCATGAAAATAAAGCAGCTGAGGAAGTTGCACAATTAGGAGAGGTTCCTTTGAAATCCTACTGTCAGGGAAAATCTTTGAGATTATAAATTCGCAGCCTTCCAATTATGACACTATGTACACAACATTGTTGTATGCAGTGCAAAAAGGAAAAGCATGCAATCAAAGAATCTGTTTCGTGATTTTCGATCAACCTTTGTATTGGAAAGCTCGCGACATTATTGCAAATGTTGATGTGTCACATGACTTCAAGAATGTTGTTGCAAGACTCGGGGGGTTTCACCTGCTGATGTCATTTTTATCTGCAATAGGGTACGTAATGTCTGGCAGTGGACTTAAAGATGCATTTAAACTAATTTACGCGGAAAACTGTGTGGAGAAAATTTTGGCAGGTCATGCATATGTTAAAAAATACGGGTCACTTTTAACAAAAACAGAATCGATGGGACCAACTGCTAAATTGTGGATCCAATATGTACGTATGGTTACATTAGTAAAGCAATTTATTGAAGCCGAAAGATCTGGAAACTGGTACCTTCATTTAGATACCATACAAAGAATGCTACCATTTTTCCATGCCTCGGGCCACTTCTTGTACGCTAAATCTGCTCACTTATATTTACGAGATATGCTTCTGTTAGAAGAAAAAATGCATCCTGAAGATTTCAAGAAATTTACAACAAATGGATACTTTACGATAAGACGTTCGAACAAATTTAGGTCTGGCATCATGTCGGATATGACAATCGAGCAGACTCTAATGAGATCCATGAAAACATCAGGTGGTCTCAACCAAGGTCGTGGAATAACTAGCAGCACGATTGCAACTTGGGTTTTGGGAATGGTGCATTTTCAGTCCATTTGTGAACAAGTTGAGGTTTTCTGCGGGATATCATCAGCAACATCAGAACAGCATGTACATATGCGGCCCTCAAGAATCCTCCGTGACAATTCTGATGCAGAAAAAATTGATCATTGGCTTGCATCTCACAATCCATTTGTGGAAGAAACAGAATTGGTGTCATTGAGCAGCGGAGTAGTTGCAAGCGGTGACATCAACTGTCACCTTGCCCACGAAATTGGAACTTCCTTGGTTTCGACAATGATTGGCTGTACCTACGACTCTCTTAGTTTCAAACGAAAGAACAAAATATTATCCATATCTGCAATGTCTAATAGAATAACTATAGATTCAGTACCTATTTCAATTAATCCTATGCTAATATTTCAAAGAATTTGTTTATCTAAAGAATCTAATATTGACTTAGAAAATTATCTTTGTTACGAACTTTTTCCTTATCCTATCCCGGTAAAAAGAGGTTGATTAAAACGCATAAATTGGCATTTAAAAAAACAGTCATCTGAATGCTGACAGATGCCTACTAATTGCGTTTTTGTCCTCAATGCCATTTAACGCGTTTTCTTAATTGATATTTGTTTCATTTTAATCATTTTGAATGCTCACAAATTTTATGAAAAAAATTGAATGCGTTTCTTTGCCGTCAAGCAAACCACCACGAATTAGATTCAAATGCCATTAAATGCTTTCTGATAATGTATCAAATTAAATGCCATTCAATGCCTTCAAGAAAACAATTTTGAACGTAGTCAATGCCTCAAGAAGTTTAATGCCGTTCTATGCCTATGTCAGCAGATTAAAAATACGCCATTCTGCTATCGTTAACTTGTTCATTCTTTGCAGCGCGTCGTCGTGGCATCTTTCTATTTTGTGTTGTTCGATCTATTTGAACTAAATCGCGTTATTGAAGTGAAAAACAAAGTGATTTTGTGTCTAATACTAATAGTTTACCTAAACAAAGTGAAGGAGTGAACGCAAACATAAGTTTTAAAGTCATTTTGTCATTTTTTGTTGCATGCAAGACAAAATACGAAAAGGACGTTAAGTGTTAAATTTAGTGCTTATATTTTATGCTATTTTGGTCTACTATTTAGCTGAAGTTAACCTATTAACATATTTGAACTTAAAAAGTAAAATATTGATAAAGACAATAATCAGAGTAAAACATAACAATCAAATGTTCAATTTCCCCTTGCAATATGGCTACTGATTTGTTTTTAGGCATTTGAAGGCATTCATACAAAAACGGAATCAAAGCGCATTGAAACGTTTTAATGCGTTTTAATCAACCTCTTTTTACCGGGATGTCTCTTTTCTCTGAAAGCGGCATGAGAAAAGGAACTAAATCAACCCTTTATAATTCTTTTACAAGCTTAAAGGAAATACCAGAATTTGGAATGAACAAACTGGAAGTAATTGATGGTGGTTATTTATTGCATCCATCGATCAGTGTGGGAGCGTAATGCAACATTTGAACAAATTTGTAAAAATTATGTTCATTATGTAAAAAATCACTTCAAATCAAATGTTATTATAGTCTTTAATGGCTACACAAGTGACGTAAACATGTCAGGCACAAAAAAATCTGAACGGATCAGAAGAGCAAAAAGTTTAGGTTCACCTGACATTTACTTTGAAAAAAGTACGCGTCCATCGGTACGTCAAGACAAGTTTTTGTCAAACAGCTTCAACAAAAGGCGACTCATTGAGATGCTTAAAGATTTCTTTCAACAATGCTATATTTCAGTTGAACAAGCCATCGTAGATGCAGATACACTCATCGTGAATGTTGCATTAGAAAATGCTTTCCATTACGATTCAGTTTTTATTATTAGAGAAGACATCGATCTTTTAGTTCTACTAACAGCATTGGGGCAAGGTGCTTGCAATTTTTATTTCAATAAACCTGCAATAGGGCGATCTCGCGAACAGCTGTTTTCTAAAAACAGTTTAAAGCATGGACAATTAGTTACGCAAAATGTACTGTTTCTGCACGCTTTCAGCGGATGTGATACGACGTCCTCTGTTTTTAAAGTAGGCAAGGGAAAGTTTATTGCAACTTTGGAGCGAAATGAGGAACTGTTACAATCAGTACAGTTACATCTGTCTTGAAATTGTTACTTACTTTAATTCTTTTAATTCTAAAAGAATGTATATATGTCAACCCATGATTTCCTTATTACAATTATTTATATATTTAATGTAAGTTGTAAAATTGAAAAAAAATTAAAATCAATTTGAATAAAATGAAATGTGATAAATTTACACATTTTCTGCTCTCTAAATCTGAATTAGTTAAAAGTAACTAATTATTAATAAATTCGTGGCTGAGTATTAGTTATTTTGAAATACCCTGAAAATGAATTTGACTAATTATTAGTTATTTTTTACTAATTGAATAGTACAAATTAAGGATCAATATAAAGTAACTTCGATATGAATAGTATAACTATTTACATTAGTGACTGAGTTTTTGCTTTCAAATGAGTTGTTTTTAATTAATTCAGATTTAGAGTGACGTCTGTTATTTCTATCTTAGTATAGTTATATTCTGTAAAACAAATTGCACCAGTAGAAATAGTACACTTCACTGCTCACTGTAGCCATTGCTTATTAACGAATCAAAAATATGTTTAGTAAAAAATTGTTTATTAATCTGTTATCTTTAACTTTTATAGGACCTAGTTTTGTTATACATCGCATTAATTATGCAAAAATTGCTTGTAAAGATTTTCTACCCCATTTGTTTATATGTTTTTGTAATATAAATCTTAAAATATTAATGTTAGAAACAAAAGTTTGAAACAAAGTGGTATATAATATGAAACTGAGTAAAATTGGTAAGAAACATTTTTGGCGTTAAAGCTCTAGTTAGTGAGATATTTTGAATTTAAAATTTTACCCCTTTTTTCAAGATGGCGGACAAAGTTACCACCCCTAAAGGTCGCAAACTTGAAGTTAAGCTCAGGAAACATTCCTCTTTCGATGGGAAAAAAATTGGCGACCTCGGAAATAATGCACAGCAAAATGTACAATTTGACTGGACTAATGGAAGTGAACTCTCTAGAGTCAACCGGGTTCGTGACCTCAGTGTGAATTTTTAAAGAAATTCTGCCTTTAGCGAGCACATTTATTCTGTCATTAATAAGGCTTCACGCTCACTCGGTTTTGTTATTAGAAACTCACATCTATTCAAAAATAGCTCTAAACTAAGAGTATGGATTGGTGATTTGGGCTCCTTATTATGAAGTCGATATCACTGATTTAGAACGAGTACAAAACAAGTTTTTCTGATTTACAGCGATTAACTTAGGGATTCCTTACAATAACTTTTTCCAGGATAATTCTGATCTCAAAAGTCATTTCCGGATTACCTTATTAGCTTGGATATTCTTTAATGCTGTCACAATTTTTTTATTTAAGACTATTGGCGGTTTGGTGAGTTGCCCCCCCCCCTTGACCTTTCTAGGTTTGATTTTAATGCGTCTGTGAAACGATTGAGAAGTAACGAATTGTTTGAATTACCTCGTCTGACAACAAACTATTGTATTAACTTGACGTTAAATATACTACTTAAAGAAGCTAACTTTGTTAAGCCTTTTTGGAGTTACGTTATCTAAATTTATTTCCGATTTGCATACACTTCAAAAATAAACCAAAATTCAGACTGTATTGTATAATTTTATAGTAGGGAAATAGGTTCGGTTGTGTGCACCCTTTTTGTTTTTCACCTATAACTTGTGCCCAATAAATATGACACGGACGTTAACGTATGTATGTAAAGCTAGAGACCTTAGCTAACTTCTGGCAAAGAAACTAAATTGATTCCGTCAAATAGAAAAATTATTTTTATAAATTTAATAAAGTAGTCATTTTTTGCGAAAATAAGATTTTGGTTAGGTTGTGGGCATCCTTAAAAAATTTGCTAAAAATGCCCTGTCGAAAGTAAACCACTCAAAATCCACTGAAAAAACCACTGGCCCAGTGATTTTTCAGTGGTCTGACCTGCATATCTTCAGATAGAATTTTTTTTGGAGTTGGGGTAACAATAGTACAATAGTTTTAAATGCCAAGTAGTTTTGTAGGGGAGTAAACTTCGACTCTTTAACGAAAAAAATTTACAAGCAATTTGACCTGGAAATTCAGGTCGAACACCGATTCCTGATTGTAATTTTTTTTCCTTTTATGGTTCCCGTAACCCAAAATTTTTATGATAAAAATCTTTTGCAATTTCAAAAATTAAAATTTCAAAAATAAAAATATGCAATCTACTTATTTTCACGATTAGGAATATAAAAAAAAATTCTAAAAACTATTAAAATTGAAGGAAAGTAAATTTTCAAAGCTATTTTTATTATTATGAAAAATAACTTTTTTGAGGAAATTTTTTGATATTCTTTATCGTTAGAACACGTAGAATTTTAATATTTAATTTTTAACTTTATTAATGCGAAATTAGAGAAATTTTTGTTCCCGATTTTTAATTAAATTCAGGAGTCTTCAAGTTTTATGATCTCTCTGGACCCTTCTACGAGGCCTTGAATATATTAAAAATTGACCTGTGAAAAATTTGTTTCTTAACAAATAAAATTGTTTAAATTTTAATGATAGAAAATTGTTTCTTTTAAATTTAGAATCTGTAAGTTCTAACAATTACGTACATATAAAAATTTCCCCAAAAATCCTAAATTTAAATGAATAATATCGTATCTCATAAACGGTAGCAGATATTAAAAAACTGATGTCATTTTTGGATTTTTGAATAGAAGTATGTATTATGTTCATAGTAATGACATATATTTATATAAGTGGCTAAATTCTTAAACAACAAATATAATATTGGAATAAATAATTTAAATTATTTAAAATTGTAAAAAAGAAAGGTTATCCTTCCATTTTATGAGGGTAAAGGCCATAAAACGGTTTGGGACTTCCAGGCCAACTGTCATAAATCAACCCTCACAATAGATATTTTCAGTGGCGAATTGTCCCAAATCACAACTGAGAAACCACTTAAAAACAACTGGGATTTCAGTGGTTCTGTCTCAGTGATTTTTCAGTGTTTTTCTTTCGACAGGGTGGGGAAAAATGAACTTAAACCACCTTAAATATGAAAAAATGTAAATTTAATTATCAATTATATGATTATACATAAAATTATTTGAATTATTTAAATTATTTTAAATTATTTTTAAGTTTAATTTCAAAACTAAAACTTATTTATTTTAAAGGCTTTCAGCGACAAAATTACCGCATAAGATAAATCTTTTAACATCCACTGCAGTCCCCCTTCAATGTAATTCACTTCCACTTCACTATCTTTGTCTCTCTTTGTCTCCCTTTTTCACGCATAGAACCTAAAATGCACAACTATTGTCATTACACGACGGACGCTTAAGTCTCGTTATAAGAATTTTGTCTATAGATCACTCCCAGGAACCACTGGAAACCCTTAAAATTCGTGAAACACTATTAATAGTTTTAAGAAATTACTCATGATTTCATCCAATACGATATTTAGCGATTTATCTAAAAAAAATAGTGGTGCCCACAACCGAACCAATTTATTTTAACCGAACTTTTATTTTAATTTCAACGTGTAAAAAATTTATTTTTTTGCAGCAAAAAGCACAGGTGTCCGTTCAATTTTGTATTCTCGCAAAAAACTATGTGCGGTCATACCACACACTTGAAATTTGTCACATTTAACAAATATCTTTTCTGTCAAAAGTTTTGCAAGGATGCCCACAACCGAACCATGCCCACAACCGAACCTTTTCCCCTACTGTGATGTAAGTACTTATATATGTATGTTACGTATACGGACAGCAATCTAGATAGTACGAGATAACTATCCCTTACGATTGTAAGGGATAAAATATGAATTTTAGGAGGTAACATCTTGATTGTATTGTTAGCATCTGTGATGGTACCGTGAAAAAAAACCTCTTTACCATAAAAGATTTTTAAAATTCTTACTATCTACTTCTCTCAGTGTAATTGTATACGGCCCGTTTATATTTAAGTAAATAAATCAATAAATGTTATATTAACGTTAAGTTAGAGTAACGTTAATCGTAAAGAATGAGAGGAAGTAGGACAGACATATATCTCTGTTCTACTTCCTCTCATTCTTACGATTAATGATTAGCGATTAAAGATTCAATGTGCGTTAGGCTACATGGGATGTGCGGCTTCTATCCCTGCTAAATTATTCGGTTATCCTTAAATCTCAAAGTAATAATAATAACAAAGTCAAGCAGTACATAAGAATGTCGCTCATGACAATAACTATAGGCTGATTCATATTATGTTATGTATGATAAGCACCAATCTCCGAGTCTTTTTTTATTTTATGAATTCGGTGGAAATCGTAAACTATGTGAGTGGATGATATCTGTTCATTTCTTCCCACACAGCACCGGAACTTTCCTAAACATTCTCAACATTCGGGGAAGTTTCAAAACTTCCAGTAAGTTTACTGGAAGTGGCAGAACTTCCCTGAAGTTCAAAAGACAACCACGTGACTATCGGATTAAAAACTAGCTGATGATAGAAATCCTTAAACAAATCTAACTTGAGTCGTAAAACTAGTCCTAAAGAAAATTGGAATTAATCTTTGAGTCCAAATATAAACTTAGTTTGAAATTGAAATTGTCTCGAAACAAGACAATAGCCATTATAAGGACTAGTTATTTTTTTTAGACTTTAATGACTAATTTTAAAACACTATCTTCTCATTAAATTAGTCTTTGGATAAATTTTAGTTTAAATAGCAGCAAATTTAAATTTATCAAGAAATGAAGTATAACAAACAATAGGGAAATCCTTGTGTCGACTAAATAGAAGCAGAAGATTTAAATAATGTATAAGATTATAATTACCTAATCAGTGAAATTCAAATCAAGGCGGTAAGTTTAAAAGTTACTAGGGAGTGAATAAGTTTTCGACAATCGCTTAAGCGTGGGATAAATGAATACATATTTTACCAACGCTTATATCAAAGTACAATAATAAGTAACTCTGTACTACTGGTATGAAACCCAAAGATGTCATCGAAGAAGATGGGAGAAAACTGCTAAAACGTGAATACAAAAAAGTATTTGAAAAAGGATAAAGCCCCCCCCCTCTCAACGGATATATCAATTATTCATTGTGAATCGAGTTAAAGCAACAAAACCAGTAAGATACATACTTACCGATTATCAGAATCATTCCATTGCAGGTAGTTTTTATGGAGAAAAACTCTTAAAAGTCAAATATCCAATTGTTTATCTTGTAGAAAAAATTCTTAAAACACCTGGTGCTGATGTTTATGTAAAATGGCTTGGATTTGATAATTCTCGTAACAGTTAGATAAAAAATCTGATATGTAATATAGTCATGCTAACGGCTGAACAGATTTGATGGTAATCCGATAGTGTAGTAGGAAAGGTGAATAATGTTGTGTCACTTGAAATTTTACAATATTTTACAAGTTTTTTTTTAAATACTTGATAAAAATATATAATTTAACACTACACTGAAAAAAATATTTCCGTGGAACTGCGATAATTATGGGCAGATTGGCCATATTTTATTGCTGATTTGGGAACTGCCATACAGTTTTGTGTTTTAGCCATACGACTGTGTGATGGAGCACTTGATATTTGTGAAACCGCGAATGACATTGTAAGGTTAGGTAAAATCGACAGTGGCACACCGATGCATCATGAGAAATCCATACGTATAGTTGTCAAACTTCTACATAACCTGTCAACCATAGTCAAATGTCTAATCTGATCACAGTATTTTTTTCAGTGTACTACTCTTCAAAATACATTATGTACAATATTATTAAAGTATGTTACCGTTAAAATTACAGTTACAGTTAACCGTAACTGATTAGTTAATTTTATTACCCTAAGTTCCTAATCCTTGAGTTATTTATTTAAATATAAACGGGCAGTATACAATTAAAAAGACTGTTTAGTACAGGTTCTTTCAACCTATTTCCCCACCTTCCTCGCACAGGCTGTTTAGCCACCAGTATTTGCACTGATTTGCACATTTTCGCTAGGTTGAAAGGCCTTGGTTTAGTATATATGTACTCACATCACAATACTATAAAATTACACAATACAGTCTGAATTTTAGTTTATTTTTCAAGTATAATGCAAAACGGAAATAAATTTAGATAGAAAGAAACTTTTTTTGGACTTTTTCTAAATCAGTGATATAGACTTCATAATACAGTGCTCAAATCACCGATGCATACAAAACCGAGTGAGTGGGAAGCCTTACTAATGACAGAATAAATGTGCTCGTTAAAGGCAGGATTTCTTTAAAAATTCATTCTAAGGTTAACTTTAACGTCCCTTTAACGTTACTTTAACTTTACTTTAACTTTACCTTAGCTTTACTTCAACTCTACTTCAACTTCACCTTAACCATTCTTGTAACATTACTTTAACGTTACTTGAACCGTAGTTAACCTTTATCTAAGAGATCCTCAAGGGAGAGTTGAGACACGTTTCTCCTTCTACTACCTTTGCGGGTTTCCGGAAACGGAAGTGACAATTTTGCGAGTTGTATGATTGGTTGAAAAGAGCGTGCCAAATTTAAAAATGTTTGTTTAATAATAAAAAAAAAAAACTGCTTACCATATGCGTGTTAAGAATAGTTCTCTCTTTACGTACAAACGTTTACTCTTATTTTCCACCCACTTAAACTAGTTCTAATATGTTCGGAAAGTTAAGCAAAATTTTGTTTTCAAAACATCTCAAAATGAAATTTTACAATAAAAACTGCAATATTATAGAGACAACTGTCAAATTAGAGTCAAAAGTTGCGTATTACCTGATAGAACTTATACTCTAAATGTCTAATAAAACAATTCAATAGTTTTAATTTAAAACCCAAATAATGGCTTTTTTCCCCATGGCTTTTTCACCCCACTCTAGTCTACTTTAAGTTTACTCTAACTTTAGATTAAATTTATCTTAACTATACTTTAAAACAAAACATAAGCCTACGTACAAATATACTATCATCTTCAAAAGAGATTCTACTTGAATGAACATCAAGTATGTTCCTTCGAAAATTTGACCTGATTAATAATATTCAATCTGACTTATTTTGAAATTTTTTGTTTTTGTTAAAAACAATGTTTCATTCAAAAATACTGATCTCGCAAGTGGTAAGGAAATTATTGGATACGTTACGTCGGTTAAAGCGAATGTTATTTTATCTGTATTTTAGGTTAAGACATATGTTGTAACATAAGTTATATTATGTAATTTTTAATTCTACTTCAATACATTCAATAATATATTATTGAAGGTATCATCGAGGTTAGGTGAGCTGTCATAAGGCGATTCGACGAAGTGTTGTGTTTCCGTTCTATACTTTTTCTTCCTTTTAGGATAAAATTTTAATTAACAGACTACTAAAAATTGAATGTTCATTTCGTCAAACCACGAATTTTACATTTTAATAGTCAAACTGTGAAATAATAATAGTGTTCCAGTTTTTTCCTGATATGATAGTTAATTTACTAAAATTAAATTGCAAGTTTAGTAAATATTGATCTACATTTTTCAGTGCGTAAAACTAAAGTATACGTTATTATAAAGGGTCATTATGAGTTTATTGTTTATATTTTAAAGAATTTATTTTTCATATTAAGTGCCAAAACATATTTTATTTTTAATTGTTTATTTCTGCGAAATATATCTGTTTGAATTTAACCTTAAATTTTACTGTCCAACATGATATCTAGAGATTGGATTATCTACAATTAAAAAATTCAGTATTTTCTTAAAATGTACATCTGTAGTTATCGTCTGAACTACAAACTTTCATCTATGATGATAAAAAAATAACAAAATCCTTAAATCATGTCGGATAGTATAATTGAGGGTTAACTTCAAGTAAATATTTTGCAGCAATAAACAATTAAAAATAAAAATTATTTTTTAGCACTTTTAAGTATGAATTTTTATGTATAAAAAGACTGCATGTGTTACAAAAATATATTTTAATATGAAAAATAAATTCTTGAAAATATGAAAATAAGCCCATACTGACCTCTTAATTACAACATACTAGTTTTTTTCACTGTTCGGAAGTTTTTTTATCTCTAACGTCACTAACCTAAAGACTGCGAGTGCTGACCCACTAACGCGAACGAAACGCGAGATTTTCGTACATATGTGATAGAAAATAGCATATGCACCTCGGGAGGCCGATTTTTTGTCTCGCACAATGTTCTCCGAACTCGTTTCGCACTCGCTACGCTCGTGCTACACTCGTTCTTCGAACATTTGTGCTTGAAAAAAAAACACGGACTTCCCTCCCTTGATGCATAATATACTATTTTACTATCAAATGTAGAAAAAAAAAATTAAAAGAACAAAAATTGTAGTAAATAAATTTCTCTACTATTTTTTAGCAGAACGTTTTTTTTATTTTTTACGTTCTCTCCAAAAAATGTTTTCTTTAAATATTTTTTTTTATTGTAACTTCATATAATAGTACCTTCAACGAATGCAATATTTTTTGTAATGTGGAGAGCGGTGCTAATTATTAAGATATATGAGAATGAAGTTCAACCCTTTAAAAATGGGAATATGTGTAAGATTTGTTTGAGAAATACCATTTTGCTAACCAAGCACTGAATTTTCTTTACAACCTAATCTCAAAATGAGTAGCGTAAGATGCTCAATTTGAATAACATCAAAATGGAGCATCGTCGGCATAAATTGAGCAATAGCTGAAATGGAAAAGCTGCACATGTTACCAACTTGGAAATCTAAAATACTTATGTGGGCTGGACTCACATTTGATGCAACTCATTTTGAGTGGGGTTTCAAATAGAATACCGACAAATTTTAAGTTGCTCATAATGAGCCTGCACAATAGAAGTGCACAATAGTTAGTGTACAATATTTCTATTAAAGCTGGCAACAAAAATGTAATATTTAATGTAAGATTTGGTTGATCTTGGGAAGGTCAGTGAAATAAAAATTAAGCAATTTTTATCTTTGCGCTACGTTTCGTTGGCCGGGTTTGCCAACCTCATCAGGCTCATTTTTTAATATATATTAGACCATAGTAACTTTTTTAATGCGTCATATTTTTTAACCCGGCCAACGAAACGTAGCGCAAAGATAAAAATTGCTTAATTTTTATCTCACTGACCTTCCCAAGATCAACCAAATCTTACATTAAATATAACTGGAAGGAAGAAAAATCTTTTATCTAAAAATGTAATATAGTTGATTTAGAGTTTTTTTGCTTTTATGCGTCAACATTTCTTATTGGGCGCATTTTACAACTGTAACTATTGATTTTTTTTAAAAGTATCAAATAGAAAAATTACTTATATTTTTATTCTCTATAAGATTTATTCATAACATTTTCATCAAAAGTATCACTAAAAGTGGTGAATTTTGTAAAACTGATTAAAATTCCCAATTTTTTTACGTTAAATTATTATAACTCAAAAATGTGGGTAAATAGAAAACAAGTTCTACACAAAAGTAATAGAGAAACATATTTCCTACAATTTTTGTTTTTACTATTTTTCTGGAAAATTGATATTTACTAACTTAATGACGTGGGTAGCGCAAGGGGGCTGCACATTTTCAGACTGCTGCCAGACCAAGTTTGTACCGGCTCAGGACTGCGAGACTGGTATTTTTACATTCGTACGAATGTAAACTTTCATTTAATTAAGGTTTTAATCGGTATGAAATGATATTGAGAAACCCGATTTTTTTACCTTTTTAACCCTTTGCCAGACCAGGTTTGTACCGGCCAGGGACTGCCAGACTGGCATTTTTACATTTGTATGAATGTAAACTTTGGTTTAAATAAGGATTTAACCGGTATCAAATGATATTGGAAAACCCGTTTTTTGGGGTACTTTACCCCCCTACTGCCACCCACTGTACCGCTAACTAGCTGCCAGACTTATGTTTCTGTTCTTTGCACATACTCAGTAAGCAGTTATCAAATTTTCAGCCGGTATGAAATGAGAAGGTCAATTTTGTCCGTGGCTCCCGGACTATAAGTAGAAGCTTGAGCAGGGTTTGCCGAGCTAGCCAACGTGGCCGCTGCTTGGCTCTATGTAGTCTCTTGTCGATGGATTACCCTGCTCGGGAGTCTACGCACACCTATTATCAAGGGCGGGTAAATTTTTGTAATATACGCATAAATCAGTTTTTTCATTCTATTCACGTCAACAAGGACAGGTATGAGTCCAAAAATGGTCTTGACCAATTTTAAAGTTATATAGCTTAAAAAATTTGTACGTTTGTCTACTTTGAAATGCCGTATGGCGTTACTTAAAAATTCAAAATGTCGATGCCAATATGGCGAAAAAAAGAGGTTCATACAAAAATTTTAAAATAACTGCATGTATTAAGATTCCGAAAAAGACCAAATTGCCCTCAAACTCTCTAACTAACAGTTTTTGAGGTCGCTGAATGCAAATCTGATGTTAGTTTTTCAAAATTCAAAATGTCGGATCCAAAATGTTGAACACAAAAATTAAAAATCGACAAAAATTGTTTAAAACTCATTTATTGGGTTTTTTTTGGGTCGCTGATTACGATTTTAAGCTTAGTTTTTGGAAATTCAAAATGGCGGATCCAAAATAGCGTACATAAAAATTTAAAATCGACCAAAATTGTTTGAAACTCATTTATTGGGTTTTTTTGGGGCCGCTGATTACGGTTTTGATCTTACTTTTTGAAAATTGAAAATGACGGATCCAAAATGGCAGACGCAAGTCAGTCTGCAAATTATACCTTTAGTTCCATAAGAGTAAATTAAAATTATGAGCAATGAAAATATCGAGGTAGGATGGTTTTTAGGGGTTAATGAAGTTAGGTTATCAAATGATAACGTTTCTAGATGACACTTGAATAATTTCCATTTGCTAGTCTGACAGAAAAAAAACTTTACCTAAGCGAAAATAAGTTAAGTGAGGAAGGTTGGAAAAATCTGGCAGGGTAAATTTTGAGGGTTGGTGAATGTAGGTTATAACATGATATCATTTTCAGGTAACTCTTAAAAAATTTCCATCTGACAATATGACCGAAAAAAAAACTTTAAATAAGTGAAAAAAGTTAAAGTGAGGAGAGTTGGAAATATCGGGGCCGGTGTGATTTTTTAGGGTTAGTGATTTTAGGTTATTACATGATATCGTTTCTAGGTGACTCTTAAAATATTTTCAACAGTTAGTTATCTCAAAAAAGAATTTTAATTTCACTTAAATAAATATAAGTAATAAGGGATGAAAATATTAAAGTTAGGGTGATTTTTGGGGTTGATGTTTTTAAGACATCACCTGGCAATATTTTGAAGTGACTAGTAAACAATGAGCAAAGTTTAATCAGTCTAAAAAAGATTCTTTAGTTATTCGAAAGTAAGTTATAGCGGTAAGGCATGTAAATGTCGATGTGGGGTGTTTCGGGGATGATTTTTGAAAATTTTAAATACGGTTTTGTAAGTGTTTTAAGGAAGTGTAGAAAACTTTTGTTTTACTTTTTTCAATTTCTTAAATAATTTGTAGTAGATGTACTGACTGAAAGGAGTTTGTATTTTAGAATTATTTAGGTACGTTGTTTCGTGTATTTACCCTTTTAACGTTAAGTAACAAAAAACTGTTGATTTTTTTAAGTCTATTCAATAACATCCCAGACAGCACCATAATTATCGGCAAGTTAACGGGAAGTTAACGGCGCTAGTTAACAAATTTATCGAGTTTAACTTTAGGCTAACTTCCTGCTAATATATAAATGTCCGCCACATCTTTAGTTATCCAAGATAACTTCCCGTTATCTACAAATGTAAATTCAACGCAGATTATGAAATAAAATTTTCAGAAATGTTTAAGTGATAATTAAATTAAAATTTGCTTTACATGTTTCCTTAGAATTAGCCATAAAAATTAGCCTAAAAGAAGACAATGAAATTTCTCGGAAAATAAAGTGGCAAGTTTTAGTGAAAATAATTAGGCTATGTTTACTTAATTTATAGAAACAATTTTGCTGAAAATGAATGAGGAAAATTTTCTTAAATATCGAAATTATAGTTTTAAAGAAATTACTGAATATTTTTCACTAAAATTAGACAGGTAAACTAACTTAAAAATAAATAGAAAGATATCCTGGAAAGTAGACTGACAAGTTATTGACAAATAAAGTTTACGTAATTTAAAAAAACTGTTTAGTTTAAAAAATTATAAACCATATAATAAAAAATGCAGGCAAAATTAAATTTTTTTTTATAATTACACTCATAGTTGCATAAGAAATAGTATATTAAGCAGTAAAAAATTAAACAGGGTGGCTACAAGATTCAGTTTATCAATTTCCCTGACATTTTACTGACTTTACAACGAAATTCCATGGCAAAAATTTGTTATTCAGAGCAAAAACAAAAATCTGTCAACAACTCAAAAATGAGTGTATAATAATAAAAAAAATTTAATTTTGCCTGCATTTTTTATTATGTAGTTTATAATTTTATAAAGTAAACAGTTTTTTTAAATTACGTAAACTTTATTTGTCAATAACTTGAAAGTCTACTTTCCAGGATATTTTTCTTTTTATTTTTAAGTTAGTTTACCTGTCTAATTTTAGTGAAAAATATTCAGTAAATTTCTGTAAAACTATAATTTCGATATTTAAGAAAATTTTCCTCATTCATTTTCAGCAAAATTGTTTCTATAAATTAAGTAAACATAGCCTAATTATTTTCACTAAAACTTGCCACTTTATTTTCCGAGAAATTTCATTGTCTTCTTTTAGGCTAATTTTCATGGCTAATTCTAAGGAAACATGTAAAGCAAATTTTAATTTAATTATCACTTAAACATTTCTGAAAATTTTATTTCATAATCTGCGTTGAATTTACATTTGTAGTTAACGGGAAGTTATCTTGGATAACTAAAGATGTGGCGGACATTTATATATTAACAGGAAGTTAGCCTAAAGTTAAACTCGATAAATTTGTTAACTAGCGCCGTTGACTTCCCGTTAACTTGCCGATAATTATGGTGCTGTCTGGGATTTTTTGTTTAGGTGATAATAAACTAAAAAACTGCAAAATATAATTAAATTTCACCAAGAGCTTCTTTCAATGCATTTTGTACTGAGTCCCTTGGTCGATTTTTTAAATTTGTGTCCGCCATTTTGAATTTTCATAAAACAACCTTAAAATCATAATCAGCGATCCCAAGAACCCACGAGAAATGACTTTCAAGCAAATTTAATCGATTATTAAATTTTTGTGTCCGCCATTATAAATCTGCCATTTACAATTTCCAAAAGTAATCTGAAAATCGCAATCAGCTAACCCAAAAACCCTCGAGGGTTTTGATTTTTCAAGAAGTAAGCTTAAAATCGTAATCAGCGACCCCAAAACTCTCCAAGAAATGAGTTTCAAGCAAATTTGGTCGATTTTTAATTTTTGTGTACGCCATTTTGGATCCGCCATTTTGAATTTCTAAAAAATAAGCTCAAAATCATAGTCAGGGACTCTAAAAACCCTCAAAAAATTAATTTCAACAAAATTCGATTGATTTTTTCATTTTTGTCCTCCATTTTGGATCCGACATTTTGAATTTTAAATGACCAACATCAAATTTTTTTACACTCATGTTAACTTGAATTTTGATGCAGAGAGTAAGGGAAGTATTATTATCCTAAATAAAAATTTTGTTTCGATTCTTGTTTACAATTTATCGCGATATGTATCTCTATAACATTCATTAAGTTATTAAACTTATTTTCTATCAATCTCTTGTTTACAATTTATAGCTCATATTTGATGCTACCATTAAAAATTACCAGTTAAATAATTAAAAAGAATAATAATAGAAAAATAATAATAATATAGGTGAATAGTTTCAATTATTTATATTATTATTATTCTTATTTAATAGGAATTGTACTTTTATTTTATGGTAATAGAAAAAAAACTAATGATAAAACGTCCCAATATTTCAATACATGACGATTTTATTAAATATATCATTTTATTTTATTGGCCAAAACTGCATTTGTCGAATAGCAAACTGCCTGATCCTTTTAGGCAAATAGACTAATAAGAGTAATAATGAAGCTCGTTTGTCTATTCGGCGCCGGTTAGCTAACTGCCTAGGCAGATAGCTAAATTATGGGTTCTTCTATTTGGATTATATCTATACATATATGGGGAATTCCACCACAACGGCACCTCTGCCCTCCAAAATTGATTTAGGCGTAGAGGGTTGTAATATAGCTTAAAATTTTTGTTATTTTGTCTGCTTTTAAAAGTAGAGTGGAACATTAAGGAATTCAAGATGTCGGATTTAATAAAGAACTAAAAACCCCCGGGTAACATAAGATTCAAGAAAATTGCACTGATTTTTCAAAGACCATCCGCCATTTTAAATTTCTTAATATGACACTCTGCTTTTAAAAGTAGACAAAATTACAAAAATTTTAAGCTATATTACAACCCTCTACGCCTAAATCAATTTTGGAGGGCAGAGGGTTTCACGTTGTGGTGGAATGCCACATATATATTGTAACCGTTCTCTCCAACTCGCAGTGACAATCCGTGCGAGAGAGAAAGGTTTTGTGAAAATATTGACTTATCACAATGCACAGTGGTTTAAAAGTGGAGTTTACTGTTCATAATCAACTATAGATTAAAATTCTTAACCGATTTTCAATATATTTTTTTAAATTACTCAGAATAAAATTCGTAAGAGAACTGTGGTTTTCGATTTTTTTTTTTTTTTTTTGTTTAATTGTTAAATAAACAAATATACAATGTAAATTGGCCATTTTAATAATATATCAATTTATTTCTGCAGAAAAAGCTAAAATAAACTAGATATCACTAAAAAATGTTACTACTGCAATCAGAAAAAAAATTGCAAATACAAACAACAAAACATTATACAATAAATATAAAAGACCTAATAAACAATTTTTTAAACAAATGATCGTTTATGCTGCTGTAAGAACATAATAGGCTTGAAACTTGTTACTCGGTGGTTTTCAGGGTCTCTGATTACAAATCTGAGATCCAATTTAGAAAATTCAAAATGGCGGATCCCATATGGCGGACGAATTTGTAAAAATGGTTAGTATTCGCTTGAAACTTGTTACTCGGAGATTTTCAGGGTCTCTGATTACGAATCTGATGTCTAATTTTAGAAATTTTCGATACTATTTGGGATGAATTGCAGTGAATTTTTTCTTAAAAGTTGTATTTGTTTATAGTTTAAAAATTGCGGTCTTTACACTGGATAGGCCATTAAAATTTTTTTAAAACTTGACTTCAAATTTGTAATCAGCAACATCAAAAACCTCTGAGTAACAAGTTTCAAACGAATTTAATTAATTTTTGAAAAATCGTCCGCAATATTGGATTCGCCATTTTGAATTTCTAAAATTGCACATCAGATTTGTAATCAGAGACCCCGAAAACCCCTGAGTAACAAGTTTCAAGCAAATGCTGACAATTTTTAAAAATTCGTCGGCCATATTGGATCCGCCATTTTGAATTTTCTAAATTGGATCTCAGATTCGTAATCAGAGACCCTAAAAACCCCCGAGTGACAAGTTTCAAGCCTATTATGTTCATTGTTTAAAACAATTGTTTATTAGGTCTTTTATATTTATTGTATAATGTTTTGTTGTATGTATTTGCAATTTTTTAGGGTTCCGTACACAAAGTGTCCAAACGGAACCCTTATGTTTTCACTCGTTTGTCCGTCGCCCAAAACCATTACCCCCCCCCCCCCAGCGGCCAAACTATTTGAGATAGAGAGTTGAAATTTGGTACACTTATGTATTTTCACGTGTAGATTGCAGGAAAAATATAGCGAACATGATTGAACGTGATGTTCATAGCGTTGTCAAGGAAATAACAAGATTTTTTTCAAAAAATGCATTAAAATGCCTATTTACCCCCCCCCCCTTATCTCCTAAACTATTTGACCTAGAGTATTGAAATTTGGTACACATATGTATTTTCGCGAGTAGAGTTCAGGAAAAATATAGAGAACATGATTGGAGGTGATGGTCATAGCGTTGTCAAGGAAAAACTTTTTTTTTAAAAAAAAACGTGTCCCCCCCCCCCCCTTATCTTCCAAACCATTTGACCTAAAGGTTTCAAAATTTGGTATATATAGGTATTTTTACGTGTAGATTACAGGAAAAATATAGCGAACGTTGCTGGACTTAATTTTCAAAAGTTATTAATGAAAAGTTGAAAAATGACAAAAAACCCCTATGCTAGAGCTCAGCGTATTTATCCTGAAAGGTTGGCAATTGGTTAAAAATGTGTAATTTTATGCAGAATTTTTTATAAAACCATAAAAATTGTGGTTTAAATTTATTATCATAACATTTTTTCCAAAAAACTGAAATTTTAAACAGCTACAATATTTTATAGTTTCAGATTATTTTTTTGTACAAAATGTTTATGTTTATGTTTAAATTACTTTAAAAGTTAAAAAATAAAAAAAAATTTAAAAAAAAATTTTTTTGGCTTTAAAATTTAAAATTATATAAAAAAGCTTAGTCTATTTAATTGGAAATTTTTAATCTTATAAAAATCATTAAGTTTATACTTAAATTTCTTTAAAAATAAAAAAATTATTTTAATTTATCATTATTTAAATTATTATTCAAATAATCTCTGACTCATATAATTGAAAAAAATTAGAGCGGTACGGAACCCTTCGACTTGGTACGAGTGTAACTCGTACTTGCCCGATATTTTTTCTATGATTGCAGTAGTAACATTTTTGAGTGATATCTAGTTTATTTTAGCTTTTTCTGCAGAAATAAATTTATATATTGTTCAAATGTTCAATTTACATTGTATATTTGTTTATTTAACAATTAAACAACAAAAATAAAAATATCGAAAACCACAGTTCTCTTACGAATTTTATTCTGAGTAATTTAAAAAAATATATTGAAAATCGGTTAAGAATTCTAATCTATAGTTGATTATGAACAGTAAAATACATTTTTAAACCACTGTGCAATGGCTTCTAGACGATCCAAAATCGTAAGCCTTATGCTTTCAACTTACGGGACTCCCGCGAAGCCCGCTTGAATTTATATTTGCGCCAGGTGGAAACTTCCACTCGGGCTCTTCCGAGATTGAGATCCTCTGGCCTGAGTACCGGCCGGCTAGCTCCTACCTCATGGCGTGCACCTTCTCCCGTACGAGAGAGAGAGAAAGAAATAGACAAACACCACTACGTTACTCGAGAAACACTCGCCCGTTATTCCGGGTGAAACACAATAAAACAACTCGAGTTAAATAAACTTTACGTTAATTTAATTATTGACTGATAAAAAACACGATTTACAAAAATAAGAAAAGAAAGTAACACTGAGCACCTTGGCTCAGCACAGCCACGACCGCGCACAACGATGCTCTTCAAACCATCAATTCAGACCTTTGGAGAAGACTGACCTTTTAACCGTCGCAGCACTTTCTAGGGATCGTTCATTGAAGATGACCCAGGAACAGGCTCGAGACTTCGTCCTTTTCTTCTTTGTTGTCGTTGCAAAAACGAAACACACTTTTCGAATTGTCGTCTCAGTACACACTGAGCTCTCCAGGGCCCGGTATACGCAACGTTGGTTTATGCGCTTGCCGTTTGGCGGCCCTCGTTTGCTGTTCCTGCCCGTCCGTTGCTAATCAGTGGCGGTCACTATCGGGACTAACTGTCAACTTGCGTCGTCTGCTTGGCGAGATGTCAACAAGCTTCGATCAGGTGGCCAACGATCGCGACATCGACAGCCTGGATCCTCTACGTCGGCCTTCTCGTCTAGTGTGTGGGTGTTACATTGTGTTTGTGCCGATCGGCTCACGGGCTGTGCTTTGCGTCGGTCATTTACAAGTACTAGTAAAAGTAGCTATGAGTTTTACATCGTGTTTTCGAGAAACAAAAAAAACGATTTTACAAAATATCAGAAAATATTTAATTTACAAAAGATCAACGTCGACAAACAAATGGTAATTTGTGTTGAGTGCGTACTAAAAGTGCTTCACGGATTCCATTCTTTTAACTTTCCGTGTGCCCGGCGATCAGGTAAGGTTAGCTTCGGCGAAATCCCGGAAGTTTGTTTACCAACGTATGTTTTCTCAAAAACAATGTATATATATGTATGTATGTCTGTATTTATATATGTACCTATATACAACTTTTTTGAATTAATATGGGCATATCTCTAGAACTTTTAAACTTAATGTTATCGCTTATTATGATACTTTAAAAACTGTAAAAATAATTTTGCAATACCATAATTTGAGAAATTATTATTGTGCTTTTTAAAAGTATCATGGATTAAATAAGTTTTTTAATTATGCAGGAAACGACGAATGTAAGTTAAAGTGGTTAAATCGACAGTTTCTTGTGCATTAAATTGGCTGTTTTTTTTAGTTTAAGCTGTGTAACTATATTAACGAAACATTATATGCGATGTGGCTCATAGTAGAAGTAGTTGGAAGTGCAAACAACTAAAAAACCCTTGATTGATGATGTGCTTTAAGTAGCATAGAAATTATCTACCTTTGAACTTGCGTGACAACATTATTTTAATTTTTACAATTTAGAACTCAATCTGATATAACTTTTATAACAAAGGTTTTTGAGCAACCGCACAACGGGGTTACATTATCTAGACAATTAGAAGTAATTTGGATACTTATAGGAATGTGTGCCACCTACACATGAAGAATGCAATTACTTCAAACATTAAATTTTGAAACGTAACTCATAACAAAAAACGACACTTTTAAGTAGCACATCTTGAATTTATCTTCTAAATACTTTTAATTCATTGTAATATCTTCTTTATATTACAAAAGTATACATAAATATCGTTAACCTTTGCGCTCTCCATAAAATGTCTACCTGTATAATAACGAATATAAGCTTTTACTGTGAGACAACCTGTTTACGTAGAAAAGTAAGTATTAAACTGACAAATTCCATGAAATTTATTATTTACAAGTTTTTGGGTCCTCTGAGTACAAATCTGAAGTTAGTTTAAAAAATTTAAAATGTCAATCCAAAATGGAGGAAGAGATTTTAAAAAACTTATCGGTTTCTGATATATTTTGACATCTCAAGTTTTTTGGGAGACGCTGATCATAAATTTATAAGTTTTCGAAAATTTCGAATAAGGAATCGAATATGGCGGATAGGTTTTCGAAAAATAAGGCCGCTTTTTTAAAACTTGTTATTAAGTGGTTTTTGGGGTCTCTAGTTACAAAATTGAAGTTTTCAACAATTTTGAATGGAAGTTCCAGTACTGTTGACCTCTTTTTAATAAAGTTTACGAATTTTTAAAAACTTTGTACATATAATATTGTGGCCGTTGAAAATGACATTTTGAAATTTTGTCCATTTCCGGCCCTCATTTTGTCACAAATTGAAAAAAATAATAACATTTTTTTTATTAATTAATATTTAGTGTTGCCTATACGCTATACAAATTTCTCATGTATTTTTCATAGGAAAAATATATTTTTTAGTAGATTTTCTGTAAAATCATTAAAAATTAATATTTTTTTACCGGACTGCTCTGTTTCTATTTATAAATGTTCAAAAAATAACATGCAATTATTAACATATGAAATTTGTTAAGTTTACTATTTTTTACAGGACCCAAAAGTTGATCAAAAATAAACCGAAATAGGTCATTATTGGCAAAAAATATTAATCTAAAAAAAAAAGAAATTCAAACTGGTAATTATGGGTTTTTTTGTTTTTGAGGTCGCTGATTACAAATCTGAAGTCATAATTGAAAAATTCAAAATGGCAGATCCAATATGTCGGCCATGAAAATTTAAAAATCAATTTATTTCTAGGAAACTTCGTATCAGGAGGTTTTGGGTGTCCCTGATTACAAATTTAAAGTAAGATTTCAAAAATTCCAAATTGACGGATTCAATATGTCAGACAAAAAATTTTTAAATTAATCAATTTCTATGAAACTTGGAATGAAAGGGTGTTGGGGGTTGTTAGTTACAAATCTTAATTCAGATTTGGAAAATTCCAAATCCCAGATCCAATATGGCAAGCATAAAGATTAAAAAGTTATTAATTTTAATTAATGTAAATAAAGAAAGAAATTCATTGATTTTCAAATTTTTATGGCCAGCATATTGGATCCGCTAATTTAAATTTTTAAATTATAACTTCAGATTTGTAATCAGTGACCTCAAGAACAGTAGAAACCATAATTAGAAGTTTAAATTTTTTTTTTTTGTTAGATTAATATTTTTTGCCAATAATAACCTATTTTGGTTTATTTTTGGTCAATTTTTAGGTCCTGTAAAAAATAGTAAACTTATCAAATTTCATATGTTAATATTGTATGTTATTCTTTAAACATTTATGAAGTGAAACAGAGTAGTCCAGTAATACAGGCACCACTAAATATTAATAAAAAAAAAAATATATGTATCTATTTTTTTCAATTTGTGACAAAATGAGGGGCGGAAATGGATAAAATTCCAAAATGTCATTTTCAATAGTTCATAATGGCATCAAACATTGTGGACTAAATTTTAAGAAACTCTTAACTGGTTAAAAACCTTTTTACCTAGGATTTTATAGGACATAAAACATAGAATGATAACAAAAAGTAGTGAATCAGAAATGTTATTCCGGTTTTAAGGGGAGACACCACCACTAGTTTTTACCCCTTTAAATTTTCATGCCTTAAGTAAGCTATATTTTTTTTCTTGAATTATTTAGGTCCTTAAATTTTTTTTAGAATTTTTAGAATTTTTAGAATTTTTAATTCAAAAGATTTATTAAAAAATCGTGTAAAAAGTTGTCGATCAAATATATTAAAAATTGTAAGAGAAGTTCAATTTTCAAACATTCCACTTTTTAAACATTTTAATTTCTATACTGGTTAAAAGTTCGTATTTGATATTCTGACCTTCCTGTATGGTTTTGGGACTCAAATAATGCAAAAAAATGTAGCTTACTTAGGTCAGGAATATTTCAGGGAGTCGAAATAGGGGATGGTGCCTCCCCTTAATATGATAAGCTTTTTTTGTTTTTATGTTTCCATGGTAATATTATTTTCAATATGTCAAAATGTTTTAACTGTTTAATGTTGATTCTATCGTGAGTTAATGCTTTTGAAAGTTCTTTAGATTTCTCAGTATTAGATTACACATTTTGATTTTTCAGACTTTGATTTCTCTTATAATATATGTATTTAGGGTTTGAATCAAGTTCACGTTCGTAATTAGTGACCTCAAAACTCTGTAAGCACTAACTTTTATGAAAATTAAGTAATTAAAAATTTTTTCGCTTTATTTGATCCGCCATTTTGGATTTTAAAAATTGAAATTGAAATTTTATTTACTTGATTAAAATAAGACTAAACCATAAGTCAAACTTTCTAAATTCCTATATAAACTAAATGTTATAAAGATAATAATAATTTAATGTATAATTGACACCCTCAGGTTATGAATACAGAGTAACAATTTGTAAATATGAGTTACGCACATTTTTTTATATTATTTGATCAATACTGAAGACAATAAACTTTGTTTTAAGAATGTGTCTTTAAAAAAAATTAAGTTTTCTAATATTTAAAAGTTTAAAAGTTCTAGAGATATGCCCATATATGAAATTTAACTTATTAATATTAATCAAACTATTATAACGTTAAGTATTCATTCTAAATCATAAATTTAAATAACTTTACCAACTTGAGAAAAAACTGTTACAAAACTTTTTTTAGACACAAAATTACGTGGTATGTGTAGAAGAAAAACCATCTGATTTTTTTTTTAAATGTGCATCAAAATCTTCGTCTATACAAACAACAAAAATGACAGAAAGCATAAGGCGCTGTCACCTTAAACAAGAATTTTATACGAAGTGTCCATTTTGGGGCCCTGTCAATCTTAGGACCCAGTCCCCTATACATTTTTCTATTTCTCTTATTAATTAATTAATTTCAATATATACTGAACACTTCAAACATTAATTTTTAAATACGTTTGTGAGATATTGGTAGTTTAACACCAAGAGACCGTTGAAAACATCCCGTTCTAGTTTTTGACAAAAACTGAGAACGTAAAAACAAACCTAACTTCAAAAATATTTCTTTCCGCAAGTCAACATATAACAAGTCTCAAAATGACATTTCCACGTGTCTAGGAAAAAAAACTAAAGTCTACAATGAACGTGAGCGCTAAAGACAAAGACACAATCAAAAACAATTTACGCAATTGACCTCCAGATGTCCAACGTCTTCAAAAATCAATTTTTGAGAAAAAAGCAATTGAAGTTGGAGGTTCAAAAATTCGAATTTTCTAGGATATTTGCGGAATATTTTTATCCCTGGAAAACAATCAATTGATACTTGCTGATTAAAAATATGAAAATAGATTTTCAAAATTTAAAGTGATAGGCATCTTAATTTTCGATTTCAAAATATTGTACAGTACTCTCTCACTAAGTGCCCGCTCAGTAAGTAGCCGTTCCCCTTCACACATATTTTTACACACACATTATTTGTTCCCCACCATAGCAAACGCGATAAAATGAAAGTTAAGTTTAAATTAGCAACTTCAAGTGTTAGAAAAATGACAGATAATTAAATAACCAAAAATAGACGTAAACAAACCTAAGAGTAAACTTGATAAAGATTTTTCTCAAAGAATTAATATAATTGTAGACAATAAAAAATTTGAATTTTAAAATAAAAGATAAAATTTATCGTTTATCAATTTTTAACTAAATTTATTATTTTATATGTAGTCTTCGTGGACGAGTCAATAATAAAAATTTTAATCCATCGAAATTTATGAGTTTCAGTGATAATAATTCTCTTTCTCTAAAAGAAGCCTATAAAAAATTGTGGAAGGAGTTAAAATTTCAAACATTACAATTTTCTTAAGAATACAGATGCTAAGCTGGTCAAAATTATATTCCTATTTTTTTATGATACGATAATTTTAGATCTCTAAACTATATATTAAAAAACATTACCATTATGAAAGGGTTAAAAGTTGACAAGTGACCCTCCTTAATTTTATTTTTCCTTATACTCTTAACTTTTAGTAAACAAAGATATCTAAACATTTTTTAAATATTTTCTTGAGTCATTTTAAATTTACCGCGAACTATTTCTTTTTGAGTTTATTTACATTCAATTGTTTTAAAATGAAATCTACATATAATGCAAAAGAGAGTGGGGGCTCTCGATAAGTAACCATTTTCTTCCCCTACAGCCCCGTTTTCGGTCACTTAGTGAGAGAGTACTGTACGACAGTCGAATATAATGTGACAAAATTTCGAACATTCTTTCTCTCTCTAACTTTCTCGCCTGGAGATTTAATCACATTAACTTAAACTTAGGGAAAATATTCTTGTCATGTTATACTATTAGAAACAAAAAAATTGAAAAGATCGATTTTTTGAAGTTTCATTATCCTCATAACCTCTTAATCAGCTGTATGACGTCTTGTTTCTTCCATGCATCAGAAACTTATGTTACATCAGTTGGCACGTATAGTACCAGTCGTAAAGCTCAATAAATCTACGAGCTGTTTCTAAAGCATATTTTTCATAAGCTTCAATATCAATTTCGAAACCACATGATATTGCCAGTAGTATAACATAGAAGCGATTAATAAGTTTTATATTTAAGCCTGTTACTTGTGCTGCTATTTCGGAATTTTGAAAAAAAAACTCGTGCAGTGTTACGTCATTGGATGTTCCAGCTCCTCCTGTTTTCGGTACATCGACGGTCATGTGCAACTTTGGTTTAAAAGCAAACTGTATTTTTTGTTTAGCCAATTCTACTTTTCTTTTATCGTCTGCATTGTTTTTACGGAGTTGCTATCATTTAATATCTACCCAGTCAAAAAACATGACGTCATTTTTACGTCAAATATGACGTGTTTTCTGACGTATTTTCTGACGTCAGAAAGACGTCAAAATGACGTCAAAAAGAAGTCAAAAATGACATAAAAAATGACGTCAGAAATTGGGATAAAAAATGACGTCATTTCTGACGTCATTTTTGGACGTTCGCTCTTGGACTAATAAAATTATTGTTTAAAAGGGTTTAAAAAATAAAGAAACTTCATATTATGCGTTGTCGTGCAATAAAAAATTAATTTTAAATAAAAATAAAAAACCCCTGTCCACCCGACGCGACGAGAGGGTAAACTCGAGGCATCCAGAGGCTGCTGGGATATGCGCATAATTGCGCTTCACCAAATCGCCATTGAAAATATTTGCAGTTCAATCAATTGATATCGAGAACCAAGGAAAACATTTTTCTGAGCGGCATATTACAAAAGATAAATATACTTAATTTAATGATTCCTATAATATATAATTCCTTATACAGAAGTAATATAGAATTACATAAGTCTTTGCAATTGCACGGGATAACAATCTCTCGTATACGTATGAGTTTTGTAGGGATTTTAAGAAACAATTACTACTCTAATTAACAAAGAAGCGAATCATAATTTATTTCTCAAATAAAAGAAGTTTTTTTTTATAAAAGAAATTCATATTTGCAGAAAAAAACAATGATTTTTTACCTAAAGTTTGGAAGTAGTGAAAAGTACTGTGCTCTACTTTACCGACATTGAATCTCCATTGAATGCGGTAAATTTGAATATCGTTTTTCAATATACATTAATATTACGTGTAGTTAATGAGTAATATCAATTATTATTAATGAAAATAATAATTTTACTCTTAATTTTTTAATAAAAAATTATAAAAGATAATTACTTACAATTTTTGATATCGAAAATGCGAATAGTTGAAAAAAGTCAGAAAAATTGTATATTTAATTAATAAAAAAGTTTAATAATAAATTAAATGGAATTAAATGAATTTTCAAATTTTCATTATTAAATCAAAATAAATAAATTTAAAATTCAAAAATTTATAGTTAAATTTATTTAATTTTTGAATTAAAAAAATAAAAGGATAAACAAAATAAAATTAACATTATATAATATTTAAACACAAACAAAACTAAATATAGAATCGTAGAATGTTAAAATGTTAAAATAAAATAAATCAAAATTCAAAGTAAAATAATTAAATACAAAAATAAAACCAGTAAATAAGAAATCTTTAATTAAAGTGAATTCACGAATATTTTAATTAAGGAATTGAAACAAAAGTAAAATTCAAAATAAAAATTGAAATACTTAAACCTAAATACAATAAGTCAAATAAAAAAAAAATTGTAAAAAATTATATTAAATTAATTTTTTTATCAATTTATTACTAAAAATCCTCATAAAGTCATTTCTAAGCAAAGAAGAAATAGGAAAAAAAGAAAATTGAAAATTATATTTAAATTGTTAAGGATCAAATTTAATTTGAAAGTTAAATTTGAAATATTTTTGTTAAAACTTGATTACAAATATCAATAGGCATTATTATTTTTTCAAGAAAGAGTTAGCTTTCTTGAAATCTTCAGATACTTCACAATTATTATTACATCTTAAATACTGCGTCCAAAAATAAATAAATTTTTAAATACTGATTTTTCTGTTTAAAACTAATTTTGTCTATGGTTTTGTTTAATAAAAACATAATTGCGATTATCCAGAGGCAACAACTTAATTTTTAACAAAATATAACGATTTCCTGAAATGGTTAATATTTTTCATATTTTTGTACTTTAAATGTCGAATAAAAAGTTTGTCAATTTTTTAAAAATTATGTAAATTTTAAAAAGTGGTTTCCTTCATAGTCTTCTTTAATGTAAACTTAATTGCGATTGTCTAGAGCAATTGATTCATTTTATAAAGAAAATTCTCGATTAATTGAAATCTTCAATTTACCAAAATTTTTCATATTAAATTTAAAATAAAAATTTTATAAATTTTTTTAAAATTATATAAAAATTAAAAACAAGTTTGGTTTTCTAGTCTTCCTTCATATACATGGTTATTGCGATTATCTATCGGTAATAGATTAATTTTTTCGAGAAAATTATCGATTGATTAAAACCTTCTGAATTTGCACAATTTTATTATTTTTTGATTAAAAAGAACTTTTTGATATTTAGATAGTTTAAAAAAAAATAAGAAAATTTTTATTCTAAATTACAGATAAAAATTTTTGAAGAATTAAAGTTTTCAACAAATAGACAATTTTTTTGATTAAATTTTAATCTTTTGCCGCTAGACAATCGCAATAAAGTTTATATTAAGAAAAACTATAAACCAAACTAGTTTTTGATATTTATATAATTTTAAAAAAATTAAAAATATTTTTTTTTTAAATTTCAGATGAAAGATTTTGAAGAATTAAAGATTTGAATTCATCGACCCTTTTTTGATTAAATTTTATCTTTTGCCGCTAGACTATCACAATAAAGTTTATATAAAAGAAGACTAGAAAACCAAACTTGTTTCTAATTTTTATATAATTTTAAAAAAATTTATAAAAATTTTTATTTTAAATTTAATAGGAAAATTTTGGTAAATTGAAGATTTCAATTAAACAAGAATTTTCTTTATAAAATGAATCAATTGCTCTAGACAATCACAATTAAGTTTACGTTAAAGAAGACTATGAAGGAAACCACTTTTTAAAATTTACATAATTTTTAAAAAATTGACAAACTTTTTATTCGACATTTAAAGTACAAAAATATGAAAAATATTAACCATTTTAGGAAATCGTTATATTTTGTTAAAAATTAAGTTGTTGCCTCTGGATAATCGCAATTATGTTTTTATTAAACAAAACCATAGACAAAATTAGTTTTAAACAGAAAAATCAGTATTTAAAAATTTATTTATTTTTGGACGCAGTATTTAAGATGTAATAATAATTGTGAAGTATCTGAAGATTTCAAGAAAGCTAACTCTTTCTTGAAAAAATAATAATGCCTATTGATATTTGTAATCAAGTTTAAACAAAAATATTTCAAATTTAACTTTCAAATTAAATTTGATCCTTAACAATTTAAATATAATTTTCAATTTTCTTTTTTTCCTATTTCTTCTGTGCTTAGAAATGACTTTATGAGGATTTTTAGTAATAAATTGAAAAAAAAATAATTTTAATATAATTTTTTACAATTTTTTTTTGTTTGACTTATTGTATTTAGGTTTAAGTATTTTAATTTTTATTTTGAATTTTACTTTTGTTTCAATTCCTCAATTAAAATATTCGTGAATTCACTTTAATTAAAGATTTCTTATTTACTGGTTTTATTTTTGTATTTAATTATTTTACTTTGAATTTTGATTTATTTTATTTTAACATTTTAACATTCTACGATTCTATATTTAGTTTTGTTTGTGTTTAAATATTATATAATGTTAATTTTATTTTGTTTATCCTTTTATTTTTTTAATTCAAAAATTAAATAAATTTAACTTCAAATTTTTGAATTTTAAATTTATTTATTTTGATTTAATAATGAAAATTTGAAAATTCATTTAATTCCATTTAATTTATTATTAAACTTTTTTATTAATTAAATATACAATTTTTCTGCCTTTTTTCAACTATTCGCATTTTCGATATCAAAAATTGTAAGTAATTATCTTTTATAATTTTTTATTAAAAAAATAAGAGTAAAATTATTATTTTCATTTAATAATAATTAATATTATTCATTAATTACGCGTAATATTAATGTATATTTGAAAACGATATTCAAATTTACCGCATTTAATGGAGATTCAATGTCGGTAAAGTAGAGCACAGTACTTTTCACTACTTCCAAACTTTAGGTAAAAAATCATTGTTTTTTTCTGCAAATATGAATTTCTTTTATAAAAAAAACTTCTTTTATTTGAGAAATAAATAATGATTCGCTTTTTTGTTAATTAGAGTAGAATTGTTTCTTAAAATCCCTACAAAACTCATACGTATACGAGAGATTGTTATCCCGTGCAATTGCAAAGACTTATGTAATTCTATATTACTTCTGTATAAGGAATTATATATTATACGAATCATTAAATTAAGTATATTTATCTTTTGTAATATGCCGCTCAGAAAAATGTTTTCCTTGGTTCTCGATATCAATTGGTTAAACTGCAAATATTTTCAATGGCGATTTGGTGAAGCGCAATTATGCGCATATCCCAGCAGCCTCTGGATGCCTCGAGTTTACCCTCTCGTCGGGTGGACAGGGGTTCGAGCCCGCTGACCCTCGAGCGCCACAGGTTTTTTTTTTTTTTATTCAAAATTAAATTTTTTATTGCACGACAAAACATAATGTAAAGTTTCTTTATTTTTTAAATCCTTTTAAACAATAATTTTATTAGTCCAAGAGCGAACGTCCAAAATTGACGTCAAAATGACGTCAGAAATAACGTCAAAAATGACGTCATTTTTTATCCCAATTTCTGACGTCATTTTTTATGTCATTTTTGACTTCTTTTTGACGTCTTTTTGACGTCAGAAAATACGTCAGAAAACACGTCATATTTGACGTAAAAATGACTTCAAGTTTTTTGACTGGGTAATTTATACGATATATGTAAGAAGCTTTCGAAGCATCGAATACAAGCATGGAAAGTGGATAGTTTAAATTGCAAAGCATCTTTTTGAATCGACAATTCTAAAATGTGATCTATTTTATTAATATTAGAAATCAATTCAAGACAAACAAAACAGCGTTGAGCAGATATAACGTTTATTAGTTAATTACATATTTTTTTATCAATCATAGTCAAGCATAATTGAAAGTTAACAAGGATTGTTCTTCTGTGCGATATATAGAATTATAAAGGCTCAAATTTGTCTATTTGCTTCATTAGATAACTCGTATTATCCTTTATTGGTTGATCGTCTTCCTTCACAAATTGCATTTTCATAGGACTACAGAAACTCGGTGAAGATGATTTTCGGTTTTGTCAAACAGTATTCGTTTTATTTGTAGATTGATTTTTGTACATCAATTTCAATAGCACAAAAGAAGTTAAAAAAAGTTTTGATCTGATTTACCAAACACTAACTTTTGCTTATAAATACTCTGCCCAGAACTACCATCCAAACCCCACTTGCTGATCAAATTTAAATTTTGTAATTGTTCTACATATAGACAGTGGCGTAACTAGTGAATAGTGACGTCACATCTACATGCAAAAAATTTAAAATTTTATGTGTTCGTTATTAAAAATTAATGTGATTAATTAACACAACACCACACAAAAAAGTAGTCTGTAAATTAAACAAGACTACATTTTTCTTCTCTATTTTGACCCCTTAAATCCGTATTTTTGTTTTAAAAAAATGGGATAAGGTGATTTTTTTTAAATTGCAAATAACGGTTTAAAATGTCGAAAAACAAAAACTTTGTTCTCCAGTCTATTAATTTTTAATGTATTTTAATGTGTTGAATAATAATCCAATGTTTAAAGAACCTAACAAGAAAGGGTTCTTTGTTATTTGCAAAAAATCTATTGTTTTTTTGTTGCAAAACTTCATTTACATTTTTCAATTCTAGAAAATACATCTTCATCTGGTTTTATCTGGGGAATATTGAAAATTTATATATCAAGATGTACATCTATCATCGGTCATATGTATGCTTTGACATTTTAACACGTAATTCCTATAGAAATATTTTAATGCATGTATGACGGTCAGTTTACATGAGAGGTTAACAACTCAGAATTTTATTAATTAAATATAAATAAACCTAATAAACCTAATAATAATAATAATAATAATATAAATCCCACTTTTGACACCATCTGAAATGGGTTGCTTGGTTTATCCGCTACCAAGCAGCTTAAAGATACTGGTCCGATTTGGCACAGTACTGAGGTGACCATTACAGAACATCGTGTAGGTATTTGATCGGGTTGGTGGGGGACTTGTGGTACTCTTTACGGGATATCACAGAGTTTCTTAGCAAACTGGGTAAAGTACTTAAATGTCATTTGAGATGGGGTTTCTGATACCCCAATCGGGCGCCTCCCCAGGTGGCGGATAGGGAAAGGCCTCTCAGATATGGGAGGTACCGAGGAAATTAGAATACCCGGGGCGGACCAAAAGTCAGATAGGAGTGGGCACCCGATATAATTGTCCACTCTGTGTTGGGATAATTTCCCACACAGAGTATTTGCGGTTACGACGACTGTAACGCGCAATGCCACCTGCAATAGGTTTCTCTCGGATGGAGATCAGGGTTCAGTTGGAATGGGCAATAGGACAGAACCCAGGCAACTACCAGGCATTGACCCGGGACAAGCTATAGTACGTTTTAAATGGACGGACCAACTTCGAAAGGACATCATGCTATGTTGGCAAAACAGTAGTCCTTGCAGAAGAGGATATATGCTAAGGTTGCATGAGCGATGGGTCAATATGTACCCCCAATACGCTCAAAGGACACCTCAGTATTTAAGAGATCAAGTATTCTCTCTGCGAAAAAAGGGACATGAAGCTTTTCTTCAGGAGGAAGAAGAAGAACCCTCAAAGAACATTCAATTTCTAAGAGTAAAACCCCATCCAACGACCGAAGAAGGGAGTATGAGGTCTAGGGAAACCAAAGTACATTTAAAGGTTTTGATCAGGGTCGGACTAATTGTTCTTGTACTCGGTTGTTTGGGAGCGATGCGAGCTTCATTTGTGAGCCAACGAAAGAAGATACCTAGCTGCGAGCATCGAGCCGATGCATTGGCGGTTCGCATGCAACAGGCTGTTTTTCCGAACTTTCTTTATTTGGTTCGGCAGCACTGTTCATTATAAGATCTTATTCGGTAGCTCTAAAAAAGCATCCAACAACGTTTTCAATCACCGCTTAAGAACATCGGCGGCTATGGGTGAGAACAACAGTGCAAGAAGTAGGCATAACGTCTCTAGCAAATGAATCACTCTTTTGCTTACCCTCCAGGACGGATGGAGCAATAGCGGATTAGAGTAAGTAAAGCAAGAATGGGAGAGGTTGTTTTAGTGAGGTATTATTATAGCACGTGGTCGAGTCCCACACGAACAAGGGCGTAAATGCATTTTTTCCTCTCCTAAACTTGTTTTGTAAAAAAAAAAACCTGCTTCAATACTTCAAATAATTCAAGGTGATTCACTTACTTCAAAGCACTTTACTTTAAGATAATTCAAGTCACTTTGAAATACTTCACAGTAGTATATGATACTTTAGATAATGCAAGATACTTTATGTACTTCAAGATACTTCAGGATAATTTAAGATACTTCAGATAACTTTGCCGTTCAAAGTAAAAAGATACATAAGCGTCATTTCAGCCGAACCGAGAAACTTAGAGAAAACTGTTTGTCTGCAGAACCCTAATTTAAAGTAATTTTTTAAGAAAAAATTTTACCAATATATAATAAAAATTATATTTTATTTCTTATTTTGTAAAAAAAATGTATTAAGTTACAAGGGTTGAAAGCTTGCCATGTTACCTGCTCAACTGGGCTGAGGCGACCGGCGGCGGAAAACAAAATTTTTGTTTTTTGAAATTTTTAACCGTTCTTTGCAATTTAAACAAAATCACCTTATTAAACCTTTTTTAAACAAAAATACGTATTTAAGGGGTCAAAATAGATAAGAAAAAGGTGGTCTAGTTTAATTTACAGACTACTTTTTTTTGTGGGGTTGTGTTAATTATTCACATCAATTTTCAATAACGAACACATAAAATTTTTAATTTTTTGCATGTAGGTAAGACGTCACTATAGAATATTCAAAAGTGACATCACAGTTCAATATATAGGTACAGGTTTATGATTTACACAATAATTTTATTTTTTAATGGGGCCTCATGAAACATTTTGCGTAGGGGCCCCGAGGTAAAAAAATAATATATTTAACTACAAGGGTTGAAAGCTGCCATGTTAGCTGCTCGACTGAGCTGAGGCGACCGGCGGCGGAAACGGCACCGATGATATTACCTTGTTATTGCCCGGTCAAGGTGTACCTTCTTAAACATATTTGAAAAATTATATTTTTTTGTTGAACTAACATATTTCGGTAGAAATCACCCACATATTTGGCAAAAAACAACAATCAGTATTTTGAAATCTGCAAAAATTTAATCCTGTGAATAATGAGTTTTATTCGTCAGCAGTCATTAAAAATTCAGTGAAAAAAGTAGTAGGACTTCTGATTATGATAATTTATTCTGTTACTAAAATTAAATCAAACTTTGCGAAAAAATATTCGACTTTTTGCAAGTATTAAAATGCTCACTTGTTGCGTTGTTTCAACTTTGGATTAGTATTCATCACCTTAAAATATATTAAAAATGAATAGTCAGATCGATGTGAAACAAATATGTTTATTGTTTCATATTCTTGAATTGGAAAACTGTTTTTTGACATTTTTTAACCATTTTTTGCAATTTAAAAAAGACACCATATAGAAGTTTTTCTTGACTGAAAATTCGTATTCAGGGGGTCAAAATACATTAAAAAAATGTTGTCAGGTACTGGTCAGACTACTTTTTTTGAAGGGGCTGCGTAATTATTGTTTACATTATCTTTTTTTCCCGCTGAGAGTTGGGGTCCCTTTTGCTTGTGGCCCCTCGCAATGCTGGATTTTGCTGAATGGCAGATACGCCCCTGCAAATATACGGTACATCATTTACATACACAGCACCCGAACTTTCCTGAACATTCTCACAGGCCCGGCGAATAAGGTGGGTACAGTGCGGTGGGTACTACTACCCACCCGGAATCAGACATCACTTTTTATTAACATAGCCTGTTTTCTATATCCCTAAAATTTCTTTACTCATATAAACTTTTTTAAATCCCCCCCTTCCCCTTCTCCAAGTCAACTACCCACCCGGATTGAATATGATTCGCCGGGCCTGCATTCCCAACATTCAGGGAAGTTTCAAAACTTGCAGTAAGTTGGATGAAAGTTCCAGAACTTGTGCTGTGTGGGTGGTAGACTGTTATTGATAAGCTCGACCATGTGATGAAGCAGAGCCTGTAGTTTCATTTCTGCACCATGCTTACTTGTTTTTAATTTCTCGGACAGGTGTCATTCTCTTGGAGCTTTGTTCACAGGGGCGGCGCAACCAAAATTTTTCAGGTGTGGAATTTTTGGAAAAGGGTTCAGAAAGAAGGGGAGAAAGGAAGTATAGAAGGATGCCCAGTTAAAAATTTCGTATGTGTTACCGCGTGTGTTCCTGTATGGGTTCCCGTACGAGATCCTTTAAAGGATCCTATATGGGTTCCCATATGGGATTCTATGTGCCAGGGAACTTTGGCACGAACCCTCGAGGAAACACTGTACATAGGATCCCATGTACCTAGGATTTCAAATCAATTTTTAAAAACTTAACATACTGCGCAGTAGTTTTCTATAGCACTTACGGCTGCGCAGTAGATTTTTTTGTTCTTGTAAATAATGTTCCCGTAAGGGAACACATATACATACATGGGATCCTATGTACAGTGTTCTCTCGAGGGTTCATGCCAAAGTTCCCTTGCACACAGGATCCCATATGGGAACCCACGTAGGAACCTTTAAGGGATCCCGTGCGGGAGCCATTACGGGAACACACGTGGGAACACACACGAAATTTTTAACTGGGTGGGGTGAGAAAGCCTTTAAAATTTCCATGTATAGAATTCCATACAAGGTTAAATTTTATGTATGGAGTACTCCATACCTTCCATATACTCCTTGCGCCGGCCCTGTTTGTTCAACTTTTTAACAGGCGAAAACAGTGTTGATGATTTAGCTAAGCATGCATGTCGAAGTTGCTGATACTTATTTTTGGAAAAGCTTAATGGCAGATTCCAGTGATTTTAAGGTTTTTTCAAAAAAAAAAATTTTATAGTAAAAAAAATATTTATTACATACATTTTTTATAATAAAATACAACTCTTCAAGTAATTAAAAACTTTTTTTTTTGTTAATAAAGTCTTAGAAAATGTCAGCCGAAAGTGGTTCTCTCTAAAAGCTGTTTACACTTTTTCTCTGCAACGGTTAATGTGAAAGAAAAAAATTAAATAGTTTCTTAATCTGTACCATTTTGGCTATCGTGTAAACTAGGATGAAAAATGTTTATTGAAAAATAACCGAATAACAGACTTTCATTTTTCAACCATAATTTTGCAACATAAATTGTTAATAACTTTTTTAAATATTAATGGATCTTAAAAATCCTAGTTTACACGAAAACTACATATTCAAGGAACATGCTGTCCAAATTTTAAGTAATTTTGTTGATTAATGTAAAAATAAGAGTGTAAACAAGTTGAAAATATGCAGTTTCGAGAAAAACGCGTTTTAAGTTTAAAGGACCAAATTTACAAAAATTTAACTTGAAGTTCGTCAATATTTTTAAATAGTAAAGCACAATAAGAAAAATGTATATTAATAGTTATATACATATTACTCTTCTTATGTAACAATATACATTTTTTATAATTTAAAAACTGTTTTTTTAAGCGGTGCACCAGAAAAACTGTTAATTTAAAAATGAACGTACTACAGTTAGTTAATAAATAAAAAATAAAAAAATTTCGAGGTTTTTTTTACTTCATACTATTTTTCCCGTCTTTTTAGATAATTATACTAACCCTTAATTTGATATATACAGATACAGCTTCATCAGGTGTAAAATTTTTCTGCTTAACATCCAGTAATTTATGTGATTTTCGATATTTTGTTCCTTTGCTAGAAAAGCCAAGTACAGTGCTCCTTACAACATGGACAGCATCTGTTTTTCCTTCTCATAAATTCATTTGAGCTGCATAAGCAAGCTCTTGAGTTGAAATACTTTCTCGCAAGGATTGTCCTCTTCTTCGTTTAAGCCTATCTGAAATGTTATTGAATGCAGAAAGTTTTCTGACTGACATAGCGGAATTTAAAGTTTCAGTAGTAATTTTATTGGCTTGATCATAATTTTTTCTCCTCTTCATATAATTTAACTACTACCTGTAAAATATCACGAGGAGAGATAGATCACTTCTCGCCATTTTGAGTCTTTTCCACTTATTTATCTGGTTGTTTGTCAGTTAGTGTGCCATTATACATATACTAAAAGTTCAGAAATTTTTGTCATTACCAAGTTTATTTATGACGCAATAGGACAATCACTTTTTTATTCGCTGAAAAAACACTCTGAAATTTAAGTCGAGTATCGAATTGTAACTGTTATATAATAATCTTGTACTTACTTATAGGAGAGGACTCCATTGTATTTTCTTAGAATTGACGACATATAAAAAGTTTCAGATTATAAAACTCACGTCTTATTTTTTCTAATTTAAAAGGCACCTTTACCACTAGCACGAACTCCACGTTTGAACATAATGAAAATAAAATGATATTTTACCCATTAAAAATATTTATAACTCTTATAGTTGTACACAAAAGTTTTACATAATTTTATTGATTAACTTTAATTTTAATAAATTAACAATTTCTAAAAATGTCAAGCAACCATTTTTATAAATTTAACCAAAATAATATTTATCATGTAATTAAAACCCCTTATGAAAAATTGAGATAAAAATTAATTTTTGTTTTTTATTTTAAATAAAAATTAAATAGTAATATCGTACAAATTTCTTACTTTTTAAGTATTTTTAGAAATATGAGAAATTGGTTTCTCTTTTAAAAAACTTTTCTAAACATTATATTTATTTTTTGTGTGTACGCTACTGAAAGAAAGTGGGATTTTACGATGAGCTCATTAAATTTTCACTTAATCGAGAGTCACTAAATCGACGTTCTGGTGTACACGAAACCTGATAGTATATCACGATGTGTTTTGTGATTTCACGTGACCAAAATTTTCATTACGCAATAAATTTCATTAAAAAAATACTTATTTTACCTTGGTAGAGGCATTATTACAATTAAATTCAACTGTTTGTTCAAAGTTTCTATACAATGAAATCTATTTAAAAATCCCTTAATCACAAAAGTGTTCTGATGGTAGAGTAGTTTAAAATAGAATGTTAAAATTGTACATTAGGACTGAGCAGTAAATATATTATACGTTGTTGTCAACCTGTAGAATTGATCTATTTTTATACTCCGTTAACCTCAATTCTCATTAGTTTGGCCTTTATTTGTTGAACATTAGACTGCCTACACGCAGAAAGTGATTTTGAATTGATTGAATTCGGAACGTTAAACACAGTTGCAAAGCATGTATGGGTCTTATAATATTTAAGTTTCTTAATTAATCATTTAGGAAAAATTTTTTCAGCATTTTCCAACGCCCGTGCAGAAACTGCCCCACTTTAACCTATTTAAAATAGGGCTATGACTAGGGCCTCACCCCATTACGTCAGGCGTTTGACCACGCAGTAGTATAAGGAGACGTATCGGCGTGTTGCGCATAGCCCCCTAACCGGACGAAGCATATCCTTTTCTTTTGAGGCTACCAATCGCAGCACCGTAACGGAAAATGAGTTAACTAAAAATATTGTCTGCTATGTTTTTGTTTTGTCTGAAGTGTTCATTTGTTGTCTTTATATTTCTTTATTTTTAAGTAAGCGATTTATTAAAAAGTATTCATTTTTAAAGCACAATTAAGAAAAAAAGTGAAAAGAGGAGAATCAGTAAACGCAACAGTATGTATGTGTTAAAAGCACAAAGTAGTAAATGGTTTTCAAGAAACATATATTTTTTATGTTTATTTGTAGATTGCAGTTTCGATTTTTCACATTTTCTACAAAGGGAAAGTAATTTGTACGTAAAAAATAACGTATAAAATTAAAAAGAATGGAATGTTTTAAGCAAAAAATAAAGTTTGCAATGTTTAAGGAAACTTATTAGTAAACTCACCACTACCTTCTGAAAGCTGGTGTTATTTTGAAGGAGATACCTTTTTTTCTGGATTTGTAAAAGTAGAAAATGATGACATAGTGAAGAAGAAAATTATAATTCTTAGTGATCTGAGTGTGAAGATTTTTATTGACTCTGAATTTATTCCTCTGTCAACATACTTACATTTTAAAACCGTAAACGAACTCATTAATCTTTTGAAGGCAGTTGACAAAACCTGGGAATAAGAAGAAAAAGTAATTTCTTTTTTTTTTAAATTTATTTTTGAACAATTGTTTTAGATACTTTATTATTTTAATGTAAAAGTGACATAGCTTTTTAGAACACTTTAATTTCTTAATTAAATTAAAAATAATAAAATGAGTAATAATTGTGTAAGAATTATAATTTTCTTTTTCACTATGGCATCATTTTCTACTTTTACAAATCTAAAAAAAATTTTATCTTCTTCATATTAACACCAAGTTTCAGAAGGTAGTGGTGTGTTTACTAATAAGTTTCCTTAAACATTGCAAACTTTATTTTTTGCTTAAAACATTCCATTCTTTTTAATTTTATACGCTATTTTTTACGTACAAATTACTTTCCCTTTGTAGAAAATGTGAAAAATCGAAACTGCAATCTACAAATAAACATAAAAAATATACGTTTCTTGAAAACCATTCACTACTTTGTGCTTTTAACATATACATACTGTTGCGTTTACTGATTCTCCTCTTTTCACTTTTTTTCTTAATTGTGCTTTAAAAATGAATACTTTTTAATAAATCGCTTACTTAAAAATAAAGAAATATAAAGCCAACAAATGAACACTTCAGACAAAACAAAAACATAGCAGACGATATTTTTAGTTACCTCATTTTCCGTTACGGTGCTGCGATCGCTAGCCTCAAAAGAAAGGAGATATGCTTCGTCCGATTGGGGACCATGTTGTATTTCTAAAATACATGGCCGATACGTCTCCTTATACTACTTCGTGCTTTTGACATAACCTAAAGAACAAAATTTAACCTCAAAATATTATATTAAGAAAAATTCTTATCTATAAGTTTCAGCATCACTGCTTCATGACTTGGGGTCGCTGAAACCGAATCTGAATTATACTTTAATCATGCGTCCCCAATTAACCAGTGTAAACCATTTTTTCCAATTTTCTAATTTTCTAATTTATCAATGCTTTTACTTTGCTAATTTTCCCATAACAATTTTCTTTTATATTTTCCAGTAACCCCTTTTCCAGTTTTATAAAAAAAAATTCCAACTAAATTTAAATCTTAAGCTATCTGTTATCACACTATACATATCTTATTATTATCTAGCTTAAATAATAATACTGTATGATATAAATCTTTTTCTAAATTAATACCTATGTGGTTCATTAAAACAATATTACGAGTTGTTCTGTCTGTAATTTTTAAGATTTTTTGATTCTTTAAACAATTTATATATGTAGAAACAATTTAATTTTCCCATATTAGACGTTTACTTATTTTTTTTCAATAACTCATAAAGGAATCTTTTTAAATCTTTTTAACCTTATACTTACCCAGAAAGTTATTTAGAATTTAATGAACAAATGTTTTAAACAATTTAGATTGTTTAAACAAAATTTAATAAATATTTAATGAAAAAATTTTCTATCAATTGTTACTATAGAATCGACAGCTGTTAAAAAAAGTTTTTATTTTTAAAAACATGAGAAATATATTTAATTAATATAATTTCAGCTCAATTTCATCAAAAGTTAATTTTAAACCATTTTCATTGTTTAAACAATCGATTAAATTAAATCAATTAAATTACATTAATTAATTTTTTTTTCTTTTGCTAATTTAAAATATTTAACGTAGAAAATATAAAATGTCAAAATGTTTATACAAGTATACAAGGGTGCCTTAGAATTTTTACACTGTTTAAAATCTCTTTTCTCATTTTTTCTCTTTCTACTCTGCCTTTATCTATTCCAGACACCTGTTATCCCTTTTCCTCTTTCACATTTTGCACGCTATTGTTGTATTTATCTATCCCAGGTAACCTTATTCTCTCTTGCTTTTAGAAACCCAAACTGAGAATTCTCCATTATGTCTTGGACGCTATTGTTAACTTTATCTATCCAAGGTAAATTCTATACCTTACTCTCTCTTGCTGTTTATCACCCTATTGTTGTCTTTGTCTATTCCATATCCTTCATCTCTCTTTACGTTTCTCACTCTATTCTTGTCTTTATCTATCCCAGGTTAATTCAATACCTTATTCTCTCTTACTTTCTGAAAAAGCATAGCATTATACCTATAGCTATAATTAAGTGATTTCTTATATAAGGAAAAGAATATGCAGTAGTCAGCTTCTTAGTATACTTATTTAGCAATAGACTATTATTTATCAGAAATCAGAAAAAAATTCTTCTGTTTAGACCTTTGGAAGTTTAGATTTAACCAATTTACCAATTTTCTATTAACCAATTTATCAATTTTTCACTTTAACTAATTTAAAAAATTCAATTACAAACTTTTCAAATGTTCCAATAACCAATTTCCCAATTCTGCAACAATTGCCAATTTTTCTGAATATTTCAATAACCATTTTTCCAAAATTGCCAGTTTTACAAATGTTCCAAAATCCAATTTATCAAATTAACCAATTTCCAATTTTTCAAATTCTATAATATTCCAATAACCAATTTGCCAAGTCTCCAATAATTGCCAAATGTTCCAAAAACCAATTTACCAGTATAACCTAGAATAACCAATTTACCAACATGACAAATTTTTCCAATAATTGCCAAATGTTCCAATAACCAGTTTACCAATTCACCAACAATAGCCAATTTTCCAAATATTCCAATAACCAATTTATCAATTTTCCAAGATTGACACTTTTCCAAATGTTCCAATAATCAATTTAACCAATTGTTAGCTGAAAGTAGAATAAAGACTATCTGCAAATGAAATATACAGTTCTGGTTTTCTCAATCTTAAACTATAATTGCCATTCCACTATACCTATCTTCGACTCTCTGTCTGTCTCTCTGTCTGTCTCTCTGTCTGTCTGTCTCTCTCTCTCTCTCTCTCTCTCTCTCTCTCTCATAAATCTAAATTTCCATTTTATCTCAAGTTACCTTTGTATTGTATTTAACTCGAAACAATATTTGGCACGTCTTTATTAAAAAAAATTATTTTAGTAATGAATAATTCTACTTTACAATAAATAATACTTTACAGTTATTTCATAACTGTAAAGTTTAAAATTTCAAAATGTATATGTAGGCTCTTAAACTTTTAAATTTATGAAACTATTTCCAGTATAGCTTCCTTTCTTATGTCTCTATCTTAAGCTACAAATTCATCAAACTATATTTAGGCTTTTAAACATTTTAATTCTGGAAATTATTTTCCAATTTAGGCGTAATTAGTTAGCACCTGAGGCTTCTATTGCATCTCAAGCTACCGGCTATCCCAGTATACCTACCTTTCTTATCTCTCTATCTTAAGCTAACTACAATCTTTGTCTCTCTATACCGTAACGGACGAACAGCGTAACAGCTAAAAGCGTAATAGGCCTGTAGGTAGCTGATTTCTTATACAGAATAAAGACTTCTTAAAATTTCAAAGAATCCCCAGGTATTTCGTAAGAATTGTATTATATTATTATACATATTAAGAACGAAAATAATAAGATCGAAATTACATAATAGAAATTTCGTGCGTTATCTTAGGTTGGCGCCCCGTGGTCACGTGATATCTTTTACAGCAAAATTCAGTAAGCGGCTACTAAACTCAAGTTTAACCATTTTGAATTGTGAAAACCTATTCTAAAAAGAACAGAAATTGTGAGTAACTTCAGACGTGTAAAACCCTTTCGTGACTTCTTATTAGTCAAATATCTTCGATATTTATCGATAGTTTTTGTTGTTATTTTGATGGTAATTTGATAGTATTTAGTGGTTAATAGTGTTTCAGCTTTATAAGAGAAGTAATGTTTGCTTTTAGAGTGCTTCACGTGTCAATTTTCTGCAGATTTATACGGGTAAGTAGTAATAACAACGCTTTTCATTGCTTTCTTTTTATTTATTGAATTTGATTATATTTAATTATTAATATTATATTAAAACATAAAATAAAGTTAGTTATTTTGCACTTTCAATGGTAACGTTTAAAGTAACAGTATTTTTTGTTATTATTTAGATTCAGACACTTGACGATCCTCATTACATTTGATGGCTGGTGAGTAATAATAATAATAATAATAATAATAATAATAATAATAATAATAATTCCCGAAATGGGTTGCTTGGTTTATCCGTTACCAAGCAGCTCAAAGATACTGGTCCGACTTGGCTCAGTACTAAGATGACCATTACAGAACATCGTGTAGGTATTTGATCGGGTTGGTGAGGGACTTGTGGTACCCTTTACGGGATATCACAGAGTTTCTTAGCCGACTGGGTCGGGTAATTGAATGTCATTTGAGATGGGGTTTCTGATACCCCAATCGGGCGCCTCCCCAGGTGGCGGATAGGGGAAGGCCTCTCAGATATGGGAGGTACCGAGGAAATTAGAATACCCGGGGCGGACCAAAAGTCAGATAGGGGTGGGCACCCGATATAATTGTCCACTCTGTGTTGGGATAACCTCCCACACAGAGTATTTGCGGTTACGACGACTGTAACGCGCTGTGCCACCCACAATAGGTCTCTCTCGGATGGAGATCAGGGTTCAGTTGGGAGTGGCAATAGGACAGAACCCAGGCAACGACCAGGCATTGACCCGGGACAAGCTAGAGTACGTTTTAAATGGACGGACCAACTTCGGAAGGACATCATCCTGTGTTGGCAAAACAGTAGTCCTTGCAGAAGAGGATACATGCTAAGGTTGCATGAGCGATGGGTCAATATGTACCCCCAATACGCTCAAATGACACCTCAGTATTTAAGAGACCAAGTATCCTTTCTGCAAAAAAAGGGACATGAAGCTTTTCTTCAGCAGGAAGAAGAAGAACCCTCCGAGAACCTTCAGGTTCCGACGGTAACATCTACACCAACGACCGAGGAAGGGAACATGAGGTCTAGGGAAACCAAAGTACATCTAAAGGTTTCCATTAAAATGGACAAAATCGCTGAAGGGAATAACGAGCTCTCATTACTCCCAGAGGATGTAGATCTCTGGACATTAAATTGTGCTGTGTACGAAAAAGCAAAGATCCTGCTTCGTGAAAGTAACAGAAAATCTGTTTCAGACCGCGTCGATAGGACCTTTAAACGAATCAGACAAGTACAGTTTAAGATTGGGGTGGCTCGAAGGCATGCTTCTCAATTGCAGAGTGTGATTGTATATCTTGAATCGAAAAGAAAATTTACATCCAGGGTTTTGGAAATAGCCCAGACTCTAAAAAGATTGCATCACACTCTGAAGAAATCGAAGTTGCAGACCATCAAGCAACATTGAATTGAGAAGATACGTTCTCTTGTTGTTATAAGAGAGCGTTTAGAACGGCGGGTTAAATGGATAAAGCAAAATAATACCTATGCTACTAATCCTTCTCGCCTGTTCAGTCCACCATCGCCAACTGTCGAAAGACCCCCATGTCGTGAAGAGATTGAAAACTTCTGGAGTAACATCTATGGGAAAGCCCATTCAGTGAACGATGAAGAGTCATCCTTAACACTCTTTCGTAGCTTCTGTTTTAGACAGGGGCTTGACCATCCAGCAGAGGTAAGTCCACCAATTACTAAGGAGGAGGTGAGAAACATAGTTGCTAAAACGAAGAACTTTTCAGCACCCGGGCCAGATAAGATTAATAACTTTTGGTGGAAGAAGTTCTCTTCAACTCACCAACATTTGGCTCGAATATTCTCTACCTTTCTCAACGGTCAACATCCAATACCACAGTGGTTGGTGGAAGGACGAACGGTACTCTTACCAAAATCTGGTGATTTATCTATTCCAAAAAATTATAGACCCATAGCTTGTCTTAACACCTGCTACAAGCTATTCACTGGCATCCTCAAAGAGAGGATTTTGACATCCATCGAGCCAGTTTGGAGTGCAATAAGCGAACAGCGAGGGTGCAAGAGAGGTCTGGCAGGTTGTAGGGAGAACCTATTGATTGATAGGTGTATTACCCAAGACGCGATATTTTATCGACGTAACCTGTCAATGGCTTGGATTGATTACCGAAAGGCATTTGACTCTACAAGTCATGAGCTGATCATCAAGCTCCTTGAATGCTTAGAGGTACATCCGAACATTGTGAGATGCTTAAAGGAGCTAATGCTCATGTGGAGGACAAGGTTTGTTATAACATCCAACAAACAGCAAGTGATGACTAACATCATCTCGTTTGGAATTGGAGTTTTCCAAGGAGACTCCCTAAGTCCTCTACTTTTTTGCATCTCCCTCTTGCCTCTGTCTGTAGTACTCCAAGAAAAATACTCTGGATACATGTGTGGAAAACCCAGAAATAGAGTCCATAAGATCAACCATCTGTTTTATATGGACGATCTTAAGCTATATGGATCCAGCAAGGACGAATTAAAAATTCTGGTGTTTGCAGTAGCCGAGTACTCCAGAGCTATTGGTATGGATTTTGGATTAGATAAATGTGCTGTTATCCATTTAATTAAAGGGAGACGAGAAACAGTTGAAATGTCGAGCGACTCTGAGAATATTCAGCTCATTGGTGGCAATACCATTCATCACCTTGGTGTTGGGGAAACTTACACATATCTTGGAATTTCTCAATCGGAAAGTCAAGATTTGTGTGGGCTTAAAGATCATCTCCATATGAAATACCATGGTCTTCTCAGAAAAATTTGGGCTTCTGAACTATCTGGGAAGAATAAGATACAAGCCACAAACACATTAGACATTCCTTTACTACTCTATACATTTGGAGCAGTTAAGTGGAATGTGAATGAGTTGAAGGAACTAGATAGAGAAACTCGCAAGATGATGACTATACATCGAAGTCATCATCCTAAGTCTTCCGTACCTCGCATTTACCTTCCACGCGATCGGGGAGGAAGAGGTCTTTTAAATTTAGAGTGTCTTCATCGTAGAATTGTTTTATCTGCAGCATGCTCAGTCATAAACAGTAGAAATCCTCTTATGCAATTTGTTCACCATCATGAAATTGCAAATGTTGGGGCGTTTTTATATCGAGCGGCAGGAAGAGCTGCAAGTGAACTTAGTCTCCCATTTGAAACCAGGGATATGGAACACGGTTTAGCATCTTTAACACCATTAATGCTTAAAAAACGTGTTAAGGAAGCAGAACATGCGCTTCTGTTACAGGAGCATATTGACAAGCCTGTGCATGGACGGTTTTTCAGTCTCATAAAAGAGTTGGGACTGTCTGGGGTTTTGTCATTTGCTTTCCTCAAGTCTGCTGGTTTGAAATCGGAGACTGAAGGATTTTTATTTGCTTGCCAGGATGGAGTGATAAATACTTTGGTGTATCGCAGTCGAGTGATGCATATATCTGTCGACAATACCAACTGTCGAGCGTGCAGGCAATACCCGGAGACACTTAGTCACATTCTCAGTGCGTGCCCGAAGTATGCATGTTACAGATATGTAGAAAGACACAATGCTGCGCTTAAGGTGTTGTATTATCACCTTCGACACCAATATGGTATAGATAAAGAACCCATCTTGCCGTATGCCCAGGGGGATCAGGAGTCCGTTGTGGAAAATGATCAGTGTAAGATCTACTGGAATTTTTCTTTTTCCACCACTCATCGTATCAGCGCCAATAAACCTGATAAGGTGCTCCAGGATCATAAAAGTGGGGTCATTTGTGTGATAGAGTTTTCGGCACCTGCTGAGAGCAATATCACTCAAAAGGAGGATGAGAAGCGGACAAAGTATCAAGACCTTCTGTTTGAATTGAGTAAAATATATCCAGGCTACAGGGTCAGATTAATTGTTCTTGTACTCGGTTGTTTAGGAGGGATGCGAGCTTCATTTGTGAGCCAATTACAAAAAATTCCTAGCTGCGAGCACAAGGCTAATGCGTTGGCGGTTCGCATGCAGAAGGCTGTTCTTCTGAACTCTCTAAATCTGGTTCGGCAGCACTGTTCATTATAAGATCCTATTCGGTAGCTCTAAAAAAGCATCCAACAACGTTCTTGACCACCGCTTAAGAATATCGGCGGCAATGGGTGAGAACAACAGTGTAAGAAACGAAAATAACAACTCTAGTAAATGAATCACGCTTTTGCTTACCCTCCAGGACGGATGGAGCAATAGTGGATTAGAATATGTAAAGCAAGAATGGGAGAGGTTGTTTTAGTGAGGTATTACCACAGCACGTGGTCGAGTCCCACACTAACAAGTGCGTAAATGCATTTTTTCCTCTCCTAAACTTGTTTTGTAAAAAAAAAAAAAAAAAAAAAAAAATAATAATAATAATAATAATCCCGAAATGGGTTGCTTGGTGCTTCCGTTACCAAGCAGCTCAAAGATACTGGTCCTACTTGGCTCAGTACTAAAATGACCATTGCAGAACATCGTATAGGTGTTTGATCGTGTTGGTAAGGGAGTTGTGGTACACTTTACTGGATATCACAGAATTTCTGAGCTGACTGGGTCAAGTACTTGAATGGCATTTGAGATGGGGTTTTTGACACCCCAATCGGGCGCCTCCCCAGGTGGCGGATAGGGGAAGGCCTCTCAGATATGGGAGCTACCGAGGAAATTAAAATACCCGGGGCGGACCAAAAGTCAAATAGGGGTGGGCACCCGATATAATTGTCCACTCTGTGTTGGGATAACCTCCCACACAGAGTATTTGCGGTTACGACGACTGTAACGCGCAGTGCCACCCACAATAGGTCTCTCTCGGATGGAGATCAAGGTTCAGTTGGGCGTGGCAATAGGATAGAACCCAGGCGACGACTAAGCAACGACCAGGGACAAGCTCGATTAAGGTTAAAGTGGACAGACCAACTTCGGAGGGACATTTTGTTGTGTTGGCAAAATAGTTCCCCTAACAGAAGAGGATACATGCAGAGGTTACATGCGCGATGGATCAATATGCACCCACAATACGCGGAAATGACGCCTCAGTACTTAAGAGATCAGGTATCCTCTCTGAGAAAAAGGGGATATGAAGCTCTTCTCCAAGACCAGGAAGACCCCTCAGAGAATACACAAATTTTGTGTGAAACACCAACGCCCGCAGCCGAAGATGGAAACATGAGTTCGAGGGAAACCAAAATTCATCTCAAGGTTTCCATTAAAATGGATAAAATCTCTGAAGGGAACAATGAACTCTCATTACTCTCAGAGAGTGTAGATCTCTGGACATTGAACTGTGCTGTGTATGAAAAAGCTGTGTCCTTACTTCGCAAAAATAACAGAAAATCTGTTGCGGAACGCGTTGCTAAAACCTGCCAGCGAATCAAACAAGTGCAGATCAAGATCGGGATAGCTCGACGACATGCTTCTCAATTGCAGAGTGTGATTGCATATCTGGAATCAAATAGAAGGTTTACTCCAAGAGTTTTGGAAATAGCCCAAACTCTTAAAAGATTGCATCACACTGTAAAAAAGTCGAAGTTGCAGACCATCAAGCAACACTGGATTGAGAAGATACGTTCTCTTGTCGTCATAAGGGAACGTTCAGAACGGAGGATGAAATGGATAAAGCAAAATAATATCTTTGCTACTAATCCTTCCCGCCTGTTCAGTGTACCATCAACAACCGTTGAAAGACCTCCATGTCGTGAAGAGATTGAAACTTTCTGGAGCAACATCTATGGGACATCCCATTCAGTAAACGATGAAGGGTTATCTTTGTCACTCTTTCGCAGCTTCTGTGTCAGACAGGGGCTTGACCAATTTGCAGAGATATGTCCACCAATTACTGAAGAGGAGGTAAGAAAAGCAGTAGCTAGAACTAAGAACTTTTCAGTACCCGGGCCAGATAAGATTAATAATCTATGGTGGAAGAAGTTTACTTCAACTCACCAACATTTGGCCCGTATATTCTCTACCTATCTCAACGGGGAACATGCAATACCACAGTGGTTGGTGGAAGGACGAACGGTACTTCTACCAAAATCAGGAGATTTGTCCAATCCAAAAAATTACAGACCAATTGCTTGTCTTAACACCTGCTACAAGCTATTTACTGGGATCCTCAAGGAGAAGATATTGTCATCTATAGAACCAGTCTGGAGTGCGATAGGTGAACAACGAGGATGTAAGAGAGGCCTGTCAGGTTGTAGGGAGAACCTATTAATAGATAGGTGTGTTACCCAAGATTCGATATTTTATCGACGTATCAGAGCTACTAAGCCTGATATTGTACTCCAGGATCATAAAAGTAAGATCATTTGTGTGATAGAGTTTTCGGCTCCTGCTAAGGGCAACATCATACAAAAGGAAGATTAGAAACGGACGAAATATCAAGACCTTATGTTTGAACTGAGCCGAATGTATCCAGGTTATAAAATCCGATTAATTGTTCTCATACTAGGCTGTTTGGGAGGGATTAAAGCTTCATTTATAAGCCAATTGAAAAAGATACCAAACTGCGAACGTCAAGCTGAAGCATTGACGGTTCGTCTGCAAAAGGCTGTCCTTCTGGGTTCACTTAATCTGGTCCGACAGCACTGTTCTTCATAATATAATATAACAAAGGTAGCTCTAAAAAAGCATCCAATAGCGTTTCTGGCCACCGCGTAAGAACAACAGCGGCAAGGGACAGGGACACCTACAGAACAGTGAACTGAAAACACCTCGAGCAAAAGAATCGCGCTCTTGCTTACCTTTCAGGACGGAAAGAGCAAAACCGGATAAGAGTACGTAAGGCAAGAATGGGAGAGGTTGGTTTAGTGCGGTATTACCACAGCACGTGGTTGAGTCCCACACGAACAAGTGCGTAAAGGCATTTTTTTCTCTCCTAAACTTGTTTTGTAAAAAAAAAAAAAAAATAATAATAATAATAATATTATTATATCCGGAAACACTTACTCACATTCTAAGTGCGTGTCCGACCAATATGGTGTAGATAAGGAACCTGTCTTGCCATACGCCCAAGAGGATCAGGAGGCTGTTGTGGAGAATGAGAATTGCAGAATCTACTGGAATTTTTCGTTTTCTACCACTCATCGTATCAGTGCTACTAAGCCTGATATAGTACTCCAGGATCATAAAGGTAAGATCATCTGCGTAATTGAGTTTTCGGCTCCTGCCGAGGGCAATATCGCTCAGAAGGAGGATGAGAAACGGCAAAAGTATCAAGACCTGCTGTTCGAATTGAGGAGAATACACAGAGGCTATAAAGTCCATTTAGTTGTCCTTATTCTCGGCTGTCTAGGGGGGATGAGAGCTTCATTTGTTAGCCAGCTTCAAAGAGTTCCAACCTGCGAGCGTCAAGCTGACGCATTGGCAGGTCGAATGCAGAAGGCAGTTCTGCTGAGCTCTCTTCATCTGGTCAGGCAGCACTGTTCTTCATAATATAACATCACGAAGGTAGCTCTAAAAAAGCATCCAATAGCGTTCCTGGCCACCGCGTAAGAACAACAGCGGCAACGGACAGGAACACCTACAGAACAGTGAACTGAAAACACCTCGAGCAAAGGAATCGCGCTATTGCTTACCTTTTAGGACGGAAGGAGCAAAAGCGGATAAGAATACGTAAGGCAAGAATGGGAGAGGTTGTTTTAGTGAGGTATTACCACAGCATGTGGTCGAGTCCCACACGAACAAGTGCGTAAATGCATTTTTTCCTCTCCTAAACTTGTTTTGTAAAAAAAAAAAAAAAAAAAAAATCTCAATCTCAATGAACTCTCTCAATCTGGTTCGGCAGCACTGTTTATTATAAGATCCTATTCGGTTGCTCTAAAAAGCATCCAACAACGTTTTTGACCACCGCTTAAGAACATCAGCGGCATAGGGTAAGAACAACAGTGCAAGAAGTAGGCATAACGTCTCTAGCAACTGAATCACGCTTTTGCTTACCATCCAGGACGGATGGAGCAATAGCGGATTAGAGTAAGTAAAGCAAGAATGGGAGAGGTTGTTTTAGTGAGGTATTACCATAGCACGTGGTTGAGTCCCACACGAACAAGTGCGTAAATGCATTTTTTCCTCTCCTAAACTTGTTTTGTAAAAAAAAAAATAATAATAATAATAATCTTAGCCAACTGGGTCAAGTACTTGAATGTCATTTAAGATGGGGTTTCTGATACCCCAATCGGGCGCCTCCCCAGATGGCGGATAGGGGAAGGCCGCTCAGATATGGGAGGTACCGAGGAAATTAGAATACCCGGGCGGACCAAAAGTCAGATAGGGGTGGGCACCCGATATAATTGGCTACTCTGTTGGGATAACCTCCCACACAGAGTATTTGCGGTTACGAAGACTGTAACGCGCAGTGCTACCAACAATAGGTCTCTCTCGGATGGAGATCAGGGTTCAGTTGGGAGTGGCAATAGGACAGAACCCAGGCAACGACCAGGCATTGACCCGGAAAAAGCTAGAGTACGTTTTAAATGGACGGACCAACTTCGGAAGAACATCATGCTATGTTTGCAAAACAGTAGTCCTTGCAGAAGAGAATGTAAGCTAAGGTTGCATGAGCGATGGGTCAATATGTACCCCCAATAGGCTCAAATGACACCTGAGTATTTAAGAGATCAAGTATCCTCTCTGCGAAAAAAGGGACATGAGGCTTTTCTTTAGGAGGAAGAAGAGGAACGCTCAGAGAACATTCAGGTTCTAAGAGTAACACCCACGCCAACGACCGAAGAAGGGAACATGAGGTCTAAGGAAACCAAAGTCCATCTAAAGGTTTCTATTAAAATGGAAAAAATCTCTGGACATTAAATTATGCTGTGTATGAAAAAGCAAATGTCCTGCTTCGTGGAAGTAACAGAAAATCTGTTTCAGACCGCGTCGATAGGACCTTTAAACAAATCAGACAAGTAGAATTTAAGATTGGGGTGGCTCGAAGGCATGCTTCTCAAATGCAGAGTGTGATTGTATATCTAGAATTAAAAAGAAAATTTACAACCAGGGTTTTGGAAATAGCCCAGACTCTAAAAAGATTGCATCACACTTGAAGAAATCGAAGTTGCAGACCATCAAGCAACATTGGATTGAGAAGATACGTTCTCTTGTTATGATAAGAGAGCGTTTAGAACAGCGGGTTAAATGGATAAAGCAAAATAATACCTTTGCTACTAATCCTTCTCGCCTGTTGAGTTTACCATCCCCAACTGTCGAAAAACCCCCATGTCGTGAAGAGATTAAAAACTTCTGGAGTAACATCTGTGGGAAAGCCCATTCAGTGAACGATGAAGAGTCATCCTTAACACACTTTCGTAGCTCCTGCTTTAGACAGGGGCTTCACCATCCTGCAAAGGTAAGTCCACCAATTACTAAGGAGGAGGTGAGAAACATAGTTGCTAAAACGAAGAACTTTTTAGCACCCGGGCGGGATAAGATTAATAACCTTTGGTGGAAGAAGTTCACTTCACCTCACCAACAGTTGGCTCGAATATTCTCTAACTTTCTCAATGGTCGACATCCAATACCACAGTGGTTGGTGGAAGGACGAACGGTACTCTCACCAAAATCTGGAGATTTATCTGATCAGAAAAATTATAGACCAATAGCTTGTCTTCACGCCTGCTACAAGCTATTTACTGTCATTTTCAAAAAGAGGATTTTGACATCTATCGAGCCAGTTTGGAGTGCAATAAGCGAACAGCGAGAGTGCAAGAGAGTTCTGGCAGGTTGTAGGGAAAACCTATTAATTAATAGGTGTATTAACCAAGACTCGATATTTTATCGACGTAACCTGTAAATGACTTGGATTGATTACCGAAAGGCATTTGACTCAACAAGTCATGAGCTGATCATCAAGCTTCTTGAATGTTCAGAGGTACATCCGAACATCGTGAGATGCTTAAAGGAGCTAATGCTCATGTGGAGGAGAAGGTTTGTTATAACATCCAACAAACAACAAGTGATAACTAACATCATCTTATTCAAAAGAGGCGTCTTTCAAGGAGACTCTCTCAGTCCTTTACTTATTTGTATCTCCATCTTGCCTCTGTCTGTAGTACTCCGGGAAAAACACTCTGGATACATGTGTGGCAAACCCAGAAATAGAGTCTATAAGAACAACCATTTATTTTACATGGACGATCTTAAGCTCTATGGATCCAGTAAGGAATCACTAAAAATTCTGGTGTTTGCAGTGGCCCAGTATTCCAGAGCTATAGGAATGAATTTTGGATGGGACAAATGTGCTGTTATCCATTTGATTAAAGGAAGACGAGAAAAAGCTGAAATGCAGAGCGAATCTGAGAATATTCAACTCATTGATGGCAACACCATTCATCATCTTGGTGTTGGTGAGACTTACACATATCTTGGAATTCGACAATCAGAAAGTCAAGATGTGTGTGGGATTAAAGATCATCTCCATATAAAATACCGTGGTCTTCTCAGAAAAATTTGGTCATCCGAATTATCTGGGAAGAATAAGATTCAGGCCACAAATACATTAGCCATTCCTTTACTACTCTATACATTTGGAGCAGTTAAGTGGAATGTGAATGAGTTGAAAGGTCTCGATAGAAAAACTTTCAGGATGATGACAGTACATCGAAGTCATCATCCAAGGTCTTCTGTTCAGAGGATTTACCTTCCACGAGATCGTGGAGGAAGAGGTCTATTAAATTTAGAGTGTCTTCATCGTAGAATTGTTTTGTCTGCGGCATGCTCAATCATGAACAGTAGAGATCCGCTTATGCAATTCGTACACCAGCATGAAATTGCAAATATTGGGGCGTTTTTATATTGAGCGGCAGAAAGAGCTGCAAATGAACTTAGTCTCTCTTTTGAAACCAGTGATATAGAACACGGCATAGCATCGTTAACACCACTGATGATTAAAAAGCGTGTCAAGAAAGCAGAACATTCGCTTCTGTTACAGGAACAAATTGGCAAACCTGTGCATGGACAATTCTTTCGTCTCATAAAAGAAATGGGATTGTCTGTGGGTTTGTCATTTGCTTTGCTCAAATCTGCTGGTTTAAAATCGGAGACTAAAGGATTTTTGTTTGCTTGTCAGGATGGAGTAATACTTTGGTGTACCGTAGTCGAGTGATGCATATATCTGTCGACAATACCAACTGTCGTGCGTGCAAACAATATTCGGAAACACTTAGTCATATTCTAAGTGCATGCCCGAAGTATGCATGTTGCAGATATATAGAAAGACACAATGCTGCGCTTAAGGTGTTGTATTATCACCTTCGACACGAATATGGTATAGATAAGGAACCCATCTTGCCGTATGCTCAAGGGGATCAGGAGTCCGTTGTGGAAAATGATCAGTGTAAGATCTACTGGAATTTTTCTTTTTCCACCACTCATCGTATCAGTGCTACAAAGCCTGATATTGTACTCCAGGATCATAAAAGTCAGATCATTTGTGTGATAAAGTTTTCGGCTCCTGCTGAGAGCAACATCATTCAAAAGGAGGATGAGAAACGGACGAAATATCAAGACCTTCTGCTTGAATTGAGTAGAATGTATGTAGCCTACAGGGTCCGGCTAATTGTTCTTGTACTCGGTTGTTTGACACACTCTTGCTTACCTTCCAGGACGGACGGAGGAGGAGCAGATGGAGTAAGTACAGCAAGAATTGGAAAGGCTGTTTTAGTGAGGTATTACCGCACCACGTAGTCGAAATTATAATATATAAATATAGTAATAATAATAATTAATAATATAATTAATTAATATAATTAATTAATAATTAATAATAATTAAAAATAATTAATTAAATAATTTTAATAAATATAATAAAAAACTTTTGGAAAAACATCTATGAAACCTCATATTCGTTGAATGAAGAAGATGCTTTTTCTTTTCCGTAGCTTTTGTCTTAGACAAGGGCTTGACCATCATGCGGAGGAATTCCCATCAATTACTGAGGAGGAAGTGAGAAATGTAATTGCTAAAACTAAAAACTTTTCAGCGCCTGGGTCGGATAAAATTACCAACATGTGGTGGAGAAAGTTTACTTCAACACACCAACACCTGGACCATATATTCTCAACTTTTCTTAACGGAGAACATCTTGTACCACAGTGGTTGGTGGATGGACGTAGGGTACTATTGCCAAAAAGTAGAGATTTGACTTGTCTAAGAATTACAGACCAATAGCTTGCCTTAACATCTGCTACAAACTATTTACTGGTGTTCTTAAGGAAAGAACTTTGTCATCTATTTAGCCGGTATGGAATACAAAAGGCGAACAACAAGGATGCAAGAGAAGCCTGGCAGGTTGTAGGAAGAACCTACTGATTAATAGGTGTGTCACCCAGGACTCGATATTTTATCGACGAAACTTGTCCATGGCTTGGATTTTCTACCGTAAGGCGTTTGATTTTACTAGCTATGAGCTTATTATTAAGCTCCTTGAATATCTTGTGGTACATTCAGACATAGTGAGATGCTTGAGAGAGTTTATGCTCTTATGGCGAACACGGTTTGTATTAACATCAAACAAGCAAAAGGTGATGACTGACGTCATCATCTACAAAAAAGGAGTTTTCCAAGGAGACTTTCTTAGTCCTTTATTGTTTTGTATCTCCCTCTTGCCTCTGTTTGTTGTGCTTCGGGAGAAACACTCTGCATATTTGTGTGGCAAACCAAGAGATAGAGTTCACAAGATTAACCACCTGTTTTACATAGACGATCTTAAGCTTTATGTCTCCAGCAAGGAAGCATTGAAAATTCTAGTGTTTGCAGTGACCAAGTATTTCAGTGCGATTGGAATGAGCTTCGGACTTGATAAACGTGCTGTCGTCCATATGAATAGAGGAAGACTAGAATCATCTGAAACATCAGGCGACTTTGAGGACCTTCAGCTTATTGGTGGCAACACCATTCATCATCTTGGTGAAGGAGAAACTTACGCATATCTTGGAATTTGACAATCAGAAACGGAAGATGTGCGTGGGCTTAAAGAACATCTCCAAATTAAATATCGTGGTCTTCTCCGAAAAATGGTCATCTGAATTATCAGGGAAGAATAAGATACAAGCCACAAATGTATTAGCTATTCCTTTAATACTCTACACATTTGGAGCTGTTAAGTGGAATGTGGATGAGCTGAAGATATTGGATAGACAAACGCGTAAGATGATGACAGTACATCGATGCCATCATCCAAGGTCTTCCGTAACTCGAACGTACCTTCCACGAGATTAAGAAGGAAGAGGGTTACTAAGTTTAGAATGTCTTCATCGCCGTATGGTACTGGCAACGGCATGATCAGTGATGAATAGTACGGATCCTTTAATGCAATTTGTCCATCATCATGAAGTTGCAAATAATGGGGCAATTTTATATCAAGCGGCAAACAAATCGGCAAAATAACTTAATCCTTCAATTTTATTCAAATAGTATAGAACATGGAATAGTGTCATTACCACCTTTGATGCTCAAACGACATGTGAAAAATGCGGAACATGTACTTGTGTTAGAAAAACATATAAGTAAGCCTGTTCACAGGAAATTTTATAATATCGTTAGAGAAATGGAATTGTTTCTAGGTCTGTCTTTTGCAATCTTTTAATCAGCAGGATTAAAATCGGAGACAGAGTGATTTTTGTTTGCTTGTCAGGATGGAGTGCTTAATACTTTCGTGTACCGCAGCCGTGTAATGCATATACCTGTAGATGATTCCAACTGTCGTGCATGCAAACAATACCCGGAGACACTTAGTCATATGCTAAGGAAAGAGTATGTAAAGCAAGAATAGGAGAGGTTGTTTTAGTGAGGTATTACCGCACCACGTAGTCGAGTCCCACATGAACAAGTGCGTAAATGCATTTCTTCCTCTCCTAAACTTGTTTTGTAAAAAAAAATAAATAAATTATAATAAATATAATAAAAAAATTTTGGAAAAACATCTATAAAACCTCATATTTGTTGAATGAAGAAGATGCTTCTTCTTTTCTGTAGCTTTTGTCTTAAAAAAGGGCTTGACCATCTTGCGGAGGAATGCCCATCAATTACTGAGGAGAAAGTGAAAAATGTAATTGCTTTTCCTCTCCTACACTTCTTTTGAAAAAAAATAACAAATAATAGTAATAAATAATAATAATAACTCGAAATCTCTGTGATGAATGGTAACATCCGTTACCATTTATCACAGAAATGCCTGACCTGCTCGATCAGTTTGAGTGGTATCCAAGGAGGGGTTTCCGACATCCCAATCGAGCGCCTCCCCAGGTGGGAGATAGGGGAAATCCTTCCAGATATAGGTGGTACCAGGAAAATCAAATACTCGGGGCGGACCAATGTCAGATAGGGTTGGGCACCCGATACAATTGTCTACTCTGTGCTGGGATAACCACTCACACAGAGAAGATGCGGTTACGACAACTGTAACGCGCAGTGCCACCCACAATAGATCTCTCTCGGATGGAGATCAGGAATCATTTGGGAGTGGCAATAGGACAGAGCTCAGGCGACGAACAGGCGGTAACCCGGGACAAGCTCGAATGCGTTTCAAATGACGGACCAACTTCGGAAGGACATCTTGTTGTATTGGCAAAACAGTTCTCCAAGCAGAAGAGGATATATGCTAAGGCTGCATACGCGATGAGTCAATATGTACCCCCAATACGCAGAAATAACTCCTCAGTATATAAGAGATTAGGTATCCTATCTGAGAAAAAAGGGACATGAAGCTTTTCTTTATGATGGAAAGAATTCCTCAGAGAACAAGCAAGTTCCTGACACACGAACGCCAACGACCAAAGATGGAAACATGAGATCAAGAGAAACAAAAATTCATCTTAAGGTTTCCATAAAAATGGACAAAATGGCTAAGAAAAATCAAGATCTCTCATTATTCCCAGAAAATGTAGATCTCTGGACATTGGACTGTGTTGTGTATGATAAAGCAGTGTTCTCGCTTCGTGAAAGTAATAGAAAGTCTGTTTCAGACCGATTGGTCAGCTCGGCGAAATGCTTCTCAATTACAGAGTGTAATAGCGTATCTAAAATCAAATAAAAGTTTTACACCAAAAGTTTTGGAAATAGTCCAAACTCTAAAAAGATTGATTCACATTCTGAAAAAATTGAAGTTGCAGAGCATCAAACAGCATTGGATTGATAAGATACGTTCTCTTGTAGTTATAACAGAACCTTTAGAACGGCGAATTGACTGGATTAGGCAAAATAATATCTTTGCTACTAATCCTTCCCGCATGTTCAGTCCACCAATATCAGTCGTTGTGTCCCTTCATGTCGTAAAAAGCTTGAAACTTTTTGGAGAAATATCTATAGGACGTCCCATACAGTCAACGATGAAGATGTGTCTTTACCACTCTTCAGAAGCTTCTGTCTTGAATAGGGGCTTAACAAAACAGGATATTTGTCTAGTCAAAAAAATTATAGACCCGTAGCTGGTGTTAACACCTGTTACAAGCTATTTACTGGCATCCTAAAAAAAGGATATTAACATCTACAGATGCAGTTTGGAGTGCAATAAGTTAACAACGTGAGTGCAAAAGAGGCTCTGTCAGGTTGTAGGAAAAACCTATTAATAGATAGCTGTGTGACAAAAGACTCGATAATTTATCGACGCAACCTGTCAATGTAATGGCTTGAATTGATTACCGTAAAGCATTCGACTCTACGAGTCATGAGCTCCTTGATTGCGTACAGGTACATCCAGACATTGTGAGATGCCTGAAAGAGCTAATGCTCATGTGGAAGACAAGGAGGCTCCCTCAGTCCTTTACTTTCTTGTATCTCCCTTTTGCATCTATCTATTGTGCTTTAAAAAAATCCCTCTGGATACATGTGTGGCAAACCAAGAAGTAGAGTGTACAAAATCAATCATATTTTTTATATCGATGATGTTAAGCTCTATGCATCTAGTAGAGATGCGCTTAAGATTCTAGTGTTTGCAGTAGCCGAGTATTCCAGAGCAATTGGAATGGAATTTGGGTTGGATAAATGTGCCGTTTTTAACTTAAGTAAGGGAAGACGTGAAACATCTGAAACACCAAGCGACTCTGAGGATCTTCAACTCATTGGTGTCAACGCCATTCGACATCTTGGTCATTGAGAAACATACGCATATCTTGGAATTTTACAAGTAGAGACTCAAGATGTGCGTCAGCTTAAAGATCATCTCCAAATAAACTATCGTGGTCTTCTCAGAAAAATTTGATCGTCTGAATTATTTGGAAAGAATAATATACAAGCCACAAATACATTAGCCATTCCTTTACTTCTCTATACATTTAAAGGAGTTAAGTGTAATGTTAATGAGCTGAAGATGCTAGATAGAGAAACTCGCAAGTTGATGAGAATCCATCGAAGTTATCATCTAAAGTCTTCTTTGCCTCGAATTTACCTTCCACGAGATCGGGGAGGAAGAGGTCTACTAAACTTGGAGTGCCTTCATCGTACAATCGTTTTGGCTGCTACATGCTCAGTGATGAACAGTAGAGATCCTCTTATTCAATTTGTCCACTATCATGAAATTGCAAATGTTGGGGCGTTTTTATATCGTGCGACAGAAAGAACTGCAGATGAACTTAGTTTCCCATTTGTAACCAGTGCTATGGAACACGGGTTAGCATCATTAACACTATTGATGCTTAAAAAGTGTGTCAAGGAGGCAGAACAAGCGCTTCTGTTACAGGAACAATTGAATTTAAAATTAAAGAGACTTATTAATAATAAAAAAAATAATTGAGAAAAGGCAAGAAGTTTTGTAATAATTAAGAAATTAATTGCAAATTGAAAAAAGGAAATAAAATTAGAAGATATTAATTCAGAATTGAAGAAAAAATTCAAACATTGAAGCTGAATTTTATGAACATACTTCGAAATATTTACAAAATGATTATATATTTTTGACCCCAAAAAGCTGAAAAAGGTGACAAAATTGAAAAAAAAAAAAAAAAAAGGTGAAAAAGGGTGAAAAGGTGACTGTCTGTGATGCCTACATTAATTAAGCAATTTTTTGCAATGTTAAGAAAAAATTCTATGAAAAAAATACATAAGCAAAAAATTACGTAAGATAGGGAGGGTAGGTGGATAAAAATCTTTCGGAGCCTTACAGACGTGGGTGCATAGGTCAAAATCTGAGAAAAATTCCTTACATAATTTATGGACGGCCCCTTATACATCAAAAACAACGTTACTTTCTTCTACCTCTAGAACCACATAATTTCCTCAAAAAATCAAGAAACATATAACTCCTTTCTACCTCTAGAACCACGTAACTCCTTTCTGCTTTCCTTTCACTTCTTTGCATTAATATAAAACTACAACACTTATCTAGGTAATGCATACATATTATACACGATTTATTTTGATTAAATAATAAAATTTAGGATTTTTTTAAAGTAACAAGCTATTTTCATTTTCAACAACCTGGGTACACAATGAACCACCTCTATAAAAACACTAAAAATGTTCAACAATAATAATATTGCAATTTTCACTTTGTAAAAAAACTTATTTTCTATCAAATACTATAAAAAATAGTTACTTAACACTTTTTAATTGATAATGTATAACATAAATATACCTCAACTTTAAGTTAACTAGCTAAAATGGCATTTCAGTTTTGCTATGTTGAGAAAAGTACCGATAACAATGACTGTAACATGCTGTACGCATGCCTAGTTTTATAATCAAGCATACCACTCTGGAAATCGAAAATACACTGAAATTCCAGGTGGTTCATTGTTCCCCGGTACATTGAATCAACATGACCTTTGCAACAAAAATGGTTTTTTATAACTTAATCCAATATTTCAAAATCATTATCTTATTAGAATATTGTAGTTAAGGCCCAAAACAAAATAAATCGTAAGTACATTTATTTTTAAATGGCCTTATTTCAATTAAAAAACGTGTTTGTATTTTAGGTAAATTTTTTCTTCAGTACATCAAAAACAGTTTTTTCCAGTTTTCTCTGTAAAGAATAGATCCACACGTCTAAAATTTATGGACGTAGTGTGTTTACGCAAACTTCATTTATATTTAAAATTAGGAGAATTTTTATTTAATTGTTTCTGAGAAAATTGAAATGGTTCATTGAAAAAACTGGTACATTGATGGCCACTCTCCCCTATATATATAATTATACATCACAGCCAAAAATTCTGCAACAGCAAACAATTCGCGCTATTGACCCATTAATGACGAGACCTAAACTGTAAGTGCTGGATCAGAAATATCAATATAAACGGAGGTATTTTGTCAAAAATTATTAAAAAATTAAAAAAAAAATTTTATGGGTAAAAATATTTTTAAAAATTTTTTTTACAATAACAATTAGGGTATTTTGCCAAAATAGGATTATGTAAGAGTGTATGTCTTACTTTTCTAAATGTCGTGAAATGTCTCACTCTAAAGTGTCGAATATTTACGAATGTCGACGAAGTAAATAGGAAGAAGGTGATTAATCGGTTAAGTTAGTTGGTAATTGGGTGTGCGAGCCTATAGGGGAGAGTGGCCATCAATGTACCAGTTTTTTCAATAAACCATTCCAATTTTCTCAGAAACAATTAAATAAAAATTTTCCTAATTTAAAATATAAATGAAGTTTGCGTAATCACACTACGTCCATAAATTTAAGACGTCTGGATTTATTCTTTACAGAGAAAACTGAAAAAAACTGTTTTTGATGCACTGAAGAAAAAATTTACCTAAAATACAAACACGTTTTTTAATTGAAATAAGGCAATTTAAAAATAAATGTACTTACGATTTATTTTGTTTTGGGCCTTAACTACAATATTCTAATGAGATAAAGATTTTGAAATATTGGATTAAGTTATAAAAAACCATTTTTGTTGCAAATGTCATGTTGATTCAATGTACCGGGGAACAATGAACCACCTCGAATTTCAGTGTATTTTCGATTTCTAGAGTGGTATGCCTGATTATAAAACTAGGCATGCGTACAGCATGTTACAGCGATTGTTATCAGTACTTTTCTTAACATAGCAAAACTAAAATGCCATTTTAGCTAGTTAACTTAAAGTTGAGGTATATTTATGTTATACATTATCAATTAAAAAGTGTTAAGTAATATTTTTTTATAGTATTTGATAGAAAATAAGTTTTTTTACAAAGTGAAAATTGCAATATTATTATTGTTGAACATTTTTAGTGTTTTTATAGAGGTGGTTCATTGTGTACCCAGGTTGTTGAAAATGAAAATAGCTTGTTACTTTAAAAAAATCCTAAATTTTATTATTTAATCAAAATAAATCGTGTATAATATGTGTGCATTACCTAGATAAGTGTTGTAGTTTTATATTAATGCAAAGAAGTGCTTGAAATTGGTGAAATTGAATAAGTACTATGACCTTGAAAAAAACCCGGTACATTGATGGCCACTCTCCCCTACATGTAAAATATAATTTGACCTGACAAAATAAACTTGTTTAATGTAATTGTTTTTATTTAAGTGGACATCCTTCACAGATCAGAAGTGGGATTGATCGTGGAGTGTTATTACAAATTTTAATAGAAAATTGGTGAATTCTACTAAACTAGTGACGAAAAATAAAAAGGACGCTAACTGCACGTGGTCCGTATCGAGTCGAATTTGTGTAATTTTGAAAATTGAGCATTAATTACTTGAAGAAGAACTTATTGTTTGCAAGTATTGGTTGCTGACTTGTTGACGTTTAAAGAACGTACACTTACTGACTGTACTCTGCTCAGTGACTTTGTGCCCTATCAACAGTCGAAAGTGTTTGGAAGTAAACACACAACACAACACGAAGGCAGCCGAGTTTACTTTGGTTGAATTGAAAAGTATATTAAGGTCAAAGGAGGACTCGATTAGCGGAAACAAAGCTGATTTAGTTTTGCGAGTAGAGTAATTAAATCCAGATCGAAGTTGGATAGAGGAATGGAGACGGGAAGAGCAGGAGAAAAATCGTGTGGAACGTGATGGCATCAATCTGCAGGAGATAATGACTTCTAGCAATGGTCATGAGGAGATAAAGCAATTAATAGCTTCAATGAAGTCCCAAATACAAGCCTTGACCTTGCAGTTGCAACAGAGAGGAGTGGCGGCGGCACTAAAACCCCCGGCAGAGGCAATCAAGGAGGTGAGGTCATCGGTGTCTCCAGATGCAGCGTTGACGCAAGTCAACAAAGAAACGTCACGGGTAGAGACGAGTTCCCAGACCAATAAGGAAGTTTTACAATTGCCGACGAGTTTCGAAGTTGGTCCTGAAATTGCACGCGCACTAACTAGTCTTCAGGATAGTGGAATGTCTCCAGGTATGATTCATCAGCAGGCAAGATTCCCAGTGGTAGAGGTAAGCCCACGAGTTTCAATTAATGTTGTCAGTGAATTGTTGGGCATTTTCGACGGTAATAGCCAAAATTTTGAAAACTGGGCACAGCAAGTAGAATTAGTTAGAGCGGGATATGGTCTGAGTGATAAAATAACCAGAATTGTAATATTAGTAAATTAAAGGGTAAAGCTTAAAATTGGTTTTACTCTCGACCAAGTCATTTAACAATGCCCGTTGCACAATTAATGTCAGAATTGAAAAAGATGTTTTTTATCCGCAATGGAGAAAAATTAGATTACGTAGACAATTTGAAGATCTTGTTTGGTCGCGAAATGATTTGTTCAGTGAATATGTTTACAGTAAAGTTATTTTAGCTAATAAAGCCGGTATAGACGAAGCAGATTTAGTGGAATATATCATTGAAGGCATTCCGGACGAATCATTGCGCGATCAGGCTCGAATGCAAAGATTTGAGAGTAAAGAGGATAGCAATGTACCAAAGAAAAAAGACCAAGGGGATCTGGTTTTCGTTGTAACTCTTTAGATCATACCATTGTTAATTGTCCGAAAAAAAGTATGATACCGAAGTAAATAATATAAATGTAGATGATGAGTTAGATTCTGAATATTACCCGGATATTAGTTTAAAATTTGAAAACGAAGAGGGGATATTTGAGATTAAGCTCGTGTGTTTGTTGGACAGTGGCAGTCCAGTATCGTTAATAAAAAATATGTTTGTTAATTCTGATATTATTTTACCAATTGACGATGTCGGGGTAGATTACTACGGCATTAATGATTCTAAATTACGTTACCTAGGGAAAACAACAGCAATTTGTAAAATGAACGGTATGTTAAGAAAAATTAAACTTTTAGTCGTAGACGATAATACGATGAAATCGTCAGTTATTTTAGGAAGAAATGCACTTAGAGCTTTCGGGCTGGGATTTCATAAAAAACAAGAACTTGATAAAAGAAAATAATGACCATAATGAAATTTTGAATATTGAAGTGAATCGAATAAATATCACAGATAATTTGAATATTAATAAAAATTTGCCTTTTGAATATAAGAAAGAATTAAAAGATGCTTTTGAGAATTTATATGTCCTGTCCGAGAGGCCTGAAGTGCCTAAAACAAAAACAACCCTTAATTTGCGGTTTAAAGAACACAAGCCATTTCATTGTGCTTCTCGAAGATTGGCATTTACAGAAAAAAATGATCTGAAAAAAATATTGGATGATTTAATTGAGCGCCGTATTATTAGGTCGAGTGAATCGGAATATGCGTTGCCTGTTGTTTTGATAAAGAAAAAAAATGGTAAAAACCGAATGTGTATGGATTATAGAACATTAAATAAATATTTGGAATCGGATAATTATCCCTTTCCTGTAATTGGGGATATGATTAGTTTGCTGAAAGATAAAAAATATTTTAGTTCGCTTGATCTGAAGGACGGGTTCTATCACGTGGAATTGGCCGAGGAATCTGTAAAGTTTACATCATTCGTGATAGCATGGAGACAATACGAATTTCGGAGAATGCCTTTTAGCCTAAAAGTTGCACCCAGGCATTTTCAGAGATTTGTAAATACTGTCTTGAAAGAACTTATAGCCACTGGTGACGTAATCGTTTACTTAGATTACATTCTAGTGGCCACTAACACGATTGAACACCATTTAATAGTTTAGCGTAAAACTTTTTTTCTTTTAGTAGACAATAAACTTGAACTACAAATGGTAAAATGTTCCTTTTTATTAACTGAGATTAATCATTTGGGCTACAAAATCTCCGAAAGGGGCGTAAAACCGACAGAAGAGGGCGTTCAGGCGGTGTTGGAATTTCCGGTACCAAAAAACACGAAAGGTGTTCAGAGCTTTCTCGGATTGGTCTCTTATTTCAGGAAGTTTATTGAATCTTTCTCATTGACTGCTAAGCCACTGTATGACTTGCTGAAGAAAACAGCACAATTTAGATTTGTCGATAAGGAATTGAATGCTTTCAATGAACTGAAAAATAAGTTAGTAGATGCACCGATTCTCGCGATTTATGATCCTCACGCAGAAACTGAACTCCACTCACAGTATGCCTCAACCAGTCGCAGGTGGTCTGAAAATGTAACAACAAACGACTAATGTGGAATTGTCCTAAATGGCTCTCAGATTTCAAAATTTCAAGATTTAAAATCCTAGCTGCTCCACTTTTTGATATTTCTACGTAGAAGTTTCATAATTACCATGAAAACGCCTAAGAGGCTATCAACTCAAGAAAATATCGGAATAAGACCTGTCATTACGTATTATAACTGTAAATGTCGATAGACCCTACTTTGTTAAAGGCGAAATACTTCTTAGAAATAGACAACCCCACCCTCCCAATCCCTCACCCCCAAGGATTACGGAATTGCTTATTGAAATGAAACGAAATTTAATCCACGATCATTGAAAATGATATTGATACTCATCGTTAAAGGATCTTTAACTACCCCACCCCTTCGCACTCGTGGAACATCAATGATTTCCCTCTATAATTCATTTTGATTAAGAGAGTATTTTTCATAGATGTACTTATACATCTGTGAAAAATATTATCTTAATCAAGAGGAATTTAAAATAATTACAAATTTACCTTGCCATATTAATTAGTATAAATTAAGAGTGCTTTTCTGCCATAAAATAAGACTTTTAAAAAGGCATCCTACAACTATTGGGAGGGTACATAAAGAGGAAAGGTGGTCAATGATGACGGGGGGTGGGGGGTTGTCAAAGATCCTACAACAATGAGTATCAATAACATTGTTAATTATCATAGATAAAATTTCGATTCAATTCAATAAGCAATTCTGTCATCCTTGGGGAAAGGTTGGGGGGCAGTTACATAGAGGGCTAAAGAGAGGGGAAAAGGTCGTCAATGAGAGTGGTTAGGCAAAGATCCTACAACGATGAGTATCAATAACATTTTCAATTATCGTGGATAAAACTTAGTTTCATTTTAATAAGCAATTCTGTCATAATTGGGGTGGCGAAAGGTGGCTTCATAGGAGGCTACAGAAAGGTAAATGATGGTCAATGAGGGTGAGAGGGGTGGTAGTCAAAAATTCTACAACGATGAGTATCAATAACATTTTCAATTATCGTGGTTAAAATTTCGATTCAATTCAATAAGCAATTTTGTCTTCCTTGGAGGGGGTCGGGGTGGTTACATAGAGAACAAAAAAGAGGGGGAAAAGGTGTTTAATGAGAGTGGGGTGGTAGCCAAATATCCTATAACAATAAGTATCAATAATATTTTCAATTATCGTGGATAAAATTTCGTTTTATTTCAATAAACAATTCTGTGATAATTAGGGGTCGGGGTGGAGTGGCTACATAGAGGGCTACATATAGGTGAGATATGGTCAATGAGGGTGGGGGGTAGTCAAAGATTCTACAACGATGAGTATCAATAACATTTTCAACTGTCGTGGATAAAATTTCGTTTTATTTCAATAAACAATTCTGTGATTATTAGGGGGCGGGGTGGAGTGGCTACATAGAGGGCTACATAGAGGTGAAAGATAGTCAATGAGGGTGGGGGGTAGTCAAAGATCTTACAACGATAAGTATTAATAACATTTTCAATTATAGTGGATACAATTTCGTTTCATTTCAATAAGCAATTCTGTCTTTCTTGGGGTGAAGGGTTTTGGAGGGCGGTGTCCATTGCTAAAGAATATTTCGCCTTCAACAAAGTCGTGTATAGCGACATTTACAGTTATAATACGTACTAACACGTCATATTTCGGTATTCTCTTGAATAGATAGCCTCTTACGCGTTTTCATGGTTAATATGGAACTCTTAAGTAAAAATATGAAAAAGTGGAGCAGCTAGGATTTCAAATCTTGAAAATTTAGAATGTGGGAGCCATTTAGGACAATTCCACATTAGCCATTTTTTGTTACATTTTCAGACCACCTGCGACTGGTTGAGGCACACTGTGCACTGCGACGCGAGTTCGCAAGGCTTTGGAGCAATTCTTGTTCAGCGTGGGAATGATCGCAAGTTTTATCCGATTTTTTATTTTTCAAAACGAACTACAGAAACCGAGAGTCGCTATCATAGCTTCGAGCTTGAGATGCTTGCGATCATTTACTCGTTGAAACGGTTTAGGGTTTATTTATATGGGTTGAAATTTAAAATCGTCACTGATTGCAATTCGTTACATCTAGCAAAGAAAAAGCACGAGATCAATCCAAGAATCGCACGTTGGGTTTTAGAATTGCAAAGCTATAACTATACGACGGAACACAGAGCGGGATCGCGAATGTCACATGTCGATGGACTGAGCCGGTGTAATTTCGTTGCCGTAATAGACGATACATAATTCGTTTGAAACAAATTTAGTAATCGCGCAAAATCTCGATAAAAATATTTGTCAAATAAAATCGGAATTAGAAAAAACGGAAAGCAAAATTTTTGAGATGAGAAATGGCGTTGTTTATAAAAAAATGGACGATAAACTGTTGTTTTACGTGCCTTCGGAGATGGAGCATAGCATTTTATTCAAGTATCATGACGAATTGGGTCACATGTGTGCTGATAAAGTGATAGCAATTTTGAGTCGGAGCTATTGGTTCCCACAAATGCGGAAAAAAGTATTAGCCCATTCGAAAAACTGTTATAAGTGTATCGCGTATAATCCTCCGTGTGGAAAAGTAGAAGGAAAAATTCAGAGTATACCAAATAGAGATAAACCTTTCGAAATGATGCATATTGACCACGTGGCTATAACGGATGCTCGAGTCGCGAGTAAAAAACAGATTTTTGTAATTGTCGACGGATTCTCGAAATTTACAAAATTGTACCTTACTAAAAGCACAACTACGACAGAAGCAATTAATAAATTGAAATCGTATTTTCTATATTATAGCAAGCCAAAGATAATTGTTTCGGACAGAAGAACATGCTACACCTCACAAGAATTCGCGGCTTTTCTTGAGGAACAGAATGTCATCCATATTAAAGTAGCTACCGGGTCTCCTCAAGCAAACGGGCAAGTTGAACGAGTCAATAGAACACTTGCCCCAATGCTAGGAAAATTATCTGATAACGAGGGTGGAAAAAATTTGACAAAAGTAGTCACTGATGTCGAATTCGCATTAAATAATTCGGTTTATAAATCAACTGAAGTATTACCTAGTATTCTTTTTTTTGGAGTCGCGCAAAGAGGAAAAGAGCATGATCCCTTAGCCGAGCATGTGATTGATGAAATCAATGATATTAAGCGATCTTTGAATGAAGTGGGAAAAAAAGCGAGTGAAAATATTATCAAACAACAGGCTCGAACAAAAGCTCAAAGTGACAAAAAGAGAAAAGCTCCTGTCACTTACGAAATAGGCGATTATATTATGCTTAAAAACATTGACACGATAACAGGAATTTCTCCTAAATTGAAGCCGCGATTTAAAGGACCTTATCAGGTCACTAAAGTCTTACCTAATAATAGATATATTGTAGCAGACATTTCTGGTTGTCAGGTCTCACAAAAAAAGTACGAAGGTGTTTGGGAACCTGCGAATATGCGGCTGTGGGAAATGTCTCACTCTAAAGTGTCGAATATTTACGAATGTCGACGAAGTAAATAGGAAGAAGGTGACGAATCGGTTAAGTTAGTTGGTAATCGGGTGTGCGAGCCTATACATATAAAATATAATTTGACCTGACAAAATAAACTTGTTTAATGTAATTGTTTTTATTCAATTGGCCATCCTTCACAATTAAAAAAGCACAAAAATAAAAAACATTCAAAATTTTTTTTGTTATCTATGAAAATTTTTTGACAAATATCCTTATTTTAATTGATTTTTATTATCTAGCACTTACAGTTTTGACCCCAGCATTAATGGGTTTAAACACTCACATTAAGGAGTCGTCCTTAAACTACGGTATCAATTATTCAATTTTTTTAAACCCCTTCACCCCTGGGCGTTAACAACCGTAAACTTTTATTTCCCTCTACCTACAAAGTAACAAAGTCTTTAGTAGAAAATTTCACCATTATTTTACCCAGAAGTCTTCACATTTGTATGTTTCGTGACTTTGACAATACTCCCTCTCATCCATTAAGTTACAAATTGTAATTAAAAGAACGACAACCTTCCGTCAAAAATTTTTAATGCAGTTTATGGAACACCCCTAAAATTAGGATACCTCAGTCAAAAGTAAGGTTTAAGATTTTATTTTATTTTTCGTGAGCGGTCTATAAAATCTCCAATTAATTATTTCTTTTTTTCTTAAGATTACTTAAGCAGGTGATTTATTGTCAATTTTTTTTGTTTCATAAGATGAAAATACCTCTAGAGTATAAAATTGTCAAATTTTATTTTTTACAGACATACTAATATAATGTTAGAGGTGTACCATAAACTGCGTTACAAATTTATGGGGGGATGCGTTGTTTTTAAACTAAAAATTGCAACTTAAGGGAAAAGGATATTTTTTTCAATGAAAATAAGGATATTTTGTCAAAAAATGTTCATAAATTACAAAAAAAAATTTTTGAATGTTTTTTTTGTGCTTTTTTAATCATATTTTCACAAAATACCCTCATTGTTACTGTAAATTTTTTTTTTAAAATATTTTTACTCTTACAAATTTTTTTTTTTAAATTTTTAAATAATTTTTGACAAAATACCTTCGTTTTTATTGATATTTCTGCTCCAGAACTTACAGTTTAGGCCTCGGCATTAATGGGTTAATAGCGCGAATTGTTTTCGGTCGCAGAATTTTTGGCTGTGATATATAACTATATATATCTATATATATATATATATAGATAAATATTTATTTATATTATATATTTATCTATATTTATCTTGAAAAAATTAGCAGTTACAATTTAGATCAAAACAGCATTTTCATCAGGGAGATTTGAAGAAAGAAAACGCTATTCAAAAGGTTGTCACAATGAAAGTTGATAATATTGTCCTTCCCGCACGGTGTGTAAAATCGAGCACAATATTGTCCGTGGTTGGCAAGATTTTAGCAATGGTCCGAAACAATATTAGCGTGTTCAGTTTGGAAAAACTAAAAAAAATTTCCAAAAAAAAATTCATGTGATTTTTTACTTCATTATCATTTTTAACATAATTTCATATCATTTAATTATTTTTATAATCATTCACATCATTTTATGTATCATTTTTCAAATCTCACTTCACCTTCTCTATACTCAAAAAGATTTAAAAAAATAATTTACCAATTAAACTCAAAAACTTATTACTAAATTCTTTGAAAATTGAAATAAAAAACATACAATTAAACCAAAAAAACCGAATAAACTAACCAAAAACAGATTATTCAATTGACAAAAATTAAACCAACTGAAAAAACAAGAAAAAAACAATTACTACACTAATGTCGAAAATTGTCGGTCCGGTCGATAAAAGTGGTTTCAAAAGAACGCTCAATTCAAATCAGGATACACTGAGAGAAACGGATATTGAAACTTACCATCCTGGATATTAAAAAATAATTATTTTAATATCTGGATATTAAGATTGAATATCTAAATACTATGTTTTAATATATGGATGTTAAATTTGAATATCTATTAATTCCATTTTTCTCAGTGTATCTTGGTCAAAAAGTTAGATAGGGACTTGGGATTAAAATACTTGGAGATCTTATAAAAATCTGCGTTAGAAGGTCTACTGATGCATTATGTTTGATTTATCAAAGTGATTTTATTATTTAATGAGTTTGGATAAAAATTACCAAATTTTTCAAATATCGTTCGATGTTTTGCTCGTTGCCTGATCTACATAAAGTGTACAAAAATTTGAACTTTTCCTTGTTTTCTTTGCTGAATTGTAAGCTTTAATTTGAGCTAAAATACTTAAAGTACATTAACTGGTTCTTGAAATATAACTCAAAACGTTGGAACATATTTTGCTACAAAGTCAGTGAAAACCGTTCTACTTGAAAATACTTGTTTTTCCGGAAACCTTCTCAGACGTTTTAACTCATATTTCGAGAACCATTTAATATTTTTCTATTATTCTTAGCTTAAATTAAAACTTACAATTCAGCAAAAAAAACAATGGGAACTTTTTCGTAAAATTTTTGTAGATCAGGCAACCAGCTTAACGTACACAGGTTTACATTGAAATTCCCAATCGAACAATTTCAATATTTTTTGATTTTTTTATTTTAAGTTTTTTGTAACTTAACAAAATTTAAAAAAAATGTCCTTTGTGCAGTTTTACTATAAATGGAAATTAAGGTTTTTCGTGGTTGCACTTGAACTGTTCTAAAATAATATAACATCTATTAAAATTTGAACAAATAAGATCTCGTTTCAAAGATAACACAGCCCCACAAAAAAACAAAAGTGTCGTGCGCGGTGGACTTGACTAGTCATTTCCGATGTATTTTGACGCGCTGAACACGAATCCGTCATCAGAATTGGCCTAGCACGTCTAGGTTTGACCCTAACCTCAAAATCAATAAAATGACACTTTTCGTTAATAAGAATCTGAACCCGACTTAACTTTAATACATGTCTAGAACCAATAGAAAGCTTGATTTATGATCTTTAAAACGCTTTTTTAAAAATTGTTCTACGATGATGTTTTACTTAAAATCATTTTTTTCCACTACACCATAACACATCAATAATATTGATGTTTTTAATATTTGAAAAAAAGTCATATTTTAAGTAAAACATAACTTCGTTAAAAATCATCGTAGAACAATTTCTAAAAAAGCATTTTAAAGGTCATAAATTAAGCTTTCTATTGGCTCTAGGCATGTATTAAAGTTAAGTCGGGTTCAGATTCTAATTAACAAAAAGTGTAATTTTATTGATTTTGAGGTTAGGGTCAAACCTGGACGTGCTAGGCCAATTCTGATGACGGATTCGTGTTCAGCGCGTCAAAACACATAGGGAATGACTAGTCTAGTCCGCCGCGCACGATATTTTTATTTTTTTGTGGGGCTGTGTAATTAAAGTACCTTTAAAATGAGACGTTATTTGTTTAAAAATAATAAAAAGTGTCTGAGTTACAAGGGACCAAAGTTCAAATTTTATGAAAATTTTTGTAATTCTTAGTTGTTGGCTTCCTTTCTGATTAATTTTTTCAAACCAAAATAAGGCAAAAGTTTAATTTTTATAAGCTTCAATGATAGTATATTTGGTTGCGGAAATTTCAGCCTGCTTGGACCATCAACAGATAAAAAAGGACAGCTCTATTATGAATTATATTTAATAAGCCTAATTCAAATTATTCGTATTATATTTTTATTGTTTTTTTAAGTTTAAATCTAAATAAATTAAAATGAATGATTAAATCATTTTAAAAGAACAGTTTTCACTCTTTAAATTATATTCTCACAACTTTTGGCTTCTGCGATACACTTTACTTGCTGGGTGCGTCTCGTTATTTTCAGAGACGTTGTTGTTAAATGAAATTTGGTTGTAACTTTTACGCATTTTTAAATTTAGATCTTTTCATATGAGAAACCTACTGTAATTCCATCATTGATACATCCCAGATGTTTAAGTGTCGATCCTTTATTTCGCTCATGACTTGGTGAAAGCGCACACCCTCTTCGGCACTTAGGTTCTCTAGGACAAAGATCCAAAAAGCTCATCCACATTTTCACACCTATCGGAACCGAATAATTGAAATGAATATCTGATAAATCCAATACTTGAAGTTTATGCTTACAGACTGCTTTGTATTTGTGAACCAAGATGTAGATTGACTGGTCGTTGTCTGGACTTCTGTCCAGACAATTTTGGTGAAGTGTCGAATGAAATCATACATTTCTTGCGTATTGGAGTGTACACCTCTTTGGTAATAGCCATGTATTACTCGTAAATCACGTAATAGTGCGTAATAGTCAGTAATATTGCGTATTGATAGGTATTAGTTATGTAATAGTAAGTAATATTGTGTAATAGTCCCGTAATAGTGTGTATTAGTAACCCTACTAAAAAATCCGGACGAAATCCGGATGAATTCCGGACGAATTCCAGACAAAATTCCGGACAAGTCCGGATTAATTCCGGATCTGGAATTAGTCCGAAAATGTCCGATTTAACGTAGGTTTTTGGCACGGAATTTAGTCCGGTCTTATCCGAAATAAATCCGGCCGTATACAATCCGGATATAGTCCGGTACAGTCTGGAACAAATCTGGTCCGAAATGTTGTTTAAATCCGAAAGTAGTCCGGTACAGTCCGGAACAAATCTGGTCCGGAGCGTTGTTTAAATCCGAATGTAGACCGGTACAGTCCGGAACAAATACGGTCCTAATCGTTGGTTAAATCCGGATGTAGTCCGGTAGAGTCCGGAACTAATCTGGTTAAACTTTTTTTGAAATCCGGATTTAGTCCGACTTCATCCGGAATTAGTCGGAAAAGCAAAAAAAAAAATTTTTTTTAATTGTTTAAGTCATTTTTAAACAATGTTTGGAACTTAACATTACACAAATATTCATACATTTATTACAACGATTATATACAACAGTTATATTAAAGAAGAAAAATCGCACGCATCAGGGGAATCGAACACGGGATGTTACGCACGCAACGCAGAACCTAAACCGACTGAGCTATACGAGCTCTGAGGTTCAACTTGTTAAATCAAACATACATGTAATCTGTGGATTAAATCCGGAAAGAGTCCGGTAAAGTACGGATATAATCCGTCACTAATTCTTAATTCCAAATAGAACCCGTAGGATGTACGAAAATAATCCGACATTCGTTTTACAATCCGGAAAGAGTCCGGTACAGTACGGATATAATCCGGCACACGTTTCAAATCCGGAAAGAGTCTGGTTTAGTATGAAAATAATACGGCAATCGCTTTCACATTCGGATAGCGTCTGGTTTAGTATGAAAATAATCCAGCATTCTTTTTATAATTCTAAAAGAGTACGGCAAAGTACGGACATAATCGGGCACTCGTTTTTAAATCCGGATAGAGTTCACTTTATTACACGGTAACAAGGGAGATATAGAAAATACAGTAGGACCCACGTATATCGGACCCTATATATCGGATTCCCGCTTATATCAGATATTTTTGCCGGTCCTTTGAATTTAAATATAATGAATTTTTACCCGAATAAATAGAATTCCTGCTTATATCGAAAAAAATTCTCAGACCCTTGGAATCCGATATGTGAGGGTTTTACTGCAAATAAAAAATGGATTCGGAATCTATTTATAGCTCAAGTGTGAAACCTTTTTTAGACCGGTCAAGTTCGGCAACTATCCGGCACAAACTTTACAATCCATTTTAAGTCGGGTTTTATCTGGAATTAGTCCGACAATTCATTTATATATTATTTTTAGTTAAAGTGAAGTCCGTTTTTAGTCCGGTCACGTCCAGAAACTGTCAGGTACAAATTTCACAATCCGCTTTAAGACTGGTTTAGTCTGGAATTTATCCGGTACTTAATTCCGAATTTATTTATAGTCTAACTAAAATCCGTTTTTCTTTCGTTCACATCCGAAAATTGTACGGCAGTCAATTCCGAAATTATTAATGGTCAAACTGAAATCCGTTTTTTGTAATCTGTTTTTTTTGTCCAAATGTTACTTTTATTTATTATCACTTTCATTACAACGACACATCACGACATGGCTAAACGACCTCAAGAAAAAATTGTTTTAAAAAATGTGTTTCCTATTTTCTTAATAAATCGTACTATAATCTAGATTTAAAAACATGTGACGGATAAAAACAGTATTTGTCTGGCTTCTCCGGATCGCAAAAAGAATGCAGGAATATTTTTGCACTAAACAGGAATCTTTCTGGATTTAAAAACGAGTACTGGATTATACCCAAACTTCACCAGACTCCTTGCCATTCACTTGACTCTTTCTGGATTGTAAAAGATATGCCAGACTTTTTCCGTATTCCGGTAAAAAGGGCGAAATAAAAAATAGTTAAAAAGATGGAGATGTTCTTAGAAAATGCAGCGAGCCAATTTAACTGACGAAATTTCAGAATCTTTTGAAGCAAAAGTAAAAGAAAATCCTTCAGAAATTGAATTATTTTTAATGCAACTATTTTCCGACTTCCTATAATTAAAAGCAATAAAATTTTCTATTTTTCTAAGATCCATTGCAAATCTTTTTAGATGTCACCATCCAATAAACATTAGCGAATTATAAAAACATTTCAGATTCCTAATTTCCTTTAATTAGCTCAATTCGCTACTAACAGAAAATGAATGCTTTTGCAGATATTTTACTGCTTTCAGACGGGATTAAAAAACAGAAAAGTCGCATATAAAATATAATTGAATGTTCCGCATGTTCTAAGAAAATTTCCAAATCAATGAATCCCTAAAATCACCGGAATCCGGAGGTGAGCGAACGGGGAAGGGAAAATAGGATGACTATAAATAATTTCGGAATTGACAGCCGAACTAATTACAGATATAACCAGACTTAAAACGGATTTAAAATTTATGCCGGACAACTTCCGGATGTTAACGGACTAGAATCTGATTTCACTTAGGCTATAAATAATTTCGGAATTGACTCCCGGACTAATTTCAGGTAAAACCAGACTTAAAACGGATTGTGAATTTTGTGCCGGACAGTTGCCGGACTTGACCAGTCTTAAAACGGTCTTAACTTTTACTAACATTAATTTCTAAATGGACTGCCGGACTAATTCCAGATAAATCCAGACTTAAAACGGATTGTGATTTTTGTGCCAGACAGTTTCCGGACGTGTCCGTACTAAAAACGGACTTCTCTCTAACTAAAAATAATTTCTGAATCGAATGCCGGACTAATTCCAGTTAAAACCAGACTTAAAGCGGATTTTAAATTTTGTGTCGGACAGTTTCCGGACGTGACCGGACGAAAAACGGACTTCACTTTGATTATAAATAATTTCGAAATCAATTGCCGGACAAGATTCGGACTATTCCGGATTAATTTCAGATCAAATTTTTTGTGTCAGACAAAAATTTGGACTAATTCGGATCATTTCCGGACACATTTCGGATTAATTCCAGATAAGACCGGACTGTTTTGTCTGGAATTCGTCCAGAATTCGTACGGAATTAGTCCGGATTTTTTAGTAGGGAACTGTTCTTTGCATAGCATAAGTCATTAAATGATTAATTAATTAGAAAAGAATATATTGCACTTCCAATTGCTTATATTTGGATTTGAATTAGGCGCCAATACAAGCTAATAATACTACACTGTAAAAAAATTCGTTGTATTTTTCTCGTTCGTTTTATACATTTTTATTCTTGTAAATTAATGAAAATTTTTCATTTCGTTCTATGTGAGTTATTTATTTATTTAAAGTAAATAATAATATGTTCTTATGACTACTGTGTTCATTAAGCTTGATTTTAAATGTTTCGTCAATTGTTTGATAATTTTTAATAAACTGTTCTCGTTCGTTTTATACAACGTGTTAATTCGAGAAAAAAAACCGAAAATTGGTTCGATTTATCATCTTCCTAAAGAAAGAAATTTTCAGGTATTTAAAAAAAATTATCTAAAATGAAAAGAATTAAGTTTTTTTTATAGTATTAGTCTTTAATTTGTCAATTTTTCATCATAGAAATAGTCATTTAAAACAAGGAACAAACCATGTTCTCAGGGCTGTTATTGATTTAAATCACTTTGATTTAAATCGTAATTTAAATCATGATTTAAATCATTGGAAAATTTGCATTAAAATCATGATTTAAATCAAAAGTTTACAATTCTCCGGTGCATGTAACACATCACAAACCATAAACAAAACCCACAAATTTGTGGATAAATCTTAAAAATTTTAATATTTTAATCTTTATAAAATTTAAAAAATTGTGCTAATACAGATGTTCAAAATACCTACGATTTACAAATCTTTGGTATGAAGATAGCAAAAAAAATATTACATTTTTATATCTTCATGTCCTTATAATTATATAAATTCCAATTAAGTCATATTCCAACTTTTAAATTTCAATTAATTCAAAATAATTAAATAATATTAATACTTTTTTATACTCACAATAATCCTTTTTTTTAATATTCTTACAAGATTTTCAAGAGATTTCAATTTTTTTAAACTATTTATATTAATTTTTATCTTATAATTTCTTATTTTAGCAAAATTTTAAGTTTTTTTCTACTTTTACTTTTGATATTTTTTATTCGTCTTTTTATTTTTGGATTTTCTTTAATTTTTCTCTTTTTATGCAAATTATTTAATATTATTTTAAACAATTCCGTTATTATAACATTCACTAAACTTTTTATTTCGTTGATTTTCATAATTATTTACATATTTTTAAAAATAAATACCCTTATTTTTTTGGTAAGTTTATTCAATTTTTTTTAAGAATAGAATCTTGTCTATTCTTTGCGAGATTTTTTGCAAACTTACTTATTCTTCCATAAAGTTTGTAGATTTTCTTTATTTTTGTAAATTTATTTGTTGGACTTATTTTAAGTGTAATATTATAAAAATGGGTTTTGTTTAATTTGCTTAAACTTTTTTTATTTTTAAAGGATTTTTAAGTTTCTTTTATCGACTTTCTTTTTATTTATCTTGATATTATATACATTTTTTAATTTTATTTTTTGTACTTTTTACATTTTTTTAGTTTGTAAGATTAAGGAAAAAAACATTTCTACATTTTCTTCCTATTTATTAAATTTTCTCAAAGTTTCACTATTTTTTTAATTCTTTTTTGCGTTTAATAAATTCTCCAATTTTTGTTATCATTTTTCTATTTCTTAGAAGCATTTTTCCTTCTTTTCAATTGTTTATTTTTTATCTTATATGTAATTACGAATTTTTGAAAACATTTATTTGGTGCTTTTTTTACATTTTTAAATTTCCCAATTTTCTACTTTTTTGATTTTCCATTAAATTTATAAAATAATTTTCTAATTTTTCTAAATTTAAAATTTTGTTCTCTTTAGTAATATATTTTAACGTTTTCTTAATTATCTTCTTATTTATTATTTTAATTTAAAAAAATGTCCGTAAATAGTTTAATTTTTTGAAAAGAGTTTCTACTTTTTTTATATAATTATGTCACTGTTTCATTCTTGTGTTGTTTTTTAATTTTTTCTTTAATTAACTACGTACAAATAAACATTTGGAGATTTTAAATACTGATTATGTTTTTAAAAAAGTCAATTTTTGACTTAAATCAAAAAAATCCGATTTAAATCAAATAAATCCGATTTTTTTTTTAAATCATGGTTTTTATCAGCCCTGCATGTTCTATTTCACCCGGACAATTTCGTCTCTCTCGGAATTGTCTTTTTTTAATAATTTTTTATAAACTGAGAAAAAATGAAAGAAAATTATAACGGCTTCACAAGCCAATGTATATGGATGTTAATTAATATTAAAGTATTTTACAAAAATTCAAAAAAGCTATTCCAACTCTTCCGGACTCACTCTTAATTAAGTTTATTTCGTTCTATATGTGAGTTATTTATTGTAGATTTAAAGAAAATATGTTCTTATGACTGAATTTTTAGTATTTATTTATTTATTTCATTCAAAATATTTAATATTACACCTGTAATATTGTGTAATACTCATGTAATGTACCGTAATATACCGTAATATATCGTATTATTTTGGTAATATAGCGTATTGGCGTAATACTAGCGTAATAGGCGTATTAGATACGTATTAGTCGTAATATACGTAATAGGGATTACTCTGTACGTCTTTTTTTTTAAAGAAAATACCCCCTCGCACCAGATACTTGCGAGATACTTGTTTTTAAAGTATATAAGCAATATTCTGATTTTTTGCAAATTTTATGATTTTTGTACGGATCTGTTTCTGCAATTTTCCTTAAGGGTGGTTTCTTGGGGTTTTTAATTATATTTATCATTTGGGAAAACTAGGGGACATATTCCTGAGTATTTTCCATAATTTTCGAACTTGATTATAATTTTATATTGTTATCCTTTAACGTCCGAGCAATATTATATTAATTTAATAAAACGACACATTCGGACTGAAATATTGTTCTTTTTTATTTAACATATGTCCTACGTTTCGAGAACGAACCGTTCTCCTCTTCAGGGACTAAAAATATAAATATAAAAAATTATTATATATTTTTTACAAAAACAATTAATTAAACAAATAAGAAGAAGCAAATAGAATATTTAGACTACAATTTTGCAATTTTTTGGTCGATGTAAATAAACTCTTACCTAATGTTAATAAAATCCATAGTTTGTTAAACACACAATTTAAAATTAATCACTTGAAAAATTGAAGAACGTCAATATTATAATATAATATATATCAAACCAGCAGACCACTCAGAATTAGAATTAAGGGGTAATACTACTTTGTAAATTTTTTTTTATCCAATTTTTTTATTGTCTTAAATGCTTCCTTGCCTATTCAGAAGTGGTATTCAAAAGCGTTTATGTATGAAAAAATTTTTTAAATGGTCCAAAAAGTCGATTTTTGTTGTGAAGTCATTATGCCAGTTTGCATGTAATTTGAGAATATGCTCAATTACTCGGTATATCAATTTTTAGTTTTTTTCGCGGCTTAACAAATGTTGTCGGCAGTTAAAACTTGTTGACCTTTTAGTTTTTTATTGAATAAAAGTCTCGAGTACTCGAGCTTTTATGATAGAAAAATACAATTTTGGAATATTTCAGTACTTGAAACTTTGAAAGCGTTTTTCTCAAAACTATATTTTTCAAGTCGGGCGACACATTAGCGCCTACAATTTTTAACCGATCTTGCTCAGATTTTAACTGTAGCTTCATAATGACATTTTCAAGTGAACTACGTAGGATTTTTTCGAAAAATTAAAATTTGCCAATTCTGTGGTTGATTTTCAAGCAATTTTTCTATCAAAATTCGTATTTTTTCTTAATATTGACGCCATTTTTTTTAAATCGATATTTCTTAAAAATTCTGCGTAGTTCAGTAGCTTTTAGCATCTTGTTTCAAAATAATTTTGGGTTTTTGTTCTAGATTAAAAATTACGACCTGTAGTATGTAGCCCGTGCAAGGTCCTCGAAGATAAGGGGTTTAAACTAATTAGCCACTGTGCCGCCATTTTTATTTAAAAAAAATGTTTTAATGTATTTTTACATACTTTAGGCTATGTTTTTTTAATTGTAAAAACCCAGACCCTAATAAATTTTATAGCTTTGTTACAAAAAATTCAAAAAAATGACTATACTTTTACTGCGCGCAAGGTAGTATTACCCCTTAAAGAAGATAATCATAATTTTGGTTACAATGAAAATTACCACAATGTTATTAGTATACACCAAAAATTAAAAAACAATATTCCTCATGATATTCTTTGGGAAAATGTTGAAATTATGCATAGCGAACCCAATGTTTACAAAAGATTATTTGCTGAAATGGTCCATATTAAAAAAGAAGGTGATAATTGTATAAATGTAAAAAACTACTTAGAAAATTTCAATGCATCATACAATGCAATCCTTGAATTTTTAAAATAAATATTAGTTTCAATATCCTTAGTTAAAATAAAAATTTCCGAATTTTCAAAATATTATTAAAGTAAGTCTCACACACTCAAACGTTTATATTTACAAATACTAACAAATAGTTTCTGAATTTTAATAAGCTGAAATATCATTAACAAATTACTCAGTTTTAAATCTAACAAGTGACTGAGTAGAATAACAGCTCTCAGTCACTAAAAATAAAAAATAGTTTTTAATTTTTAATCATGTCAAAATTATTATATTGTTTATTGACGTTATATTATAATGTTGACGTTCTTGAATTTTTCAAGTGATTAATTTTAAATTGTGTGTTTAACAAACTATGGATTTTATTAACATTAGGTAAGAGTTTATTTACATCGACAAAAAATTGCAAAATTGTAGTCTGAATATTCTATTTGTTTCTTCTTATTTGTTTAATTAATTGTTTTTGTAAAAAATATATAATAATTTTATATATTTATATTTTTAGTCTATGCAGAGGAGAACCGTTCTTTCTCGAAACGTAGGACATTTGTTAAATTAAAAAAGAACAATATTTCAGTTCGAATGTGTCGTTTTATTAAATTAGATATAGTTTTTTTGTAAATTTTATGATTTTTTTACAAATAGTTTTTTCAATTTTCCGAAGGGTTGTTTTTTGGGGTGTCAATTATATTTATAGATTGGGAAAATTAGGCGACATATTCCTGAGTATTTTCCATAATTTTAGAACTTAATTATATTTTTTTGTACATTTTATGTTTTCTGTTTGAATATTTTTCTACTTCTTTCCTTGGGGGTGCTTTCTGGCAGCTCATAATTATTTTTGTCAATTGGGAAAATCAGGGGGCATATTCCTAAGGACTTTAAATGATTTTAGAATTTCATTATAATTTTTTTGTTGATTGTGATAAATTTTGTTAGATTTATTTTTTATTATATTTTTAGGGGTGGTTTTTGGGGGTTATTAACTTTCGGTCTTGAGAAATTAAGTTGGTTTACTTTTACTAATGTTGATAATATTTAATGAATTGATTTGTAATATTGAAAATACAAAAATTTGTTTATTTAAGTCAAATGGCGCAATTTGAATTTGGTGCGACAAGCACGTGATCTCCTCTGATTGGTGGTCAAGTTGTCTATGTTAATGCTCTAGCAGAAATATCGTGAATCGCGAGATTTCAATATTTTCTTGTTTTTTTTGTTAATTATTATTAATTAACCCTCGGAATCTGAATTTATTTGATTAATAATTGCATATATTTTGATAATAATTGCTTTTTAGTGCAATTTTCCGTTTATGACTTATTTTCCAGCAAAGGACAAAACAGGCACACTTTGGAGTAGGATTTAGTCTAGAATTATTAATTATTTAACATTTAATATATCTCAATTATTACACGAATCTATTCTACAAACATTAATTTATCATTACTAATAGTTTATTTTGTCATTTTTCATTATTAAACATGAAATAGTGAATGCGACCGAAACCGACCGAAAGCGACTGAACTCGGTCGAATCTCGGTAAATCTAGACCGCGAGGACCGTGATAGATCTATGTAAATTTTTACAGTGATACTGCACAATATATCTCATAAAAGACAAAAAAATTCAATTTTTTGGTCTAAAGAAATCGATTATCTAAAAAACGTTTTGATGAAACATATTAGATTTTTTGCAAAATACTTAGAAAATTATCCAGATTTAAGATATAAATAAAATTTTACAGTGATAGCATCTTTGAGATAAAATATGTTACGGATCCCCTTAGTCGTTTTTAGAAAATCGATTTTTTTGGGTTAGAAGATTAAATTTGTCGTTTTTCATGAGAAACATTTTGTTGAATCACTGTAAAAATTTACATCCATTTACCACCATGCACCTGAAATTAATTTAATTAAAAGGTTTTTGCACTCAAAATTTTTTTGAATCTGTAAGCTTATTAATTAAAATAAAACTGAATTATACTTCTTGACCATGTCAAAAATATCAAAATAACTTTAAGGACGTTGGAACCCGAAGCTGAGAGTGGCGTAGAAACACCTTTTCCTCCTTTGCTCGAAAATTTCCCTTTTATTAATTTTTTTTAAAAACACTGGACACTTTTTCAAAAAAAGGGCTATGGTAGACAAAAGTATTTGAGATAAGGAATTTTTTAAACATTTGTTTTATGCAAACAAATGTGCCTAGGAGCGTCAAAATTAACTCCCGTTTTGACATTGCAAGATTTTCCGTAAAAGATGGCAGCCGCTATCTCACTTGAGGCCCATGTCAGGTAGCCTGTGCCCAGCTGACGAGCGGCGGCCATCTTTTACGGAAAATCTTGCAATGTCAAAACGGGAGTTAATTTTGACGCTCCTAGGCACATTTGTTTGCATAAAACAAATGTTTAAAAAATTCCTTATCTCAAATACTTTTGTCTATTATAGCCCTTTTTTTGAAAAAGTGTCCAGTGTTTTTAAAAAAAATTCATGAAAGGGAAAATTTCGAGCAAAGGAGGAAAAAGTGTTTCTACGCCACTCTCAGCTTCGGGTTCCAACGTCCTTAAGGGATCACCCATAAAGAACGTTCCACAAATTTTTAGAGTTTTTGACCCCCACCCCCCTCCCTATTTTGCACTTGGTTGCTAATGACAAATTTCCTCCGCAAATGGAACGTTAAAAAATTATTTAAAAAAATTATTAAAAAAATTATTAATACCCCCCTCTCAATAATCAAAAATTTTTTTCTTATACATTAATTAAGGTAAAAGCACCAGTACCTGGACACTTTTGAAGGGGTGTCAAGTTTAGCAATATTTTGTACTACGATAATTAATTATATTTTACGAAATATTTGGATTTTCGTTTAACTTACATTTAAAGGATTCGAATTAATAAAAAATTAATTATAATAAATGTTTTCGTTAAATTAAAAACTTGAAATAAAAATATAGCTTCTTGGCAGCAGAAGTTGGACAGTACGCTATTTGGACGGGCCTTGTATTTGGACATAAGACCCTATAGTTGGACATATAGGAAAATACATATTCTATTATAGATTATTTGTTATTATTTATTATTATTAATACTTTTATTGGCAACTACTAAATTAATTAGTTAATTAGGTTTTTAATTAATTGATTATTTTATTGATTAATTAATGCCTGCAAAGTGTCTGTCAATCTACTGGGGTACGTATAAAAAACGTCAGGTAAACTTGGACAGACAACTCAGAGTAGTTTTAAAAGAAACGTCTTAAATAATTTTTTTGATAAACATTTTGCATCTGCGATTAACAAATTTAATTATACCTAAAAACTGACTATCTGAAGGGTATCTATAAATTTTTCATTTAGTTTGGAGGAAATTTTAACTCTTTTTTGCTATTGTCCAACTACTGGTCTCAATTTTTCCTTTGTCCAGGTACTGGTGCTTTTACCTTAAATCAAATTGTTTTTATTTATCATATAAATTTATCCTTAGTAGTAATTAACACGATTATAAAATTACATTTTATAATAATATTCAAATGATTTTTTTTAAATATAGGTATATTATATAATATTAATTTTCAAAAATGTTTCTATTGCTGCCTTTTTAAGCTAAAGTCTCAAAGATGAGAATGAATATTAGAATAAGAATATAAAAATACGAACGTTCTAAATTTAAACCCCCCCCCCTTTCCCCTAACAGTGGAACCTTCTTTATAGAGGAACCCTAATAATACTTATTCTTTATAAAGATAGGTTTAAGGGGGATTTAAGGGGGATAGTGTAAAAAATATGTCAAGATTCAACATTTTTTTCTCGCTTAGTTTATTATAAAATTTAAAGACTTTTTGCACAAAGTAAAGTATATTATGAAGTATTAAAAACCAATAAACACATTTTTTTAATTCTGTTAGGATATAAGGGACGATATAGTTGACCCTTTATTTTTGAGGTGCTCCGCGGTTGCAGGCCTAGCGTCCTCCCAAGTGGTCTCAAACAAAAATAAAAAAATTCTTACAGTTAAGGTACTAATGTAGGCTATACCTAAAATTACCTTAAAAAATCAAAATTTAAAAAAATGGCATTACTTCAAACGAAAACAATTGAAAAATGACCTTTTTTCCTGCCAATTTTTAGTTTTAAAAAAGTATTATAAATTTTTTGTTTTCAATTTTTTAGGTATAGACACTGAAGAACACATTTTTGAACAATATGCAGAAAGAATCAGGCAGAAATATCCATCAGTTTACTCACAATCCTATGTGATTAAAGTTCGTTAAAGTACTTATTTGTCATTCAATCATATATATAAATCCGAAAAATATGTTACTTAAACAATGAAAAATTTGTAATCAATGACAGGTAAGTGTGAAATACCGTTGTATATAATAATAAGTAATAATAAGTCCTCAAATTTTTTATAGACGGAATTATATAGTATTAAAAAAACTTGTTTAGTTTTGAAAACTTGAGAAACATATTGTTTAGACAAATAAGAATTATTTAAGCAATTGAAAATATCTTGCAAATTAATGATAAATAAACCAGTTATATTTTTTCAATAATTTATGTAAAAAAATACACGGCTATAGGTAGATTTCAGGAGAAGCTGATTTTAAACAATTTTAATTGTTTAAACATATAAACAATAAGTAACTAATTTTTTGTACCTCTTTAGTTACTAAAAAAATTGTAACTTAACAAAATATTTTATGAGAAACGAAAAAAATTAAAAAAATTATATGTTTAAACAAATTAAAATTATTTAAACAAATTAAAAATATTTTAACAATTGAAATCAGTTTCCAATTGAAGATGAATAAACCAGGTATAATTCTTTAATAAATTAAGCAAAAAAAACTGCAAGTTTCTGGGTAAATTTCATGAAAAATTGGTTTTAAACAATTTTAATTGTTTAAACAAATGAGGAATAAGTCAATAATTTTTTTCGATCTCTTTAGCTATTGAACAGACAGTTAGCTATTAACATATTTTATTAAAACAGAATAAATTAAGATTTTAAACAAATAAAAATTAATTAACAATCAATTGAGTGCTGTAATTTAATAATTTAATGAAGCCTGTAAAAAAACAACGTAAAAAAGTAATATTTTAGACCTATTTAAGCTTAAATGCTAAATTTACGTTTGGGGGTGGTTCATTTAGGGACCCCCCAAAGGGGTGTATTTGTAAAAATATAATAATTATCGACGGTATCTTCAAGTTTGAACATTTTGCAAGGGCTCATAAACTTCTGAGCCTTTTTGATTAATATTTTCATTATTTTTTTTAAATTTTTTAAAAAAATCAATTTTTCCCATGCATTTTTAATGGGAAAATAGGGGGTGCGGGCGGCACCCCTTAATATTGTCAGATCAAAAAAACAAAAAAAATACTTGTTTACTCTTTTTCGATTTGTAGCCATTTTTTTTTGTTCCGGAAACAAAATTCAAAAATGTCCATTTTTTGAACCACTTTGAAGGGATCCGATATTTATGACAAAAATAATTTAATTTGAATTTTAAATAATATGACAAATATCTTCATTGCCTGGGCGCCAAGAGGTGTTAGGGGCGTGAGGACTAACGAGGGGAGGGAGTAATTTCCCATTTAATAAAATTTCTTCCGCAACCATCGTCTTCACAATCGTTTCCCGGCATTCAAAATATTCAAATGAATCCGAAATCGTCATGACTTTGTGTGTCGCCGGCAACACAGAGTGTGGCAATTTTTAATTGACGATTTTGGAATAAAAGATGAGGATGGGGTGGATTTTAATACCTGGAAAGCAAGGTTTCACTAAGGAGAATAAACCTCAATCAGGAGCCAAATAAATAAAGTGGTCCATGCCAAAAAAGGAAAAAGTGCTCATTTTAACAAATTATCTCTCGTTGGTCACCACGCTGCTTGATAATCGCCCCCATCTCAAAAGAAGATAGAAGGAATGCCGGATCGATAAGTTTTTATGTTTATTTGATTGTTTTACTTTGTCGTCCTATATTGTTACTTATTTTATTTACTCAACATTACTTTATTCAACTCAATTTCATGTCCAACGTTTACCTGTTTATAATTATTAATTTATTATTTTATCTTTTCATTATTTAATACTTGTTGTGTGGATATGTATGTGTGTGCCGGTTATTTTATATTGATTTTATTTTATTGACGTCAAATTTTTATTTGTTATTTTAATTTTGATAGAATATAATTTTTATATATTGGACATTTAATTCCGGCTTTTATTTTATTTTAATACCATATTTGTAGTATAAATTTATATATTTCTTCTATTTCATGATTATTATTTATATTCTTTTCTAATTTTATATTTAAAATTAAATGTGCGATTTTAAAGATTTAGGAATAGTTATTAATCGTTACATTTTGGCGCCCGGACCCAGGGACTGAATGAGTGCCCGTTATTTTTAAACTGTTTGTTTTTGTTTTGAATGAATGCTTTCAGGAACTGTTGAATTCTGTTTTCTTTTACATCTAATTATTGTTGTCTCGTCTTATTGGTAATTTATTGAAATTTTAAAGTGATTTTAAAATGTAAAATGTTTTTGTAGAAATTTTATTTTATTAAATTTATTAAATGTTAACTTTTATTCCTTGCTCAATTTGTCAAGGATCAGGGATATTTTATTCATGATATTTTCATTTTATTATTTATTTTTATTATTATTTTTATAATTTATTGTTTTTTCTCTTTTTTATTTTGTGGCGGGATTTCAATGTTTCGCGGGACTCGGTGCTAGGGGGGTCGTTCTTTTGAGCGACCACTCTCGCATTTTGGGTTACGTGAGACCGATGTCGTGTAGGAGTTTTGTGGGTGTTGGATGAAAGATTTTTGATTTTTTTTGTAGAATACTCTAAAAAGTGTCCAAATTCAAAATATGGAAAAAAATTTACAGTGACATCACCTTTGGGTTAAAATGTGTTGAGGACAGCAGTTCTCGCTTTCTTAAGAAAGTTTAAGAAACACGCTCAGAGCAGCGCTCTGGTAGTGTCGTTAAACAATTTTTTGCCAAAGCCACAATTTGAAAGAAAACTAAATGAAAATTTGAGTGACACTTTATTATGCTCTGTTGAACAATTTTGTACCAAGCATTTTAAAAAAATTAAAACTTCATCATTGACTATCTTCCTCCAAGATTTGAGACAGACGTAAATAATTTTTTATTAAAAAAACCTAACAAATTAATATTTTCTCACTATTTTGATAATTAAGATACATTTAGTCAAGTTTTTTACAATGGTAAGTAAAGTTAGATCTTTTTTAGTTTGAGCGTTCACGGGATATCATAAGTTAAGTACAAAAAAATAATTATTGTAATAGGGTTAAAAAATTTAATTTTTATTTTGTATCTGGTAAAATAAAAATCCAAATAAAAACGTACAAAAATTAACAATGTTCATCTGTGCTACCTATATAGGTCCTAATTTTCATTTTTTTCGAATTTTGAAATTGACATACACGGAAAAAATTATTCATGAATAAGTACGGAATTTATTCATAAGTTTGGGGCAATAGAGAAAATTTGACGGTTCTTGATAAACTTTCATTACCAATTCACAAAAATTCAAAAGAAATCGCGGAACTGTAAAGTAAAAACTGAAATTTGGTTCAGCACTTTATATTTCAGTAAATACTATTGAACCGGTTCCTGACTTTTATACATTAGGTAGCGTTGCCTATCGCCCACTGCCTTGTAGCCCTCTGTAAGCCGTTGCTCGTATATAACGTATTAGTAGGTAGGTGTGACTTCAGTAACACTTAAAATGGCAGACGGCTTGTGAAACGGCCACGTGTTTTTAGTTTCAAGTGTAATTTGATCTACACACAAAACCTAAAAAGCTCAAAACATTGCATAAAAATGCCATTTTTTAGCTCAATTCGTAAAATAAATCGAAAAATCGGTATTATTATGCAACGTTTTGAGCTCCTAAGGTTTTGTGTGTAATTGAGAACACGCTTTGAATTATTTGAACTGAATTTTTTTAACTGAATATTTTGTAATCTTATTAATTGATCTATTTTTGTGATTTGAATTGGCCACACCCGGCCACTAATTTGAAGAAGAAGAAGAAGAGGAAGAAGAAGAAGAAGAAAAAGAAGTATTAGTAGGTAACAGCGTCAGTGGCCTGGTGGATACAGCGCTCGGCTTTAGATTGAGGGGTCGCGAGTTCGAGTTTTCCAGCTTCGGATTTTTCGGTTTCAGATTTTTAAATGTTTCATTTAAATCATCAATCTGCAGTTAAATGTTATGTTTGAAATCGGACAGACAGGAGTAAAAATATAAATTTTATTTTTCATCTAATCTATAAGAATTTTTCAGGAACTAGTCTATCATTTACCTAAAATGTTTAGGTTTGAATTAGTTCTGAATCACCATCCTTGCCCCAAACTCAAGTACAAAGTTCCTTAATATTTCAAGAATTATTTCTTTCTATGTACTTCTTCCGTCAGATTATTGTCAAAAAAGAGACAGAAAATACTATTGAGCACTACACTGCAAAAACTGCTGACTTCTAAGTGTCTTATTTTAAGACATTTTGATGTCTTTTTTGTATCTTACAAGTAATGTTACCCAAGTGTAAATCTGGGATCGACTTCTGCCTTGGACTATTTTGTAGAGAATCGAAAAATATTTGACACGTAGGGGAGACTGGGGCAAAGGTGCTAACCGGGGTAAAGGTAATAATCATAATATTTTTAGTATTAATAATTATCAAAACTTTCTTCTATACACGAATCTTTATTTTTTATCGCAATAAAAATGAATATTCGTGTATAGAAGGAAGTTTTGACAATTATTATTACTAAAGATATTATGATTATTACCTTTACCCTGGTTAGCACCTTTGCCCCAGTCTCCCCTATATTTTCTTTTCGGCAGACATGTTGTTTTTGGGGTTGAAAATGAGGATTGAATATTGCGATTTGTTAATATTGTGTAATAAGGTATTGCAAAAAATGAAAATTTCCGAAAAAGGATTAAAGTTGTCCGGAAATCAACTACAAAAGAAAAAAAAATTACCACTATTTTTTTTATTTTGGATCTATGGTGGTATTTTTTTCCATTTGTAGTTGATTCCGGGCAACTTTAATCCTTTTTTGAAAATTTTCACTTTTTGCAATACCTTATTACACAATATTAACAAATCGCAATCTTCAATCCTCATTTTCAACCCCGAAAACAACATGTCTGCCGAAAAGAAAATATACGTGTCAAATATTTTTCGATTCTCTACAAAATAGTCCGAGGCAGAAGTCGATCCTAGATTTACACTTGGGTAACATTACTTGTAAGACGCAAAAAATGTCTTATTTTTAAACATTAATTGTGTCTTAGACACCAAAAGGTATTAAAATAAGACACTTAGAAGACAGCAGTTTTTGCAGTGAAAGGCGGTTCCTGCATCCAAACCCTCAACTAGACGGTCTGATCTGGTGCTGATTAGACGGCATAGTTAGCGGCTATCCAGTCCGTCTAGTCTAGACCAAATCGCAGATAAATCGTAATACTTCTGGCCAGCTCAACATTGTAAATGTTGTGTAACTTCTAGTAATTAAATAAATATTTGAATCGTTTTTTAATAGTCGCTATTAATATTATATTAAAGTGTTGCTGTGTAGAAATAGATTAACATGCAGTAGTCTCGCGATATTCAATGTCTAATCCAGTCGAGTCACCGGATACATTTCGTTCAAGGCCAGAAGTAAAAAGTCTTTTTAACTGCATGTACTAGTGCCGGTCGTTTAGCTGGTACGCAATCACACATGTAGGTATAAACTAATATGAGTGTGTATGGCTTACATGTATGTCTGATTGAAATAGAATGTTGTCCATGTATAGGCGCCTTTACCCGCAATTCTAAATGTGCAAGAAAAGTGGCTAAGTAGTTACATGATCTATTCATTATATAAGAACAATCATTTCCATAATAAAGACTCCTTCATTGTTGATTTGTGAAGGGCACACAAGTTCTACGCATGTTCTTTGTTATTTTCTCTCACTACTTTACACTGTTCAGTATCATTCTCTCTCTTAAATATTTCAAACTATTCCTATTGTTTTCATGCTGTCTATTAAAAATTTCATCTGATTTACATTCATACATTTCCAATCAATCTTTGATAATTTTATCATTTACAGTAATTGATTGTTTACTAAATTTTATTATATAATAATTGATGAAAGTTTTAAAAAACCACTAATTAAATCATTAAAACAATTAATTTGTTCAAAATATATGTATCCATCTATAAAAAATTAATTTCTTTATTTTATAAAATCTATAATTTTTTAAACTTACAATTCTAATAGAAATATACACCTTACTATAAATAATATACTCAGTAATTTTTATCAAATTAAATCTTTTTTTAACACTATAAATAATTAATTTTTTTAAAACATAGATAATATAGCAAAATATTTAAAAAAAAGAATAATTAAAATTAAATAAATAATTAATTTAATTATCTTAATAAAAATGTTCACCCAATTAAAATTATTATTAGAATTATTATGTATTATTATTATTACGTTTATAAAATATTAGTAATAAGAATAGTAAAATAGAAATGTAATGTTCCCTCAAAAGTTCTTTTAACTATAATTTGTGGATATGTTGAAAAAAATTAAATGTAGATTTTAAAATCGTTTTACGTAGCCGATTTTAATAAAATTGAGTTTAAATGAAAAGTAGTTCTTTTTTATATTATCATGCTATTGCTTCTCATAGAGGAAGTATTGTCTTCGAGACGTTGTAATGCTCCCTAAAGTTGATTATCTAAAATGTTGGATAGGTCGAATTTCATATGGCAGAATTTTTATTCTTTTGAATATTTGTCTCCTCGAATTAGTATTTATAAAAATGCGTAGTTAGACGAATAGTTTTAAAAAAGCATGATCATTTATTATAATTTTTGTTAAAAGTAATTTGCAAATGCTAAAAATTGAAGTTAAAACAATTTTTATTAATATGACTTTTTATAAAAATGAAATTTGTTAAAAGAGGAATCTTTTGTTCCCAAATTTGCATTTAACAGAATTATCCTTTAACAGGAGGACTATATAACCTTATTAGATATTAGATATTTTTTCTTTAAACGAATTATTATATCGTAGAATTTTTATTAGGACAAATTGCCATTTAATAGAATGTCTACTGAATAAATTATTATTGTTCCAAACTTCTTCTTTAAAGACATTTCTATTTCATAGAATCTTTATTTTGAGAATCTTTATATGATAGTACAAATATTTGATCGACTGTTTGTTTATTAAATCGAAATTAAAATTAAACAACTGTCTATTTAACCAAAATGTATAATTAACCATTAACATTGAATCGAATCTATAATTGTTCGAACATTTGTTTGCTTAAATTTTTATTGAAAAGAATGTTCATTTATTCCATTAATTATAGTCAATCATTTTGATTTAGAGACGGAAGAATGCACCCTACAGTTGATTATCTAGAATATTTAATATGCGAAATTTCATAAGGCAGAATGTTTCTTTCACCGAATGTTTGTTTCTTCGTATTAGCATTTGTAAAAGCGCGTATGTCAACGAAAGTATTAGAATCAAATTATCGATTAATAAAGTTATGTTTAAAATTAATTTTTAAATAATAGAAACTGTAATTAACATAATTTTTAAATGTACGAATTTCAATGTAATGGGCATTTGTCCAAACCTAAACTTCACTTGGACAAATTTTTGTTGAATAGATTGACCGTTTAATATAAATGGCAGATAACCTGAGTTTAGTGTGGCAGAATTTTTACACAACCTTATTTTTATATCTTATAATTTTTATTCCAATAAATTATAATTTGAAAGATTCTATACACTACAGACATTTTCTTTGATAAAATATCCATTTAGCCGAATTTAAACATGCTAGAATTACAATTTGACAGAAATAGTAATAGCCGGAATTTTTATTTAACACAATATCTATTTAACAGGATGTTTAATTATTCGATATTTTGTTTGTAATCATTTTTATATTTTAGAAATGTTATTTAATAAAATTTACACTTGTTCGAATTTGTGTATTGCAAACTTTATATCTAACCAAATTTCTATTTATCTCGACATTTATGTAGTAGTATCTTTATTTAGCAGAACTTTTATTTAACAGAATTAAAATATAACCCACAATTCAAACAACCGAACTTGCATGTTACAAACTGATTACGTACCAGAATTTTAATACGATAAAATCTCTATGTATCGAAATATTCACTATGTAGAACCTCCAAGTGATAGAACTTTTAACTGACCGACAACTCATATCGTCGAACTCTTGCTTGGCAGTACTTTTAGCCGCCATCTTTCTTTCCAAACTTGTCTAATATCATTGTTTAGAAAAGGAACGATATAAAAATGGCGGCTAAAAGTTCTGCCAAACAAAAGTTCGACGTTATGAGTTGTCGGTCAGTTAAAGGTTCTATCACTTGGAGGTTCTACATAGTGAATATTTCGATACATAGAGATTTTATCGTATTAAAATTCTGGTACGTAAACAGTTTGGAACATGCAAGTTCGGTTGCGTGAATTGTGGGTTATATTTTAATTCTGTTAAATAAAAGTTCTGCTAAATAAAGATACTACTACATAAATGTCGAGATAAATAGAAATTTGGTTAGATATAAAGTTTGCAATACACAAATTCGAACAAGTGTAAATTTTATTAAATAACATTTCTAAAATGTAGAAATTATTACAAACAAAATATCGAATAATTAAACATCTTGTTAAATAGATATTGTGTTAAATAAAAATTCCGGCTATTAGTATTTCTGTCAAATTGCAATTCTAGCATGTTTAAATTCGGCTAAATGGATATTTTATCAAAGAAAATGTCTGTAGTGTATAGAATCTTTCAAATTATAATTTATTGGAATAAAAATTATAAGATATTCTATTATTTAAAAATTAATTTTAAACATAATTTTATTAATCGATAATTTGATTCTAATACTTTCGTCGACATACGCGCTTTTACAAATGCTAATACGAAGGAACAAACATCCGGTGAAAGAAACATTCTGCCTGATGAAATTTTGCATATCAAAAATTCTAGATAATCAACTGTAGGATGTATTCTTCCGTCTCTAAATCAAAATGATTGACTATAATTAATCGAATAAATGAACATTCTTTTCAATAAAAATTTAAGCAAACAAATGTTCGAACAATTATAGATTCGATTCAATGTTAATTGGTTAATTATACATTTTGATTAAATAGACAGTTATTTAATTTTAATTTCGATTGAATAAACATACAGTTAAACAAACAGTCGATCAAATATTTGTACTATCATATAAAGATTCTTAAAATAAAGATTCTATGAAATAGAAATGTATCTAAATAAGAAGTTTGGAACAATAATAATTTATTCAGTAGACATTGTATTAAATGGCAATTTGTCCTAATAAAAATTCTACGATATAATAATTCGTTTAAAGAAAAAATATCTAATATCTAATAAGGTTATATAGTCCTTCTGTTAAAAGATAATTCTGTTAAATGCAAATTTGTGAACAAAAGATTTCTCTTTTAACAAATTTCATTTTTATAAAAAGTCATATTAATAAAAATTGTTTTAACTTTAATTTTTAGCATTTGCAAATTACTTTTAACAAAAATTATAATAAATGATAATGCTTTTTTAAAACTATTCGTCTAACTACGCATTTTTATAAATACTAATTCGAGGAAACAAATATTCAAAAGAAGAAAAATTCTGCCATATGAAATTCGACCTATCCAACATTCTAGATAATCAACTTTAGGGGGCATTACAACGTCTCTTGTCTTCCCCAAAATTAAATCTTGCAATTTTTCGACATATTTTGACTCCAGGATGTCAAAAATGATGTTTTAAAAAAATATCTGTGTCTGTATGTGTGCATTGAGAAAAGTTGTCCCTGGTAAATGATCGTCACCGATTGCGGACTAAAAAAGTACCGATAAAGTCCATATTTGGTCCCGATGTTAAAACTAAAAATAAATACATTCCAATTGTTTTATACAGTACTTAATTTAATGGGACTAGTTATTTTCATTTATTTTAATAAGTATTATTGTTAATTATTAAAAGAAAGAGTAAAAAAATATATAATTTCATTTTCTATATTTGTTGCATCTTCTTCCAATAATACAAAATAATAATTATTAAAATGATTAAAAATAACTGCTCCCATTAAATTAGATACTGTACAAGTTAATTGGAATATATTAATTTAGATTTTTACCATAAGGACCGATCTGGCACCAAATGCGGACTTTTTCGGCATTCTTTTAGTCTGCAATTATTGGTGATGCTTTCTCTAAATTTGAATAAATGATTATTCACTTATTTAGACGTCAAAAATCTTCTAATTTTTCAATAAGTGCATATACACTTACAAACAAGCTTTATTTCACTTGAAATAAGTGAAATTTTTACTTATTGTAAGTGCATATACACTTATTAAAAAAGTGTCAAACTTTTGACTTATTCAGATTTAGAGAGTTCATTCGCCAGGGGTGTAGGTAGTAAATTTTACATTAAAATAATTTATAGGTAGGATTTCTTGACGTTTTTGTGAATGATACACTTTCTAAATCTGAATAAGTCAAAAGTTTTCCACTTTTTCAATAAGTGTATATGCACTTAAAATAAATGAATATTTTAATTATTTAGTGTGAAATGTCACTTATTTGTAAGTGCATGTGCACATATTGAAAGAGTGAAAGACTTTAAATATGTAAATAAGTGAATATTCACTTATTTGAATTTAGAGAGCATGTTTTCAAGTAGTATCTAATATTATAGATTCAGAATATTCAATCTATACAAATTAGAATTTTTTTTTGTCATTTGTAAGACTTAATAATGCATTTAATTTTTTGCCTTTAAAGACATTTTAACGCATTTCTACAGTATTCGGCTTCTACTGTCATCCTTCGACTTCCTTCGACTTCCGAAAGAATCCTAAGTCAGCCGAGCGTGCAGTATGACGTCGCAGTTTATATAGTCAGGTCAAATTTTGTTGACATCAGCGATAATAGCTGCGGTAGTTTACCGATAGATTTAAGTGCGTGTGTCCGTCGTGACGCGAGTTCGAATCCTCCCCCATGCAATATTTATTTTCAAATACTTTTAAAAAAATATTCCACTGATCTCTATAAAAACTGAATAGCACATATGCAAGCAAAATATGTGATGTAATTATTGTCGGTAAAGCCACATGGGTGTTTTACCTGCGAGTGTTGACATTTTAGCTTCTCTATAGTTTTGGATAATATATGAAGCTTCAACAAATAAAAAATATATAATAGTAGGTAAAATGGTGTACCAGTGCATGTACTGTGAAAAAAACTGAAATAGGAATCCAATTTTTGATACCGTAACGATTGGATTTCTGTTTTGAAGGTTAAGAGTTTAAACAGTTACATTGTTTCACTGTTTCGCGTCTGCTTTTTTAAAAAAAACATTGTGCTTGTTATATTTGCTTTTCTTAAAAGCTGCTTACATTTACTATAACGGATTTAAAATTTTAAAAATGTGCATCATAATCTACAAAATATTTTTCATTTATATGCAAGACCTGAAAATAAAATTAATTTTAAGAGATTTTTTTATAAAATACACTTTAAATATGCATATGTATATAATGTACTTCATATATGTTTTTCAACTGTTACTCTGAACATTAATTTATCAAATTGTTATCTTATCTAAAACGTAAGAAACAAAAACATACGAAAAAAAAAAGTTATATGTTATACGTTTATATTTCAAATTCGCCGCGAAGTACGAAGATTGTCGAATGAAGATCCGAACGGCGCTCGGGTGCAAAAAAAATGGCTGACCCTATCACAGGTGGCACCACAAAATTTGCATTGCATACCCTATCCAGTTATTATAGAGATCAGTGATATATTCATAAGCAAAAGTTTGTATAAGAGTAAATAAATGTGCACATGTATATATATATATATATATATGTGTGTGTGTGTGCACTGAGAAACTTTTGATTTTAATATCTGTTTATTGCTTATTATTATGTACAATAAAATTTAAGAGTTTAGGGATAATCGAGATGTGGTTATAAAAACTAATACACTGTTTAAGAAAAGACGTTTTAGATGCAACAGTTGTCTTTTTGATAAAAAGTAGTAAAAGTATTATATACTTCATAAGACACATAATTATATTACCTCTAAAAAATTTAAGAGATATGAAAATAAAGAATTGCAAGAATTATAAAACGTGTGTTAGAAACTTAATAGCATGGGGTGCGCGCGCAGTAAAAAGAAAAATGGTAGTATTTGTTTGACAGGTCAGAGATACAGATGCAAGTTCGTCTTTGATATTTGTATAGTTACAGGTATTCTGTATCTTTATAGTGGTATTTGACGAAATAATCTGTGTAACGAACAACCTATACTATGATATATATATTACGCACACTGTTAAGCCTTAACTACAAACATATATAACATTTCGATGACGTCGAATAATCGCGCGCGTAGCTATAGAAAAGAGTGTTTTAACTTTCCTTATATACTAGCTAGCAAAAGTTTCATGTGGTTTGAGAAGTGATTTTTTACTAAATTGAAGTGAAAATGGTAATAATAATTAACATCTGTGTTCAGTATTCCGGATGATACGAAATTTTTCTAGAGATCGATTTTTTTCAAATATATTTTTGAATAAATATTGTGAAGTGGTAGAATAGCTCATGAGACATATGGCTGCTCGAAAAACTGTCGTAGAAAAAGTCTAATAAAATTTTAGACATGCCATAATAAATAGATCAAAATGTGTTAAAAATGAATATCGCTTTTTCACATTTACTTTTTTCTAACCTCAAATAATACTAATTCTAATTACATATATTAATTTTTTTTTTTCACGAAATTACAATAATAGAAAACAAGGTAACACAATCTCTTTTTTTTTAAAGAACTATTATGATCGAACCTCGATTATCCCTAAATTCTTACGTTTTATTACAAATATAGAAATTGAAAAAAGCAAAAACTGTAATTAAAAGTCTCTCAGTGTGTGTTACAAAATAAAGGAACAGCCCGAGTCGAATTTTTTTGCGGATATTTCCAAATCTGCTATTTTTTTGATACTCACAGTGGATCAATAGAGCATCAAAAGAGGACCAACAGAGGACCAAGAAGGAAAGAATTTGTTTTTACAGGTAAAACTAAAATTAACTATTTGGTTGTGACAACTAAGTTATTTGCTTCAGTATCATGAAATTACTGAAATTTTGTACAAAATGTACAATATTATTGCTGCAGATTGTTGAAAGAAACATAATCTAATTTTTTTAAACATTTACATTGTTTAAACCAGGCCCGGCGAATCATATTCAATTCGGGTGGGTAGTTGACTTGGAGGAGGAGAAGGGGGGATTTAAAAAAGTTTATATGAGTAGAGAAATTTTAGGGATATAGAAAACAGGCTATGTTAATAAAAAGTGATGTCTGATTCCGGGTGGGTAGTAGTACCCACCGTACCCACCTTATTCGCCGGGCCTGGTTTAAACAATCACTAATTAACAAATTCATAACTTTACTGTTTTTAGGCATACAGGTTACGTTCTTTTTGCTTATCTCCTTAAATTTAAACTATTTTTCAAATTTTAAAGAAAATTTAATAACTATAAATGATTAGAACAGTCAAACTTCTATTTGACGGACTTCTACTTAACGGAAACTCATTAGGGAAGCGTAGAAGGGACTATATCGGTGAAAGTTGTGACTGTGTGCATACCATCAAATTCAGGGCCAAAAAGTTTAAGTGTCATTTAGTTAAAGCTTTACCTGAAATTAGAGTATTTGTAATTTCTTTAAAAAAAAAAAAATGATTTTAAAAAGAAGAAAAATAAAAAAGCGTTTACAAATAAGAAAATATTTTTAAAAATGAACAAATTTACAGAAATTTGTCTTTAAAAAAAGTGAAACTAATTAAGGAAATCAACTAAAAGAAAAGTTTAGTGTACATTATAACATCAAAATTGTTTAATATGTAATTCTGAAAATAATACAAAATATACGGAATATATTCTTTTCAAATAATTATAATTTTTCACTATTGAAAATACATAAAAATAATGCGATTTCAAACATGTGATTTTTATGATGAAAATTGTTGGATACATTTTTATTTTTTATTGCAGCCCAAATTAATAAATAAATTATTACCGTAAAATGGGGTAAAGTCGGCCATGTAGGGAAAAGTCGGCCAGCAGTTTTAAACACTTTAAAGATTTACTATCACTTTTACCAAGAGAAAATCCAAGTTTTATTGTTTTTGTAGTTAGAATAAATGTTAAACAATAATTAAAATACAATATTTCTGTATTTAAAATGCCGGCCGACTTTTCCCCGCATGGCCGACTTTACCCCATTTTGCGGTACGTAATAATTATTATAATTTTAACTTCATATTTAAATATCCTATGATTTAAAATGGTTGTTACATCCCTGAACGGTCACTTACTAATAACATTTTAATGATCTTCTATTTAACGGAAACGTCAAATTGCTTTTCGTTAAATAGAAGTTTGACTGTATTGTTATTAATAATTAAAGCGGTAAACTTCGTTTAACTTGACGAATTAGTAATTGAGTTGGAAGGGAGAAATAAGGAATCGGGGGTATCTACGATTCTTATTGTTAAGCTAAGTTTCTATTAGTCAGTTATGAGCTTTTGAATTGATAGTAGTTAATTGGCACCACACTCTAAGAACGATTCATGTGTTTTAGAGTGTGGTGTTTTTATGGTATTGGTTTTGAGATCATTTTCATTCGTTTGTAATGACAAATTCTTTGTGAATAATTTTGGAGAATACGATGAATTGATGATTTAACGTCTCGAGGCTAAAGTGCAGTTGAATCTTAATGATCCTCAAGAATTCTGCTACGGACAGAAGCATAGAGGCTGTTTTTTGAAATATCATCATCGTCAATCTTCATTTTTTGGGATAACCCAATGAAAAATTTCTGGGTTATGCCGACGCTTACAACTGGCACGTTACCGCGCCTGTTGTTTCTGCCAAGGATTGGCTTGCCAGAGTCGGCGCGGTACTGGCTGTAACGCTGTATCAGTACTGCGCCAATATTGATGTCCAGTATTGGCAGTCAGTATAAGCCCAATGCTGGAGCGGTACCGCGGCTGTTGTTTCTGCCAAGGTCGGTCAAAAAAATTTCTTAACAAAGTCGGTGCTGGCTATAAAGCTATATCATTACTGCGCAAATACAGATACTCAGTATTGGCCGTAAATATCGACCCAATACTGGCGCAGTAAAGCGGCTGTTGTTTTTGCCAAGGTCTGTAATAAAATTTCTTGACAGAGTCGGTGCAGTACTGGCTGCAACGCTGTATCAGTACTGCGCCAATATTGATGCCCAGCATTGGCAGTCAGTACCAGCCCAATGCTGGCGCGGTACCGCGCTTCTTATTTCTGCCAAGTGTTGGCTTGTTAGAGTCGGCGCGGTACTGGCTGTAACGCTGTATGTGTACTGCGCCAATATTGATGTACTGTTTTTGGCAGTCGTATTTCATTTTCGATTATTTTGTTGTTTAATTTTTATGAATATTATTCAAACAATTTTTTTTATTAATTATTTAGGCAGAGTTTACTACAGTTTCAAAAATATTTATTAAAAAAGTAAATGGTCCTCTCCATAACTGATCTGAAATTCAAATATTGGTTTTTGTAAATATTAAACTAAGCCAGCGTGGCTGTGGGGTTTAAGCGTATAACTTGCGTCTGAAGGGTCCCGGGTTCGATCCCAACCAGCGTGCGATTTTTCGTTTTATATAATAGTTTTAATTGTTTAGGTATAGCGAATATTAATCATATATGTTAAAATTTGTTTAAACAAATTAAATTAACCAATAAAATCTCAAAATAAAATTTGCAAGACGAAGTTTTAATTCGATTAATGAAATAATTGTACATAATAGTTGCATTCCAAAAATATAAATTTTATTTTTTATTTGCTCAAATAAGCAATAATAATGATAAATAGTAAATTAATAACAAAATTGTACTGCCCCAGTGACTTTTTTCTCATTGGGTTATTTGATTCCACTTTTCCGCCCAAATTTCTCCTTGACAATACGCTTATACTTTTCACCATTAATGCGTTAGCCCTGGCAGGACCGTATTGTGCCAGCCATGGCAGTCAGTACCGATCGTCGTTATCATCCCAGAGTTAGGTCAGTACTGCGCCAGCACTGGCAGACAGTACTGCAGTAGTATTTGCATTCGATACTGTACCAGTACTGGCATACTGTACTACGCCAGCCCTGGCAGGCAGTACTGCGCTGGTACTGTCAGTTAGTACTGAATGGCGTTATCATCCCAGAGTTAGGTCAATACTGCGCCAGTACTGGGTTACAGTACTGCGCCAGCCTCGCATAATACTGGCCAGTACTAGCGCGGTACCGCGCCAGTTGTCAATTTTTCATTGGGAAGTCCTTTTACTTAAATAAATCAATTTCATTGTGTATGATCTGCTCATAATTGATTGGTAACTTGAGCTAACAAGTGAATATACTAATATTTGTTTTATTTATATTTTACGTATTGTTTATGTGACTCAATTATTAACATTTTTCTTTATAAAAGTATTCTGACCTTTGTTAAACGAATATTTCAGGCCTGAATCGTACGTCTATTATTTTATTATATTATTTTGTTAATTACGATTGCGTGACTGATTTATGTTGATGTTGAAATGTTTATATTATATATTTATTAAAATATTATGGACGTAAATTTCATGGTTTAATTTTTTATTATTTTTGTTAAATGTCAAATATTCATTTTTAAATTTTTATAAACATATATGTGATTTTTAAATTTTATTTGAATGTTACTTTAAAATTTGAATAATTAAATAAATGTATGTATAATTATAAAAAAGAATTGTTACATAATTTTATAAACAATTTAACTTCTCCAGTTCTTTGCTTCGAACTTAATAAAATTTTAATAGCAAAGTACAATATGATTACTAAAGATAGTTAAAAAAAGAATAATTTTATTTTTCTTAACATTAGCAATGTTTAAACAATTACTAATTAACAAATTTATAGCTTCATTAGTTTTAGGTGTACAAACTTCGTTCTTTTTGCTTATTTCCTTAAATTCGAATTATTTTTCAATTTTTTTTTAAAAAAATGACAACTGTTAATAATTAGTATTGTTATTAATAATTTTATAAACAATTTTATTTGACAAGTTCTTTATAGCAAACTTACTGAAATTTTAAATAAAATGTACAATATTATTACTGAAGACTGTGGAACAATGCACACTTTAGCCAATTTTCAAGTTTTGTATTGTTAACCTTTTATTAAGTAACAAATACAAAGCTTCTTTATTTTTAGTCACATATGCTTAGTTTATAAATGGTTAACAATGCTAAACTTGAAAATTGACTAAAGTGTGCATTATTCGACAGTCTTTACTTAAGGAACATTTCATTTAAAATTTCAGTAAGTTTGATGTAGAACTGGTCAATTAAAATTGTTTATAAAATTATTAAGAACAATACTAAAATGAAATTGTATTATTATAAAAATCAATGTTTAAATAGTAACATTTTGGCTATCGACCGAAGTAACCCTCTTGTTTAAAGACACAATCAATCGGGACGCTAATAGGGGAGATATGATGCTCGAGAAACATGCATATTACCCTAAATTAAATGTGCTAAGTGGTTCCTGCCACCCACTGGGAGTATTAATCAAATTTGAATACAAGACAATTTCCTGCCAACGTTCGCCCAGTACTGGTTGCCAGTATCCTGCCAACATTCAATCAACATCGCTTCTACTACTCAACTGGTTGGTTGCCAGTTTCTTGCCAGTGTTTGGCCAACATCACAGCGACGTCTCAGCTGACTGGTTCTCAGGACCTCGCTAATATCCTGCCAAGATTCAGCCAGCATTCAATTAGTCTCTCAGCTGGCTGATTGCCAGATTCCATCCAAAGGTTCGACCATCATTACCCAACTCTTGTTCCTGAGCTTGGTCTAAGAATCTTCACATTAAATTTTAAAGGTTAGTTCCAAATATTTTTAATCCCTTGTCGCTTTCCCAAACCCTTATCTATTTCTTTTGTAAAAAGATAAAGCCTGTTTCAGATTGTCCATACTCTGACACCAGTTCTCGCCGCTCTCTCAACACCTCAGCTTGTAGGTTTCTAACGTCGATTAGCCTTTGTGTAAACAATAAATTTATATATTTGTACAAGTGTCTCTCGATTCATTAACTCGTACACCTAACCCTCACTGTTCAACCACCGATAGATTTAAAAAATAATTTTTGTATGTTATGTCATTTATAACGTAACAAAGTAAAGAACTGGAAAAATAAAATTGTTTATAAAATTATTAATAACAATACTAATTATTTATAAATATTAAATTTTCTTTAAAATTTGGAAAATAGTTCAAATTTAAGGAGATAAGCAAAAAGAACGAAGCCTGTACGACTAAAAATAATGAAATGAATTTGTTAATTAGTGAGGGTTTAAACAATGTAAATGTTAAAAAAAATTAGATTCTGCTTCTTTCAACAATCTGCAGCAATAATATTGTACATTTTGTATAAAATTTCAGTAACTTCATGATAATGAATTGGACAAGTAAAATTGTTTATAAAATTTGTTTATAAATAAACAAAATAATTTGTTAATAATAATTTTTGTAATTTTAATCTCTTATTTGTTATGAATATTGAATAATAGACAGATTTAGATTGATAAATATCAAGTAAATCATAAAAATACTTTTCTTCCACTAATTTCTTTATAACAAATACAAACATTTTTTAAACAATTAACTCACTGTTAGAATTCGTTCTTAAATCATTACTTTAATATTTTTCGTCATTCCTGATTTAAATATTATATGAATATAAATTAATAATATTATAATATTATAATATTATGATGAATATATTAATTTCGCAGTGTTCTTATGGTACAAATTATGAATTGCACTATTGATTTTCCACTGTTGCATTTTCTGAAAAGAAGGAAAATACTTTTCAATTTTAATGGGGAATATGTATATCATTTTCATCATACATACATATATAGAGGAGAGTGGCCATCAATGTACCAGTTTTTTCAATGAACCATTTCAAGTTTCTCAGAAACAATTAAATAAAAATTCTCCTAATTTTAAATATAAATTAAGTTTGCGTAAACACACTACGTCCATAAATTTGAAACGTGTGGATTTATTCTTTACAGAGAAAACTGAAAAAAACTGTTTTTGATGCATTAAAGAAAAAATTTACCTAAAATACAAACCCGTTTTTTAATTAAAATAAGGCAATTTAAAAATAAATGTACTTACGATTTACTTTGTTTTGGGCCTTAACTACAATGTACCGGGGAATAATGAACCACCTGGAATTTCAGTGTATTTTTGATTTCCAGAGTAGTATGCTTGATTATAAAACTAGGCATGCGTACAGCATGTTACAGCGATTGTTATCAGTACTTTTCTCAACATAGCAAAACTAAAATGCCATTTTAGCAAGTTAACTTAAATTTGAGGTATATTTATGTTATACATTATCAATTAAAAAGTGTTAAGTAACAATTTTTTATAGTATTTGATAGAAAATAAGTTTTTTTACAAAGTGAAAATTGCAATATTATTATTGTTGAACATTTTTAGTATTTTTATAGAGGTGGTTCATTGTGTACCCAGGTTGTTGAAAATAAAAATAGCTTGTTACTTTAGAAAAATCCTAAATTTTATTATTTAATCAAAATAAATCGTGTAAAATATGTGTGCATTACCTAGATAAGTGTTGTAGTTTTATATTGATGCAAAGAAGTGCTTGAAATTAGTGAAATTTCCCTACTCTTTAAATCTGAATAAGTCTAAAGTCTTCCACTTTTTTCAATAAGTGTATACATGCACTTACAATAAGTAAGAATTTCACTTATTTAGAGTGAAAAGTCACTTATTAAAAAAGTAGAAGACTTTTGACATACAAATAAATGAATATTCACTTATACAGATTTAAAGAGTATATCTAAAAGTTTAAATTTAATTCAAATTATAAGACAAAAATTTAATTATTTGAAAAAATAATAGTTTCTAAAAATTTCACAAAAATAGAAAACTGATTATTACATTCAAAAATTCATTAAAAAATCACAAAATGATTTTTAAATTATTATAAAGATTTGAAACACTTTAAACGTAATATGTAAGTTATGCATAAATAATAAAGAAACAATTTACGACCAATTCGCGGACAAAAAATTAGAAAAACCCTGTATCAAAACTGTAAACGGAGATAAAAGGTAAGTAGGAACCTCCTCAATTTACAAGCCCACTACCTACTACCCCTAATCTCCCCAAGCTGAAAAGAAACAGAATTAGTTACAAAATATAAAAATCGACGTTTCGGCACTCACCCAGTGCCCTCATCAGGAGCTGGAAAAGAGAGAAAAATGATTAGTAGTACTCCGGACAGCTATCCGGAAGTTGCAAGATTAAGGAAGCTCAAAACGACCATCCATAGCTACTGAAAATCCCACCACCAGCACAGATACAGCCCGAGAGACCACCCTCTAAAAGGAACATGCAAAACCCGTACCCAAACCCAACGCCGTCAACACGTGACTTAACCAAATGCTTTCTATTTTTTTCCTTTTTTTTTATTAAATTTTATAATAATTAAAAATTATATTGAATCACGTACCGACATAAAAAACACCCAATTTGATTTTGTATATTTTAATTTATTTTTACCTTTTTTTTTCTTTTTTAATTAAAACCTCAAACTTGAGTCTGTTAATTATTATTATTATTATTATTATTTTTTTTTTTTTAATAAAACCTTAAATCATGTTCAGTTACACTAAGGAAAACAAACATAAGGCAGCTAAAACTTAATTTAATATTTTAAAAATCTAAGTGCATTAAGAATTCAATGTTTGAATGTCAGTTTTAAGGTTGACCGCCTTATCACCTTCATTCTTAATGCAAAGCATTTCTACAAAATGACGCTTCCTTAAGTTAGATTCCCTATGCAAAATTTCCACATTATCCCATTTAAAATAATGATCTTTGGAATTTTTATTATGTTTTGAAATAACATTATGATAATAGGGATTTCTACCAAAATTTTCCTTGTGTTCATTAACTCTTGTCGTTAACAATCTTCCCGTTTCTCCAACATATAATTTTTTGCATTTATTACATTTTAATTTATAAATTACCCGCTTTTATCAAATTTAGATAATGGATCCTTACCCAGAGATATCAGTGAGTCAAATTTGTAAGGAACTCTAAAAATAGAATGAATGTTATATTTACGCAATAAAACCTTTAAAGATTTAGAAACCCTTACAAAATAAGGAAGCACAATTGTATTGGTACTAGAATATTCAGACTCAGTAACACCTCCCTGCAAGGAACGATTACCATCAAAAATTTCTTTTAGCCTACTGTCAAGACGTTTCTCAATAAAAAAGCAAGGATAATGATTTAACCGCAAAATATTTTTAACAATATCAATATTCTGAGAATAGAATCGAACATCAGATAATTTAATTGCTCTATCTACAAGATTCTTGGCTACACGAATCTTGTTTGAATGGGATGTGCCGAAAGAAAATTTAAAATTCTACCTGAGAAGGTCTCCTTTCTATACCAATTAGTTAATATCTGGCCAAAATCATCTCTCAACAATTGCAGATCCAATAAACCAATCCTATTATTACTTTCAATTTCAATAGTAAACTTCAAACATGGATGATAGCCGTTAAAAACATCTAAAATTGCATTAATTTTATCACATAATTGTATCATCCACATATCTAAAATAAAAGGGTATACAGAAATCTAATTGTTTAATGCAGCAGATTCTAAGTCAGCCATTACTATTTAAGCTAAAATTGGAGAAATAACAGATCCCATTGGGGTGCCATATTTTTGTCTATAAAATTTACCATTAAATTTGAAATACGTAGAACACATCAAATATTCCAAGCCCCTGAAAAAATCATCACATTTTAATTTCGTAAAAAATTTAATATCTTCCCATCCATTTTGAATACCAGATAAAACTAGCTCTAAAGGTATATGAGGAAACATGGACACTACATCCAGAGAAACCAAAACATGAGCTTTTGGAATAGGGAATTGTAAAATAATAATATTCTTAAATTCCCAGGAATTTTTAACAACATAAAAAGGTAATTTAATTGAAGATTTTAATATACTATTGAAATTTACTTCCATAAATCTATTCGGTAAATCTATTGTACATACAACAACAACAACAAAATATTTTGCGGTTACATCATTATTTTTGCTTTTTTGTTGAGAAACATGATGACAGTAGGCTAAAATAAATTTTAATGGTAATCTTTCCATGCGGGGACGTGTTACTGAGGCTGAATATTCTACTACCAATACAATTGTGCTTCCTTATTTTGGAAGGGTTTCTGAATCTTTAAAGATTTTATTGCGTAAATATAACATACATACTATTTTTAGAGTTCCTCACAAATTTGACTTATTGGTATCTCTGGGTAAGGATCCATTATTTAAATTTGATAAAAGCGGGTAATTTATAAATTAAAATGTAATAAATGCGAAAAATTATATGTTGGGGAAACGGGTAGATTGTTAATGACAAAAGTTAATGAACACAAGGACAATTTTGGTAGAAATCCCTATTATCATAATGTTATTTCAAAACATAAGAAAAAGTGCAAGGGTCATGATTTTGAATTGGATAATGTAGAAATTTTGCATAGGGAATCTAACTTCAGTAAGCGTCGTTTGTAGAAATGCTTTGCATTAAGAATGAAGGTGAGTAGGCGATCAACCTTAAAACTGACATTCAAACTGTGAATTCATGTCATAATAATACACTTAGATTTTGAAAATATTAAATTGAGTTTTAGTTTTAGCTGCCTTATGTTTGCTTTCCTTAGTGTAACTGCACATGATTTAAGGTTTTATTAAAAAAATAAAAAAAAATAAAAAATAATATTGAAAGTATAATTAATAGTCTCAAGTTATGTGTTACAGTTATGCTTTGACAGAAACATGTAATTTGAGTTTTTAAGTAAAAAATAAAAAGAAAAAAAAGATTGAAAAAAGTATAATTAAAAGACTCAAGTTATGTGATGCTTAGGAAAAAACTCGCAATTTAATTTAAAAAAAAGGAAAAGGTAAAAATATATTAAAATATACAAAATCAAATTGGGTGTTTTTTATGTCGGTACGTGATTCAATATAATTTTTAATTATTATAAAATTTAATAAAAAAAAGCAAAAAAAATAGAAAGCATTTGGTTAAGTCACGTGTTGACGGCGTTGGGTTTGGGTACGGGTTTTGCATGTTCCTTTTTGCAGGTGGTCTCTCGGGCTGTAGCTGTGGTGGTGGTGGGATTTTCGGTAGCTATGGGTGGTTTTTTTGAGCTTCCTCAGTCTTGCAGTTTCCGGATAGCTAGCCGGAGTACTACCAATCATTTTTTTCTCTTCTTCAGCTCCTGATGAGGGCACTGGGTGAGTGCCGAAATGTCGATTTCTTATATTTTGTATATTATTCTGTTTCTTTTCAGCTAGGGGAGATTAGAGGTAATAGGTAGTAAGCTTGTGGATTGAGGAGGTTCCTACATACCTTTCATCTCCCTTTCCAGTTTTGATACAGGGTTTTTCTAATTTTTTCGTCCGCGAATTGGTCGTAAATTGATTCTTTAATATTTGTGTCGGACGGGAAGGTTGTTTTTAATATATAAATAATTTAATGTTACCAATATTTCGAGGTTTTAATAAGTTTTTATAAAGTACAACATGAAAAAAAATAAAAATGTCATACGAGAAAATATAATTGAAAAAAGTGAACATGTTTTTCAATATATTTTGAGGCTTTTGAATGCCTTTTTTATAATTCGTTTCTATTTTAATAATTTTCTTTTTTTATATAATTTAAAACTTTCTTTCACTATTTTAAATAAAAATACCTGAAAAATTAAATTTGTTCAGAAAAATTGTATTTTTTTATCTCAAATTGCTTATTTTTTATTGCGTGAGTAAATTATTAAACTTATTTAATTTATTCTAATTATATTGTAGGTTTGAAAGTAGGGTCAATTCTAATATTAATCAGCTTAATTGGATTACAAAAAATAAGATTGACAGAAATATAATTTTCACTATATTACAGATTTGTGAAGTTCATCTGGCTAGAAATTCATTGAAATCAAGGGTCCCAAAATAGATCACATAGGGGAGAGTCTGGTAGCACCGGCCATCGGATAGCCGCGGCCACTGTTTATTTCATGTATAAAACCGTATTTTTATTATTGAAACAAATTAGAAATGTATAATTTAATTCAACTAATTTTTTTAGTCTAGTGACTTCAGTATTTCATTTCTTTTTTATAAAAAACTACAATTCTGTAAATTTAACTTTAAAGTTTTCAAAAAATTTAAAAAATTAGTGTCGCATTGAACGTCATATAAAAATGATATTATATTTGTAATTTCCGACACTATTGAATTTGTTTTTTCATTGATATCCATAAATTATTCTCTGACAATTATTTAAGATATAATTTGTTGTTACTTTACTGAGTTATACAATTAAAATAAAAAGTTTCTTTTCCTGTGGCCGAGGTTATACCCGATGACCTTTTGAGGGTTAGTATTTTAGACCTTATATTTGTCTTTATGTTTCTCTTAATTAATATGTTTATTTTATTATTGGAAGCACTTGAAGTGTTTACAAATAGTTTGTCTTCACCATGAAACAATTTAATTATTGTTCTTGAAATATTTACACAATTTATTGACCAAAAAGCTTAAGGCTGTTGGAAGGAGAAAATTTGCAGTGGTCTTCAAACACTTTCCCCTCCGCTGGTCGAAAATTTGGACTTATGAATTTTTTTTAAAAAACCCAGACACTTTTTTGAAAAAAAGGCTCTGGCTGACCATAGTATTTGAGATAAGAAATTTTTTAAACCTTTGTTTTACTCGAACCGGTGTTCCTACGAGCGTCAAAATGATCCCCCGTTTTGACATTGACAGATTTTCTGTAGAAGATGGCCGTCCCACGTCACCTGATCATATGGCAGGCCGGAAGTAGCGTCACCGTTACCATGGATTCCGCTCGGGCTATGACAAGATGGACTCCGCACTCTGTTTACAATCTGTCAGTTTTGATGTCGAACGTGGAGATAATTTTCTCGCTCATGGTGAAATTGTGTTTCCCAAATTCCCCATTCCCTGCGAAGTTTGGCAAAAAAGTAATTTTCATGCATAAAAGTGTCTAGTGTTTTATAAAACAAACGGCAACATTCGTGTGAATTTGTAGTGTTTTTATATCTATGTCTCGTTTTCTTCAAAAAGTTTTCACACACTGAGAAAAACAGGAGTCTTTCTTGATTAATAATTCCACTATTACCCCTAATTCATAAAATTCCAGCAAGTTTCTTCAATCTTTTTATTTTTCAATCAAATTCTGGGCAATGTTTTTATCAAGCACTATACTCTGACTTGATTAAATATTGACATTGACACATTTTCTGACCCGTCTGCTACAATCTGTCAGTTTCAATGACAAATTTGAAATTAATTTTTCCACTCATGAAAATGTCTATTCGTGAAAAATTAATTTTCCCTAAATTCCTCATTCCCCAAAATTTGACAAAAAAATAATCATCATATTAAAAAGTGTCCAGTGTTTTGTAAATCGAGACACTTTTATGGAAAAAATATTTTTATTGCCAAAGTTTTTGAGATAAGGAAATTTTTCAATGTTTCTTTTATGCGAACAGATGATCCCACGAGCTTCAAATTTATCTCCCGTTTCGACATTCACAGATTTTTGTATCGTCTGCAACATAAACATTAACATAACATAAAATGTCTATTCCTATTAAATAAATTTTTTCCAAATTCCTAATTTCCCAAACCTTGAGAAAATCATAATCATACTTTCAAGAACGATTCTACTATTAGAGTTTTATGCAACAAACGTCAAAGAACTTGTGTTATTTATAAGTCAGGTTGCATTCGAAAAGTTTTCCCTGACAGAGAAAAGCAGGTTTTTTTTCTTTTTTATCTTTTTCATTCTTACTCTTATTTGTAAAATTCCAAAAAGTTTCTATTTCTCTTTTTTCGAATAAAATTCTCGGCAATGTTTTTATCCAGCAGTCCCCTGACTTATCTACCTTATTCCACGGCAAGCCAAACATTTACCATATATTTCACTATTTTTTCTTCCTTAATCCGTCTTAATCCGTCTTATTAATCTTAATTTGTCCGGAAAAAATCTCTGTATTGCCAAACTTTGTGCAATAACAAATTTTTCTACATGTTTCTTTTCTACGAAGAGATTAGAGTTCCGAAGAAGTAATATTACCTGGAGAACGGTAATGAGAACGAGAATATAACCGGGAATATAACCGACCAAAATTCTAATAGAGAATTTATAAGAATTTAAGTTTTTTATTTATTTATCAAATTAAGTCAAATTTTCTCAATCAAAATATGAAAATAGAATCTATAGTGTCATTCTTATTAATAATGATTAGAATTTCAATGTTAATAGTAATATGTATTTTAATTACTTTCTCTTTGACAATAAAACAGTTTCATTATTTATTGCAAATTTCATATTATTTATGGCAAAATGAAATTCACTCTTTTAATTCACCATTATTATTTTTATTCTGAAATTATTATCTTCAATTGAAATATGGAAAAACCATGATACGTTGAAAAAAATTAATGAAATTTAAAATAAATAATTGAAAAAATTGCAGAATTTTTAAAAAAAATTTAAAATATCCGTTTGCCTGTTTCAACGTTTGTATGGTCCCCATAATGGTCTATTTTTGACTGCGGGATATATTATAAAATCATTGTAAATAAATGAATAAATACAATTTTTAAAAATTGAAATTTGAGAAAATTAATTGAAAATTTGAGAAATTAATTGAAAAAAATAAGAATAATTAAAAATTGAAGAAAATAATTGGAACTTAAGATATAATCAGTAAAAATGTTTGGAAATTATGAAAATAAATGAAAATAATTAAAAATTAATGAAAATAATTGAGATTTGAAAAATATTTATAAATCTTAAAAAATAATTTTATAAAATGAGAATAATAATTAAGAATTTAGGGAAATAATTGTAAAATGACAAAAGTAAATTAAAATTGAAAAAAATAATCGAAATTATTTATTTATTTATTTATTTATTTATTTACGGGCAAAAGTCCATTACAATATAAAATTAAAAAGTTTATCTCACGTAACAATAAAAATGAAACTTGATACAACAGTAATAATCAATATTTATAATTAATCAGTCAATTAATTGGCCGCATTCATTCATACAGCATGAAATTATGATGAAAATTAATTTAAAATTTTAAAAACTAATTGAAATATGATGAAAATAATTAAAATTTCTGATAAATTATTGAAATTTTTGAAAATTATGCAAAAAGAATGAAAATAATTAGAAATGGGAGAAAATAATAGAAAAATTACGTAATTTATTTTTAAGCGAAAGAAAATAATTGAAAATCGTTTAAAAAATTGAAAATTGAAGACAATAATCTAAATTTGGAATAATAACTGAAAATTTAGAAAATTAATTGAAAAATAATTAAAATAATTAAAAGGTGGGGAAAATAATTAAAAATTGATTATAAAATTTTAAAGTTAAGAAAATAATTGAATTATGAAATAAAATGATGATAGATTGAAAAAATAATTTAAATTTAAAATAAATAATTTAAAAAAAACTGCAGTATTTTCATTTAAATAAACAATAATAATTAAATTTTGAGGAAAATACTTGAAAATCTGAGAAATAAATAAAAAAAAATGAGAATAAATTAATAAATGATTAAAAGAATTAAAGAAAGCTATATACTTTATTTACTCTCCCTTTAACGGGTTCGAGGGCTCCACTTCCTTTACATTTTTGTTACAATATATTTCTTATAACTACCTTTTTACAATCTTAATCTACTTAAATCTAAACGCCATCTTAACTTATTTTAACCTATTATTCGCCATGTGCCTGGGCTTCCATTTCCCGTTCCTTTTGACAAATCTGTCTTTATCCCTTTTATCGACCACCCTTTTACCTTTTACTATACTCTCTCACTCACTCCTTACTATCCACTCTTTTTCTCTCTTCTCCATTTATTCCGCATTCGTTATTAACCCCCACACTTTCTTCCATTCCTAACATACCCATGCACTCCATACCTACACACAATCACACTTTTATAACCTCTCCTGTCTCTTCCCTCACTTTCCATCTTATTCCATCCACCCAGACACAATCTTTCCCCATCCTTACCTCACCCCCTTTTCTTCTTTCTGTCCACGCTTTCTCTTCCAAGAACCACCTTATCCTTCTCTCTCTCCATGTTCTATCTTCATCTATCCTCTTGCCACTCCCTCTCAACCTTCCCCTTAATTTCATGACTTCATATTTGTCCTCCTCATCTTCCAACTCCACTATCCACAATTTTATTGTCCCCTGATCTACTCCTCTAATTCCCGTAACCTTTTCAATTTTTACATTGGCTCCAATTCCTGTAAGTAATCTTTCTACTTCCTCTTTTCCATCTATATAACCTACTTCCAACCTCTAATCACGATGTTCTGCTTTCTTTTTTCACTCTCGAGCAACTCAACCTGACTCGCTAACTCTTTCATTTTCCTTTCCAAATTATCATCCCTTACTTCTCCATTCTCTCTACTTCCTTCCTTTTCCCCTATCTCTACAATCTCCAATCCACCCTTCTCATTCTTCCCATCTCCCTCACTCCAATCCGATATTTCTTTCTCTAACTTGTTCATTCTGAGGCGCATGCATATTCCTTAAATCTCATTTAGCCTAAATCCCATTAAGCCTAAAATCAAAAAGCCTAAAATGCATTCAGCCAAAATTCCATTTGACCTAAATTGCATTTAACCTAAATTTCAATTAACCTAATTCGCGTTTAACCTAAATTCCATTAAACCTAAATTTCATTTTACCTAAATCCCATTCAATCTAAATTCCATTTAACCTAAATCTCATTTAACCTAAATCTCATTTTACCGAAATTCCATTTAACCTAAATTCCATTTTACCTAAATTCCATTTAACCTAAATCCCATTTAACCTAAATCCCATTTAACCTAAATTCCGTTTAACCTAAATCTCATTTAACCTAAATTCCATTTAACCTAAATCCCATTTAACCTAAAACACATTTAGTATAAATTCCTTTTAACCCAAAATGCATTTAGCCTAAAGCTCACTTCACCTAAATCCCATTTAACCTAAATCTCATTCAACCTAAATTCCACTTAACCTAAATCCCATTTAACCTAAAACGCATTTAGTCTAAATTCCATTTAACCTAAAATGCATTCAGCCTAAATCCCATTTCACATAAATTCCGTTTAACCTAAATCTCATTTAACCTTAATCTCATTTAACCTAAATTCCACTTAACCTAAATCCCATTTAACCTAAAACGCATTTATTCTAAATTCCATTTAACCTAAAATGCATTCAGCCTAAATCTCACTTCACCTAAATCTCATTTAACCTAAATCTCATTTAACATAAATTCCACTTAACCTAAATCCCATTTAACCTAAATTCCATTTAACCTAAATCCCATTTAACCTAAATTCCATTTAACCTAAAACGCATTTAGCCTAAATCTCACTTCACCTAAATCCCATTTAACCTAAATCTCATTTAACCTAAATTCCATTTAACCTAAATCCCATTTAACCTAAAACGCATTTAGTCTAAATTCCATTTAACCTAAAATGCATTCAGCCTAAATCTCAGTTCACCTAAATCCCATTTAACCTAAATCTCATTTAACCTAAATTCCACTTAATCTAAATCCCATTTAACCTAAAACGCATTTAGTCTAAATTCCATTTAATTTAAAACGCATTGAGCCTAAATCTCACTTCATCTAAATCCCATTTAACCTTAAACTTTACTTGATTCAACTGTATTTAGCCTTAAATTAAAAAAAATTTTAGGTTCAATGGGATTTAGGTGAAATGAGATTTAGGCTCAATGCGTTTTAGGTTAAATGGAATTTAGGTTAAATGGAATTTAGACTAAATGCGTTTTAGGTTAAATGGGATTTAGATTAAGTGGAATTTAGGTTAAATGAGATTTAGGTTAAATGGGATTTAGGTGAAGTGAGATTTAGGCTGAATGCATTTTAGGTTAAATGGAATTTAGACTAAATGCGTTTTAGGTTAAATGGGATTTAGGTTAAATGGAATTTAGGTTAAATGAGATTTAGGTTCAATGGGATTTAGGTGAAATGAGATTTAGGCTCAATGCGTTTTAGGTTAAATGGAATTTAGGTTAAATGGAATTTAGACTAAATGCGTTTTAGGTTAAATGGGATTTAGATTGAGTGGAATTTAGGTTAAATGAGATTTAGGTTAAATGGGATTTAGGTGAAGTGAGATTTAGGCTGAATGCATTTTAGGTTAAATGGAATTTAGACTAAATGCGTTTTAGGTTAAATGGGATTTAGGTTAAATGAAATTTATGTTAAATGAGATTTACGTTAAATGGGATTTAGGTGAAGTGAGATTTAGGATGAATGCATTTTCGGTTAAATGGAATTTAGAATAAATGCGTTTTAGGTTAAATGGGATTTAGGTTAAGTGAAATTTAGGTTAAATGAGATTTAGTTTAAATGAGATTTAGGTTAAACGGAATTTATGTTAAATGGGATTTAGGCTGAATGCATTTTAGGTTAAATGGAATTTAGACTAAATGCGTTTTAGGTTAAATGGGATTTAGGTTAAGTGGAATTTAGGTTAAATGAGATTTAGGTTAAATGGGATTTAGGTGAAGTGAGCTTTAGGCTGAATGCATTTTGGGTTAAAAGGAATTTATACTAAATGTGTTTTAGGTTAAATGGGATTTAGGTTAAATGGAATTTATGTTAAATGAGATTTAGGTTAAACGAAATTTAGGTTAAATGTGATTTAGGTTAAATGGGATTTAGGTTAAATGGAATTTAGGTTAAATGGAATTTAGGTTAAATGGAATTTCGGTAAAATGTGATTTAGGTTAAATGAGATTTAGGTTAAATGGAATTTAGATTGAATGGGATTTAGGTAAAATGAAATTTAGGTTTAATGGAATTTAGGTTAAACGCGATTTAGGTTAAATGAAATTTAGGTTAAATGGAATTTTGGCTGAATGCATTTTAGGCTTTTTGATTTTAGGCTTAATGGGATTTAGGCTAAATGAGATTTAAGGAATATTCTTGCGCCTCTTCATTCTCTTCCACATATTTTCTTTTTCCATTTTCCAATTTTCCTCCCACTTTTTTAAATTCCTTTCCATCCCTTCTATCTCCTTTTTTATTACCTCCGTCTACTTATCTCTTTTTTCTTCTATGTCCCTATCAATCTCTATTCTGTCCCACACCTCTATCCATTCTTTATCGAACCTTGTTACCAACAACTTGACAAACTTAAGTAAGTCGATGCAGTCCTGACACTTCATAATTTCCCCGTCTTTTCCCTTTCTTATTTCGCCTAAAATATTTCGTATCTCCGATATTTTCCCGCTTATACTACTGGATTCAAATTTCGCCATTCTAGATCCCTACCTTACCTACAGTTCATTCGCTCTCCTCGTCATTCACTCCACCTCTCTCACTCACACCCCACTCTTTCCACCTAACCTCACAAATTCACGCTTTCCTTTTACCTTCTTTATCTTTCCCATTCACACTATTTTCTACTTACATTCTTTTCCAACCATTCACCTTACTTTGCACATCACTTTTCACTTACACCACTACCCACCCTTAACTAATAATAACCAAATTTTCCAAAAAACAATTTACCCTTCACAAACGCGTGCACTACTGTACGGTACCGGAAACGGAAGCCAATTAAAGAAAGCTAAAAATAATTAAAATTTAAGAAAATTAATGAAAAAATTGGAACATTATGAAAAAAAATGAAAATAATTAAATTTTGAGAAAAATGATTAAGAAACTTAAAAAATAAATTTACAAAATATGAATAGTAATTACAAATTGAAGGAAATAATTGATATATGATGAAAGTAATTAAAAATTTAGAAAATTAATTCTGATAAATAATGAAAATGATAAAAAATTGAAGATAATAATTTCAGAATAAAAATAATAATGGTGAATTAAAAGAGTGAATTTCATTTTGCCATAAATAATATGAAATTTGCAATAAATAATGAAACTGTTTTATTGTCAAAGAGAAAGTAATTAAAATACATATTACTATTAACATTGAAATTCTAATCATTATTAATAAGAATGACACTATAGATTCTATTTTCATATTTTGATTGAGAAAATTTGACTTAATTTGATAAATAAATAAAAAACTTAAATTCTTATAAATTCTCTATTAGAATTTTGGTCGGTTATATTCCCGGTTATATTCTCGTTCTCATTACCGTTCTCCAGGTAATATTACTTCTTCGGAACTCTAATCTCTTCGTAGAAAAGAAACATGTAGAAAAATTTGTTATTGCACAAAGTTTGGCAATACAGAGATTTTTTCCGGACAAATTAAGATTAATAAGACGGATTAAGACGGATTAAGGAAGAAAAAATAGTGAAATATATGGTAAATGTTTGGCTTGCCGTGGAATAAGGTAGATAAGTCAGGGGACTGCTGGATAAAAACATTGCCGAGAATTTTATTCGAAAAAAGAAAAATAGAAACTTGTTGGAATTTTTAAAATAAGAGGAAGAATGAAAAAGATAAAAAAGAAAAAAAAACCCTGCTTTTCTCTGCTAGGGAAAACTTTTCGAATGCAACCTGACTTATAAATAACACAAGTTCTTTGACGTTTGTTGCATAAAACTCTAATAGAATCGTTCTTGAAAGTATGATTATGAGTTTCTCAAGGTTTGGGAAATTAGGAATTTGGAAAAAATTAATATAATATAAAACATACACATTCGTGGATGAAAAAATGAATTTGAAGTTTGATTTTTGTATGTAGCATGCGCCACCTGTGCCTGTAGGCGTGAAGCTCCTGTCTGGCGAGATTTTGAACAAAAACTCTGTAAATGTCAAAACGGGGGATCAATTTTATGCTAGTAGAAGAATCTCTTCGTTGAAAAGAAATATGTAGAAAAATTCGTTATTGCACAAAGTTTGGCAACACAGAGATTTTTTTCCGGACAAATCTCTTGATTAAAAAAGAAAAAATTGTGAAATATGTGGCAAATGTTTGGCTTGCCGTGGAATAAGGTTGATAAGTCAGGGGACTGCTGGATACAAAAACATTGCCGAGAATTTTATTCGAAAAAAGAGAAATAGAAACTTTTTGGAATTTTACAAATAAGAGTAAGAATGAAAAAGATAAAAAAGAAAAAAAACCTGCTTTTCTCTGTCAGGGAAAACTTTTCGAATGCAACCTGACTTATAAATAACACAAGTTCTTTGACGTTTGTTGCATAAAACTCTAATAGTAGAATCGTTCTTGAAAGTATGATTATGATTTTCTCAAGGTTTGGGAAATTAGGAATTTGGAAAAAATTTATTTAATAGGAATAGACATTTTATGTTATGTTAATGTTTATGTTGCAGACGATACAAAAAATCTGTGAATGTCGAAACGGGAGATAAATTTGAAGCTCGTGGGATCATCTGTTCGCATAAAAGAAACATTGAAAAATTTCCTTATCTCAAAAACTTTGGCAATAAAAATATTTTTTCCATAAAAGTGTCTCGATTTACAAAACACTGGACACTTTTTAATATGATGATTATTTTTTTGTTAAATTTTGGGGAATGAGGAATTTAGGGAAAATTAATTTTTCACGAATAGACATTTTCATGAGTGGAAAAATTAATTTCAAATTTGTCATTGAAACTGACAGATTGTAGCAGACGGGTCAGAAAATGTGTCAATGTCAATATTTAATCAAGTCAGAGTATAGTGCTTGATAAAAACATTGCCCAGAATTTGATTGAAAAATAAAAAGATTGAAGAAACTTGCTGGAATTTTATGAATTAGGGGTAATAGTGGAATTATTAATCAAGAAAGACTCCTGTTTTTCTCAGTGTGTGAAAACTTTTTGAAGAAAACGAGACATAGATATAAAAACACTACAAATTCACACGAATGTTGCCGTTTGTTTTATAAAACACTAGACACTTTTATGCATGAAAATTACTTTTTTGCCAAACTTCGCAGGGAATGTGGAATTTGGGAAACACAATTTCACCATGAGCGAGAAAATTATCTCCACGTTTGACATCAAAACTGACAGATTGTAAACAGAGTGCGGAGTCCATCTTGTCATAGCCCGAGCGGAATCCATGGTAACGGTGACGCTACTTCCGGCCTGCCATATGATCAGGTGACGTGGGACGGCCATCTTCTACAGAAAATCTGTCAATGTCAAAACGGGGGATCGTTTTGACGCTCGTAGGAACACCGGTTCGAGTAAAACAAAGGTTTAAAAAATTTCTTATCTCAAATACTATGGTCAGCCAGAGCCATTTTTTCAAAAAAGTGTCTGGGTTTTTTAAAAAAAATTCATAAGTCCAAATTTTCGACCAGCGGAGGGGAAAGTGTTTGAAGACCACTGCAAATTTTTTCCTGCCAACAGCCTTAAGGGGCCGTAGTAAAGATTATTTTTTATAAGAATTTAATTTGTGCCAAATTTTGGTTGTTCCTCTTCAAAAAATTTAAAAAACAGTTTCTCTTGATATTTTTGTCTAAGTATTTCACTAAATTTCTCTAAAAAATTTTTCCTTGTTTCGTCGAAATTTGAATAAGAGCATGTGACGGATTATGACGTCACTGTTATAAGCAAAAATTTTCCGTAACCTGAATTTCTTAAAAATTTCCGGATCACTTTAACAAAATTTTAATCTTTCTATACGTCCAGTTTTTATCTTTGATGTACTAAATTACCATCAATTTTTTGAGTCATTAGATACCCTAAGTTTAAAAAGATTTTTGTGAAAAATAGGGGACTTTTAGTTAAAATAAGGGACGACTATAAAGCCTGCATTTATGACTGTGGGGAAGATTGTTAAATAAATATTTAATCTCGTAACCTTATGGTCGGTTTTCTTTATAAAAAAAAACACACACACACAGAAATTACGTATTTTAATCAGATTCACAACTTTGTCGAAAGCAATTTTAGATATTTTTTATATAAAGAGATAAATTTAAAGAACCTAATGTTTAATGGTTTTATACATCTGAATATTTTAAAATTATTTATTTTTTGTTTATTTAAAAAGTCAAAGTTTCTAGAGCTAATAAGTTTTAATTATAATTAATTATAGTAACATATTTATTTACCCTAAATTATTAATGTTTTGTTTTCTTAACGTTTTCTATTTTTATTTGAACACAAAAATAAATGTTAATTTGTAATTGTTTTATATCTACCCTTAGTTAACAAGAATAATATACCGTCAAGTGGAGCTATTTTTTGCACAAAACCACTCTTTTTCCACTCTATGCTTTATTAAAATTCAGAATTTGAAAAAATAAAGAATTTATCTATTCAGTTATGTTGTAGACATCCTTCTAAAGGTCTCCTATGAGTTAGCCGTCAAGAAAAAATTTTTTGTCAAATTATAAAAATTCAAAGCAGTGCACAAAATAAACCCTATGGTGGGGCTATTTTGTGCATCAAAGTTTGCTTATTTATAAAGTTGTGTATAAAATTTTTTTGAACGTTTTTGCGGTATGAAGTATTATTTCTAAATATTCTAGAGTACAATAAAGAAAAACGAAGCCAGACATATTTTTTTTCGAGGAATGGTTTAACTAATTTGAAAGTAATGCACTAAAATTTTACAAAAATGTAGATTTACAAAAAAAGTTTTTTCTTTAAGAAAAAATTACACATATTACACATAAATTACAATTAGACTTCTATTACACTTCTTGAGTTATTTCAAGAAAAAAAGTTTCAAAATTAACTTAAAAAGCATGTAATTATTAATGTTACTTTTTTGAGGTTTTTATGGCACCACGTGTAAAATTACAATTCCATGCTTATTTCTCGTCTTTTATAACAAAAATAAGACAAAAATGTTTCAAAACGAAATTCTATGGTAATTTTTACTAACTACAAAACAAAATTATTGAAAAGAACTTGATTTTAAAGAATGCACAAAATATCCCACCAAATCCTGGTTTTTTAGTTTTTTACACTTTTTTCTTAAAATATGCAACAAAAAGTAAGCGCATCACGTATACATCACAACTAAATTGTCAACAAGTGTTATTAATACCTTAAGAAACACTTTTAAACTTCCGGAGATCTGAGCTTTATTTACACGACTTTACGATTTTTTTTCTGATTTCTGATAAAGAACTAAGTAAATTCATTTAGTGCTCTCTGTAGTCTAGATATTAGAACATATTTATACCAAGTTGCTGTCTTAAGCAACTGAATATAAAGATTTTATGAATTAAAAACCTCGAGTTCACAAAATGGCCCCACAGCGCACAAAATAGCCCCACCTGACGGTAAAATAAAAGTAATGTATAACATTTAAAAAAATGTATCAAGAGGATCAAAAGAGGATCAAAAGAGAATCAAGTGAGTCAAAAATATTAAAGAATTGCAGAGAGGATCAAATGAGCATCAAGAGGATTAAAAGAGCATGGGAAATATCAAGAAAATTATTGAGAAGATCAAAAGAGAAAAAGAGGGACCAACAGAGCATCAAGAGGATCAAGAGAGCATCGAAATTTCGACTCGGAAGACCTTTTTCGAATTATAGTTGAAAATAATTCTTAAAATAAAACTGCCATTTTAAATCACTACAATGTAAAATTTCAATTCTAGAATGTAATTATGTTCACTTAACCCATTCACGCCCAAGAGGACACAAATTTTATCCAAATTTTAAGTCTATTTCTTGTCAATAAAAAAATTTCTAAAAATTAATAACAAACCATTTTTAACGTAAAAGATATTGCTCTGAGTACGAATCTGAAGTCATTTTGCAAAAATCTAAAATGGTGAATCCAATATGGGAGACGAAAATTCAATTTTTTATTTAATTTTCACGAACCTTGATACACAGGAATTTTTTAATTGTCTTATAACGAATCTGTAGTCATATTTCAAAAATTCAAGATGGCGGATTCAAAATGGCGGTAAAAAAATTTAATTTAATTTAATGAAACTTGGTAAATAGGGGTTTTTGGGGTCTCCGATTGCGAATCTAAAGTAATTTTTCAAAAATTCAAAGTGGCGGATCCAATATGGCAGTTAAAAATAAGAAATTTCAATTTCATCTCATAAAACTTATATATAGGGGTTTTTGGGGTCCCCGATTGCGAATCTGAAGTCAAAGTTTTAAAAATTCAAATTATCATTATGTTCGGTTATTACATCTGATTATTTTTAGGTACTGAATAAATAATTTCCACCTGTTACTCAGGCAGTAAAAAAAATTAAAGTTTAAGGAAGTAAGTGAAATTCATATGGGATGAAAATGTCCGCTATATTTAGTCAAGCATCTTGAATTTTAAAAAACATCCTTCGGTACTTAAAAGTAAATTTTTTTAAGTTAATTTTAAACATATGTATACTAATTTTGGAGCACAGGTTCGTCCGGTTGACCAAAAACGCCTCTTATGTACCAAGTTTCATGAAATTAAATTGAAATTTTTCACTTTCGACCGCCATATTGGATTCGCTATTTTGAATATTTAAAAAATGATTTCAGATTCGCACTCGGAGACCCAAAAACCCCTATATACCAAAATTTTTGAAATTAAATTGCAATTTTTTATTTTTGACCGCCATATTGGATGCACCATTTTGAATGTTTGAAAAATGACCATATTCCTTATCAGAGATCCCAAAAACCTCTTATACCAGGTTTCATGAAATTAAATTGAAATTTTTCATTTTCGACAACCATATTGGATCCGACATTTAAAATTTTTAAAAACTGACTTCAGATTCGCAATCGAAGACCCTAAAAACCCCTAAATACCAAGTTTCATGAAATGAAATGAAATTTTTTTGACCGCCATTTTGAATCCGCCATCTTGAATTTTTGAAAAATGACTTCAGATTCGTACTCAGGGACCCCAAAAACCCACGGGTATCAAGTTTTATCAAATTCGGCTTATTTTTAAAGATTTGGTACACTAGGCTAATATTTTACAAAAAAAAAGTCACTTCAGTCGCCATATTGGAGCCGCCATCTTGTATTTTCGTAAATGTGACCTGGTAAGTTAAAAGGGACCTTACGCCCAAAATCAAATTTTCGAGAAAAACGTTCCTAAAGTTAACAAATCAATATTGATACTCTTGCACGTTGATATGGCTTGAAAATCGTTACTCGGTGGTTTTTGGGGTTGCTGATTACGAATCTGATATCAGATTTTCAAATTTCAAAATGGCGGATCCAATATGGCTCCAAAAAATGTAAGTATCAATTAAAATCGCTTGAAACATTTTGCAAGCTTATCAGATTTACTCGATACATGTTGCCCGGTTGTTTTTTTAAACTCTGATTACGAATCTGTTATCAGATTTTTAAAATTTAAAATGGCGGATCCAATATGGTGGACAAAATTAAAAAATTGTTTAAATTTGCCTGAAATTCATTACTCGGAGGTTTTTAGGTTTGCTGATTACGAATCTGGCATCAGATTTCTTAAATTCAAAATGGCAGATCCAATATGATGGACAAAAATTTTAAAATTGTTTGAATTTGCCTGAAATTCATTATTCGGGGGTTTTTAGGGCTGTTGATTAAGAATATGGCAATCAGTCAGCTGAGAGACTAATTGGATGCTGGCTGAATCCTGGCAGGAAATTGGCGATCAGCCAGCTGAGAGATCGGCAAGATGTTGGGTGAGTCCTGGCGAGGTCCTGAGAACCAATCAGCTGAGACGTCGCTGTGATGTTGGCCAAACACTGGCAAGAAACTGGCAACCAACCAGCTGAGTAGTAGAAGCGATGTTGGTTGAATGTTGGCAGGATACTGGCAACCAGTACTGGGCGAACGTTGGCAGGAAGTTGTCTTGTATTCAAATTTGATTAAAAGATGCGAAGATTTTGAAGAATACAATTCATTGAAATAAGATTCGTAGAAAATTGACAACTAGTCAATTGAGATGGTTGATGAACAGAGTTTCTGGTCTTGAATTATACTTGTACGAAGAGTTGACAACTGATACGAAGATTTTGACAATTAGAGTTTCGGGGTTTGAATTAGACTTGGCAGGTCACTTGTAGAGATTGACGATATTTACAGGTCCCGGGGTTGAATTCAGACTTGGTGTTAAGATTTTGACAATCAGAGTTTCGGGGTTTGAATTAGACTTGGCAGGTCACTTGTAGAGATTGACGATATTTACAGGTCCCGGGGTTGAATTCAGACTTGGTGTTAGGATTTTGACAATCAGAGTTTCGGGGTTTGAATTAGACTGACTTGTTCTGCTGGTCCCTGGAGCTTTTATTTAGAAAAGTAATCGATGGTGTTTTCCTTCTCCCAGTGGGTGGCAGGAACCACTTAGCACATTTAATTTAGGGTAATATGCATGTTTCTCGAGCATCATTTCTCCCCTATTAACGTTCCGATTGATTTTGTCTTTAAACAAGAGGGTTACTTCGGTCGATAGCCAAAACGTTACTTATTTAAACATTGATTTTTATAATAATACAATTTCATTTTGAAAAAATTATAAAATATGTTACTTGACGTAACACAAGCAAGAAGTCAGTTAGTGAATAAAAATAGTAAAATTTTAAGTAGTTTAAATTTAATGAAAATATTTTTGCATACAAATGAACATAAATGTACAGGGGTCCAACCAGACCCAGGTGTCGGTCCAAAGGGTACAAAATAGGTGTCAGACGGAGGGTTAAACAAATTTTTATAAACAAATGGAAGAAAAATAAAAAAAACAGGGCTGCTACTGATTTATCACTTTAATTTAAATCATCGCATCATCATTCATTATAAGATTACAATATTCAATAAATAAATGTCTATTTCTTTGTAAACTTAATTATTCTTTCCTAAACATTTTTGATTGTCAACAATTTTTTAAAATTGATTTTAGAAGTGTTTTAAGACTATTATTATTAAAATATTTTTGGTTTAATTTTCCTAAACTTCTTATTGTTGAAAGATTTTTACATTTCTTCTTTAGACTTCTTTTTATATATTTAAATTTAAAAAAAAAATTTTGCTACTTTTTAATTTTGCTAAATGAATTAATAAATGACATTTTTGATATTTCTAAAAGAAATCAATGATTTTCCCCAACGGTCGGGGAAACTCTGGGCAATGTTTGGCCGACCTCTAAAATTAAAGTCCCCCAAACTATGTTTTATGGAGTTTTGCCGACGGTCGGGGAAACTCTGGGCAAGGTTGGGCCGACCTCTAAAATTAAGGTCCCCCAAATTATGTTTTACGGAGTTTTGCCAACGGTCGGGGAAACTCTGGGTAAGGTTAGGCCGACCTCTAAATTTAGAGTCTTTTAAACTGTATTTTACAAAGTTTCCCCAACGGTCGGGGAAAGTCTGGGCAAGGTTGGGCCGACCTCTAAAATTAAAGTTTTTTAAACTGTGTTTTATAAAGTTTGCCCAACGGTCGGGGAAACTGTGGGCAAGGTTTGGCCGACCTCTAAAATTAAAGTCCCCCAAACTATGTTTTATGGAGTTTTGCCGACGCACAGTGGTCTGAAACCCGATTCTAGCTGGACAAAACTATTTACTCAAAAACGCCTTGATGCAAATTTACTCCACCTTGTTTCTAGCAGTTTTTGAGGTCGCTGATTACAAATCTTAAGTCAGATTTTAAAAATTCAAAATGGCGGATCCAATATGGCGGATCAAAAACTGAATAAATTATTGTATATCAATAAAGTATGGTATTTAAAGGTTTCTGGGGTTGCTGATTACGAATCTGAAGTCAGATTTAAAAAATTGAAAATGGCGGATCCAATATGGCCGACCTAAAATTAAAAAAATTAGTTTAGTTTAATATAACACGGCGTTTAAGAGTTTTTAAGGTGGCCGATTACGGATCTGAAGTCAAATTTTAAAAATTCAAAATGGCGGATTCAATATGGCGGATCAAAAAATGAAGAAATTAATGTATATCAATAAAACATGGTATTTAAAGGTTTCTGGGGTTACTGATTACGAATTTGTTATTAGATTTTAAAAATTCAAAATGGCGGATCCAATATGGCCAATCTAAAATTTAAAAATTTAGTTTACTTTAATATAAAATGGCGTTTAAGGGTTTTTAAGGTCGCGGATTTCGAATCTGAAGTCAGATTTCAAAAATTCAAAATGGTGGATCCAATATGGCGAATCAAAAAATGAAGAAATTAATGTATATCAATAAAACATGGTATTTAAAGGTTTTTGGGGTTGCTGATTACGAATTTGTTATTCGATTTTAAAAATTCAAAATGGCGGATCCAATATGGCCGATCTAAAATTTAAAAATTTAGTTTACTTTAATATAAAATGGCGTTTAAGGGTTTTCAAGGTCGCGGATTACGAATCTGAAGTCAGATTTCAAAAGTTCAAAATGGCGGGTCTAATATGGTCAACCTAAAAAAAAAAAATTAGTTTATTTAAATATAACATGGCATTAATGGGTTTTCAGGGTCACGGATTATCTGAAGTCAATATCAGACATACGGTTCCTGAATCAGCTCGCGCATGATATGGGGGAGGTAGAGGGGGTAAAACTGACTAAAAATTACTTTAGGACCATGTCTGTCCGCTGATTGGTTTAGAAGTTATAAACGTTGTTACTTTTCACCTCTGTTACTTTCCTCCTCGGTCTCCCCTACAATAATAGTTGAGAACTTAAAGGGACGATATTTTTATGCTTTAACTTAATCTCTTTTCTTGTTCTACATAAAAATATGGATTAAAAAATCTTTTTTAAGAAAAAAATCGTGTTTTTTGTTAAATAAGTTTTTACAACTTTTAACATATTTGTTATAAACCAATTTTGATAACAGAATCTGAAAGAGCGATAAATTTTACGTTAAAAATAGTTTGTTTTAAATTTTTAGAAATTTTTTTTATTGTCAAGAAATAGCCTTAAAATTTTGATAAAATTTGTGTCCTCTTGGGCGTTAATGGGTTAAGTAGGGTACACGAAAAAAATTAGTTCTAGAATAATTCTTGAATTAGTTCAAAAACTCAGGATACGAAAATAATTCGGCGATATGTCTAAAAATTTCAATAATCTTTCTGAAATTTTTCAAGTATTTCTAAAAAGATCTTCAAGAATTCTTAATAGCTGCCCGACTGGAAGATTGCTTTCGCGGTGATCTAAAAGTTCTGGAACTGAAATAGAAGGCGCAGTACACTGACCAGGCCCCCATATAGCGCTTAGTTCACTCAAGTATGATTTATGCGTACAATATTACAATCGCGTGTTAGCTCAGTTGGACAAAGCGAAGAGATGTAGTCTCAAGGAACTGAGTTTGAGTACTCGTGGGTGAAAATTTTTTTCAAATTAAAAAAATTTTCTCTTCTTAAACGAGTTCCGTAATTCTTGTTCTAAATTTCGGAAGTCTTCTTGAAATTCATTATAAGTCTTCTAGAAAAACTCTTAGGTATATCTCAAAGAATTGATAATAAGAACTCCCTAAAAATTCTCGTATCCTAAGTTCCTGTACTAATTCAAGAATTATTCTACAACTAATTTTTTCCGTGTAATGTTACCATGAGTGAACCGCTTAAGCTTTTTTTCGAATAAATTCTTTATGAAAGTAAATTAAATGTACTTCTCTATTCCAAGCTTTAGTTTAGATCCCTAGATAAGAGTTTATGCCATGAGAGCTTTGATTTTGTTATTTAGAAAAAATATGCGTTTTTTTTTAGGAATGGAAAAAATGTAACCTTGAGTTGACCACTCTTGAAAAATTGCAAGAAAAGGTCAGAAAATCAATAAGAACTCAAGAAATGAACAAAGTTATTTAAAATTATTAATTTCTTTCAGTAAATTATCCAGTTTTAACTCCCTGTTATTATATACAGTTTTTGACAATACCTTTTTCGAAATCACAAAAAATATTAATAAATAACATGAAATATAGTTAAAAACAAGTTTATTTTCAATTTATATCCATAAAAATGATAAATTAAAAAAATTAGACGGTTTACTCAAGATTATAAACAATGGTCCACTCAAGGTAACATGTGACTTTTTAAGGAAGCCACAAACTTTTTTCTTTCGAGGCAAAATTATCACTTAATTAAACTTAGAAAATTAATTTCAATGTGTAAACTAGCATAAAAAAATAAATTACACTTTAGAACTCGAGTTCAACACTATATTTACACTTCAGAATCACTTCATTAATAGTAACGGCGACTTTTTTGGCAGTTTGTTTTTTAAAAAATTCGTTTTGTCAAACAGTAACGTATTTGTTCATCGCAAAACATAATTTCTTTTAGTTTCCGGGTGCGGCGCTGCTGTTCGAACTATTTATTGCACGTCTTCACTGTCAGATCACTAAAAACTTTTAGGCGGTCCACTCAAGGTGACATTATCCTACATATAAGATTTCACTTTGTAATAGGTTTTACAATTTACAATAATGTCAAGATATTCTCAAACACGTTTAATGTAAAATTTACTGCACAACTTTTCTCAGTGTGTGTATGTTAATATTATATTTAGCTCCATATCTAGGAAACTATAAGTTAGAACAATGTTCTCCTACAAAACTAGAAGTCTATCAGGAGACAAATTATTATATACGTTTGAACCCCATCTATAAATTGCAACTATATTTTTCACATTTAAAAATTTCCAAAAAATCATTTTTTTCTGAATTCTATTATTATTTTTTTTAAGTTAAAATATAAGTGGGAAAGAAACGACGTTGCTGGACAAAAGTCTGATAACAATTCAAATCTTAATGGATTTTAACTTTTTTTTTCAAATTCTCAGGAAAAATTGAGCTATAAGGGTTGCATGCAACTTTTTTAAAATTATGTAACATAACCTCAAAAACTTGTTTTACATGTATTTAGTTAGCTCGAATATAAAACTAATGTCAAAAATTATTTATGAAATACAGTAACTGAAAGGTTTAATAAGAATAAGAATATAATAGGAATAATAAATTATTATTAATTAATAATTAATAAGATTCTTAATAAGAATCTGGCACTAGATTTGCAAAATTCAAAATGGCGTATCCAAGATGGATTACAGTCCCTGTCGAAAGAAAAACACTGAAAAATCACTGAGACAGAACCACTGAAATCCCAGTTGTTTTTAAGTGGTTTCTCAGTTGTGATTTGGGACAATTCGCCACTGAAAATATCTATTGTGAGGGTTGATTTATGACAGTTGGCCTGGAAGTCCCAAACCGTTTTATGGCCTTTACCCTCATAAAATGGAAGGTTAACCTTTCTTTTTTACAATTTTAAATAATTTAATTTATTTATTCCAATATTATATTTGTTGTTTAAGAATTTAGCCACTTATATAAATATATGTTATTACTATGAACATAATACATACTTCTTTCAAAAATCCAAAAATGACATCAGTTTTTTAATATCTGCTACCGTTTATGAGATACGATATTATTCATTTAAATTTAGGATTTTTGGGGAAATTTTTATATGTACGTAATTGTTAGAACTTACAGATTCTAAATTTAAAAGAAACAATTTTCTATCATTAAAATTTAAACAATTTTATTTGTTAAGAAACAAATTTTTCACAGGTCAATTTTTAATATATTCAAGGCCTCGTAAAGGGGTCCAGAGAGATCATAAAACTTGAAGACTCCTGAATTTAATTAAAAATCGGGAAGAAAAATTTCTCTAATTTCGCATTAATAAATTTAAAAATTAAATATTAAAATTCTACGTGTTCTAACGATAAAGAATATCTAAAAATTTCCTCAAAAAGTTATTTTTCATAATAATAAAAATAGCTTTGAAAATTTACTTTCCTTCAATTTTAATACTTTTTAGAATTTTTTTTTTTATATTCCTAATCGTGAAAATAAGTAGATTTCATATTTTTATTTTTGAAATTTTAATTTTTGAAATTGCAAAAGTTTTTAATCATAAAAATTTTGGGTTACGGGAACCATAAAAGGAAAAAAAATTACAATCAGGAATCGGTGTTCGACCTGAATTTCCAGGTCAAATTGCTTGTAAATTTTTTTCGTTAAAGAGTCGAAGTTTACTCCCCTACAAAACTACTTGGCATTTAAAACTATTGTACTATTGTTACCCCAACTCCAAAAAAAATTCTATCTGAAGATATGCAGGTCAGACCACTGAAAAATCACTGGGCTAGTGGTTTTTTCAGTGGATTTTGAGTGGTTTACTTTCGACAGGGGTGTAAGGATTTTTGGGGTCGCTGATTACGAATATGATGTCAAATTGACATTTTGACGGTTGACAGCTGTTAAATCAACTGTCATCTTTGCCAAAAACAAAATAATTTTTCTAAAAGGGACTGGTAAATGGTTTTTAGAGTCTCTGATATCAAATATAATGTCAAATCGGCACTATGACAGTTGATAGCTGTGAAATCAATTGTTAACTCTGCCAAAAAGCAATATTCTTTAAGAAAACGCCAGTTACAAAGTTTTCGGGGTTGCTGCACAGTGGGTGATTTGAACAATTTTTGTATCAAAAGCGTAGATCAAAACAGCATAAATCGCAGGGATGGTCACGCCCACGAAACGCCACGACAAGTAAGTGTTACTGCGGGTCGTTTCAGTAGCACGGCACGAAAAACATTTCTAATCTGTATTGTGTTCAAACACAACACATAATTGTGAAGGTCAGAGTTTCGAGTTTGTATACAAAACGTTATCCGGCGGTCAACTGTATCGTATTATTGAGACAATACTTTTGTCGACCGAGAATTGTATTGTATTGTGGACACAAAACTTTTGCCGATGGAGAATCGTACCGTTTTTAAAAGACGATACGTTGGCCGATGAAGAATCGTAGCGTGTTCGGGATACGATACTTTAGCCGGTTGGCAAACGTTTCGTGTTGAACACGTTAGGAAACGTTTCGAGAAAACGTGTTCTAAACTATTTTGGATTCTCTTTATTGCGGGAAGTAGGAATATATGGGTAAAAATAATCAATTATATATTTAAATATAATAACAATTTTAATTCGCTTCAACAATTTCTGTTTCTTTAAACAACTATAATTTGTTTAAACAATTTTAATTTGTTTAAACAATGTTTATTTTTTAAGAACAATTTTATTTTCTTTAAACAATTATAATTTGTTTAAACAATTATAATTTGTTTAAAAAATTATAATTTGTTAAAAAAATGTGAATTTGTTTAAACAATTATAATTTGTTTAAATAATTATAATTTGTTTAAACAATTATAATTGGTTTAAACAATGGTAATTTGTTGAAACATTTTTAATTTGTTTAAACAATTATAATTTGTTTAAACAATGTTATTTTTAGGGTTCCGTACACAAAGTGTACAAACGGAACCCTTATGTTTTCACTCCTTTGTCCGTCGCCCAAAACCATTACCTCCCCCCCCCCAGCGGCCAAACTATTTGAGATAGAGAGTTGAAATTTGGTACACTTATGTATTTTCACGTGTAGATTACAGAAAAAATTTAGCGAACATGATTGAACGTAATGTTCATAGCGTTGTCAAGGAAATAACAAGATTTTTTTCAAAAAATGCCTATTTACCCCCCCCCCCCCTTTTATCTCCTAAACTATTTGACCTAGAGTATTGAATTTTGGTACACATATGTATTTTTGCATGTAGAGTTCAGGAAAAATATAAAGAACATGATTGGAGGTGATAGTCATAGCGTTGTCAAGGACAAACTTTTTTTAAAAAAAAACGTGTCCCCCTCCCTTATCTTCCAAACCATTTGACCTAGAGGTTTGAAATTTGGAATACCGAGGTATTTTTACGTGTAAATTGCAGGAAATATATAGCGAACGTTGCTGGACTTATTTTCAAAAGTTATTAATGAAAAGTTAAAAAATGACAAAAAAACCCCTATGCTAGAGCTTAGCGTATTTATCCTGAAAGGTTGGGAATTGGTTAAAAATGTGTAATTTTATGCAGAATTTTTTTATAAAACCATAAAAATTGTGGTTGAAATTTATTATCATAACATTTTTTCCAAAAAACTGAAATTTTACCCAAAAAAATTTTTTTCTTCTTAACAGCTACAATATTTTATAGTTTCAGATTGTTTTTTTGTACAAAATGTTTATTTTTATGTTTAAATTACTTTAAAAGTTTAAAATTAAAAATTTTTTTTCCTTAAAATTTAAAATTATATAAAAAATCTCGGTTTATTTGCCTGGAAGTTTTTAATTTGATAAAAATCTTATAAATATCTTATAAAAATTATAAATTTTAATAAAAGTAACAAAATTATAGTTGTAATTTATTATTATTCAAATAATTCAAATAATAAGTAACTAAGGAATTATTGAAATGAAGCATTAAAAACAAATAATTAAAAAAATGTTTTCAATCCATTGTTAAGTTCGTGGACGGAACCCTCCGTGCGCGAGTCCGACTCGCACTTGCCCGGTATTTTTTTTCAACAATTTATATTTTTTTTAAACAATTTATATTTGTTTAAGCAACTTATATTTGATTAAACAATTTAAATCTGTCTAAACAAATTTAATTTGTTTAAGCCATTTAAATATGTTTAAAAAATTAAAATATGTTAAGACAGTGAAACCCGCATATATCGAACCCGCATTTATCGGATTTTCCCTTACATCGTAAAAATTTCTCGGTCCTTTTGATTTTTGATGTTTTCTATGTTAAAATACCCGCTTATATCAGAACCCGTTATATAAGAAAGTCTCTTATATGGGTTGAATTTTGAAGTACCTTGAACTAAATTATTCCCATAAATATCGGATCTTGAAATTTCGGCATAAAATTCAGATGAAATCGATAATCAGTTTCTGAAAATTCATTCACTAAATATAAATAAATTTTTTAAACAAGTAAAAAAGAAATACGAAACTGCAAGTATGTATGTCATTGTGTTTACTGATTATTTTTGAAAATAAATATCAAACAAGTTTATAAAAATATCGGACAAGTGCGAATTACACTCGCCCTAAAACCAAAGGGTTCCGTACCTCCCTACTTTTTTAACTATATGAGCTAGAGATCTGAAATGGACCGCTAGAGATACCTTATAGATAATTTAATATTTTAATAAACCCCTTTTAATTATGTTTCAGCTGTAGTGCAATTAAATCATGTTATATGCATAATTATCACATATAATGTACATATGGTTTAAAAAAAGCTTGAGCTGTAACATGTTTTAACTGCATGGGAGGAGAAAACTTTTTTTTAGGACAAATTTTCCATTTTTCTAGAAAAATACTGTAATAATGAATTTTAATCATAATTTATTTAATTTTCTTAAAATTTATAAGCATAAAATTGTGCATTTTTATAAAAGCAAAGACTTCGAATTAAATAGACTGAGCTTTTTTATGCCATTTTATATAATCTTTTATACAATTTTTAATTTTAATGAAAAAAAAATGTCTTAATTATTTTTTATTTTTAAAATTTTGAAGTATTTTAACATAGAAATTAAGATTCAATACAAAAGAATAATTTGAAACTATGGAAAATTGTAGCTATTTAAGAAGAAAACATTTTTTCGGTGAAAATTTAATTTTTCTACAAAAATGCTATGATAATGGATGTAAACTACAATTGTTATAGTTTTATAAAAATTTATACATGAAATTACACATTTTTGACAATTCCCAACCTTCCAGGATAAATAGGCTAAGCTGTAGCATGGGGGTACTTTGTCATTTTTCAATTTTTCATCTCTCTAAATTTGAATTAGTTAAAAATAACTAATAATTAGTAAAATCGTGCCTGAGTTTTTGTTTCAGCAATTAGTTAAAAATAACTAGTTATTAGTAAAAAAATGACTAATTGTTAGTAAAAACACAACTAAAAAATAGTTAAAATTTTACTAATTGAATTAGTAAACAGAATTTTACTAAAATATTAGTGATTTTGACATAACCTAAAAATGAATTTGACTAATAATTAGTTATTTTGTACTAAATGATTAGTAGAAATATAACTATTTCAATTAGTGACTGAGTTTTTGCTTTCAAATTAGTTATTTTTAACTAATTCAGATTTAGAGAGATTAATAACTTTTGAAAATTAAGTCCAGCAATGTTCGCTATATTTTTCCTGTAATCTACATGTAAAAATACCCTGCTATACCCTGGCAAATAAGCGTCACCGATTGCGGACTAAAAAGGTGCCGATAAAGTCCGCATTTGGTACCGATTCGGTCCTGACGTTAGAAATTAAAATTTATATACTTCAATTAACTTGTACAGTATTTATTTAATGAAATTAGTTAATTCTATAATCATTTTAATAAGTATTATTTTTTATTAAGGAAAGAAAAAGTAAAAAATATAGAATTCAAATTTAACATTTTTTTTTTACTTTTTCTTTCAATAATAAATAATAATACTTATTAAAATGATTATAGAATTAACTAATTTCATTAAATAAATACTGTACAAGTTAATTGGAACATATGAATTTTAATTTCTAACGTCAGGACCGATTCTGTACCAAATGCGGACTTTATCGGCACCTTTTTAGTCCGCAATCGGTGACGCTTGTTTGCTAGGGATAAACCAAATTTCAAACTTCTAGGTCAAGTAGTTTAAAAGAATAAGGGCGTTGGGGGGGGGGGGGGTACAGGTTTTTTTCAAAAACAAATTTGTTTCTTGACAACGCTATGAACATCACGTTCAATCACGTTTGCTATACTTTTCCTGTAATCTAAATACATATGCGTATCAAATTTCAACTCTCATCTCACTACAGTTTGCTCGGTGCCCCTGAAATGTATTTTTTATGAAAGGTTCTTGCAGTTGAAATTCTCTTGTGGATTTTGAATCTGTGAGATTCCTGCAGTATTCCGTAGCCCTTTCTCAGAAACTTCTATTTTTCTCTTTAAAGTAACGAAAACTCCGTTTCGTTTCAAAAATTTTCAATTTCATAAAAAAACTCTTCATACAAAAGTTATAGATATTAAGAGAAGGATTATTTTTTATAATAACTTTTGTTTTATGTAATCAATACTTTGCATGAAATTCGGAAAAAACTGATTTTTTAAATGTTTTTAAATTAATTTAACCAAAAAACTGGCATCCGAATATTTCTTGTCCATTTTAGTTATGGCTGATTCTCCCGAAATATTACTTTTGTTTGTCCTCAAGATTTTCTCATTAATAATAATAATTTATGACAATTTCTCTCTATACATCTATAACAATATAAGTTTACCACTTTTTCTAAAAATCCTGCTAAAGAATTTATTTATTTTATAACTTTAAAGTACTTTTTTTTTGTAATTTTAACTACTAAAAGTGAGCCTTTTAACCTGTCCTACACTGAAAAAAAAGAATAATAAAAGTTACATATTTTCGATTAAAGATTACTATTTTTGAGCAGTAGTTTTGAAACTGTTCAAAAATTAAATGCTTTTTACTTAATTCAGTAAATGAATTATACTTTGATTGAAATAAAATTTACTCCATGGAATGGAAAATTTAAATGAAAATTATAAGTATTAATATGAATCTGAGGAACTATTGTATCATCCAGAATAAGAATTGCTTTTCAACGGAGTGGCGTTTACATCGCCACTAACGATATTTGCTCAGAAAATTGTAATTTTGCCCCTCCACTGCTCGCATCACTCGCCGATGTAGGCAGTATATGCGTGTAAGACGGGAAACGGAAGAATGAAATAATACAGAAAATAATATTTTCTTCTTTTTAATTCTTTATAAAATAAATCAATGCAAATAAAAATAAAAAAGTTTCTACGTTATTAACTTTATAAATACACTTCAATTTATTAATTTACAAGTTTCATTCTTCTAATATACAAGTACTTAGAATTAACGAGTGAACATTTCGGAAAAATCTTAGAATTATACGGGATCGAACTACCTAACTTAAATATAAATACGCAATGTCGCAACCCTACAAACGCACGCTTTCGCATTAAACCTCTCGGCTATCGACGCAACTGACGTCATATATTTTTTAACTTATATGAATTACCGCAATAAAATAAACCATAAACCCCATATATTTTACTACATTATTAAAATTAAATGTAAATATTATTCAAAATAGTAGTAAATAAAATAATATTAGATAGAATAATATTAAATAAAAAAATTGTAAATATGTAAAAATAAATTAAATACTTATATAATCGAAAAAATTTTATAATAAAATATTATTAAATTTTTTTATACAATATATTATTAATAAATAATACTTATTAAAAAGTTTAAAGCAAACTAATTTATAAAATAAAATAGCAAAAATAAAAGTAAAAATTAATTTTAAAAATGTTTTAATATTAATATTGAATAATTTATCTGAATATCAAAATAAATTTAATTAATTATTATAACAAATGCAGTTTTTGAAGAAAATAATACAAAATAATATGATTAAACATAAATAAAAAATGAAAAATTGTTTTTATATAACACCTGAGTTACAAGAAAAAAATTTTTGATCTAGAAAATTAATTACTTAATATTTACCAAACAAATTCAAGTTTTATAAAAAAATTTGCAATGGTAATAGAATACATATTATTTGAAATATTTTTGTATCATTAATGAGTAACAATATACTAATTAATTTAAAGTATGAAACAACTAAATTCTCTAATTTAATACACATTTTGATATAAATTTGCTTATTATAATTTTTTTTAGAACAAAATATGTCAAAATAAAAGTATAAGATCCATATTAACAAGAGATTTGTTTAAAAAATATTAAAAATGTTTATGTAACAAGGAATTGAAGCATTTATTAAATGTACATATATTTCAATTGTATATGACTCGCGTATCGGTGAGAGGCGTGTAGTAGTATTAGTAGTAGTGGCACGGATTACTATTTCCTGAGCAAAAGTTGCTAGCAAATATTAAAAACTGATACTACTGAAGTAATTGTTATATCACGCAATTATACTTTTTAAAAATGCTTGAGCAATACTTAAAAAAGGACGAATTTAATAATTAATACTCGAATTTGATAAAATTTATTAAGACAATATAAAGATTAAAAATATTAACAGAATTTTTAAAAATGACTAGAGTAATAATTACAATTAGTAAATTTTACTACGTAAAAAGTAATTTTTCTTTATATGAAGCACATTTTACTTTAAATAGTAATTTTTACTGCAAATAGTAATTTTTACTTAATAATTACATTATTTACTATAAATCGAGATCCTCTTTTCTCAGATGTCAATTTTTCATTCTTTCAAAACGTAAAACAACTATTTAATATTTGAAAAACAATACTTTACAGATATTTTCTAGAAGCTAAGGGATTGTATAATATTTGTACAAAGTATAAATAAAATAGATCTTATAGATTTTCCATAAATAGAAAATGAATTTTGTCCTCTGGTTTTGCATCATTCCTCTGGCTTGTTGTATATTATTCAATATTTTTAATATTAGTTGAGTTATTTATTTGTTTTTATACTTATTAAATACATTGACATCCATAATAATAATTTGTCAAGTGGGTTTTGTAAAAAAATCATTATTTAAAGTTAAAAATATATAAATTGAAACTTTTACAGCGATTCACAACCTGAAGCGTCATTCCTCTGGCTCAAATTAAAAATAGAATGACAGTAGATAAAATATTTTTGCAATTTTTCTACAATAAAGTTAACTTATGCAAACATGCTAAACTATTTTATGTTTAAGAAAAATTGCTTAATTTTAAATAAACTGTAAAAAATGTTGAAATCATCATTCCTCTGGCTCATATTAAAAATTAAAATGAATATCAATTGTTTTTAAACTGTCAAAAAAAAGTAAACCTTCAAATCTTGACAAATAATTATTGGTGGTCAAAAGATTTCATATTTTGGTAAGTGTTCCAAAGTCTACAATTTTTTTAAATTATAATTAATACTAAATTAATAATATTAAATAGCTTTCTGAGTATAAAAAATATTGTTTAAAATAAATTCAAATGACATGAAGTTCTTGTTTACTATAAAAAAAACACCTGCAGGCACGTAGCCAGGGGGGGGCCCAGGGGGCCCGGCCCCCCCGAAATTTTTGTTACTCGTTGAAAAAAACAATTTTTTTTTGCGAAAAATTTTTTTGCTACGGGCGCTACGGGTATGGAATTTTAGGCCCCCCCGAAAAAAATTTCTGGCTACGGGCCTGAACACCTGCTATACATTTTAACCTTTAGATTTATCTAAAAATTTTAATATTAAAAATCTTTTTTAAATGCTACAAATTAGCATGATCAAGTTATGAAGGAGTTAAATCTTTAATTGCTTAACATGTATATAAATTTTAGAGGTCCTAAACTGTATTTAATAAATTTTCATTTCCGATGCACAAAAAGGAATATTTCTAGAGAATCACCCTTATATTTACAATATGAATATATGTTTGAACACAAAACAAAACATATTTGCCCAACAATTTATAAGAAAGTGATATAAAAATTTTATTTTGACAAAAGGAAATTTTTTCAATAAAACTATAAGAATAAACTGAATTACTGAAGCAATTTTGTCAAATTTAATCTTATATACTTTCATTGTAAAAATTTCCTTTGGTGAAAATAAAATTTTTTAATAACACTTTCTTACAAAATTGGTTGGTCAAATATATTGTGCTTTCTGTGCAAACATATATTCATATTGTAGATATAACAGAAATCGACAAGACACATTCGGATGCCTGTTTTTTGGTTAAATTAATTTAAAAACATTTAAAAAATCAGTTTATTTCAATTTTCATGAAAAGTATTCATTACATTAAACAAATGTTTTTATAAAAAATATTCCTTTTTTTATTATCTATTACTTTTATATAAAGAGTTTTTTCGTGAAATGAATATGTTTGAAAGGAAATAGAATTGTCGTTATTTCGAAAAGAAAAATCTAAGTTTCTCAAAAAGGGTTCCAGCGATTATTTTTTTTTTGGTCTTAAAATAGTGTAAATACTTCACAGATTCAGAATCCATAAGAATATTTCAAGTGCAAGAACCTTTCATAAAAAACCATGTCAGCCGAATCGTCACTACTATGAATAGAGTAATATCTGAATTACGTTATCGACAATATTTTTTTAAAGAAAAAAGTAATACATAAAATCTTTAAATAATATATCAAATATAAAATATGTGCATGAAAACATCACTTTTAATGCTTTTAAGTAATAATTTACAGGGTTGACACGGTTATAAAAAACCTGAGAAACCTGGAATTGTCATGGGATTTTTTTGTACTGAGGTAAAACCTGGCAAAGTCAGAAAATTTGATAAAATACTGTTTCAAAAAATTAAATACATTAATTTATCTATCTATGATTTCAATTAGTTAAAGTTACAAAGTTGATGTAACAAGATGAAATGTTTAGTTTTTCCTAGGCTTTTGAGTAACCTTAAGTACAAAAAAATTCGTATTTAAAAAAAAAAAAAATAAATAAATTTTATAAACAAATTAATTTTTTTTTAATTTGGGCGTGAAAAAATTTATATTTTCTTTTTTTTGAAATAAACATCTAAATATTACTATTAATTTTGTAACTTTAATATTTTACGAGTTATAAACAATTAAAAAAAGGTATATTTTCTCAAAATCAAAATTTTGAAAATTCATAACTCGAAAAAGGGACCTCAGATATTAAAATAAAGAAATTACGTATACATTAATTTTCTCCAAAGAATTTAAAAATATGTATTAAATTGAATTTACATTTTTGATAGGTAAATTTCACGTGGAAACGCCCAAATTTAACATTATCGAATTAAATTGCGGTTTTAAGATAATAATTAAAAATTGAAGGAAAAATTACAAAATGATGAAAATTAATTGAATATTAAAGGAAATAATTGAGAAATGAGGAAAATAATTGAGAATTAAAAGAAAAATTCGAAAACTGTCCAGAATAATCGACAACAAAGCAATGCAATTAAAATTTTTTTTTTATTGTCTCTTGAACGGGTACAGTCGAAATCATATATGCCTTCTCTTGTCTACGCTTTTCTTATGCATAGGTTCACGTGTATAAGACAAACGTTGACAAGAGAAGGCGTATATGATTTGGACTGTACAATTATAACCCTTCCGTACATAAGTACTCATTGATAAAATTAGTAAATGTATAAAACTAGTATAATGCAAAATACAATACGCGCAAAATTAAAGAGTTATTATAAAATTTAAAGCGAAAAAATTTATATTGAAAATAGCTCTCTATTCATGTCATTATTTTTTCACTGATTGATATGGATGGAAATGATTTGTAATTTTAGTAACAGCATTGGAAATTTCAGTTCTTTTTTATTGGTAAAATTCACTGTCAATTCAGCAGTTTCCAACTTACTTTAAATGACAATTAACTGATTGGAATCATAGATAGATAAATTAATGTAATTAATTTTTTGAAACAGTATTTTATCAAATTTTCTGACTTTGCCAGGTTTTACCTCAGTACAAAAAAATCCCATGACAATTCCAGGTTTCTCAGGTTTTTTATAACCGTGTCAACCATGTAAATTATTACTTAAAAGCATTAAAAGTGATGTTTTCATGTACATATAGTATTTTATATTTGATATTTTATTTAAAGATTTTATTTATTACTTTTTTCTTTAAAAAAATAGTATCGATAAAGTAATTCAGATATTACTCTATTCATAGTAGCGACGATTCGGCAGACATGGTTATTTATGAAAGGTTCTTGCACTTGAAATATTCTTATGGATTCTGAATCTGTAAAGTATTTACACTATTTTAAGACAAAAAAAAAAAAATAATCGCTGGAACCCTTTTTGAGAAACTTAGATTTTTCTTTTCGAAATAACGACAATTCTATTTCCTTTCAAACATATTCATTTCATGAAAAAACTCTTTATATAAAAGTAATAGATATTAAAAAAAGGAATATTTTTTATAAAAACATTTGTTTAATGTAATGATTACTTTTCATGAAAATTGAAATAAACTGATTTTTTAAATGTTTTTAAATTAATTTAACCAAAAAACAGGCATCCAAATATGTCTTGTCCATTTCCGTTATATCTACAATATGAATATATGTTTGCACAGAAAGCACAATATATTTGACCAACAAATTTTTAAGAAAGTGATATAAAAAATTTTATTTTCACCAAAGGAAATTTTTTCAATGAAAATATAAGATTAAATTTGACAAAATTGGAGGAATGATGCAAAACCAGAGGACAAAATTCATTTTCCATTTATGGAAAATCTAAAAGATCTATTTTATTTATACTTTGTACAGATATTGTACAATCCCTTAGCTTCTAGAAAATATCTGTAAAGTATTGTTTTTCAAATATTAAATAGTTGTTTCACGTTTTAAAAGAATGAAAAATTGACATAGGACAGGTTAAAAGGCTCACTTTTAGTAGTTAAAATTACAAAAAAAAGTACTTTAAAGTTATAAAATAAATAAATTCTTTTGCAGGATTTTTAGAAAAAGTGGTAAACTATTGATGTATAGAGAGAAATTGTCATAAATTATTATTATTCATGAGAAAATCTTGAGGACATACAAAAGTACTATTTCAGGAGAATCAGCCATAACTAAAATGGACAAGAAATATTCGGATGCCAGTTTTTTGGTTAAATTAATTTAAAAACATTTAAAAAATCAGTTTTTTCCGAATTTCATGCAAAGTATTGATGACATAAAACAAAAGTTATTATAAAAAATAATCCTTTTCTTAATATCTATAACTTTTGTATGAAGAGTTTTTTCATGAAATTGAAAATTTTTTAAACGAAACGGAGTTTTCGTTATTTTAAAGAGAAAAATAGAAGTTTCTCAGAAAGGGCTACGGAATACTGTAGGAATCTCACAGATTCAAAATCCACAAGAGAATTTCAACCGCAAGAACCTTTCATAAAAAAGCCATTTCAGGGGCACCGAGCAAACTGTAGTGAGATGAGAGTTGAAATTTGATACGCATATGTATTTTCACGTGCAGATTACAGTAAAAGTATAGCAAACGTAATGGAACGTGATGTTCATAGCGTTGTCAAGAAACAAATTTGTTTTTAAAAAAAACCTGCCCCCCCCCCAAACGCCCTTATTCTTTTAAACTACTTGACCTAGAAGTTTGAAATTTGGTATAGCAGGGTATTTTTAGATGTAGATTACAGGAAAATTATAGCGAACATTGCTGGACTTAATTTTCAAAAGTTATTAATAAAAAATTGAAAAATGACAAAGTACCCCCATGCTACAGCTTAGCCTATTTATCCTGGAAGGTTGGGAATTGTCAAAAATGTGTAATTTCATGTATAAATTTTTATAAAACTATAACAATTGTAGTTTACATCCATTATCATAGCATTTTTGTAGAAAAATTAAATTTTCACCGAAAAAATGTTTTCTTCTTAAATAGCTACAATTTTCCATAGTTTCAAATTATTCTTTTGTATTGAATCTTAATTTCTATGTTAAAATACTTCAAAATTTTAAAAATAAAAAATAATTAAGACATTTTTTTTTCATTAAAATTAAAAATTGTATAAAAGATTATATAAAATGGCATAAAAAAGCTCAGTCTATTTAATTCGAAGTCTTTGCTTTTATAAAAATGCACAATTTTATGCTTATAAATTTTAAGAAAATTAAATAAATTATGATTAAAATTCATTATTACAGTATTTTTCTAGAAAAATGGAAAATTTGTCCTAAAAAAAAGTTTTCTCCTCCCATGCAGTTAAAACATGTTACAGCTCAAGCTTTTTTTAAACCATATGTACATTATATGTGATAATTATGCATATAACATGATTTAATTGCACTACAGCTGAAACATAATTAAAAGGGGTTTATTAAAATATTAAATTATCTATAAGGTATCTCTAGCTGACCATTTCAGATCTCTAGCTCATATAGTTAAAAAAGTAGGGAGGTACGGAACCCTTTGGTTTTAGGGCGAGTGTAATTCGCACTTGTCCGATATTTTTATAAACTTGTTTGATATTTATTTTCAAAAAGTATTTTAATTAACAAATGATATTATATTTCTTTAAAAATTTACTTATAAGTTATAAAATCCTAATTTATTCTAAAAATACTACCAGTAAACACAATGACATACATACTTGCAGTTTCGTATTTCTTTTTTACTTGTTTAAAAAATTTATTTATATTTAGTGAATGAATTTTCAGAAACTGATTATCGATTTCATCTGAATTTTATGCCGAAATTTCAAGATCCGATATTTATGGGAATAATTTAGTTCAAGGTACTTCAAAATTCAACCCATATAAGAGACTTTCTTATATAACGGGTTCTGATATAAGCGGGTATTTTAACATAGAAAACATCAAAAATCAAAAGGACCGAGAAATTTTTACGATGTAAGGGAAAATCCGATAAATGCGGGTTCGATATATGCGGGTTTCACTGTCTTAACATATTTTAATTTTTTAAACATATTTAAATGGCTTAAACAAATTAAATTTGTTTAGACAGATTTAAATTGTTTAATCAAATATAAGTTGCTTAAACAAATATAAATTGTTTAAAGAAATATAAATTGTTGAAAAAAAATACCGGGCAAGTGCGAGTCGGACTCGCGCACGGAGGGTTCCGTCCACGAACTTAACAATGGATTGAAAACATTTTTTTAATTATTTGTTTTTAATGCTTCATTTCAATAATTCCTTAGTTACTTATTATTTGAATTATTTGAATAATAATAAATTACAACTATAATTTTGTTACTTTTATTAAAATTTATAATTTTTATAAGATATTTATAAGATTTTTATCAAATTGAAAACTTCCAGGCAAATAAACCGAGATTTTTTATATAATTTTAAATTTTAAGGAAAAAAAAATTTTTAATTTTAAACTTTTAAAGTAATTTAAACATAAAAATAAACATTTTGTACAAAAAAACAATCTGAAACTATAAAATATTGTAGCTGTTAAGAAGAAAAAAATTTTTTTGGGTAAAATTTCAGTTTTTTGGAAAAAATGTTATGATAATAAATTTCAACCACAATTTTTATGGTTTTATAAAAAAATTCTGCATAAAATTACACATTTTTAACCAATTCCCAACCTTTCAGGATAAATACGCTGAGCTCTAGCATAGGGGTTTTTTGTCATTTTTTAACTTTTCATTAATAACTTTTGAAAATTAAGTCCAGCAACGTTCGCTATATTTTTTCTGTAATTTACACGTAAAAATACCTAGATATACCAAATTTCAAACCTCTAGGTCAAATGGTTTGGAAGATAAGGGAGGGGGACACGTTTTTTTTGAAAAAAAAGTTTTTCCTTGACAACGCTATGACCATCACCTCCAATCATGTTCTTTATATTTTTCCTGAACTGTGCACGCAAAAATACATATGTGTACCAAAATTCAATACTCTAGGTCAAATAGTTTAGGAGATAAAAGGGGGGGGGGGGGTAAATAGGCATTTTTTGAAAAAAATCTTGTTATTTCCTTGACAACGCTATGAACATTACGTTCAATCATGTTCGCTATATTTTTCCTGTAATCTACACGTGAAAATACATAAGTGTACCAAATTTCAACTCTCTATCTCAAATAGTTTGGCCGCTAGGGGGTGGGGGGTACACTTTGTGTACGGAACCCTAAAAATAACATTGTTTAAACAAATTATAATTGTTTAAAAAAATTAAAAATGTTTAAAAAAAATTGACATTGTTTAAAAAAATTAAAAATGTTTAAAACAATAAATTGTTAAAACAAAATAACATTGTTTAAACAAATTATAATTGTTTAAAAAAATTATAATGGTTTGAACAAGTTAACATTGTTTAAACAAATTAAAAATGTTTTTAAAAAGTTGACATTGTTTAAACAAATAAAAAATGTTTCAACAAATTACCATTGTTTAAACCAATTATAATTGTTTAAACAAATTATAATTGTTTAAACAAATTCACATTTTTTAAACAAATTATAATTGTTTAAACAAATTATAATTATTTAAACAAATTATAATTGTTTAAACAAATTAACATTGTTTAAACGAATTATAATTGTTTAAAGAAAATAAAATTGTTTTTAAAGAAATAAACATTGTTTAAACAAATTATAGTTGTTTAAAGAAATAGAAATTGTTAAAGCGAATTTAAATTGTTATTATATTAAATATATAATTGATTATTTTTACCCATATATTCCTACTTCCCGCAATAAAGAGAATCCAAAATAGTTTAGAACACGTTTTTTCGAAACGTTTCCTAACGTAGGTCCGTCAAGCTGCAACCCCCGCAAACGAAATTTCAAATTTCCAACACGTGAGAATTTAGGGCTTTTTTAGGGCTATTTTTGGGCCATAGTGACGATTTTAGGGCTCATCAATTTTTTCCAAAAAATCAATTTTTTTTCGGGGGTTGCAGCTTGACGTCAAGCTACAACCCCATGGACAGAAAAAATGATAAATATAAAAAAACAAACACGTCACATTTTAGGGCTAATTTAGGGCTCTTCAAAAATGTTATACATGACCAACCCCTTTCATCCCTTAACCATAAACCCACCCCTATGCAAATAACAGGGTCACAAAAAATAAAAAAAATTCGTGTTTTCAGTACATATGATTATTCTACAAACAAAAAAATCAATAAAAACACTTATCTTCATATGCTAGATTTCATCCCTTACCCAAACCCACCCCCCAAAAAAAAACTCTAACAATTTTTTTTTCTTTCTAATAATAATTGCTACTTTTTATTAATAATTATTAATCTTCAACTTGAAGGCTCTCCATAAACAATTTGACCAAATTTACGACTCCTACCCTTATCACAAAACCACCCCCTAAAATGACTCTGACTAATCAAGATTCTGAAATATTAATAAAATGCCACTTTTCTCTACAGCATATCAACCCACTATTTTTGGGCTCTCGAAAAATACTTGTCCCGATTTTAAGGCTCCTACCCTTAACCAAAAAACCACCCCCTAAAATGACTTTGACTAATCAAGATTCTGAAATAGTAATAAAATGCCACTTTTCTCTACAGCATATCAACCCACTATTTTTGGGCTCTCGAAAAATACTTGTCCCGATTTTAGGGCTCCTACCCTTAACCCAAAACCACCCTCTAACATGACTCTGAGTTATCAAAATTCTGAAATAATTAGAAAATGACACTTTTCTCTACGGGATATCAACCTAATATGTTTAGGCTCTCGAAAATTTAAATTGAGTCTCCGGATTCTTAAACCGCCTCTGCGCGTGAAAAGTCTGACATATGGTAGTCGGGTAGCAGTGAGCGACAATTAGAATTTCACTGATTTTCTTAACGTTTGGTTAGACATTTTTCAGGCAGAGGCGGTTTTTGAATCCGGCGGCTCAATTAAAGTTTTCAACAAAATTTTCTTTTATTTTGTTTAGATAATGAAGCTGAAGATCAAGTATGCAATTATAATATTCTCATGTCGCTGATTAAAAATAAGCAAAATTAATAATGTCCGATCTAAAATGGCAGACAATTTTTTAAAAATAGTTAATTTCTAAATTTTGTTAACCTTTAGGTTGGTCGAAAAATGTACAGTAAAAAAATTTTTTTCGAAATGTTTTGCTGCTACCCCCGAAAAAGTTTCCAAATCAAAAACAAATATACTCTTTTTTTTTTATTTAATCGGAACATATTCAGGGGTGGCTCAAACCCCTTGAAATTTCCCATTGGTTTTACATGGGAAAAATAAACTATTTCGTAAATTCGCTACAAAATTTACAAAACCACTCAAAACAGCCATACAGCGAATCACTTCTTGAAAAGTCCTTAAACAACAATATTCCATAAATTATTTAATAATTTATTAATATTAATAATTTTTATAGGGTTATAAACAATCCCATAAATGCAAAAAAATGATAATTTTTTTTTTTTATTACAAATTAATAGTTTCTTCAGGATTTTTTAACAAAATTGTTACATATCGTCCATTTACGAATGTTTATAGATATTTTTATGTAGTTTCAATTTGTTTAAAAAACAACTGTCGTTAAGGTTGTTTTTAATTTATTATTGTTAATTTATAGCTATTATTGAAAGAAACCTAACGAGTTGTAGTTTTTTCTGACTTAACTATTTTTTAGATTTACAATTAAGAAAAGTATTTAGTTGAATTAATCACAACAACAATTTGCAATTTTTTAAACAAATTATTGTTCATAATAATTATCTTTTTAAAAATGCACCTAGAAAGACACAACTTTTTCCTAATTTTACAAATTAATGGGCTTTGGTTAGAATAAGAAAAATTATTTAGTATAGTTTATTATTTTTACTTTGTTTAAACAGATTATAATTGTTTATTTTTAACTTCTATCCTAAAAACCTAGTATGTAGTAATTTTTTTTAACGTATTAATTGTTTATATATAAAACCCCAAAATATTCACAAAAATTAAAAGCAACTACCGTTTGTCATTGTATAAACAAATTATTGTTAACAAAAATTAACAAATAAACCGAAAGACATGAATCTTCCATAATTTTACAAGTTGTGTTGTGCTAGAAATATTTAAAAAAATTAAAAATTATTAAAAATAATTTCTTTAAACAATTTTACGTGTTGGCTACGAATATTTGTTCTAAATAACTTATTACTTTCAAAATAGAAAGTTACAAAGGTAAGAAAACTACGAATCGCTAGGTGTTTTAGGATAAAAGTTATAATATTCCGTAGAGAAAAGTGTCATTTTCTAATTATTTCAGAATCTTGATTGGTTAAAGTCATTTTAGGGGGTGGTTTTGTGATAAAGGTAGGAGCCCTAAAATCGGGACAAGTATTTTTCGAGAGCCCAAAAATAGTGGGTTGATATTCTGTAGAGAAAAGTGGCATTTTATTAATATTTCAGAATCTTGATTAGTCAGAGTCATTTTAGGGGGTGGTTTTGTGATAAGGGTAGGAGCCCTAAAATCCGGACAAGTATTTTTCGAGAGCCCAAAAATAGTGGGTTGATATGCTGTAGAGAAAAGTGGCATTTTATTACTATTTCAGAATCTTGATTAGTCAAAGTCATTTTAGGGGGTGTTTTTGGGTTAAGGGTAGGAGCCCTAAAATCCGGACAAGTATTTTTCGAGAACCCAAAAATAGTGGGTTGATATGCTGTAGAGAAAAGTGGCATTTTATTAATATTTCAGAATCTTGATTAGTCAGAGTCATTTTAGGGGGTGGTTTTGTGATAAGGGTAGGAGTCGTAAATTTGGTCAAATTGTTTATGGAGAGCCTTCAAGTTGAAGATTAATAATTATTAATAAAAAGTAGCAATTATTATTAGAAAGAAAAAAAAATTGTTAGAGTTTTTTTTTGGGGGGTGGGTTTGGGTAAGGGATGAAATCTAGCATATGAAGATAAGTGTTTTTATTGATTTTATTGTTTGTAGAATAATCATATGTACTGAAAACACGAATTTTTTTTATTTTTTGTGACCCTGTTATTTGCATAGGGGTGGGTTTATGGTTAAGGGATGAAAGGGGTTGGTCATGTATAACATTTTTGAAGAGCCCTAAATTAGCCCTAAAATGTGACGTGTTTGTTTTTTTATATTTATCATTTTTTCTGTCCACGGGGTTGTAGCTTGACGTCAAGCTGCAACCCCCGAAAAAAAATTGATTTTTTGGAAAAAATTGATGAGCCCTAAAATCGTCACTATGGCCCAAAAATAGCCCTAAAAAAGCCCTAAATTCTCACGTGTTGGAAATTCGAAATTTCGTTTGCGGGGGTTGCAGCTTGACGGACCTTCCTAACGTGTTCGACACGAAACGTTTGCCAACCGGCTAAAGTATCGTATCCCGAACACGCTACGATTCTTCATCGGCCAACGTATCGTCTTTTAAAAACGGTACAATTCTCCATCGGCAAAAGTTTTGTGTCCAGAATACAATACAGTCGTAGGCTAACGTTTTGTTTACAAACACGAAAGTTTGGCCTTCAGAATTCGGTGTTATATTCTGGACACAATGCAAATTGTCGGTGAGCGAAGTTCTGAGTCATACCACAATACGATTCATTTTCTGCTAGCGTGTTGTGTCAGCTACACGCCACGAAACGATACTTTTGGTCCGTGACCATCCCTTTAAATGGATAAATTCTTCTGTAACTTTTGTAACTGTCCATTCCTTAAGTCACGCCCCAGAATCTTTTCGGGGGTTAAAGCAGAAGCGTAATCTGCGTTCGAGCAGGTGGGTTTTGAAATTGTTCAAAAGCCTCGTGCCGCAGCGAAATAGACATCACTGACGGTAGTAGTAGAGGGAGGGACACTTTCTGAAACATGCTCCAGGACACTTGCTGAAATGGACAGTTACTGAAACGGACACTTACCGCGACCTTACTATAGCATTAAAAAATTTTTTATATCATTGAACATTTACATGAAAGTCAGCAATTATAGTAAAAATCTCTATTATCCATGTTTGTGCACGCTTAGAAGTTGCCTATCTCTCAATGAACCTCTTTCTAAGTAGATTTTAAGCTAATTAATGGAAACTCATTATAGAAATTAATCTAAAATTATCTGCTATTATGTAAATGAGGTTAGAAATTTGGGGCAATAGAGAAAATTCGATGATTCTTGATGAGCTTTTATTAACAATTAACGAAAATTCAGAAGAAATCCCAAAACAGTAATGTAGAAACTAAAATATGGTTCAGCACTTTATATTTCAGTAAATACTATTGAACTGGTTACTAACTTTTGTACATTAGGAGGCATGGCCTCACGCCCACTTGTAGCGCACTGCAAGCCGTTGCTTGTATATAACGTAGTGGAGACCGGGGCTACTTAGCGCATTTTTCACTCTTTTTTAATTAACTCTGATAATTTTGCAGCTATAAAAACTATATTGCACAGAAACCTAGCTTTATATCTCAGCTTTGATTTAAAAAAAAGAAATTTCAAAAATATTTCATAGTTCCTTTTTAACCCGTGCAGAAATTTTAGTTCGGGCATCATAAGGTTCGGATAAGGTTGCCTTATTAATGTCATGGTCCCTTTAAGGAAAACCTATGCGGACCCTATACTATTAGTCCCGCAGCAGACTATCCGTTCCCTATTAAGGACCCGGATTTGGAAAATCTATTTATATCCTAATTATTATTTAGACCCATAATAGAACCGCATTAGGGCCCTTTTAATTTTTTGAATAAAATATCATTATAAATTAAAATCTAGGTTTAGAAATAATAAACAAAATAAATATTAAATTTTAAACAGAATTTGTTTACTCAATACACGTATGAGAAGATACTCCTTTTATTCTTTTTATCATTATATTTGTATTTTTTCATATTTATAACACCTTTTTTATTTATTTATTTAAATAACTCTTATTATATATATATATTTACAATTAATTAACAACTATTACAGATGAGTAAATAAATTATAAAATAAAATTTTTGGAATCCAGTGGGATTGAACCAGCGACCGCACGACCCCGAGTCGAACACGCTGTCCACTCTGATACGCCAGACTTGATATCAAATCGCAAAAACTCCTATTTAAGCTGTAGGTAGAATGGTATTCTTGGATTAAGAATATCTGTATTGTATTGAGTAAAAGATGATTCAAGGCAGATAAATAAAATTATTTTCTTCAAGAAACAAAACTTCTCGAAACATTAGAAAAACATTATAAATATGTTAAAGCATATCTGGCGATCACATACGGACCCGATTAGAAACGTAAAAAGGGACCGCATTTTCATACCTTATTTTGCCCTGATTAATGATTAAGGCAACCTGATTGGGGAATTATAGGGTCCTCATAAGGCTAGATGGAAATTATAATAATAGGGCAACCTTATAGGGACCTTTCAAAAACCGTATTAATAACAATGCTATTTAAAGCAATTTCTGCACAGGAAGAACAGTTTATTTGGAGTAATCCAAAGTGCACCAGACAGTCCCGGCCCGGGGTTGGTTGGCGCAGGAATAAAAAAATTCAATTTAAAGTACATTATATTGTGAGTCAAGCCTTCTTAAGTAAGTTTCTAATAAAAATTAACTTATTTAAAATCAATATTCAGAGCTCAAAAGATGACTTTTGATTTTTTTCTAATCACATTTCTTAAAAAGATATAACAAAAAAATGAAGATGTTTCAAATTTACTTTTGAACAGCAAAATCAGTTTTTTTTTACTAACACTCCACAATAATTAATCAATAACAATGAAACTACGTACAAAGTTACAGTTCATCAAGTAAGACAGTTAGTGCAGAAACCGCACAAGTCCATAACCCAGGTGCGAATTGTCCGTCGGCCCACGGTCGGGCCAACCTTGCGGCGGTTGGTCCGACTCTGCATGCCGTAGGTCGGGCCAACTAGCAAAATGACAACGGTTCGCTGATCAACGGTACTGATAGTCGGACCAACTACTGAGCCCAAAGTTGGGCCAACCTCAAAGCCCAAAGTTTGTTTAACCCAAAAGTCGGCTTAACTACTGAGCCCAAAGTCGGGCCGACTACTATTCCCAATGTTGGCCCAACCCAATCGCGGTAATTGATAGTAAGAAAAAAATTACAAAAGGAACAAAGTGATTTTTTGGAATTTCCAATTCTGTATATTTTAAATAGTTAATAAATAATGACAATGACTCTGTACTCATCTCAGCTTACGCTCAGGAATACAATGATAATAAAAAACGATTATTGGAAAGAGAAGAGTAGAATAAATGATGACTTTGAAGTTAAAAATTTTTTGAAAATTAATTTGTTTAAACAAATTTTTATAAACAAATGGAAGAAAAATAAAAAAAACAGGGCTGCTACTGATTTATCACTTTGATTTAAATCATCGCATCATCATTCATTATAAGATTACAATATTCAATAAATAAATGTCTATTTCTTTGTAAACTTAATTATTCTTTCCTAAACATTTTTGATTGTCAACAATTTTTTAAAATTGATTTTAGAAGTGTTTTAAGACTATTATTATTAAAATATTTTTGTTTTAATTTCCCTAAACTTCTTATTGTTGAAAGATTTTTACATTTCTTCTTTAGACTTCTTTTTATCTATTTAATTTAAAAAATATATTTTTGCTACTTTTCAATTATGCTAAATGAATTAATAAACTCTGGGCAAGGTTGGACTGACCTCTAAATTTAGAGTCTTTTAAACTGTGTTTTACAAAGTTTCCTTAACTCTGGCAGACGTAACTTCACATGCCAGAGTTGTGCCGACCTTGGCCCGACGGACAAACTCTGGCTGCCGACCAAAATTCGCCCCTGGGAAACCGAAATTGTTCAGGAATCAATAAAAACTGATTTTCTTGTAATTGGCAGAATTTTTTTCAATTCTGCTTTTTGCATTACTTCCTACTAACCTATAAATTTAAAAATTCAATATTATGGATTTATATTTTAATTAACATAAGGTATATAAAAAATAAATCAACTTTTGGACTTGTGCTGTTTCTGTACAAAATGAAATAAAAAACACAGAAAATGTATTGAATCAAGTGAAGTATCACATTTTTATTAAATATTTAGTAATTTTTATTACAAATTTTTAATTAGGATGATTTATATTAACATTTTATAAATAATAAACATTTTTTAAAAATCACTTTTCAACATTTTCTTAACAAATATCACATAATTCACTATTACTGTCTTCTGCCTCGTTTTGAGTGCATTTTATTTAAAATATAAACTGTTTAATATAAATTATTTAACAACGTGTAAAACATGTCAAAAATATTATAAGTAAATATTATTATATCCAGTGCGCATCTTTGTGCGCAACTTGGAATCATGGACTTGTGTTGTTTCTGCACGAAACGAAAATTTGATTATTTTTTTTTAAAGGGTTTAGAGTTTTGTAATTTCTGTAATATTTTACTAGATCGTAGAGCTTCACTTAAAGATAAATTTTTCATAAAAATGTGATTTTCGAAAAAAATGGACTTGTGCGGTTTCTGCACCAACTGCCTCAAGTATATTAACTTGAGAAATGAGCGAAATTAATTCGACCTTTCACCTTTGAATAAACTCAAGTGCGTCAACCAGCCCCTGCACCAAACAGCCCCGGTCTCCCCTATATGTAAAAACTTGTAACTGCGTCAGTGGCCTCGTAGATACAGCGGGCGGCTTTAGACTGAGAGGTCGCGAGTTCGAGTCTTCCAGCTTCAGATTTTAAAATATTTCATTTAAGTCACCAATCTATAGGTAAATAGGTAAATGGTATGTTTAAAATCAGATAGAAAGATGTCAAAATATAAATTTTATTTTTCATCTAATCTTTAAGAATTTTTCAGGAACTAGTTCATTATTTACCTAAAATATTTAGGTTTGAATTAGTACTAAATTTAATTCCTTATCCCAAACACAAGTACAAAGTTTATGAATATTTAAGAAATTATTTTTTTCTTTGTATGAATAACTAAAGTGATCTTAAGTGTTTTTGAGATCGCTGATTTCGAATCTTAAGTCAGATTTTTAATTTTAAAAATGGCGTATCCAATATGACGGACGACGAAACTAAAAACTGATCGAATTGGCCCTGAAATTGTTACGCGGGGGTTTTTGAGGTCACTGATTACGAATATAAAGTCAGATTTTTGAAATTCAAAATGGCGGACGAAATGACTAAAAACTGATTAGATTGGCTTTGAAGTTGTTACTCGAGGGTTTTTGAGGTCGCTGATTACGAATCTGAAGTCAGATTTTTAAAATTCATAATGTCGATTCTAACAAGTCAGATAACATGACTAAAAATTGATCGGATTGGCTTAGAAATTATTACTAGGGGGTTTTTGAGGTCACTGATTACGAATCTGTAGTCAGATTTTTAAAATTCAAAATGGCGGTTTCAACATGTCAGATAACATAACTAAAAATTAATCGGATTGGCTTAGAAATTATTGCTGGGGGTTTCTGAGGTCGTTGATTACGAATCTCATGTCAGATTTTTAAACTTTAAAATGGCGGATCCAATATGGCGGATGACATAACGGAAAAATGTTTGGATTGACTTGGAAATTCTTACTCGGCAGTTGTCGGGATGATTAGGAGTACGAAGTATAATTTTACAACTTTTAAATTTTATATTTAAAATGAAAGACAATAGAGCTTATACTGATTCAAATTTCATTAAAATGGTAAATGTCTCTTTATAAATGTATACTTATTAAAAATAATCTTGAAAGTTCCATGCTGTGTCTTGTAAGTAATAAATGTTTAGAAAGAAAAATGTATTAAAAAAACAAATGTGTAAGTAGTTTTTGTCATATCATTTTGACATTTCTTAGAAGGATAAGTGAATATTTTAATTTAAAAAGTATTATTTAAAACATTTTCATGTGAAAGTGTATTTTATCTTAGAAGAATAAATAGTAACCGACAGGTAAATCTCTAAAAATTTTCTTCACTTAAACTTGTGTACGTTGTTGTTCACTAATTTATTGTTATTGTTTTATTACATTTTAGTATTATAATATGCAATCATAGATACTAACTCTAGAAAATCCAATCAGTTTTTAGTCACGTCTTCCGCCATATTGGATCCGTCATTTTGAATTTTAAAAATTTGACTTCAGATTCGTAATCATCGACCTCAAAAATCCCCGAGTAACAACTTCCAAGTTAATCCGATTAATTTTTAGTTTTGTGATCCGCCATATTACATCCGCCATTTTTAAAATTAAAAATCTGATTTCAGATTCAAAATCAGCGACCTCAAAAACACTTATGACCACTTTAGTTATTCATACACCTACACTTGTTCTTAGTCATGTCTTTAAGAAGATAGATGCAGTATGGTATTTCTAACCTCATTTACCCAATAACAGATAATTTTGGATTAATTCCTACAATGGGTTTCAATTAATTGGCTCAAAATCTACTTAGAAAAAGATTAATTGAGAAGACAATTTCTAAGCGTGCACAATCATGGATAATAGAGATTTTTTACTATAATTGCTGACTTCCATGTAAATGTTAGAGGTTATAAAAATATTTTTAATGCTTTTCCTGATTTTTCCTGTATTCTGTAGTCTCTTATCTTATCACTTCAAAAGGATTTATTTATTTGTGTTGTTTTGATCCGGAATTCTACGATTTTGATACAAAAATTGTCCAAATCACCCGCGCTGATGAGGAAAATAATGTCAATTCCCTCACGGTCCGGATTTACCGAGATTCGACCGAGTTCAGTCGCTTTCGGTCGCATTTAATATTTTGATGTTTAATAATGAAAAATGACAAAATAAACTATTTGTTATGATAAATTAATGTTTGTAGAATAGATTCGTGTAATAATTGAGATATATTAAATGTTAAATAATTAATAATTCCAGAGCAAACCCTACTCCAAAGTGTGCCTGCTTTGTCCTTTGCTGGAAAATAAGTCATAAACGGAAAATTGCACTAAAAAGCAATTATTATCAAAATATATGCAATTATTAATCATATAAATAAAGATTCCGAGGGTTAATTGATAATAATTGACAAAAAAAAACAAGAAAATATTGAAATCTCGCGATCCAGGATATTTCTGCTGGAGCATTAACATAGACTGCATAGACAACTTGACCACCAATCAGAGGAAATCACGTGCTTCTCGCACTAAATGCATATTGCTCCATTTGACTTAAATAAACAAACCTATATTTTCAATATTACAAATCAATTCATTAAATATTATCAACATTAGTAAAAGTAAATCAACTTAATTTCTCAAGACCCCCAAAAACCGCCCCTAAAAATATAATAAAAAATAAAACTAAGAAAATTTATCACAATCAAAAAAAAAATTATAATGAATTTCTAAAATCATTCAAAGTCCTCAGGAATATGCCCCCTGATTTTCCCAATTGACAAAAATAATTATAAGCAGCCAGAAACCACCCCCAAGGAAAAAAGCAGAAAAATATTCAAACAGAAAACATAAAATGTACAAAAAAAATATAATCAAGTTCGAAAACTATTTAAAATGCTCAGGAATGTGTTCCCTAATTTTCCCCAACGATAAATATTATTAACAATCCCAAGAAACCACCCTTAAGGAAAATTGCAGAAACAGATCCGTACAAAAATCATAAAATTTAGAAAAAAATTACAATCAAGTTCTTAAATGATGGACAATACTCAGGATTATGTCCCCTAATTTTGGATCTTAATTTTAATTTTTTGGAGGATTTTGTGTTTTTTGTTTTAATAATTTTCTGCTACTTTCCATAGTGGTGGTTTTTTGATTGTAATTTTTTTCTAAATTTTATGATTTTTGTACGGATCTGTTTCTGCAATTTTCCTTAAGGGTGGTTTCTTAGGGATCTTAATTATATTTATCAATAGGAAAAATTAGGGGATATTTTTCTGAGTATTCTCCATAATTTTAGAACTTGATTAAAATTTTTTTTGGGTTTTAAGTTTTTTGTACGGATAGTATTCTGCAATTTTCCGTAGGGGTGCTTTTTTGGGGTTGTTAATTATATTTATCAATTGGGTAATTTTCATTGAACACGTAAATTTGAGATAAATTAATTTCAAGAAAAAAATATGGTTTTAACTTTTTTTTTCATTTATATATATTATTTAGGATATAATTAGTTAATATATGTATTGGCCGAGCGTGACTATTGAATAGTGAGCAGTAATTACGAATATTAAATTTGGTTTGATTAACCTACTTGTTGTTATCAACCGTGTAATTATTTTCAAGAATTAAAAGACAAATTTTTAATAATTGTATTCAATTTTGAAAATTAAAATATTTTACATAATTTTTTAATATTTAATCTTAAAATTCCTACCTTTATCAACGTATCTTTTTATTATTTGGATATGTTTACATTTTGTTAGTTGTCAAAATTTTTAGGTTCATGCTGTTATTATGTATTGCACAGTTTTTTGTTTTTGATATTTTTGCTTAGAAGCAGGGGACATTACATTCCAGGGGACGTTACATGGGATAATATTTCATATTTTGTTGGATATAATATTTAAATGTTAGATTATAAGTTTGGAATCTTAAAAAGAATATTTAGCTTCATATTTATCGCCTTTAACATCATAAAAAGAGTTAATATATTTCAAGATATTGAATGCCAGGGGAATTACATTAAAAAAGATACGAGTAAGTTTTTTTTATTAAAATATCTTTTTCTTTTTAAATGAGTGTTCATGAGTAAATTAATCACCACTAAGTTAAAGATAGAAACATTTTCTTCAAATTTTCCTAATGCAAATCATTTTTAAGTTAATATTTTTCTATATAACATTATTAATCATTGACTCTCTAAGAAAAGTGAAAAGTGTGAGACACATTTAACTGCGATTTAAATACGTTATTGGACTGTAATTAAATTTCCATAATACATTATAATGTTCGTTTTAGAGCGTAGAATTATTTAGTAAAATTGAAAATTCTACTTTACATATGTGCGATTCGTGATAGTAAGTTAAATGATTCAAGAACCCTTTGATGACAGCCAGGGGACGTTAAATTTCACACCTAATTCAATTTTTTATAATATTATAAAATAAATATTTGTAATTCATAAAAGTGGGAATTTATACGTGCATAATCTGTCGATAGATCATATAATTGCTTTCCACTGAAATCTATTTTTTATATTGAGAAATCATGTAAGACCACGATTTACACTTTCATTGAAAATCACCCAATTGGGAAAATTAGAGGACATATTCCTGAGTATATTCCATCATTTTAAAACTTGATTATTATTTTTCTGTAGATTTTATGATTTTTGTATGGATCTGTTTCTGCAATTTTCCTTAGAGGTGGTTTCTTGGGGTTGTTAATTATTTATTTTGATTGGGACAATTAGGGGACATGATCCTGAGTATGTTCCATCATTTTAGAAAGTTATTATTATTTTTTTGTAGATTTTTGCTTCCTACTAGAGGAAGCTTTGTGATCGTTAAGATTTTCGATTCTCCAAAAATAGTCTTAATCGACTTATTTTCATCTAAAAAGCGTAAATTTTTATTCCAAAGCAAATGTCCAGATTTATGTGTGTGTATAGCGTTTTTTGTGTACAAGATATCTCGAGAACGCTTTAACGGATTTCAATAAAATTTGGATGAGTTATTAAGCTCATGAATATCTAAATTTAGACACAGGGATTTTTGAAAATACCCAACCAAATTTTTTTGAGCACCTTTGTTCATCGAAAAAAATCGGTTTTTGACAAAAAATTTTTCATGCTAAAAATACAACTTAAAGAATACAAAAATCATATTCCTTATCTCAAAACGAATCGATTGACCTATATAACTTTTATAATTCATCAAGAATTCTTAAAATTATTCATATTTTTACATTTTTTTGCATTAAAATTTTTTTTTTAACAACTTCCCCAAATAACGTATATATTATTAATTATTTTGCTTACTTGGTAGCGAAATATCTATGAAATGGACATAATTCTCACCTATTTGATTTTTTTACGGATCTGTTTCTGCAATTTTCCTTAGGGGTGGTTTCTTGGGGTTGATAATTATTTTTTTTGATTGGGAAAATTAGGGGACATATTTCTAACTATGTTCCATAATTTTAGAACTTAATTATAATTTTTTTGCAAATTTTATGATTTTTGTACGGAACTATGTTTCTGCAATTTTCCTTAAGGGTGGTTTATTGGGGTTTTTAATTATATTTATCATTTGGCAAAAACTAGGGGACATATGCCTGAGTATTTTCCATAATTTAAGAACTGGATTATAATTTTATATTATTATCCTTTAACGTCATGGTAATATATATATTAATTTAATAGAATATTTAGACTACAATTTTGCAATTTTTTGGCCGATGTAAATAAACTCTTACCTAATGTTAATAAAATCCATAGTTTGTTAAACACACAATATAAAATTAATCACTTGAAAAATTGAAGAACGTCAATATTATAATATAATATTATCAACATTAGTAAAAGTAAATCAACTTAATTTCTCAAGACCGAAGGTTAATAAGCCCCAAAAACCACCCCTAAAAATATAATAAAAATAAATCTAACAAAATTTATCACAATCAACAAAAAAATTATAATAAAATTCTAAAATCATTTAAAGTCCTTAGGAATATGCCCCCTGATTTTCCCAATTGACAAAAATAATTATGAGCTGCCAGAAACCACCCCCAAGGAAAGAAGTAGAAAAATATTCAAACAGAAAACATAAAATGTACAAAAAAATATAATTAAGTTCTAAAATTATGGAAAATACTCAGGAATATGTCGCCTAATTTTCCCAATCTATAAATATAATTAACACCCCAAAAACCACCCTTCGGAAAATTGAAAAAACTATTTGTAAAAAAATCATAAAATTTACAAAAAAATTATATCTAATTTAATAAAACGACACATTCGAACTGAAATATTGTTCTTTTTTAATTTAACAAATGTCCTACGTTTCGAGAACGAACGGTTCTCCTCATTAGGGACTAAAAATATAAATATAAAAAATTATTGGGGGAGTGGGCCCCAAGATGAACAGGGCCCCAAGATGGACATTTCGTATAAAATTTTTGTTTAAGGTGACAGCGCCTTATGCTTTTTGTCATTTTTGTTGTTTGTCTAGACGAAGATTTTGATGCACATTTGAAGAAAAACAACCAGTTGGTTTTTCTTCTATACATGCCACGTTATTTTGTGTCTAAAAAAGTTTTGTAACAGTTTTCTCTTTAGTTGGTAAAGTTTTTTAAATTTATGATTTAGAATGAGTATTTAACGTTATAATATTCTTTATTTATCGTATAATAATATCCTAAAATGATTTTACTAACTCAGTGTATGTATATATATATTTTTACTGGGGATTAAAAAATGGTGTCATGTACCCTAAGATGGACAGGCCTCAAATCTCAATGTATTTATTTGCATATTTTGGATTTTACACTTTTTTTAAAAATTTTTTGAGCCAATTAATTAAAATTTTTTATTTTCCACCATAAAATGTGATGTTATCGTTAGAGAATTTGATATATCGATATTTTTCGATAATTTATTACTTTTTACAGTTAAACTATTAGATTGAAGTTTTTAGAAATGTTATTTCTTGATTAATTCCGTAAAATGATTAAAAATTAGTTTAAGAATTGTTACACGATGTTAATTTCTTATTTACTACAATTTTCAGAAACTTTTAAGAAGGTGTCCATCTTGGGGCCACTTTTTTTTTGACCGAAAAGTTTAACAATTAGAAAAAACGCTTTAAAAAATGTTTATGTTCAAAATAAAATTTTATCTCTGTGGCCATAAGTTACCTTATAAATTGTACTTTCATCCGGTATAAAAAATTTTAATATATCTTATTTGGTTTGGATTCTACAGCAATAAGACGAAAGGGTGTCCAACTTGGGGCCCTCTCCCCTATATATTTTTTACAAAAACAATTAATTAAACAAATAAGAAGAAACAAATAGAATAGTAAATAAAAAATTAACATCGGGTAACAATTCTTAAACTAATTTTTAATCATTTTACGGAATTAATCAAGAAATAACATTTCTAAAAACTTCAATCTAATAGTTTAACTGTAAAAAGTAATAAATTATCGAAAAATATCGATATATCAAATTCTCTAACGATAACATCACATTTTATGGTGGAAAATAAAAAATTTTTATTAATTGGCTCAAAAAATTTTTAAAAAAAGTGTAAAATCCAAAATATGCAAATAAATACATTGAGATTTGAGGCCTGTCCATCTTAGGGTACATGACACCATTTTTTAATCCCCAGTAAAAATATATATATACATACACTGAGTTAGTAAAATCATTTTAGGATATTATTATACGATAAATAAAGAATATTATAACGTTAAATACTCATTCTAAATCATAAATTTAAAAAACTTTACCAACTAAAGAGAAAACTGTTACAAAACTTTTTTAGACACAAAATAACGTGGCATGTATAGAAGAAAAACCAACTGGTTGTTTTTCTTCAAATGTGCATCAAAATCTTCGTCTAGACAAACAACAAAAATGACAAAAAGCATAAGGCGCTGTCACCTTAAACAAAAATTTTATACGAAATGTCCATCTTGGGGCCCTGTTCATCTTGGGGCCCACTCCCCCAATAATTTTTTATATTTATATTTTTAGTCCCTAATGAGGAGAACCGTTCGTTCTCGAAACGTAGGACATTTGTTAAATTAAAAAAGAACAATATTTCAGTTCGAATGTGTCGTTTTATTAAATTAGATATAATTTTTTTGTAAATTTTATGATTTTTTTACAAATAGTTTTTTCAATTTTCCGAAGGGTGGTTTTTTGGGGTGTTAATTATATTTATAGATTGGGAAAATTAGGCGACATATTCCTGAGTATTTTCCATAATTTTAGAACTTAATTATATTTTTTTGTACATTTTATGTTTTCTGTTTGAATATTTTTCTACTTCTTTCCTTGGGGGTGGTTTCTGGCAGCTCATAATTATTTTTGTCAATTGGGAAAATCAGGGGGCATATTCCTAAGGACTTTAAATGATTTTAGAATTTTATTATAATTTTTTTGTTGATTGTGATAAATTTTGTTAGATTTATTTTTATTATATTTTTAGGGGTGGTTTTTGGGGCTTATTAACCTTCGGTCTTGAGAAATTAAGTTGATTTACTTTTACTAATGTTGATAATATTTAATGAATTGATTTGTAATATTGAAAATACAAAAATTTGTTTATTTAAGTCAAATGGAGCAATTTGAATTTGGTGCGAGAAGCACGTGATCTCCTCTGATTGGTGGTCAAGTTGTCTATGTTAATGCTCCAGCAGAAATATCCTGAATCGCGAGAGTTCAATATTTTCTTGTTTTTGTTTTGTTTGTTAATTATTATTAATTAACCCTTGGAATCTGAATTTATTTGATTAATAATTGCATTTATTTTGATGATAATTGCTTTTTAGTGCAGTTTTCCGTTTATGACTTATTTCCCGGTAAAAAGACTTTCATTAAAAAGTATTAAAATGTTAAATACATTTAAATCCTTGATTGTGCCAAACTTTTTAATTCAAAGAAAACGAATTAAATCAGTTTCTGTTTAATGCGTTTTAATCATTTACTCAAAAAAAAAAAACAAAAACAAAAAAAAAACCGAGGCTAGGGGAATTGAACTTGTGAACCCTAGCTCTTCAGTCCTGAGATCTATCCAAACGGCTATTGATGCGCTTACAGACAGTAACAAATACGTTGCCTACAAGTGACGGCTCGTAGTGGGTCTTTAGATTTATGTCTGGTAACAGACAATTAACTAATTAAGATTCTAAGATTATTGCCAAATTCAATAAATATTAACATTAATTAATAATTCCTTGATTGTGCTAAATATAATTAAAAACAAAAATTATAAAATCCACATTAAGTTTGATCAAGCTCGTTAACACAAATGCTATTACCTGATTTCTGTATAGACGTTTCGTTTGTGAAAGACAAAATTAATTAGCAAATGTTGAATAATTAGAAATGAAAGTGACGTACAAACTATTTTTTTCTGCTATGTTATGTCCTGAAGGGACCAACTTTCAATTTTATTAATTTTATTTTTCCCTGATTTATTTACAAGGCGGAAGGCCTTGAACTAAGGGACAGGGCAAGAAGACGAACTGAATGAAATATATATATTTAATATTTATTTGGTGCAAAATTACAATCGAGGAAGAATAATCCTTAACTAAGCAGTTGAGAAGTTCTGAGTCCTCCTTGGAATGGGATTATTCCATGAAATTCACACTGAAACAAAGGAACTTTTTAGATCTAAAGGGAAGGGTTGGTTTGAAAGGATAGATATAGGGTTAAAATTATTTGAAGACTTACTTCTTTTTAAAACGTGTTGAAATGACCCCAATTTGATCTCTCGTTCCTTTCCTCTCTCTTTCCTCTGTCCCCGCTGGTCGTTTCACGGTCCTCGGGACTAGGTCAGGGAACTGCGTGTATAGGGTGTCAGGTTACACCAGATGTTTCCTCGGGATGTGAATCCTTGAGGACATTGACTTGTAGCAAGTTGTAGTGATTTCCAACCAGAACCCACAGATTGATAAGAGTTCAGATGTTTCCAACAGTCCAAGAAAGGGTTGAGTCGAAAGGTTGAGAAGAGGTCACTCGCGATTAATTTTCTTTACAATGGAAAGGATTTATGCGTTGGAGTGTAAAAGGATTTGACGGATTTTTCGTAAAGGGTTAAGAAATGTTGGAATAGGAATATACGTCAGGATTCCAGTCCGGATTTACTGGCGGACGTACCAGGAGTCTTCCGAGATAAGGATTTCCGCGAACCGATTAGGATTTGAAAGGGTTAAATCTTGTTCAGGAATTATGTCTCACGATAAGGTTGACTTGGTCTAGAGATTCGATTTCAAATATACTTGGACGACTTTGGTTCAGAGATTCGGTAAGGAAGACTGACGTCCAGAGATTCGGTTTCAGATGCGTAAGGAAGACTGACTTCTTGGCAAATTTTCAGATGGCTTTATACCCAGAATTTCGACGAATTTAGGGTGAATAAGCCCGCAAAATGCTGGTTCAATCGCTAGGGTGTGATGAGCCCGCAGAAGGCTGGTTATTTCATTAGGGTGACAGAGAGCGAAAAAATGTAGGCATGACCTTCGACTGGGGTAGCGTTTCGAAGGAGGGTTCCTTGGTCGCGAGAATGCTGGACGAGCGAGCAAACGGCTGGCTCTTTAGTACAATTTATGACTTAAGTTCTCAGAAGGAAAAATGCTTTCGTTGCTCGGATTTGGTAGTATGCACCTTACAATATTTTTATCTTTTTTTTTTAAAACATTGATTTTTAGTATAATTGTAGATATTACAAAAGTCACGCTAGGACGTGACAGCTATAAAAAAAAGGCTAAATGTTTTAAAATTATTTTTCCAAGTTTCAAAACTAATGTTTAAGAAATAATATTTAGCTCTTTTTATAGAAAAATAATTCAGTTACCCTATTTGTGCGGCTCTATTATTTCTAATTAATCAACAGTTGCTATTTTAATATTGTCTTTCACGATCGAGAAACATCAAATTGATATCAGGTAAAAGCATTTCTGTTCACATCAGGTTCGATTGCAGGTTTTAATTCAAAATAACATTATTAAAGTGCATTAAAATTTCGCATAGGGCGTTCAAAATTCAATCGTATTAAAATTAATTTTTTTAATTATCAATATTTGAAATAAATTGTATTAAAATTTCCATATTCATACAGTCATTAAAAAGTAATGAAATGAGTTACATTCATTTCCTAAAAAAAGCATTAAAAAGCAATGAAAAATATTTCTGCAAAATGGCGTCTTTTCATTTAGAATAAGAATGCATTAAATGTACAACAAACTAATCTTAATTTTAGGCATTAAAAATATTTTGCACAATCAGGGATTTAATAAAATTAAAATGAATTAAATTGAACATTAATGATGAATACTGGTTTTTAAACAAATTATTAGCAATTTTTAATGGGTTTCGCATTTCTGCCATTTAAATTCACTGAAATAATACAACTATAAATCATTTAATGGCAACAATTTTTTTTTTTTATTTATTGCGAAATATGTAAAGGTTTCACCATGACGATTTAGTGATCCCCTACACAAATTTGGCCGAGGGGGTATTTTCTTTAAAAAAAGACGTACAGAGTAATCCCTATTACGTATATTACGACTAATACGTATCTAATACGCCTATTACGCTAGTATTACGCCAATACGCTATATTACCAAAATAATACGATATATTACGGTATATTACGGTACATTACATGAGTATTACACAATATTACAGGTGTAATATTAAATATTTTGAATGAAATAAATAAATAAATACTAAAAATTCAGTCATAAGAACATATTTTCTTTAAATCTACAATAAATAACTCACATATAGAACGAAATAAACTTAATTAAGAGTGAGTCCGGAAGAGTTGGAATAGCTTTTTTGAATTTTTGTAAAATACTTTAATATTAATTAACATCCATATACATTGGCTTGTGAAGCCGTTATAATTTTCTTTCATTTTTTCTCAGTTCATAAAAAATTATTAAAAAAAGTATATAATCAGTATTTAAAATCTCCAAATGTTTATTTGTACGTAGTTAATTAAAGAAAAAATTAAAAAACAAAACAAGAATGAAACAGTGACATAATTATATAAAAAAAGTAGAAACTCTTTTCCAAAAATTAAACTATTTACGGACATTTTTTTAAATTAAAATAATAAATAAGAAGATAATTAAGAAAACGTTAAAATATATTACTAAAGAGAACAAAATTTTAAATTTAGAAAAATTAGAAAATTATTTTATAAATTTAATGGAAAATCAAAAAAGTAAAAGTTCTAAGAAATAGAAAAATGATAACAAAAATTAGAGAATTAATTAAACGCAAAAAAGAATTTAAAAAATAGTGAAACTTTGAGAAAATTTAATAAATAGGAAGAAAATGTAGAAATGTTTTTTTCCTTAATCTTACAAACTAAAAAAATGTAAAAAGTACAAAAAATAAAATTAAAAAATGTATACAATATCAAGATAAATAAAAAGAAAGTCGATTAAAGGAACTTAAAAATCCTTTAAAAATAAAAAAAGTTTAAGCAAATTAAACAAAACCCATTTTTATAATATTACACTTAAAATAAGTCCAACAAATAAATTTACAAAAATAAAGAAAATCTACAAACTTTATGGAAGAATAAGTAAGTTTGCAAAAAATCTCGCAAAGAATAGACAAGATTCTATTCTTAAAAAAAATTGAATAAACTTACCAAAAAAATAAGGGAATTTTTTTTTAAAAATATGTAAATAATTATGAAAATCAACGAAATAAAAAGTTTAGTGAATGTTATAATAACGGAATTGTTTAAAATAATATTAAATAATTTGCATAAAAAGAGAAAAATTAAAGAAAATCCAAAAATAAAAAGACGAATAAAAAATATCAAATGTAAAAGTAGAAAAAAACTTAAAATTTTGTTAAAATAAGAAATTATAAGATAAAAATTAATATAAATAGTTTAAAAAAATTGAAATCTCTTGGAAATCTTGTAAGAATATTAAAAAAATAAGGATTATTGTGAGTATAAAAAAGTATTAATATTATTTAATTATTTTGAATTAATTAATATCCATTCAAATTTGAATTAATTGAAATTTAAAAGTTGGAATATGACTTAATTGGAATTTATATAATTATAAGGACATGAAGATATAAAAATGTAATATTTTTTTTTGCTATCTTCATACCATAGATTTGTAAATCGTAGGTATTTTGATCATCTGTATTAGCACAATTTTTTAAATTTTATAAAGATTAAAATATTAAAATTTTTAAGATTTATCCACAAATTTGTGGGTTTTGTTTATGGTTTGTGATGTGTTACATGCACCGGAGAATTGTAAAATTTTGATTTAAATCATGATTTTAATGCAAATTTTCCAATGATTTAAATCATGATTTAAATTACGATTTAAATCAAAGTGATTTAAATCAATAACAGCACTGAGAACATGGTTTGTTCCTTGGTTTAAATGACTATTTCTATGATGAAAAATTGACAAATTAAAGTCTAATACTATAAAAAAAACTTAATTCTTTTCATTTTAGATAATTTTTTTTAAATACCTGAAAATTTCCTTCTTTAGGAAGATGATAAATCGAACCAATTTTCGGTTTTTTTTTCTCGAATTAACACGTTGTATAAAACGAACGAGAACAGTTTATTAAAAATTATCAAACAATTGACGAAACATTTAAAATCAAGCCTAATGAACATAGTAGTCATAAGAACATATTATTATTTACTTTAAATAAATAAATAACTCACATAGAACGAAATGAAAAATTTTCTTTAATTTACAAGAATAAAAATGTATAAAACGAACGAGAAAAATACAACGAATTTTTTTACACTGTAGTATTATTAGCTTGTATTGGCGCCTAATTCAAATCCAAATATAAGCAATTGGAAGTGCAATATATTCTTTTCTAATTAATTAATCATTTAATGACTTAAGCTATGCAAAGAACAGTTACTATTACGCACTATTACGGGACTATTACACAATATTACTTACTATTACATAACTATTACCTATCAATACGCAATATTACTGACTATTACGCACTATTACGTGATATTACGAGTAATACATGGCTATTACCAAAGAGGTGTACACTCCAATACGCAAGAAAATACCCCCTCGAATTTGACGCTTTAAACGTAAAAAAAAACAAAAAATCAATTATAAAATTTGTTTCTGTCGTAGTGAATCTCTTAAGGGAAGACCATTGTTGTTTATACTACAGTATAACTGAATTCTAATTTGATTTTTATGAAAAATTTCACTTTTTTAAAAAGGCTTCACCATGACGCACAAAATTGGGGACAAGATATAGCATCTAAGAAGAAATAAAAAAAATACAATTTTTTTACAACCAATTTTTTTCTGAATTCTACATGGAGAGACAAAGAGCAATAGACAAAGGGCATGTGATTAAACATCTAAATTTTTTAGAGTCACTTACCTTATAAAGAAAATTCTGCACGATGGTGCCAATTTATTTAGTTTGAGCTACTGATTACAAAAAAAATTGGTTGCCAGGTCTCAGATGTGTATAACACTAGGCAACCTATTTTTTTATAATTAATTTTTTTCGAGTTACTTACCTCATAAGGGAAATTGTGCAAGATAGTGCCAATTAATTCAGTTTGAGCCACTGATTACAAAAAAATTGGTTGCCTGGTCTCAGATGTGTATAACACTAGGCAACCTACTTTTTAAATAAATTTAACGCTGCACGCCGAAAGAGACCTTACCGCAAGAGCAGCTAAGGTCCCTTTTACAATGCAGCAGCGCAAGCAGTAGGACGGACTGGATTTTAATGACAAAGCAATGCTATACTACAGCGCGGAGTCTATAAAAAGTCTATTTAAATGGACTGAATCGGTAATTGAATGACATATAGTTGTTTTATACTTTAATAAAAGTAAAAATTATTTAAATAAATAATTATTAAGAATAATTTAATAATCAAATTATTATTTTTTTTATTTTAAATATACTACGCATTTTTTGTTAATGATGTTTTTTGCAATTGAAAAGCTCAGCTGAAAATTATAAATAATTAATTTCAAAAACAGCAACAATGTTTATAAATTTATTATTTATACAAAAGTTTATTAGGAACTCAATTAAGAATTCTAAAGCTCATACATTTCATTCAAGATGAGCGGTTATTGAGCATCATAAATTTGTTATAAATTTTAAGCAATGTGAGGTCTAAATAAATAAACAACTTTTATTAACAAATTACACTTTAATTATAAGTATTTTGAATTTGTTACAAATATTTCTTTTTATTCTTGAAAACTTGAGATTGGAGACATGTACATTACATTAATCTTCTAACGTTTATCTTTTTATTTTGTTTGAAACTTTTTTATTATTGTCTTCCTAAAAAAATTTTTAAAATAAAAGATGAACATTTACTTGTTAATATAGAATAATATTAACATATTAATTACTGATAAATACATGCTTAAAATAATACTGTTTTAGAATTTACTTATCGTAAAAAATATTTTATACACCCCGCCAAAAGTATTGGATTGAATTTCAATCAGATTGAATAAGTTCTAATCAGTATCTTTCCGAATTAATCCGTTTCATTCCGAAGCTAAATTTTAATCCGTTAAAATCACGATATTTCATTCCGAATTATTCCAAATCAATCCGTTTCATATTCAAATAAACCCGACTAAAATTGGAACGGATTGATTCGGAATGAATTAACGGAATTCAAACGGATTAAAATTTATCTCTAAATCTGAATTAGTAGTTTTCTACTATGAATTAGTCAAATTCATGGCTCACTTTTCTCCAATTCATATAGTAGAAAACTACTAATTTTTTAGTAGAAAACTACTAATTTTTAGTAGAAAACTACTAATTGAAATAGTGAAATTTTACTTGTGAAATAAGTAGATTTTTTTACTAATTTAATTAGTAGTTTCTACTACAGAATTAGTAGTTTTCTACTAAGAAATAGTAAGATTCTTACTATTTTAATAGTAGAACTACTACTTTTGTACTAAATAAGGACATTTTAACTTACTAAAATAAACTACTTTTTCTTAGTTGTAAAAATATCATTAAAACAATTGTAAAAATCGGACAAGCACGAGTTACACTCGTACCAAGTCGAAGGGTTCCGTACCCCTCTAATTTTTTTTCAATTATATGAGGTAGAGATTTAAAATTTTCCACTAGGAAACAATTTTTAAAAATAATTTTTATTATACACTAAATAAAATTTTATTGGTACAAATTTTTAGAACTATAAGTCAAAACTTTTGCATTTAGGGGGTCAGGGTCATTTTTTAAATATGTTTTAAAAAAATAAGGAATTAACAAATTATTAGGTATTCTATTTTTTTTAAACACGAATTTTGGCTAGTAAATTCTATAAAGAAGAACATTAACAAACTTCTATATAATTTTCCTGTAATCTTCATGTAAATCTACATAAGAGTACCGAATTTCATCATCCTAGGTCAAATAGTTTGGAAGATTAGGAGGGTGGGGGCATGATCATTTTTTCGAGTTTTTTTTTTAAAAATCGTACTTTTTGGCTAATAAACACTATGAAGACCGCCTTTACGAAAGTTCTCTATAATTTTCCTGTAATCTACACGTAAATCTACATACGTGTACCAAATTTCAGCATCCTAAGTCAAATAGTTTGGAAGATTAGGGGGGGACATGGTCATTTTTTGAACTATTTTTTCAAAAAATCGTACTTTTTGGCTAGTAAACACTATGAAGACCGCCTTTACGAAAGTTCTCTATAATTTTCCTGTAATCTACACGTAAATCTATATACGTGTACCAAATTTCAGCATCCTAAGTCAAATAGTTTGAAATATTAGGGGGGGGGGACATGGTCATTTTTTTAAATTTTAGGGCAAAAAAAGTGTTTTTTGCTGGATTTCGGCATGTTCATGAGCTCGAATCGCGTTTTCCATATTATTTTCGTAAATTCAAGGTGAAATTACATATGTGTACCAAATTTGAAGACTCTAGCTTATATTGATTAGAAGTTATAGGGAGTGCGAAAACGGACACACATAGTGATTTTAATAGGGTTCCGTTTTACGGTACGGAACCCTAAAAAGTAGTAGAATTAACTACAATACAACAGTTAATTGGTGAAAGTAGTAAAATCTATGACAAAGAATAGTTCCGTTAATGGTATTCTTATAGTTCACTCAACTAAGATTTCATATTTAACGTAATTACAAACAAATAATTGAGGACTTATTGAACTAAGAACTTTAGTTAAAAAGTAGTCAAATATACTACGAATTTTTTTCAGATATACGAATGATGTTTGTTCAATTAAAGAATTATAAATAAGAAATGCAAGTAATTAATTAAGCAATATTTTTTGTTAATTATTTATAAATAAGTTTGTAAACAATTTAATGAAAAAATTTTTAATGAAACATGTACTTTTGAATGCAATCGATCGTCCGATGTTATAAAATATTAAAGATTTTAATGAAGGTTGCTTTCCGTAAATAAAAAATTTACGTAAACAAAATTATAAACATTATCTAATTTTTTTAACTATAGAATAGGAATCCACTACTCATGACTTCCATCTCAAGTTTTCAAGAGTAAAAAGCAATATTTGTGAAAAATTCATAGTACCTATAATAAAAAATATATACTATATGGGTATATACAGATAATTTGTTTATAAAAGGCGTATATTTATGCAGACTTCCTATTGCTTAAAATTTATAACAAATTTATGATAACCAATTACTGCGATCATCTTGAATCAAATGTAGCTTCGAAATTCTTTAATTGAGTTCTTTATAAACTTTTGTATAAATAATTTATAAAAATTGTTACTATTTTTTTAAATTAATTATTTATAATTTTCATTCTATGCAATAAAAAAAAATAAATTTAAAAATAAAACTTTTTTGGACTCCGCGCAATCCAGTCCGTCCTACTGCTTGCGCTGCTGCATGGTAAAAGGGACCTTAGCTGCTCTTGCGGTAAGGTCTCTTTCGGCGTGCAGCGTTAAATTTATTTAAAAAGTAGGTTGCCTAGTGTTATACACATCTGAGAAAAGGCAACCAATTTTTTTTTGTAATCAGTGGCTCAAACTGAATAAATTGGCATTATCGTGCACAATTTCCCTTATTAGGTAAGTAACTCGAAAAAAATTAAAATAGAGGTAAATCCTTCCATATTATTTTATGTAAAAAAAACCAATAAATGATCTTAGGAAGGTAAAATTGAATAAAACTTCAACAGTTACGTCAAATTAGCATAGCGACGTTTCCTTGGCTAGGTTTGCCAACCTCTTCAGGCTTCATACACACAACACATAAACTTCCGTCACTCTACGTCAAAAAATTCGTTAAACATTAAAAATAAATTCATTAAAAATAATTTTAAACTCGTCAAATGTTTTAAAGACAACCATCCTTAGTCGACGAAACGTGACTACTGAAGAATTATTTTTAATGAATTTATTTTTAATGTTTAACGAATTTTTTGACGTAGAGTGACGGAAGTTTCTGTGTTGTGTGTATAAAGCCTGAAGAGGTTGGCAAACCTAGCCAAGGAAACGTCGCTATGCTAATTTGACGTAACTGTTGAAGTTTTATTCAATTTTACCTTCCTAAGATCATTTATTGGTTTTTTTAAATCGAAAAAAATTAATTATAAAAAAATAGGTTGCCTAGTGTTATCCACATCTCAGACTTAACAACCAATTTTTTTTGTTATCAGTGGCTCAAACTAAATGAATTGGCACTATCGTGCACAATTTCCCTTATGAGGTAAGTAACTCGAAAAAATTAATTATAAAAAAATAGATTGCCTAGTGTTATACACATCTGAGACCTGGCAATCAATTTTTTTTGTAATCAGTGTCTCAAACTGAATAAATTGGCACCATCGTGCAGAATTTCGCTTATGAGGTAAGTGACTCGAAAAAATTTACATGTTTAATCACATGCCCTTTGTCTATTGCAACGCTTTGCCTAGGCAACCATGCCGATTTTTAATCTCCTCGCAAAAACCTATTTTAAAATTGTCTTTCGCATTATTTCCCTTATAAGCTCGGTTTTTAGCGGTCGGCTCTCTACCTATTAGGAAGACTGTAATTTAGAGGTCTGCTCAACCTTGCCCACAGTTTCGCAGACCGTTGGCAAAACTCCGTAAAACATAGTTTGGGGGACTTTAATTTTAGAATTCTGCCCAACCTTGCCCAGAGTTTCCCCGACCCACAGGTGGCCAAAAGCACTATTTTTGGACAAAAATCAGCCGCCAACTCAAAAATAAACCGATTTTAATTGTTTTTTTAAAACACTCTTGAATGTTTGCACTATAACGCTTAACTACTACAAAATTAAGATTTTTTTTATTAACTAAAATAAATGTTAATAACTTTTGAAAAGTAAAAAATTGATTTTTGAGAAATTGATTTTCAGATACTTTAATGCAAGAAAGTATAGAAACTTATATATTTTACACACAAAATTTGTCTAAAATATTTTTAAATGGCTCCAGTTATGACACAACAATTTTTAATTTGTTTAAACAACCTTAGTTAACAAATAAATAACTTCCAAAATTTTCCTACCTTAGATTTCGTTTCTTTTGTAAAACTAATTAATTATTATTGGCCTAGAGTTCTAATACAGTTGCGAACGATTACTAACAATTTTTAGATTGTTTAAACAATCTTAGTTAACAAATAAATTACTTTGAAAGTTTTCCTTACTTAGATTTCCTTTCTTTTGAAAAACTAATTAATTACTATTGGCTTAGAGTTCTAATACAGTTGGGGATGGTTACTAACAATTTTTAAATTCTTTAAACAATTTTAATTAACAAATAAATTACTTTTAAAGTTTTCTTTATATAAATGTCGCTTTTTGTTTGTTAAAGTAATTAATTACTATTGGCCTAGAGTTCTAATACAGTTGGAGATGTCTACTTACAATTTTAAAAATGTTTAAACAATCTTAGTTAACAAATAAATGACTTTTAAATTTTTTTTTATTTAGATTTCGTTTCCTTTGCAAATTTAACTAATAACTATAGGTCTAGATTTATAATAGAGTTTAAAATGTTTAGTAACAATTAATATATTGTTTAAACAGTATTTTAGTTAACAAATAAATTAGTTCCAAACTTTTCCTATCTTATATTTCGTTTCTTTTGTGAAACTAATTAATTATACTATTGTCCTAGAGTTCTAATACAGTTGTAGATGTCTACTTACAATTTTTAAATTGTTTAAACAATATCTTTGTTAACAAATATAGGGGAGAGTAGTCAGAGTTGGATATAGTTTTGACTTTTCTCTATAACTTCTCCTGTAGGCCGAATTTTGCAATGTCTCTTATATTATTGGAAAATTTTACTAAAATGCAATGTTTTTGCTAAACATTGCAAAAAATTTGGACCAAAAGTTTCGGAGTTATAGGCAATTAAAAAAAAAAAAAAGGTAGTCAGAGTTGAACATGGTAGTCACAGTTGGGTCACTGTAGAAAATCAATGAAATATGAAGATAAATGATTGAAAATGACAATATCTTTGCCTTCGCATGATAGAATAACACTCAAATACATTTGGAAATGACAAAAGGAAACATGAAATTGAAATAAATCATATTTCCTCTTGTATCGCGAAATTGATCTGAAAGTGAAAAAGTAGGGGAAAGTCGGATAGCCCCGGACAGCGGGTAGCCCCAGACACTAGCTATTTCACGTATAATACTGCATTTTTATAATTGACACAAATTACAAACTGTGTATAATTCACTTGAGCTTACGTTTTTTAATATATTAATTCATTTCTTCTTTTTGAAAATAAGTAATTTCTAAAATTAACCTTAAATTGTCTAGACAATTTAACAAACGTGTATCGTATTAAACGTCATATAAAAATTCTATTATATTTGGACTTTCTGTTCCTATTAAATAGATGTTTTAATTTATTTCTAAAAAATAATTTACGGTCATTATTTAAGACACAATTTATTCGCACTTTATCAAATTAAACAATTTAAATAAGCACTTTTATTTTCTCTGTCCAGTGACACCCGACAAGTTTTTGGAGGCTTACATTTTACTACTCATATATGATCTCATTTTTCTCTCAATTAATGTGTTTATTTTATGATCGAATTTATTTCAAAGATGGACAGAGGTCATGTCTTTGTCATAAGATGATTTAATTAATATTTCAAAAAAATTATACAAATTTGTTAACCAAAAGGCTTAGGTGTCCGGGGCTACCCGACTTTCCCCTATTACCAAAAATTTGAATTTTCTTTCTTTCAAATAGAAATGAAGTTTTTGACACCTTTTTAAGTTAACAAATTCATTTTCATTGCAAAAATGCTTCAGAATTGCAAAATTTTGGGTGTACCAACCTTGACTCAAGCGTCGTTTAGCTTCATATCACACACACACCATGAACGCTTAATACAAACACCAAATTACGTTCCACATTTTCGTATAACATCTTAATGAATAATTTTAGTCAACTTAATTTGTCTTTGGCATATTTCTTCTACATTTAATTATCTAATTTTGAAACTACAATAACGTTTTTTGTTGAGCGTATAACACGGACTCGCTTAATACGTCTATATAGTTTGCACACTTCACTGCAATCCATGTAAAAAGTGTGCTGGCATTGCTAACAAGTATTTACACACAACGACATATGGATCTACTATGATAAAACAAAATAAACGCGATAATTCAACTCTGACCACTGTCCAACTCTGACTACTCTCCCCTATTACTTTGAAAGTTTTCCTTACTTAGATTTCGGTTCTTTTGCGAATTTAAATGATAGCTATTGGCCTAGATTTATAATACAGTTTAGGATGTTCACTAATAATTATTAAACTTTTTAAACAATATCTTAGTAAACAAATAAATTACTTCCGTTTATCATGTTTACTTATAATTATCATATTGTTCAAACAATATTTTCGTTAATAAATAAATTACTTTGACAGTTTTTCGTACTCAGATTTTCTTTCTTATGTTAGGTTAATTAAATATACTTACACTTGGCCTAGAGTAAAGTTATATTTCATATTTAAAAATCATTAAAGAACGGTTTATATTCAATATATATATATATATATATACTTTATTTACTCTCCCTTTAACGGTTTCGAGGGCTCCACTTTCTTTACATTTTTTTACAATATATTTCTTATAACTACCTTTTTACAGTGTTAATCTACTTAAATCTGAACGCCATCCTAACTTATTTTAACCTATTATTCGCCATGTGCCATGTGCCTGGACTTCCATTTCTCGTTCGTTATGCCAAATCTGGCTTTATCCCTTTAATCGACCACCCTTTTACATTTTACTATGCTCTCTCACTCACTCCTTACTATCCACTCTTTTTCTCACTTCTCCATTTATTCATCTTTCGTCATTCACCCCCACACTTTTTTCAATTCCTAACATACCCATGGACTCCATACTTACACACAATCATACTTTTATAACCTCTCCTGTCTCTTCACTCACTTTCCATCTTATTTCATCCACCCAGACAAAATCTTCAGTACTTTTTACGCGCAATATAATTTTTTAAGCACAACAACAATTTTTTTTTTAAATTTCATTGGAACTGTGATTTTGCATTCAATGTATTCCTTTCTATTTAATTTACAACAAAAAACTACTGCGCAGCCGTAGGACCCATAGAAACTTAGTGCGCAACGTGAATAAATTTTCAACAGTGCATGGCGAAAAAAGTACTGGTTTTCCAATACTGAACCCAGTACTAAACCTAGTACTGAAACCAGTACTGAATCCAGTACTTCTTTTTTGTAAGGGTGCCCACGCTTTCTTTTCCAAGAACGACCTTATCCTTCTCCCTCTCCATGTTCTATCTTCATCTATCCTCTTCCCACTCCCTCTCAACCTTCCCCTTAATTTCATGACTTCATGTTTGTCCTCCTCATCTTCCAACTCCACTATCCACAATTTTATTGTCCCCTGATCTACTCCTTTAATTCCCGTAACCTTTTTAATTTTTACCTTTGCCCCAATTCCTGTAAGCAATCTTTCTACTTCCTCTTTGCCTTTCCTACACCCTACTTCCAAACCTCTAATCACAATGTTCCGCTTTCTTTTTTCCCTCTCGAGCAACTCAACCTGACTCACTATAACCTCTGTCCATTCTTTATCGAACCTTTTTACCAACAACTTGACTAACCCGGTAAGAAGGCCGGCATTGAAACGTTTCAACGGCTTTTAATCCCGTTTTTGGGTGAATGCCTTTAAATACCTACGAACGCATTAATTGGCATTGGCATTAGCTCGTTTTTGGTCGAATGCCTTTAAATGACTACAAACGCATTAGTAGGCATTGCAATGGAATGCTGAATATTTTTACGGTTATGTTTCACTATGACTATTATCATTATCAATATTTTGAAGTTTTCCTTTAAAATATGTTAATAATTTAGCTTCACTTACTTTATAGTATAAGACAGAAAGAAATGTAAAAACAAAATTTACGATTTAATGTTATTTTTTTCCCTTGTTTTACATGTAAGAAAAATGACAAAATGACTTAAAACATTATGTTTGCGTTCACGCTTTCACTATTCACAGATCAAGTATTATCGTTAGAGACGAAATCACTTATTTTATTACTTTAAATAACACGATTTAGTTAGAATAGATCGAACAACACAGAATGAGACGATGCAATGACGACGCGTTGCAAAGTATGAAATGCAACATATGGCGTGCTTTTTAATCTGACGCAGGGATTAAACGGCATTAAACCTAATGAATGCTCGAACAGCATTCAATGGCATTAACTAAGTCAACACTTTATCTCCGTTGTGGCATTGAATGGCATTCAACTTTTCATTCCCACGTATGGTATTTGAAGGCATTGACTCAATTCAAGACTTTATCTCTATTACGGCATTGAATCTCATTCAAATGTTTTTAAATATTTTTAGAGATTGAAAGGGATTGAACCAAGTTGAGTTATAACCAAATGAGGGCATCAAATGGCATTCAGGACAAAAACGGGATTCATTGGCATTTAAAGGCATTCAAACGACTGTTTTTTTAAATGCCAAACAATGCCTTTCAATCCTCAGCTTCTTACCGGGAACTCAAGTAAGTCGATGCAGTCCTGTCACTTCATAATTTTCCGGTCCTTTCCCTTTCCTATTTCGCTTATAATATTTCGTATCTCCGACATTTTCCCGCGTATACTACTTGAGTCAAATTTCGTCATTCTAGATCCCTACCTCACCTACACTTCATTCGCTCTCCTTATCATTCACACTATCTCTCGCACTCACACCCTACTCTTTCCACCTAACCTCGCAATTCACGCTTTCCTTTTACCTTCTTTATCTTCCCCATTCACACTATTTTCTACTTACATTCTTTTTCAACCATTCACCTTACTTTGCACATCAATTTTCACTCACACCACTACCCACCCTTAACTGAGGGGCTGATAGCAAAAATCGTATAAAATAACAGTGGAAGCAAAAGTGGAATAAATAATTCCTTCGGTGGAAAAACGAAATAAGTTGAGCACTGGGAGCAAAAACGAATTAAAATTTTAACAGAAGAAAAACGGGATAAGATTTCAGTGGGCGCAAAAACGAAATACGAATATATTCCGTTTTTGCCCGAACTCATTTTTCGATTCGCTTTTGTTTATAAATTAATTTACGTATATTTTCTTTTGATACAATCTAAATAATCGTATGAACAGCAAAATAAAATAAAAGATTTATTAACAAAGATAACCTTATTAAATGTTCGAAAACATTTTTAAAAAACTGTAAGTAGTATAACAAAGAGAGAACCAGCGCACAGTTCCGATTTTCGCCACCAGGTGGCGCCCTAGTCAGTTACCTGCAGTGTATTTTTAGCAGTTTTGTTGATAAATTACCGTCGGTCGGTAATGCAGATTTCGCGCGTGTTACCTTGTGTCGGTAATGCAGATTACTTGCTTGCTCGAAGGTAAGGTAGATTTCCGAAATCGGTTACCCTTAGTCGGTATTACCATATGTCGGCATTCTCTTGGGGATTCTCCTACGTCATTTTAAATTTTTACCCTTACTTTTGCGCGGGAATTTAAAGGTACCTCTACTTTCAGGTTTTTCAAGCGGGGGATTTCTCCATAGACGGCGCTGCAATCGAATCACACTAAGTTTAACTTAAAATCTTAACCTTTCTAATTTGCATAAACTGTGTATTGTTGTTAACTTTTACCTTAGGACTAATTGCATGTGTTTATGACCTCATCTATCTGTAGAATTTGCATAAACCATAAATTGTTGTTAACTTTTATCTTAGAAATAAGTTACATGTCTTTGGTACTACCACCCACTGTCCACCTAGTATATGTTTTCAATGTATCATATGCCTAACACCCCCCCCCCCCCCCCACCAACCCGCCACCCACTTAGTATATGTTTTGACAGAAACTACTCTATTCCCAACACCACCCACCTACCAAACCCAAAATGTATTGGGACTTAAATTTTCAAAATACCAAGATTAGCAGGTAGATTAGGGGGGTGGATCACGTTGGGCCTGATTTGACGTATGGTGCGCAAACGAGATGCGCGTGGCCAATGTGAACGGATACTCAAGCGATGTATATTCGGTCTAGCTTAAAAAAGAAAGGTCCACGATCCCCCTAAAGGCCTAAGCAGATAAAAATACGGTTACGGGACCAGAGCATGAGACAGAAAAAGACAGAAACAGTCTCTGTCCTTTATTATCTCATGCCCCACTCCCGTAACCGTATTCGTTGTGCTTTGGGCTTAAGCCAAAGAGTTTTGTTATTTTTCTCTTCCTCTATCGCTGTTACTGACGCATGAAATAGAAAGGAACAAGGAGAGGAGGATGAAATTGCCACATCGTTTTAAAATTCACCTTCTCCTTTCAGTACAAATGTACTAAATTTTACAGTTGTAAAATACATAATTTACTCTCCACCAACAGAAAATGCATTGGAACTGTAAAAAATTTAATTGTATTTTGTATTGTATCGAATCACATACAATGGATTGTACATGTAATACTAACAATAAGTCTTTTTTAACATTCCTAAGCGCTGAGCAGTCTATATCTTATAAATTTCATATCAACAATTATATTAAAAAAGAATTATCAAATATGCTGTAAATAATGATAAGTGTAATAATATAATGATATTATCGGTATTATAAAGCGTACAAAGCTGACATTTTAGACATAACCTAAAAGATCCGGCCATCATATTTGTTTACATACGTCCTGGAGCTATAATGTCAAACGCAAGTACGCATGCTTTCATAATGCCCGCGTTATTTGAAATTTTTAGAAATTGAAGAAAGGGACCTAAGAAGAAAATTGGTTATTTTACAGGAGAGCGAAAACGAAAGTCGAGCGTGCATGGTAATCTGTACAAATCGAGAGATTTGAATTGTTATAACTTGAAAATTATTAAATAAAAACCTTTTCTGACTTTAGATAATGAAAAAGGAACCTTTGATTAAATTAAAACATCAATAAACCGAAAAACGATTTTTTACTTCTTAGGTCCCTTTCTTCAGAACGCGTCACATTATTACTATCTTTTAACATATTTATTATGATTAAATAATTTTACTTTAAGAAAAAATAAACTTCATGAAATATATTTTATATAAAGAAAGTATAAATACATTTTTTAAATATGGTTAAAATTAATTTATTAAAAGCATTTCTAATCAACGTGTGTATTTTGACCAATCGCACTTATGCCTGTACTTTATGTTGTCAGCAGTCAGGTTCGCCAACCAAAAAACAAAAAATGCTGCGTTGCAGCACCTTTTTTTAATTATTCATATTCGAAAAGAATTTTTTAAAAACACTTAGGTTTCTTTTCCTTTTATATTACAATATTTCTTATGACTTTATATTTATTGTTTATAAAAAAATCTATTCTAAAGAAAAAAATACTGTGGTTAAGATAGCACTATTTTATTTTGTTAAGTTGGTGTATAGTAACAGCCAAAAGTTTTTTTATTTTACTAAATGTTTAAATTATATAATATTTATATTTTATAATTATAAATTACTTTGGATAAAATAAAAATTGTTTTTTTTTTCAGGAAAACTAATACCTAACCTTTTAAGATAACTCTTTATTAATGTTCACAAAAACACTCGATATGGGATTTACATGTTAATTGCATTTAACTTTTCCAAAAGTTAACTTTAACTTTTCCAAAAGTTAACTTTAACTTTTCCAAAAGTTAACTTTAACTTTTCCAAAAGTTAACTTTAACTTTTCCAAAAGTTAACTTTAACTTTTTCGAAAGTTAACTTACATTCTTATGGGATCTACATGTTAATTGCATTTAACTTTTTCACAATTTAACTTTTTCAAAAGTTAACTTTAACTTTTCCAAAAGTTAACTTTAACTTTTCCAAAAGTTAACTTTAACTTTTCCAAAAGTTAACTTGTATCGTACTAGTATTACACTTGTATGTAATTCATAAAAACTTTAAGATTTTCAGTTAGTACGCGTACTAAATAAATATGGAGTCATACCAAAGTCGTACTAATCTAGCATCTTGAAAAATAATTTGAAAATTTGAGTACATAGTAAGATTATAATGCAAGTACAGGGCCAGTACATCATACTGTTGAAAAAAAAAATAGGGGAGACCGAGGAGGAAAGTAACAGAGGTGGAAAGTAACAACGCTTATAACTTCTAAACCAATCAGCGAAGAGACATGGTCCCAAAGTAATTTTTTGTCCAGTTTTACCCCCTCTACCTTCCCTATATCATGCGCGAGCTGGTTTGGGAACCGTATGTCTGATATTGACATGTTGTGCAAAAATTACGATAAAAGTAAGTTTTTGCCTACACTGAAAAACTTTAGTGATCAATATTTAGTAAGAGACGTTCAGTTTTTAGTAAACAACTATTAATGTGGAGAAAAAATGGCGTAACTGGAAAAATTTAGTAGTCAGGCGATCAAACCTCCTTTCCCCCACCACTCACAACTACACGCTTTACTTGCTAGTGTGCGCAACCATTTTGATCGCCTGACTACTAAATTTTTCCAGTTACGCCATTTTTTCCCCACATTAATAGTCGTTTACTAAATATTGATCACTAAAGTTTTTCAGTGTAAATTTTCAAAATATCATATTTCTTTGATTTTATAAATATTTCGTGCTTTTCGTAATTTTGAAGCTTAATTATCTACCTTTAGGTTGTACTTGTGTATAATTAAAAAATATAAAATACTTTTGTGTAATTTAAACTTGTTTTTTGAAATGCAAGGAAAAGAGGGGTGAGGAGAAAAGTAACAACGTGTTACTTTCCATGCTTTATTTTTATAAACATCCTCCTTTTTTATAACTATGTGATTTTATATGTTTATTTCATATTTTAATGATGAAATATTGAACTATTGATTGGAATTTTTTTTAAAAACGATGCTTTTTAACGTCATAGCTATGGAGCGAATATTAAATAGATAAAAAAAGCTTGATTACAAAAAAGTGTAAAAATATGTGCCAATTATGTACAAAATGTAGTTAATATTACTTTGTCTTTTTTATATGTTCATAATAAAAATAATTTTAATTAATAGCAGTTTTATATTTGAAATGTTAGCCTTAATTTTTAAGTGTTACTTTCCTTCTTCGTGCTGTTACTTTCCACCTCAAGGGAGAGGAGGATAGTAACAAACAAAGAGCTGATTAAAAAGTCCTGCTGTTAACTATCTAATTATTATTTATGTTTAATTCCAATTTTATTTAATAGGTGAAGGTCCAAGCTTTCGATTAGTATGTTTACAGAACTTATCCGACAAATAGTTTTGATGTTATCATCAAAAAATTGATTTTTGTTACTTTCCTCCTCTCCTCTATGCACATACTGGCACTGTACCAATTTAATACAAGTAACTAAACGTGATTAAATGTACGTGAACTGACCTATGCCACATTATGTAGAAATGTAGAAAGGTAAATTACATAGGTAATATACGTTAATGAGGAATCGGACAAACATTAAAAAATGTCAGAAATTTTTTAAATTTTGAGAAATGATATTATTTGGTACAACAAAAAAGCATGCAAAATTTGAGAATTTTTTGCTAAATAATTTAGAAGTTAAAAAAATTATTTATTTATCATGGTCTCTTATGAAGAAACGGTAACCAAGGTAGGGGAGAGTAGTCAGAGTTGGACAGTGGTCAGAGTTGAATCATCGCGTTTATTTTGTTTTATTACAGTAGATCCATATGTCTTTGTGTGTAAATACTTGTTAGCAATGCCAGAGAACTTTTTACATGGATTGCAGTGAAGTGTGCGAACTATATAGACGCATTAAGCGAGTCCGTGTTATACGCTCAACAAAAAACGTTTTTGTAGTTTCAAAATTAGATAATTAAATGTAGCAGAAATATGCCAAAGACAAATTAAGTTGACTAAAATTGTTCATTAAGATGTTATACAAAAATGTGGAACGTAATTTGGTGTTTGTATAAAGCGTTCATGGTGTGTGTGTGTGATATGAAGCTAAACGACGCTTGAGTCAAGGTTGGTACACCCAAAATTTTGCAATTCTGAAGCATGTTTGCAATGAAAATGAATTTGTAAACTTAAAAAGGTGTCAAAAACTTCATTTCTATTGGAAACAAAGAAAATTCAAATTTTTCGTAATACTCTTTTCACTTTTAGATCAATTTCGCGATACAAGAGGAAATATGATTTATTCCAGTTTCATGTTTCCCTTTGTCATTTCCAAATGTATTTGAGTGCCATTCTATCATGCGAAGGCAAATATATTGTAATTTTCAATCATTTATCTTCATATTTCATTGATTTTCTACAGTGACCCAACTCTGACTACCATGTTCAACTTTGACTACCTTTTTTTTTTTTTTTAATTGCCTATAACTCCGAAACTTTTGGTACAAATTTTTTGCAATGTGTAGCAAAAACATTGCATTTGAGTAGAACTTTCCAATAATATAAGAGACATCGCAAAAGTCGGCCTGCAGGAGAAGTTATAGAGAAAAGTCAAAACTATATCCAAATCTGACTACTCTCCCCTACTTTGAAAGTAAATTGCTAATAGATATCGATGCCAGATTTTCTTGGGCTAATTGTATTTAAATGATAAATATTTCAGGTTTATTAAATCAAAAAACTTTATTCAGTCTAGATGCGGCAACGCTGTAAAGCTGTCAAATGCAGTAAAGAACGTAGGTTACGTAAGTTAGGTTTGAGTCAGGTAAGAAGTTCCGGCTACAAGCGCGCTAAATTCAAATTCATTAATATTAAAGTTTTTTCAATTCACTTACAGATTGTCAATTATTACACAGGCCAACAAGATTTTGTTGACTAAAATATTATAGCCGATTTTTATGGGATTTTTTCCGTAGAATCCGAATCTGACCTTGAAAATGTCGGATTGGCTCTAGTTTTTTAACAATTTAGGTTAAAAGTTGCCAAAAATCGCGTTTTTGGCACTATTTAACCGCTTGTAAAAAGGTAAAGAGAAATGATAACAGAGCCTACATATGATAAAATGAAAGCTCAAACATTGCCCTTTAAGATCCAAAATCAAAAAACTGTGTATCTTATGATCTGACCAGTAGGGAGCTGTTTTTGCATTGTTACCTACTCGAATTTCGAACAATGGCTTTCATTGATTTCTCTCATAGATCATCAAACTTGCAAAAGGGTTATTTCTACTTATAAAATAAAAGTATAAAAGCTATTTCAGACCCTGTTCACAAATTTGATGTACAATTTGCAATTTGACAGTTGGCAGCTGTCAACATAACTGTCAACTGAATAACAAAGTGAGTTATTTGAATCAAAATGTCAGACAACAGGTTTTGTGGGTCACAGATCGCAAATTTGATGACCAGTTTTTAATTTGACAGTTGACAGTTGCCAACATAACTTTCAACTTAATTAAAAAGTTATTTGTTTTAAGAAAAATACCAGTAAAATGGTTTTTGGGGTCACTGATCACAAATTTGATATACAATTTTCATTTTGAAAATTTAAAATTGTCAAAATAACTGTCAACTTAATTAAAAAGTGATTTGTTGTACTCGAAATGACAGTAAAAAGGTTCTTGCGGTCACCGATAACGAATTTGAAAACCAGTTTTCTGTTTGACTTTTGACAACTGTCCACGTAATTGTCGACTGAATTATTGTCCTTAACAGGTTAGTCAAAAAAATCCCACTTATCCTAATTGTCTATATAGATCCGATTACTAATTAGATAAATACACTCCAATTAGGATTAAGAAACTTCGACATAATTTTTAATAAATAAAATCTTTCTTTAGCACATTTGGCTGTTCAATTGATAGTTGGCAATAGTCTAATTTTGAAATAGACAAAAATTTATGATTAGTGGACACACACAAAATTTTACTGTAACATTTCATAAAATAAATTACATTTTAGCGAAGTAAACTCTTGAGGTCCCAACTGTCAATTTTTTTAACTGCACAAATTTGCAATCACAATTCCCGAAATCCTTTGTACTTAAATTACATTTTAGCAAAGCTGACAGTTTAGTTAACAGATACAAATTGTTAAATTGCTAACTGGATATCAAATTTCTGATCAGATACATAAATAACAAAAATTTACTGTCATTTTTATTACAACAAAGTACCTTTTCATTAAGTTGACAGTTATCTTAACAGCTGACAAATGTCAAACTGAAATCTGCAAATCAAATTTGTGATAAGTTACCCCACAAACATTTTTACTGTCATTTTTCTTACAATAAAACACTTTTTAATCAAGTTGACAGTTATGTTGTCAGTTGTCAAAAGTCAAACTGAAAACTGGATATCAAATTCGTGATTAGTGACGCTGAAAACCTTTTTAGTGTCATTTTGAGTACAACAAATCACTTTTTAATTAAGTTGACAGTTATTTTGACAGCTGTCAACTTTCAAATCGAAAATTGGACATCAAATTTGTGATCAGTGACCCCAAAAACCATTTTACTGTCATTTTTCTTACAACAAATCACTTTTAAATTAAGTTGACAGTTATGTTGACAACTGTCAACTCTCAAACTAAAAACTGGATATCAATTTCATGATCAGTGACCCTGAAAACCTTTTTAGTGTCATTTTGAGTACAACAAATCACTTTCTTATTAAGTTGACAGTTATTTTGAGCGCTGTCAACTTTCAAATCGAAAATTGGACATCAAATTTGTGATCAGTGACCCCAAAAACCATTTTACTGTTATTTTTCTTACAACAAATCACTTTTAAATTAAGTTGACCGTTATGTTGGCGACTGTCAACTCTCAAATAGAAAATTGCATATCAAATTTGTGATCTGTGATCCCAATAACGTTGTTACTGACATTTTTATTTCAACAAGCTACTTATTAATTTAGTTGACATTTATGTTGAAAGCTGCCGACTGTCAAATTGTAAACTAGATAACAAATTCGTAATCATCGAACCATAAAACCTTCTTACATACGTTTTTATTAACATAACTAACTTTTTTCTTCAGTTGACAATTACGTTGACAGTTGTCAACAGTCAAACAGAAAACTGGCTACCAAATTCGTTATTGGTGACCCCAAAAAACATTTTAACTGACATTTTTGTACAACAAATAACTTTCAAATTAAGTTGACATTTATTTTGACAGCTGTCAACTAACAAATCTAAAAATTGGATATCAAATTTGAGATCAGTGACCCTGGAAACCTTTTTATTGTCATTTTCATTTCAACATCTAACTTTGTTGTTAAGTTGACAGGTATGTTGACAGCTGCCATCTGTCAAATTAAAAACTTGTCGTCAAATTTGCGATTAGTGACCTATAAAACCTTTTTTCCGACACTTTGATTCAAATAACCCATTTTTTTATTTACTTGACAGTTATGTTGGCAACTGTCAACTGTCAAATTAAAAACTGGTCATCAAATTTGCGATCTGTGACCCACAAAACCTGTTGTCTGACATTTTGATTCAAATAACTCACTTTGTTATTCAGTTGACAGTTATGTTGACAGCTGCCAACTGTCAAATTGCAAATTGTACATCAAATTTGTGAACAGGGTCTGAAATAGCTTTTATACTTTTATTTTATAAGTAGAAATAACCCTTTTGCAAGTTTGATGATCTATGAGAGAAATCAATGAAAGCCATTGTTCGAAATTCGAGTAGGTAACAATGCAAAAACAGCTCCCTACTGGTCAGATCATAAGATACACAGTTTTTTGATTTTGGATCTTAAAGGGCAATGTTTGAGCTTTCATTTTATCATATGTAGGCTCTGTTATCATTTCTCTTTACCTTTTTACAAGCGGTTAAATAGTGCCAAAAACGCGATTTTTGGCAACTTTTAACCTAAATTGTTAAAAAACTAGAGCCAATCCGACATTTTCAAGGTCAGATTCGGATTCTACGGAAAAAATCCCATAAAAATCGGCTATAATATTTTAGTCAACAAAATCTTGTTGGCCTGTGTAATAATTGACAATCTGTAAGTGAATTGAAAAAACTTTAATATTAATGAATTTGAATTTAGCGCGCTTGTAGCCGGAACTTCTTACCTGACTCAAACCTAACTTACGTAACCTACGTTCTTTACTGCATTTGACAGCTTTACAGCGTTGCCGCATCTAGACTGAATAAAGTTTTTTGATTTAATAAACCTGAAATATTTATCATTTAAATACAATTAGCCCAAGAAAATCTGGCATCGATATCTATTAGCAATTTACTTTCAAAGTAGGGGAGAGTAGTCAGATTTGGATATAGTTTTGACTTTTCTCTATAACTTCTCCTGCAGGCCGACTTTTGCGATGTCTCTTATATTATTGGAAAGTTCTACTCAAATGCAATGTTTTTGCTACACATTGCAAAAAATTTGTACCAAAAGTTTCGGAGTTATAGGCAATTAAAAAAAAAAAAAAAGGTAGTCAAAGTTGAACATGGTAGTCAGAGTTGGGTCACTGTAGAAAATCAATGAAATATGAAGATAAATGATTGAAAATTACAATATATTTGCCTTCGCATGATAGAATGGCACTCAAATACATTTGGAAATGACAAAGGGAAACATGAAACTGGAATAAATCATATTTCCTCTTGTATCGCGAAATTGATCTAAAAGTGAAAAGAGTATTACGAAAAATTTGAATTTTCTTTGTTTCCAATAGAAATGAAGTTTTTGACACCTTTTTAAGTTTACAAATTCATTTTCATTGCAAACATGCTTCAGAATTGCAAAATTTTGGGTGTACCAACCTTGACTCAAGCGTCGTTTAGCTTCATATCACACACACACACCATGAACGCTTTATACAAACACCAAATTACGTTCCACATTTTTGTATAACATCTTAATGAACAATTTTAGTCAACTTAATTTGTCTTTGGCATATTTCTGCTACATTTAATTATCTAATTTTGAAACTACAAAAACGTTTTTTGTTGAGCGTATAACACGGACTCGCTTAATGCGTCTATATAGTTCGCACACTTCACTGCAATCCATGTAAAAAGTTCTCTGGCATTGCTAACAAGTATTTACACACACTGAAAGAAATACTCTAGCTTTATCAGCCATATGATTATTGTTGACAGTTTTTGTAGAACTTCGAATACTATATAAATGAATATCCCATAATGCATCGGTGCGCCACTGACAGTTCTTCTAACCTAAAAATATACATCGCAGTTTCACCAGTCATATGGCTAAAAGACAAATATATTATGGCAGTATCTATATTAGCAATATATTATGGGTGATTTATCCATAATTATGTCAGTACCGTGGAATTATTTCTTTCAGTGCACAAAGACATATGGATCTACTGTAATAAAACAAAATAAACGCGATGATTCAACTCTGACCACTGTCCAACTCTGACTACTCTCCCCTACCTTGGTTACCGTTTCTTCATAAGAGACCATGATAAATAAATAATTTTTTTAACTTCTAAATTATTTAGCAAAAAATTCTCAAATTTTGCATGCTTTTTTGTTGTACCAAATAATATCATTTCTCAAAATTTAAAAAATTTCTGACATTTTTTAATGTTTGTCCGATTCCTCATTAACGTATATTACCTATGTAATTTACCTTTCTACATTTCTACATAATGTGGCATAGGTCAGTTCACGTACATTTAATCACGTTTAGTTACTTGTATTAAATTGGTACAGTGCCAGTATGTGCATAGAGGAGAGGAGGAAAGTAACAAAAATCAATTTTTTGATGATAACATCAAAACTATTTGTCGGATAAGTTCTGTAAACATACTAATCGAAAGCTTGGACCTTCACCTATTAAATAAAATTGGAATTAAACATAAATAATAATTAGATAGTTAACAGCAGGACTTTTTAATCAGCTCTTTGTTTGTTACTATCCTCCTCTCCCTTGAGGTGGAAAGTAACAGCACGAAGAAGGAAAGTAACACTTAAAAATTAAGGCTAACATTTCAAATATAAAACTGCTATTAATTAAAATTATTTTTATTATGAACATATAAAAAAGACAAAGTAATATTAACTACATTTTGTACATAATTGGCACATATTTTTACACTTTTTTGTAATCAAGCTTTTTTTATCTATTTAATATTCGCTCCATAGCTATGACGTTAAAAAGCATCGTTTTTAAAAAAAATTCCAATCAATAGTTCAATATTTCATCATTAAAATATGAAATAAACATATAAAATCACATAGTTATAAAAAAGGAGGATGTTTATAAAAATAAAGCATGGAAAGTAACACGTTGTTACTTTTCTCCTCACCCCTCTTTTCCTTGCATTTCAAAAAACAAGTTTAAATTACACAAAAGTATTTTATATTTTTTAATTATACACAAGTACAACCTAAAGGTAGATAATTAAGCTTCAAAATTACGAAAAGCACGAAATATTTATAAAATCAAAGAAATATGATATTTTGAAAATTTACACTGAAAAACTTTAGTGATCAATATTTAGTAAACGACTATTAATGTGGGGAAAAAATGGCGTAACTGGAAAAATTTAGTAGTCAGGCGATCAAAATGGTTGCGCACACTAGCAAGTAAAGCGTGTAGTTGTGAGTGGTGGGGGAAAGGAGGTTTGATCGCCTGACTACTAAATTTTTCCAGTTACGCCATTTTTTCTCCACATTAATAGTTGTTTACTAAAAACTGAACGTCTCTTACTAAATATTGATCACTAAAGTTTTTCAGTGTAGGCAAAAACTTACTTTTATCGTAATTTTTGCACAACATGTCAATATCAGACATACGGTTCCCAAACCAGCTCGCGCATGATATAGGGAAGGTAGAGGGGGTAAAACTGGACAAAAAATTACTTTGGGACCATGTCTCTTCGCTGATTGGTTTAGAAGTTATAAGCGTTGTTACTTTCCACCTCTGTTACTTTCCTCCTCGGTCTCCCCTATTTTTTTTTTCAACAGTATGATGTACTGGCCCTGTACTTGCATTATAATCTTACTATGTACTCAAATTTTCAAATTATTTTTCAAGATGCTAGATTAGTACGACTTTGGTATGACTCCATATTTATTTAGTACGCGTACTAACTGAAAATCTTAAAGTTTTTATGAATTACATACAAGTGTAATACTAGTACGATACAAGTTAACTTTTGGAAAAGTTAAAGTTAACTTTTGGAAAAGTTAAAGTTAACTTTTGGAAAAGTTAAAGTTAACTTTTGAAAAAGTTAAATTGTGAAAAAGTTAAATGCAATTAACATGTAGATCCCATAAGAATGTAAGTTAACTTTCGAAAAAGTTAAAGTTAACTTTTGGAAAAGTTAAAGTTAACTTTTGGAAAAGTTAAAGTTAACTTTTGGAAAAGTTAAAGTTAACTTTTGGAAAAGTTAAAGTTAACTTTTGGAAAAGTTAAATGCAATTAACATGTAAATCCCATATCGAGTGTTTTTGTGAACATTAATAAAGAGTTATCTTAAAAGGTTAGGTATTAGTTTTCCTGAAAAAAAAAACAATTTTTATTTTATCCAAAGTAATTTATAATTATAAAATATAAATATTATATAATTTAAACATTTAGTAAAATAAAAAAACTTTTGGCTGTTACTATACACCAACTTAACAAAATAAAATAGTGCTATCTTAACCACAGTATTTTTTTCTTTAGAATAGATTTTTTTATAAACAATAAATATAAAGTCATAAGAAATATTGTAATATAAAAGGAAAAGAAACCTAAGTGTTTTTAAAAAATTCTTTTCGAATATGAATAATTAAAAAAAGGTGCTGCAACGCAGCATTTTTTGTTTTTTGGTTGGCGAACCTGACTGCTGACAACATAAAGTACAGGCATAAGTGCGATTGGTCAAAATACACACGTTGATTAGAAATGCTTTTAATAAATTAATTTTAACCATATTTAAAAAATGTATTTATACTTTCTTTATATAAAATATATTTCATGAAGTTTATTTTTTCTTAAAGTAAAATTATTTAATCATAATAAATATGTTAAAAGATAGTAATAATGTGACGCGTTCTGAAGAAAGGGACCTAAGAAGTAAAAAATCGTTTTTCGGTTTATTGATGTTTTAATTTAATCAAAGGTTCCTTTTTCATTATCTAAAGTCAGAAAAGGTTTTTATTTAATAATTTTCAAGTTATAACAATTCAAATCTCTCGATTTGTACAGATTACCATGCACGCTCGACTTTCGTTTTCGCTCTCCTGTAAAATAACCAATTTTCTTCTTAGGTCCCTTTCTTCAATTTCTAAAAATTTCAAATAACGCGGGCATTATGAAAGCATGCGTACTTGCGTTTGACATTATAGCTCCAGGACGTATGTAAACAAATATGATGGCCGGATCTTTTAGGTTATGTCTAAAATGTCAGCTTTGTACGCTTTATAATACCGATAATATCATTATATTATTACACTTATCATTATTTACAGCATATTTGATAATTCTTTTTTAATATAATTGTTGATATGAAATTTATAAGATATAGACTGCTCAGCGCTTAGGAATGTTAAAAAAGACTTATTGTTAGTATTACATGTACAATCCATTGTATGTGATTCGATACAATACAAAATACAATTAAATTTTTTACAGTTCCAATGCATTTTCTGTTGGTGGAGAGTAAATTATGTATTTTACAACTGTAAAATTTAGTACATTTGTACTGAAAGGAGAAGGTGAATTTTAAAACGATGTGGCAATTTCATCCTCCTCTCCTTGTTCCTTTCTATTTCATGCGTCAGTAACAGCGATAGAGGAAGAGAAAAATAACAAAACTCTTTGGCTTAAGCCCAAAGCACAACGAATACGGTTACGGGAGTGGGGCATGAGATAATAAAGGACAGAGACTGTTTCTGTCTTTTTCTGTCTCATGCTCTGGTCCCGTAACCGTATTTTTATCTGCTTAGGCCTTTAGGGGGATCGTGGACCTTTCTTTTTTAAGCTAGACCGAATATACATCGCTTGAGTATCCGTTCACATTGGCCACGCGCATCTCGTTTGCGCACCATACGTCAAATCAGGCCCAACGTGATCCACCCCCCTAATCTACCTGCTAATCTTGGTATTTTGAAAATTTAAGTCCCAATACATTTTGGGTTTGGTAGGTGGGTGGTGTTGGGAATAGAGTAGTTTCTGTCAAAACATATACTAAGTGGGTGGCGGGTTGGTGGGGGGGGGGGTGTTAGGCATATGATACATTGAAAACATATACTAGGTGGACAGTGGGTGGTAGTACCAAAGACATGTAACTTATTTCTAAGATAAAAGTTAACAACAATTTATGGTTTATGCAAATTCTACAGATAGATGAGGTCATAAACACATGCAATTAGTCCTAAGGTAAAAGTTAACAACAATACACAGTTTATGCAAATTAGAAAGGTTAAGATTTTAAGTTAAACTTAGTGTGATTCGATTGCAGCGCCGTCTATGGAGAAATCCCCCGCTTGAAAAACCTGAAAGTAGAGGTACCTTTAAATTCCCGCGCAAAAGTAAGGGTAAAAATTTAAAATGACGTAGGAGAATCCCCAAGAGAATGCCGACATATGGTAATACCGACTAAGGGTAACCGATTTCGGAAATCTACCTTACCTTCGAGCAAGCAAGTAATCTGCATTACCGACACAAGGTAACACGCGCGAAATCTGCATTACCGACCGACGGTAATTTATCAACAAAACCGCTAAAAATACACTGCAGGTAACTGACTAGGGCGCCACCTGGTGGCGAAAATCGGAACTGTGCGCTGGTTCTCTCTTTGTTATACTACTACTGTACTTAAATAATTATTAAACACTTTCTATAAAAACATTGATTTTATGAATTCAAAAGTATGAGAACTGAGTATAATAACCAGCATTATATTTAAAAGGAAAATTACAAACAAAAAGAAAATTAAAAAGGATGAATAAAAAACTAGCATAAAAATATACCTAATAAATGCTTTGAAAAAATTATCAGATAAAAATTAAAAAAATTTTAAAAAAGTAACAAAAAAACTTTTTAATACAAAAAGGAAACTAAAATTTAATAAATTTACAAAATGTTCAAAAATTTATAAAAAATTATAAATGAACTGAAAAATTAAAGGAAAGTAAAACAAATTTCAAACGTCAAAAAGTTTGAAAGAAAGATAAAAACTAAGAACATTTATTAAAAATAATACAGCAATATTTTAAAAAATGGTAAATTGAACCTTTAAAAAAAATGTGAGAAACATCGAAAAATTCAAAAAAATGTTTATGCCGTTTATGCTAAGCAAAAATGTAAAAATTATGAAAATACAGTAGAACCTCGATTATCCGACAGGCACCGGACCAACACCCTGCCGGATAATCGAAAAGACAGATAATAGAGGTGCACAAATTTATGATTTTTATTTTGGGCAATTTTCGTCACTATACATATAAGTACATATATAAACCTTTAAATCCCATCAAAGTAAAATTAAGAATTAAAAAAATTTCATTTTTTCACAAAAAGTTAATTACGTAACAAAAAATCTGTTATTTTTATTTGTCTAAGAGATTTATCTGTTACATATGTGCGTAGACGAAGAAGAGTCTTATTGTCCATCACATTTGCGTCGTCTTGCTGTTCGTACCATTCAATAAACTTTTGCATATTTATAAACTTTGCCAAAGAAGACACACTTGACACAATGTTTGTTTCGAGACTGAATCAAATTCCCAATATGCTCACAATACATTGCCTGTAGACAGATTACAGAATAATAAACTAAGTGACAAATACACATCAACAAACTTTGACGGCACAAATTTCATATAATAGAGAAATAAACAAACATCTTGTCGTCATGCAGATAGAACTTGACAAATAATATACCTATACATATTATACAATATGTAAACTGTAAGTAAAAAAAATCCCGTCTCGGAATGAGGACGGTTAACAGAGGTGCCGGTTAACAGAAGGCCGGATAATCGAGGTTTCACTGTAAACTGAAATATTAAAAACAGTAATAATAAAAAAAGAAAATATAGGAAGTTTAATATAAAGTGAGATAAAAAAACTATAAAATAAATGTGACCTTTCTTTAAAAAAAAAAAGTTTCAGAACTTATTTAAGGGCATGTGATGAAGTATGACGTCACTGGTATAGGCAAAAATTGTCCGTAACTTTTCTCTTAAAATATTAAATATTTTTTCATAAAACTTGGTAGAATTACTTAACCCGTTGCGGTCACCCGGGGGGCAGGACACCCCAAGCCTACTTTGCGTTCCAATATCTTTGAAACCACGCATAAAAACCTTCAATCTTTAAAATAAAAATACTTTTTGCATAATATATTTTTCTTTTTTTAAAAAGTAGTATTTCAAGATTAGAATGCCGAATAAAAAAACCTTTAGCCGAAAATTCAACTTTTCATGATTTTTTGAGTGAAAAAGTCCAATTTTCTCCAATTTTTTTTTACCATAAAAATATTTAATTTAAATAATCTACCCGGTGCATTACATAAAAAGGACCTTCAAGTACTTCCAAAAAAAATTTTAAGTCGATATATCATAAAGAAGTAGAATGACAGTGTTTTGCGGCTGGGGTGTGGAACACCCCAACGGAACCTTTACGTTATTATTCAGAGGTGTGACCTCTACGGGTTAAAGTGTCATTAGGAAGGTCTCTCAGACCCGAATTTGTTTCAATTGTCTTAAAATTAATTTTTAAACAAATTTGCAATTTTTCGAAAATTTCCCAAAATTAATTTTGGGCCAAAATTTAAACAATTTCGGGTCTGAGAGACCTTCCTAATGACATTTTAAGTAATTCTACCTACTTTCGTGAAAAAATATTTAATATTTTGAAAGAAAAGTTACAGACAAATTTTGCCTGTAACAGTGACGTCATAATCCATCACATGCCCTTAAAATGAAAAAAAAAAATTATATGGAAAAAAGGTTTTAAACAGAAACAAATTTTAAGACATTAAAAATAGAGTATAATTGAAAATTAATTTAAACAATTTTTTTTCAAATTATGAAATAATGTTGAATAAATTAATAAAAAACGAGTGGAAATATAAAAAAACTCATAAAATTGAACAAAAAATTGGATTTTGATCCAATGAATAAAAATTAATCAGTTTTTATAAATATAGATAAAAAAAAGTATAAAATAAACTTAAATAATTTGAGTAAAGAAAAAAAAATTTTTAAAAAATACTTATATAATGAAAAAAAAAATTAAAAGTATGAAATTTTTAAAGCGAGATGAAAATTAAGAAATTGTATAAGTTTCTAAGAAATAGTAAATTATATACCGTCAATGGGGGCTTTTTTGTGCACCCTAGTTTTTTAATAAATAAAATCTTATTTGTATTAAGTTGCTTAAATTTGTTACTTGGAATAAATATTTTTGGATGTCTAGACTACGCAGATGAAATTACCTAATTCATCAGCAAAAATAAAAATTCGTAAATTTGTGAAAATAAGGTTTAATTCTTCTAAGTTCTCAAAATTCTGTTCAGATTTTTGGAAGATTAAAAGTGTTGCTGAAAATATTATAAATATAAATGTTATGAATTTAATTGTGAAGGCCTTTATACCAGGCCTGAGATTGTATAAAGGCCCAACTACCCGGCCTCCCCACTTTTTTCTTAGGGTAGGCCGGGCCTCCCTACATATTTTTTAGAACATATAAGAATCTTTTTTTAGTTTAAAATAAACAAAATAGTAGATTTGTAAATTCATTTAAACATTTTTGCTTTAAATTCCAAAAAATATTTCATTATTTTTATTTTTTGTGTTACTAAAAAAAGATTTTTTATTTCCTTAATCTATAAATGCAATTTAGATAATATAGTATAATTTTTTGTTAAACGAATTAACAAATTTAACAACATAAACATTTTTTAAAAAGAACCTATGATTAATTTATAAAACGATTTCCAGAAAATATTCAAAAATAAATTAAATTTTTTTTCGATTTTAAATTCAGACTTCAAGTTAAAATTCATAGAACCTAATAAAAATGTTCAAATTTATAAATTTAGTAAATTAACAATCTAAATAGCATAACAAATTTTTCAAAAAGTCCTAGGGGTTATTCTTAAAAAGTTTTTAACAGATTTTTCTAGATTTTTGTTAATCATTTAAAAAATTTAAATCCTTATTTAAATAAAATCTTAGTGAATGTAATAATAAGTATTAAAAGAATAATTTTATTAAACTAACAAATTTAAGGACGTTGGAACCCGAAGCTGAGAGTGGCGTAAAAACACTTTTTCCTCCTTTGCTCGAAAATTTCCCTTTTATGAATTTTTTTTAAAAACACTGGACACTTTTTTAAAAAAAGGGCTATGGTAGACAAAAGTATTTCAGATAAGGAATTTTTTAAACATTTGTTTTTTGCAAACAAATGTGCCTACAAGCGTCAAAATTAACTCCCGTTTTGACATTGCAAGATTTTCCGTAAAAGATGGCCGCCGCCATCTCACTTGAGGCCCATGTCACGTAGCCCGTGCCCAGCTGACGAGCGGCGGCCATCTTTTACGGAAAATCTTGCAATCTCAAAACGGGAGTTAATTTTGACGCTCGTAGGCACATTTGTTTACACAAAACAAATGTTAAAAAAATTCATTATCTCAAATACTTTTGTCTACCATAGCCCTTTTTTTGAAAAAATGTCCAGTGTTTTTAAAAAAAATTCATAAAAGGGAAATTTTCGAGCAAAGGAGGAAAAAGTGTTTCTACGCCACTTTCAGCTTCGGGTTCCAACGTCCTTAATAACATAAAAGTTTTTAAAAAGAACCTACAATTAATTTATAAAACGATTTCCAGAAGATGTTAAAAAATAAATTTATTTTTCCTCGATTTTGAATTCAGATTTAAAGTATTAAAATTCAGAGAACCTAATAGAAATGTTTAAATTTATAAATTTAGTAAATTAGCAATCTAAAGAGCATTATAAAAAAAGATTCTCAGAAATTATTTAAAATAAAGTTAATTTTTTGGCGATTTTAAATTGAGACTTTTAAAAATAACTATAAATCTGAATTAGTGTTTTTCTACTAATGAATATGCGAAAAGTGAGCCACCATTAAATAGTAAGACTTTTACTAATTGATTAGTAGAAAACTACTTAATGAAATAGTGAAACTTTAATATTACCATTAGTAGCTTCCTACTATTCGAATTAGTAGTTTTCTAGTAAAAGTCTTACTATTTAATGGTAGTTCACTTCTCGCTAATCATTAGTAGAAAACCACTAATTTAGATTTAGATATACAATTCAGAGAATCTAAAAAAAATATAGCAATTCATAATTTTAGTAAACTAACAATCTACACAGCATAACGGTGATCTAAAAAAGTCCTAGGATTTATTAGTTAAACTTTTTGAGGAAAATTTTCTAAATTTTTATTAATTTTTCAAAAATTATAAATCCTGATTAAAAAAAAGCCCAGAGAATCGTAATAAAATTATTGAAATAATCATTTCAATAAATTAACAAATGTAATAACTTACATTTTTTCTAAAAAGAATCCAAGATTAATTTATTAAACGATTTATGGCCATGTGATGGATTATGACGTCACTGTTATAGGCAAAATTTCTCCATAATCTTACTCCGAAAATACTGAATATTTTGATACCTAATTTTGTAGAATAGCTTAAAATATAATTAGGATAGTATCTCTGACCCAAGTTTGTTAAAATTTTGCTTTAAAATTAATTTTTTTAATTCTCCGAAAATCAGCTAATTTTTTAAAAAGTTAACTTTGAGGCAAAATTGAAACTTGGGTCTGACAGACCATTTTAATGATATTTTAAGTAATTCTACAAAATTTGGTGTAAAAATATTTATTATTTCAAGAGAAAGTTTACGGACCAATTTTGCCTATAACAGTGACGTAATTCTCCATCACATGTCCTTAAACTTCATTTTTCATCGATTTGTAATTCAGACTTGAAGATAAAATTGAAGGAAGAAAGTAAAATATTAAAATTAATAATTTCACTAAATTGAGAATCTTATTAGCAAAACATAAACTTGAGGGCACTCGGGAACTTTTCAAATTTTTGAATATTTTCTGAAAATCTTTTTTTTATCAATCGTGGAATCTGTTCAGAAAACATTTATGTCATTAGATTTGCTACTGTATTAGAATAAAATTATTTATTCAATAATTTTTATCTGATTCTCTGGGTTTTTATTTTGAATTTATTTGAATATACGGGACCAGCCCTTTCGTACAAAGTACTACTATCCTAAAGTTACAAAACGCAACTATATATATTTACATTATTTCAAAGACGTGTTGCTAGGATGGCAATAATAATTCAAATCTAATATACGTGTGTACGCAATAAAGACACGAATCTAGAGATACTACTCTCGAAGAAGTCAATTTCGTCGTGCGAGCGGTTTACTTCTCTGCTCAATCTATCAATCAAAGATTGACTCCCATAATTAGTTCTGTGAAAAGTTTCAAAGTACAACGAGTAATTTCTGGTTAGTATTTGAGGTACATGAAAATTTATCTTACTTAGAAGTGCTGGGAAGTCAATGTGTCCGTTTAATAATTTATAAAAAAACAGCATGTCAACGTAAATGAGTCTGGACGTGATCAAAGGAATATTCATTCGAGTGCGCAGGTCAACGTAGTCATGAGTATAAAAGTCAAAAGGCAGGTTCAATTGGCGAGCGGCGAAGCGGAGAAATCTATTTTGCACTCGCTCCAGTCTTATTATGTTGAACGTATAAAAAGGAGACCAAATAACCGAAGCATATTCTAAAACAGATCTGACAAGTGCAAAATAGAGAACTCTTAATGTTCCCATGCTGTGAAACATCGACGCGTTCCTCATCATGAAACCCAGAGATCTAATAGCGTTTGAAACTACTTCGGAAATGTGATCGTTGAAAGACATATTACTACACAGAAGAAGCCCAAGGTCTCTCACCCGATCAGTTCTAGGCAACTCTATGTCATTTAAAGTGTAACAGTAAATGAGGGTGCTTTTTCTAGAGAAGGAGATAACTTGGCTTTTTTTCAAATTGATCTCCATATGATTCGCTTCACACCACTCCTCAAGTCGATCAAGGTCTTTTTGAAGGTCCTTAGAATCGCTACAAGGATTGATAGAGCTGATCACTTTTATTTTATAATATTTTTTTTATTTTAACAAGAATTAAAATTTTTTGAAGAATTAAATAAAATTTTGATAATAACGTTTTAAGAATTAATCCTAAGACTTTTTTTTAAAGCATCACGCTCTTTAGATTGTTAATTTCCTAAATTTATGAATTTGAAAATTTTTACTAGGTTTTATGAAGTTTGATTTTAAGTCTGAATTTAAAATCGATCAAAAATTAACTTTATTTTGAATAATTCATAATAATAACCCAGCAGGAAATTTCTGTACTGGGCCAGTACGGGCAACATTTTTACGCATGTACTTAGTGCTTGTAACATTAATGTGAATAAATTTGCTATTTAGGAGATTAATGTGTATGTATTTTTTATTTGAACATTACTGCGCATATATTTATTGCTTAGATGACTTCTGCGCATGCATTTCTGACGTAGAAAAATATTACGCAATAACTTGCTAAATTTTGGTTAAAAATTTGTTGTACACGTTTTGCACAACTTTTACGGGCATGCCCGTATCTTGCCCGGATTGCCCGTACTGGGCCCGTACTATGCCCGATGCAAATTTCCCATTGGGAAAGTGCTTGCAATTTTTAGGCATGAAACACTATATTTAAGTGGGAAATACAAGGTTGTTTTTGGTTCCCAAGGTTTTCCAGGAGTAATTTTTGGCGCTGAACACGAATCTGAAGTCAAAATGACGATTGGACTTCATGGAAATTGTCAAACCACCTGTTCTGGTCGGATTATTATGGCAATTTGTCTGTCCGCACTGCGCATCTTTTTGGTTTTATGACACGCATTTGGGGGTATAATACAAGAATATATTTGGTTCTCAAGGTTTTCTTGTAGTATTTTTTGTCGCTGATCACGAATATAAAGTTAATTTGACGATTAGACTTAATGGAAATTGACAAACCAGCAGTTGTCACACGATTATGAAAATTCACTTTTGTCTGTCCGCGCTGTTTTTCTCTGCAACTTCTATGCCGCATTTTGAGTGCATAATACAAGAATATATTTGGTTCTCCAGGTCTTCTTATAGTATTTTTTGTCGCTGATCATGAATCTGAAATTCATTTAACGATTGGACTTAATGGAAACTGACAAATCGTCCTGTCATAGGACGATTATCAAATTCATTTTGTCTGTCCGCACTGCTTATCTGTGTGGTTTAATGCCGCATCTTGTGTCATTGTTGTAAATGTAGAGTGGTTTTAAGAGTATTTTTTATCGCTAAACATAAACTATGAATGAAATTGAAGATTTGGCTAAATGGAAATTGCTAAAATGGCTGTTATTTGAGCAATATTATAAAAATTCAGTTTGTCTATCCGCACTTCCTATCTGTGTGGTATTTTGCCGCATCTTATGTCATTCTCGTGAATGTAGAGTGGTTTGAAGAGTGTATTCTTTATCGCTAAACATAACTTTTAAATGAAATTGATGATTTAACCAAATGGAAATTGCTAAACTGGCAATTCAAGCAATATCATGAAAATTTAGTTTGTGTTTCCGCACTATTTTAAAGTGTGGTCTTATATGCAGCATCTTATGTTATTGTTGTAATATACAGCGGTTTGAAGAATATTTTTTTACAGTAAAAGACAAATTTTCATTTAAATTAATGAAATTGATGATTTGACTAAATGGGAATTGATAAACTGGCTGTTATTGGAGCAACATTATAAAAATTCAATTTGCCTGTTCGCACTATTTTGAAGTGTGGTTTTAAGCAGCATCTTATGTTATTGTTGTAATAATGTACATCGGTTTTGAGTATATTTTCAACAGCAAAAGATAATTTTAAATTAAATTAATGAAATTTATTATTTAACTAGCTGTTATTGGAGTAATATTGTGAAATTCTTTTTTTTTTTTGCATAAATTTTTTGTATAAATTTTGAATTAATTAAGTTAATTTTAGTTTTTAAAAAGTCAGCTGATTTTTGGAAAATTCAAAAAATTAGTTTTATGGCAAAATTTAAACAAAATTGAGTCTGAGAGATCTTCTTAGTGATATTTTAAATAATTCCACAAAGTTTAGTGTCAAAATATTTATTATTTTAAAAGAAAGTTTGCGGACAAATTTGACTTATACCAGTGACGTCATTCTCCATTACATGCGTTTAAAAAAAGATATTTTAATTTTAAAAAAATTACTTAAATAGGAGCCAAGAATATTCCCCACTTAAATTAATTAAAACTTAAGCTTACCCTTAAAATTTAAAGAATTCTTATGTACTTTGTAGAATTTAACTATCCACTAATTTATATTGATGTATTTAACATAAAATTATATTAATATTATTAATATTTAATAATGTATAGAGGAGAGTGGCCATCAATGTACCAGTTTTTTCAATGAACCATTTCAATTTTCTCAGAAACAATTAAATAAAAATTCTCCTAATTTTAAATATAAATGAAGTTTGCGTAAACACACTACGTCCATAAATTTTAGACGTGTGGATCTATTCTTTACAGAGAAAACTGGAAAAAACTGTTTTTGATGTACTGAAGAAAAAATTTACCTAAAATACAAACACGTTTTTTAATTGAAATAAGGCCATTTAAAAATAAATGTACTTACGATTTATTTTGTTTTGGGCCTTAACTACAATATTCTAATAAGATAATGATTTTGAAATATTGGATTAAGTTATAAAAAACCATTTTTGTTGCAAATGTCATGTTGATTCAATGTACCGGGGAACAATGAACCACCTCGAATTTCAGTGTATTTTCGATTTCCAGAGTGGTATGCTTGATTATAAAACTAGGCATGCGTACAGCATGTTACAGTCATTGTTATCGGTACTTTTCTCAACATAGCAAAACTAAAATGCCATTTTAGCTAGTTAACTTAAATTTGAGGTATATTTATGTTATACATTATCAATTAAAAAGTGTTAAGTAACTATTTTTTATAGTATTTGATAGAAAATAAGTTTTTTTACAAAGTGAAAATTGCAATATTATTATTGTTGAACATTTTTAGTGTTTTTATAGAGGTGGTTCATTGTGTACCCAGGTGGTTGAAAATGAAAATAGCTTGTTACTTTAAAAAAATCCTAAATTTTATTATTTAATCAAAATAAATCGTGTATAATATGTGTGCATTACCTAGATAAGTGTTGTAGTTTTATATTGATGCAAAGAAGTGCTTGAAATTGGTGAAATTCAATAAGTACTATGACCTTGAAAAAAAGCCGGTACATTGATGGCCACTCTCCCCTAACTAATAATTAATGTATATTAATAATACGTAATAATAATTGAAGAGAATATCTTCTGTTTAAAGCCAATAATTTTATTATAGAAAAACAAAACAACAATTTTGTATTTTCGTTTTTGGCCTAATTGAGGTCGTTTGTTGAAAAAAGGTAAGGCAAGTATTGAATGAAAATAATTAAAATTTTTGTTTGAGTACAAATTTTTTTTTTCTTTACTTTGTTACTGATTGATGAGCATTTAATATATCTTTAAAAGACATTATCTCATTCGATATTTTAATAATTTTTTCGTACTCGGTTACGATGAACACCAAACCATTTTCTGAAAAGTAAATTTGTTTTATTTGTTAGATTATGTCAATACAAATCTACTCACAAATTTATCACAAATTTACGTATTTACTCACGGAAAGTTGTATGTTGCGTTGTCTAGAGTAAAATCAAAAAAGTATCTGAAGATACATGCTTTAAACTCTGCATTATTTAACAATCCAAAAGATTTAAAAAGCTCTTACATAAAAAATATTGTGTATCATGAAATATTGTAACTAGGCGTTTTTACATTTTCAATTAAATAAAAATCATTAGATTAGAGATGTTTAATGGTTATTACACAGGGATTTTAATGCTCTTTTATAAGTTAAAATGTAGCGGAAGGTAAATAAAAATAATAATAAAAGAAAAGAAAATTATAAAAATGGTAAAAAATTTAATATAATATAAATATATATGAAATTGAATGGCAATTATAACAAAAACAATGAGAAAAATATCATTGAAATTAAATAACCTATTATTTTAATGTTATTAATTAAAAGTTTATTTCATTTGAATCTAAAGTAATATATTTATTTGTATGAAATAAATATTAAATTCATAATGTTAAATTAATCGATTTTTTGTTCGATGAAACAAAAACAAATGGCAATTATAATAAACTCTATTGTAGTAGCTTTAATGATATAATTATTTTAAATGTATCATAAATTGATTAATAAACTGATGATTTAAAAAAAGACTTAAGTATATACGTTTTTTAATTTTATAATAACCTGATATAAATATTAATTTATTATCAAATTAATTGTAATCCTTAAATACATTTTAAAGTAAACAGACTCACTAAAAGAACAGTCTGGTTAGAATAACCAGAATTCTGGTAAGGGTATATTTAATTTGTTTCTGGTTCAATTAACCAGAGTTCACGTTAAATCAATCAAAATTGTGGTTAAGTTAACTAGAACTTCGGTTAAAATATCCAGAATAAAATTTTAAGTACAACCTAACCATAATTTTTTTTCAGTTTTGATAATTTTATCTGTGAAATTTGTAAGATTTTCAGTGGATTTTAATTAATTTAAATTTTAATTAATTTTAATCAATTTAGATAATTTAAACAAAATCAAAGTATTTACTATATATGAGAATAATTATATTGATTTTATTTTCATAGTACGAAAGAGATGAAATTAGAAAGAAAGTATGGATGTAGAGTGGAGGTCTTCCTCATGTCATATAATTTTTAATTTTAATATATTTTGTTAATATACTTTGTATTATGTTGAAATATATGTATTATGTTTTTATGTAAACTTTTTATTTTATTGTAAAATAAACTATATAAAATGCAATGTTTCTCGCGCGCGAATACTTTGCTAGTTTGGTTAATAATATGTTTCCTAAAATCATTTAGTCCTAAAATTTGTTCTATAATGTCCTAAAATTTGCCCCCGCCCCTTAATAATAAATTGTTCAGAGCCTCCGCACTTCTTTTGGTATACAATCTTAGGCATATTTTCAAGATATTTGCAAAAAAATACATTTTTCTCAAAAGCCTAAAATTTAATTATTTTGTCTTCAACTCAATACTAAAAATTTAAGAAAAGTTCAAAGAAGATTTTTGGAGAATTTCAGAAATTTGTTGTTTGAATGTGTTAGTAATCACTGCTGCAAACTTATGTTTGCTAACGGTAATACGCCGAAGGCGTGTTGGAGACAGCGCGTAGAAATTTTAATTAATTAATTATTAATTAATTATAAATAATATTAGGGGAGAGGGCCCCAAGTTGGACACCCTATCGATTTATTGCTGTAGAATCCAAACCGAATAAAATCTAATAAAATGTTTTATACCGGAGGAAAGTACAATTTATAAGGAAACTTATGACCACAGAGATAAAATTTTATTTTGAACATAAACATTTTTTATAGCATTTTTTCTAATTGCTAAAATTTTCGGTCTAAAAAAAAGTGGCCCCAAGATGGACACCTTCTTAAAAGTCTCTGCAAATGGTAGTAAATAAAAAATTAACATCGTGAAACAATTCTTGAACTAAGTTTTAATCATTTTACGTAATTTATCAAGAAATAAAATTTCTAAAAACTTCAATTTAATAGCTTAACAGTAAAAAGTAATAAAATATCGAAAAATATCAATATAATAAATTCTCTAACGATAAAATCACATTTTATGGTGGAAAATAAAAATTTTTCATTAATTGGCTCAAAAAATTATTGAAAAAAGTGTAAAATCGAAAACATGCAAAAAAATACATTGAGATTTTAGGCCTGTCCATCTTAGGGTACATGACACCATTTTTTGATCCCCAGTAAATATATATATATGAATGCTGAATTAGTAAAATCATTTTAGAATATTATTATACGATAAATAAAGAATATTATAACGTTAAGTACTCATTCTAAATCATAAATTTAAATAACTTTACCAACTTGAGAAAAAACTGTTACAAAACTTTTTTAGACACAAAATTACGTGGTACGTGTAGAAGAAAAACCAACTGGTTTTTTTTCTTCAAATATGCATCCAAATGTTCGTCTATACAAACAACAAAAATGACAGAAAGCATAAGGCGCTGTCACCTTAAACAAAAATTTTATACGAAATGTCCATCTTGGGGCCCTGTCCATCTTGGGGCCCACTCCCCTAGTAATTAATATTCTTTATTTAATTAATTATTCTCAGAAAATAATTTTTATTTACGAATTATTTATCTAAATTTAGAAAACGCTGTTGGTTTGTTAAAAGAAAAGTGCATATTTTCTGAAAATTTTATTAAAGAATTACTATTATTGTAAAAGTTATGACAAGTTAAAGAAAAATAATTAAATATGTAGTTTTTTGCAATTATCTTGAAAACCATTGGAGATAAAAGATATTGTTCTGGAGGAAAAATATAAGCCTTAAAATTCTTTATTAAGATATATAATTCAAATATTCAAATTTTTAATGTAAAAATATCTCTTCCAGAAGCCAACTAAAACGACGAGTTAAACGCGTAAGCTTTTTTGATCGTTGAAGATTCAAATGTAATAGTTTATTTGTTTGAAAACAAATCATTCTTTTAAAAATTAAAAATATTTGTAAATATTCAAAAAAATATTATGATTTTTACTTAACTCACACTTTTTTTTTTTTTTTTAATAAAATGAATATTAACAATTTAAAGTAAATATTTCATTTCTAATGTATCTGAAGTTCCGGACGTCCGCACGGACGAAATTTAAAAAAAAGTATATTCTTTAAATTATTTTTCCGGGGGTGCTTTCATCCCTTAAAAATACAAAATTAATAATATTTAATACTTAAAACATATTTTTTAAGTAGGTATTTTAAAAAATTGCGTTGGCAAAAGTTGAAAAATATTTTTTTTAAAATTTCGTCCGCGCGGAAGTCCGGAACTTCTGGTGCCTTTATTTCTATTGACATAGTATAGTCAATTAATAATATGTTAATTTGAAAAAAAAATATATAAAAAAAAGTTTAAAGGCTTTTATTATAATTTAGGATGTCTGCATAAATTATTAAGTTGAAATAAATTATTTTATATTGAAATTCGCAAAACAAAAACGCATCAACTATTGACTGGGGGCAAAAACGAGTTAGCCATATAACCCGTTTTTGCTCCCAATTAAACGTAATTCGTTTTTCCTCCCAGTATTTATAAAAATCGTTTTTGCGCGCAGGAAAACTTATCTCACTTTTGCACCCACTGCTTTTTTATCCCATTTTTGCTATCAGCCCCTCAACTAATAATAACCAAATTTTCCAAAACAATTTACCCGTCACAAACGCGTGCACTACTCTACGGTACCGGAAACGGAAGCCGGTTTATATTCAATAACCATTTTTTCATTGTTATACAATTTTAGTTGACTATGGACACTGATTTATTAAGTAGTTTTAAATAATTACCAATTGGTTTTAATTAGCTTACTTTTCGCTTTTTAAAATTGTATAATGAAATTTACCCTAGAGCCTCTCAAGAAGTTACGAAAGAAGTGAAATCTAAGGAAGGAAAATTCCCAAAGTATTTTATTTGTTAACTACGATAATATTTAGGCAATATAATAATTATTATTAGTAAACCTAGAAAACTGTATGATAAATCTAGGCCAAAAGTGATCATTTAAATTTGCAAAAGAAACAAAATCTAAGTTAGAAAAACTTTTAATTTAATTTAATTGTTAACTAAGATTTAGACAATCTAAAAATTATTAGTAAACATCTTAAACTGTATTATAAATCTAGGCCAATAGTTACGAATTAAATTTGCAAAAGAAACGAAATCTAAATAAAGAAAACTTTAAAAATAATTTATTTGTTAACTAAAATTGTTTAAACAATTTAAAAATTGTTAGTAATCATCCCCAACTGCATTAGAACTCTAGGCCAATAGTAATTAATTAGTTTTATAAAAGAAACGAAATCTAAGGTAGGAAAAGTTTGGAAGTTATTTATTTGTTAACTAAGGTTGTTAAAACAAATTAAAAAATGTTATGTTATAATTAAAACCATTTAAAAATATTTTAGACAAGTTTTGTGTGTAAAATATATAAGTTTATACAGTTTCTTGCATCAAAGTATCTGAAAATCAATTTCTCGAAAATCAATTTTTTACTTTTTAAAAGTTATTAACATTTATTTTAGTTAATAAAAAAAATCTTGATTTTGTAGCAGTTAAGCGTTCTAGTGCAAACATTCATGAGTGTTTTAAAAAAAAAAAATTAGAATCGGTTCATTTTTGAGTTGTCGGCTGATTTTTGTCCAAAAATAGTGCTTTTGGCTACACTGTGCGACCGTTAGGGAAACTCTGTAAAAGACAGGTTAAAAGACTCTAAATTTAAAGGTTGCCTAACCTTGCCCACAGTTTCCTGGACCGCTGGCGAAACTCCGTAAAACTCAGTCTGAAAGACTGTAATTCAGAGGTTATCCAAACCTTGCCCACAGTTTCCCCGACCGTTGGCAAAACTCCATAAAACATAGTTTGGAGGACTATAAATTTAGTGGTCTTCCAAACTTTCCGAGAGTTTCGCCGACCGTTTGGAATGATAACGGGCAGCCACCCAATGGCGACAATGATTGGCCCAACTACTTTCCCCAAAGTTGGGCCAACTTACTATACTGAAGTAGGGCCAACCTTCTATCTCAAGTGCAACCTCACAGTAGGCACAGGGTTGGGCCAAATGGAGACTACTTGAATCAAATTTATATCTATTAATGAAGACATATAATTACATAAATAAAATCAAATAAGAATACAGAAATATAATATTGATGAAAACCTGAAACAAAAAAATTTTATCAGTCATGAATATTCAAAACCCGGTCTTCCAGCTGCCAGTCCAGTAGGCTAACTACCAGCCCATCAGAGATATAAATAAACAATACCAAATGAACCTTATAGCCAGACATTTCAGTAACACAGACTATTGGCTCAATTATCATCCCCAGGTTAAACCGACCGTCTGGTATTATTTTTAATTTAGTTTTTATTTATTCAATTATTTTATTATATCATTTAAAAGACAGAGTATAGCTAAAGGTCGGCCGAACAGTAGCCAGAGTTGGGCCAACCGTTGGCAAAACTTCGGGAGCCAGAGTTCCAAATACTTAATTACTTTTGGTTGGCATAACTCTGGCCAAAGTTGTCCCAACCGTTGGCAAAACTTTGGGAGCAGAAGTTCCAAAAACCCTTGGCAAAATTTTGTAAGCTAAAGTTCTAAATACCAAATTTTTTTTGGTTGGCTCAACTTCTGCTATAGAGTTGTGCCAACCAAAATGAATTACATATTCAGAACTCTGGCTTCCAAAGTTTTATCAACGGTTGGCCCAACTTTGGCCAGAGTTGTGCCAACCTAACTGAGTAAGGTATTTAGAACTCTGGCTTACAAAGTTCTGCCAACGGTTGGGCCAACCTTGGCTAGAGTTGTGTCAACCAAAAGAAATTAGGTATTTAGAACTTAGGCTTACAAAGTTCTGCCAACGGTTGGGCAACCTTGGCCAGAGTTGTGCCAACCAAAAGAAATTACGTATTTAGAACTCTGGCTTGCAAAGTTTTGCCAACGGTTAGGCAAACATTGGCCACAGTTGTGACAACCAAAAGAAATTACGTATTTAGAACTCTGACTTACAAAGTTTTGCCAACGGTTGGCCCAATTTTTGCCAGAGTTGTGCCAACCTAACCGAGTAAGTATTTAGAACTCTGGCTTACAAAGTTTTGCCAACGGTTGGGCCAACTTTGGCCAGAGTTGTGCCAACCGTTGGCATAACTCCGCATCCCATAGTTGGCTGTTTTGTTCTGAGTCCTTTAAACTAGAAATTGACTAGAGTCTTATTTTCTCAGTGCTTTGCTCGCACCTGCGCAGTTTCGAATCTACAGTTCTTTTTTAAATCTTTTTCAGCATCCGAATTTCAACTCGGGTGTTTAAGAAAAAAATATTCTTAAAATTTTAAAGAAAATATTTTTAATTCAAGAATATATTCTTAAAATTTTGAAGATCTTTCTTACCCACACAGCACAATTCCTTGCCTGAAGTTTGAGCGAAGTTGGCACTGCAAACTTCGCAAGTTTGCATTTGACATTTATGAAAAGTTGACCTAACCAAGAAAATGTCCGCTTGTGCAGAAAGCTTGACGGGACAACTTGCGGCAAGTATAACCTGGTTGGTAATTGAAAACTTTCCTCGCAAGTTTCAGGAAAGGTTCTAGAAAAGTTCGATTTAAAGGTAAAAAATTTTTTTTGTGTGGATTGAATGAATTTGTAACACATCATTGTGACCCCTATGGGAGGTTTAAAAAAATCTATTGCGCAGCCCTAGCTATCATAGAAATTAACTGCGCAAGGCCTCAAGTTGAAATTTGCAGTGAAAGTTTCCAGCAAGTTTCAAACGTCAAACTTTCTGCACAAGCGGACATTTTGTTGGTTAGGTCAAGTTTTCATGAATGTCAAATGCAAACTTGCGAAGTTTGCAGTGCCAACTTCGCTCAAACTTCAGGCAAGGAATTGTGCTGTGTGGGTAATCTAAGAAAATATTATAAATCCAATAAATATGCTACTTATTCTAAGAATATTCTTTAAATAGGAATATTTTATTCTTAAATATGCGCCAAGAATAATTCTTAAAATAAGAATACCGTTTTTTCAGTGATAAATTCACTTTTAACAACAATCAATCTGGGGTGCTATTCTGTAACTTCACATCACTTCACTTCACTTTCACTTCACTTTCACTTTACTTTCACTTCACTTTCACTTCACTTTCACTTCATTTTCACTTTACTTCACTTCACTTCACTTTTACTTTATTTTCACTTTACTTCACTTAACTATATATTATTTATTTTATATTTTATTATATGTGACCCTCCAGGGTGAAAGGGACCTTAGCTGCAAAACATTGGATTTTGATTTTTTATTATGAATGGATAAAATTTGAGTTGCTCTTTCACATACAGAAATCAAAACTTGTTTATGTCTATTAGTTTTTGTGTTATTAGCGATGAAACATAGGCATAACATAACAACAACAAAAGCAGGCTCGTCTTTAAACGCCTGTCCTGAAAAATTCAAAACATTCAATTTTAAATCTTTATTATCAATCAATAGAATTTGAGTTAGTCTTTCACATACAAAAAATAAATTTTTTTTATGTCTATTAGTTTTCGTGTAATTGGCGATGAAACATAGGCACAACATAACAATAACTTAGTCAGGCTCAACTTCAAACGCCCGTCCCGCAAAATTCATTTCTTGCAGCTAAGGTCCCTTTCACCCTGGAGTGACACATATATCTAGGACGTTCCATGTCAACAAGGACAGGCCTGAGTCCAAAAATGGTCTTGACCGATTTTAAAGTTATAAAGTTCAAAAAATTTGATAGATTGTCTACTTTTGAATGTCTAATGGCGTTTTTTAATAATACAAAATGGCGATGCCAATATGTCGAAAAAAAGGGCGTTTAACTAAAAAATGTAAATTCAACTTCATGTATTAAAAGTCTAAAATAGACCAACCTGACCTCAAACTCTTAAATTAACAGTTTTTGGGGTCGTTAAATGCAAATCTAATGTTGGTTTCTCAAAATTCAAAAGATTTGAGCTTCCTTTTCGAAAATTAAAAATGATCTATCCAAAATGGCGAACACAAAAATTAAAACGCGATTAAATTTGCTTAGAAGACATTACTCGGGGGTTTTTGGGGTCAGGGCCGGCAGGATATATGGGTCAGGTGGGTAGCATGACCCACTCGAAAATTTTTGAGTGAGTCATGACCCACTCGAAATTTCAGAGCACTTAATTGAAAGTACACTCCTTTGTTTAACAAAAAACATAAATTTAGTTTATATTTTGCTTATAATATAATTAAAATACTTTTTCTCTTAGTAAGTGGTTATTTCTCGAAATTATATATTTAAATAAGCACGCCTTCTTTCAACCAATCAAACTCAGACGTCTAGACATGCACTTTGCAGATAGACATTGAATTTCCAGTGAGAAATACCGGCATCCACCCCTGTTTTGTGGATGCGGTTAGTGTTCTAAGTCGGTTATATTACCCGGAGAATATTACCGAGAACGAGAATATAACCGAGAATATAACCGACGATTAAATTCTCGGAGAATTTGAAAGAACTTTATAGATAATTCAAAATTTTTAAAAATAAAATGTATAAAATGGTTATTTAATTATAATTTATGAAGATGCAATGCATTATTCTATTATTATATCTATTATATAACCTAATATAATTAACTAAATGTGTATGCAGTTATCATATGCAATAAATAAAGAGATTAGACAGTAGATAAAAATAAAATGTAAACATAACCTCACTTTTATTTTCGCACATTAGCACATGGCACATGTCGTCTTACGTCTACGCTTTCGTCTTTGTAATATCTTATTGGATCTTTTTTAGTTTCTTGATTATTTTTCGGATGTTAACAAAGTTTTGATTAAAATGACTAAACGAAAAGGTTTAGTTTGGAAATATTTTTAAAACAGTGTCGATAAAAAAACAAATAAAATTAAGTTTGTCTGTAAATTTGGTGGTCAAGAATATACAAAAAATGCCACGAGGCAAACAAGACATCTTTTAAATTGCAGTGAATGTCCTGCAAGTGTTAAAAGTTTATTCGAGAATAGTAATTCAACTTTAAACAATTATGTTGATGCTTCATGTGGTTAGTATATACAGCATATATTTATTAAAAATAATAAGTCATCTGACTAAGTAATATTTTATTCAAATAACAGAATATAACGATTTTAACAATCCAAAGAATTTAAAGAATGAAAACAGCGAGGCAAGTGTTGATAACGATATCGATTTTGGCGTTGACAAAGTCAATAGAAATCATGAGAAACTAGTACAAAATCAATCAAAAAGTAGAGAGACGTCAATTCAAAGCTACTTTGACAAAATGAGTGTTGATCAAAAAGTAAGTTTTGATTATTTTTGCTTTTTTAATTCTAACTTTAAATTTAAATAATATAAAAAGTGCATTTACATAATTTCATTTGCATATTTGGTTCAAAATCTTAGTTTTATTTACTTAATTTTTCAGTGAAAATAATTTTTATATTCATACATCAATATACTATCTTTAGAAGTGTCTGTAAAATATTAATTAAAATTCTTCAAAATCTCATGTCTGCACGAAAGGATTGAGTTTATTCTGTAAATAAAATATCACAGTACAGTAATCCCTCGATAGTCGTGACACTCGATAGTCGTAACCAATGTAGGCGGGCCCCAACCGCTCTAGTCGTACGCTTTCCAACGTGCTCGCGTCACTAGTCAGTGCAGGAGAATTATATACATTTGTGAAAATTGGGTGCAATAGAAATTTCTGTTTTACAAATAATTAATTATCTGTTTAAAGAACTCTGAAAATGTAATTAAATAAATTTAAGTGAAATTCAAAAAAACTTTAGGATTTACAAATTCAATATCCTCAAACGTCAAACAAGAAACATAATTCCTATAATATTCATAAACTTAATATAGTCGTTCGAAAAATTAATTGCTAAGAATGAAGAGTATAGATATTTGATAACATGTTTGAATTTTAAGAACAAATTTGATTTAATTGATTCAGATTTCAAACTATTCGAATTTAAATTGATCTAAATAAATTAAAAAGTTTTTAAAAAATAAATAGAATTTACTTTTAAAGTAAAGTAAACTGTTTACGGACCCATCACTGAAAAATTTTAAACTAAAAGTTTTATCAAAATTTTAAATCATACAAATTTTATAAGCCAGACAAATAATAAGCCTCCAGGGGACATTTATGAAGCATACGTTCCTGAAATCGCCAAAGAGGCGTGACTTCTGCGGCGTACGACTATCAAGGTTGAAGGGTGGTAAAATTTCATAGGTTGTCACGACTATCGAGGGATTACTGTAATAGTTATATTTGTAATACTTCATAAAATTAATGTATTAAATTAAATTTCTATTATGTTTTACTACTGACAAATTAAATATATTTTAACGCTTTTGAGCAAATGGCCAATTTGTTTCATATACAGTCGAAAATTTTTTGAAAAAAAACTTGATTATAATGGTTTAATTAGTTACATTTTTATTTTAAACAAATCTTAACTTTAAAATATGCGTATTACTTCAGAAATAATATTTTTGTAAATTATTGCACATTTAACTTACTCTTTATGTGATATTTTCATTATAAATTAACCTGATACTTTTTTTTTTGAATTATAATTTGTAATTTAAAGCTATTAATTGCTTAAAGAGATACAATGCTAATTAATGTATTTTAGAAAATTAGTGATGATTTATTGCACCAGTAAATAAAGGTCAAACCGATAATTTCTGATGAAAATATATAGAAAATATTATTTAAATTTTATAATTAAAAAATCTGTTTTTCAACAGGGAAGGATTAATGAGAAAGTTGCAAGGGCAATTTATGCAACGAATACTCCATTATCACATTTTGATAACAAATATTGGATTGATTTCTTTAAGGAATTACGACCTACATGGGAAATGCCTAGCGTGTACAAAATAAGTAACACCCATCTTAATGCGGAATACAATATTGTAAATCAAAATGTTACTGATCAAATATTAAATTCCTCAGTTCTTGAACTTCAGTGCGATAGCTGGTCTAATAGAAAGTAATAATTTTTTTAAATAAATTATAGTTAAGCATTAGGTGAATTTTCAGTTAAAAAACATTGTCATTTGTAGTTTGAAATTTAAAGTTTGTAAGCAAATAATGTTATTTTTTTCAGAAACGAAAGTATTATCAATTTTATCATTACGACTCCAGAGCCAGTGTTTTATAAATCTTTTTGCACTGAAGAAAATCGTCATACGGGTGAATTTTTATCAGAACTGATGATAAATGTTATTGAAGAAATCGGAGTGAAAAAAGTTTTAGCAGTCATCACTGATAATGCTGCTACTATGTTGAAAGCTACTGGATTGGTTAAAAAAAAATTTGAACATATTTCTGATTATGGTTGTGCAGATCATTGCTTAAACTTGTTAATTGAAGATATTGCAAAACTTGATTTATTCCATCAGCTAATCCAAGATGCAAATTCAGTAGTGAAAGAAATAAACGGTAGAAAAGTTATAAAGTCCGCTTGCAAACGAATCCAGCAAAATATAGTTCACCAAAAAAATGAGGAAAAAGTCGAAAAAGATGAAAAAGTTGAAAAAGATAAAAAAAATCCAAAGGCTATATCTTTAAAATTACCAGGAGCTACTCGATGGGGATCAGTAATATTTTGTATTGAGAGTCTTCTCGAAAATAGAAAAGCTTTGAAGACATTAGCCATTTCAGATGATTTAGCTGCACCATTAAATATAGAGATTTCTGTAAATATTCTTTCAGAAGATTTCTGGTTTGGTCTTAAAATAATGCATCAATTTTTTTCACCTATTGTAAAATGAATTACTCTTCTCGAAAGTGACTCAAATCGTTTGAGTTCAGTCGTAAAAGCATTTTTTGAAATTGAAAATTGTTTTAAAGATTTATTAAATAATCCTGCATTCGTTATCGAAGATGATGAAGAAATTTTAAAAATTTTCGAAAACCGTAGAAAATTTATATTTAAACCAATTCATTTAGCAGCAAGTCTACTAAATCCGAAATGTAAGGGTAAATATTTGAGAAACAACGAACACGCCATTGCAGTTGAATTTATACATGATCGGGCTTCTTACCTATATGGAGAAGAATCTCTAGAAGTTATTCACATCATGACTGACTTGGCTTTATATCGAAACAACGAAGCTCTTTATGGTAAACCATTCATTCAAAAGACTATCACAACGTTAGATTCTATAACTTGGTGGAAAGTTAATTTTGTGGGAACACCACTATCCTCTATAGCGACTGATATTTTGGGAATGCCTTCAACTACGGCAGCTACCGAACGAAGTTTTAGTACATTTGGCAATGTGCATACCGTTAAGCGTAATCGATTATTATTTATGCTAAGTGGTAAACTCACATTTATTTCGCATAATTTAAAATTATTGTCTTCAGATTAAAAATTGATTGACCTTAATAATATAATTCAATTTAAGAAGCATTGTATGATGTAGGTAGAACATTAATGATATGTTATTTTTTAAAAATGCGATGAATTATATAAATATTTAAAAGCAAAACATTAATTTTTATTTATTTCCTAACTAAATTTAAATTTATTTAATTTTAAATTCAAGATGACTAATTTTGGAAATCTAATTCATTATAAATGTTATAACAATATTTTTTAAAGCATCTATGTTTCTTTTCATAATTAAGTAGGGGAGAGGAGTCAGAGTTTGACAGTGGTCAGAGTTGAATCATCGCGTTTATTTTGTTTTATTACAGTAGATCCATATGTCTTTGTGTGTAAATGCTTGTTAGCAATGCCAGCAAACTTTTTACATGGATTGCAGTGATGTGTGCGAACTATATAGACGTATTAAGCGAGTCCGTGTTATACACTCAACAAAAAACGTTTTTGTAGTTTCAAAATTAGATAATTAAATGTAGCAGAAATATGCCAAAGACAAATTAAGTCGACTAAAATTGTTCATTAAGATGTTATACAAAAATGTGGAACGTAATTTGGTGTTTGTATAAAGCGTTCATGGTGTGTGTGTGATATGAAGCTAAACGACGCTTGAGTCAAGGTTGGTACACCCAAAATTTTGCAATTCTGAAGCATGTTTGCAATGAAAATGAATTTGTAAACTTAAAAAGGTGTCAAAAACTTCATTTCTATTGGAAACAAAGAAAATTCAAGTTTTTCGTAATACTCTTTTCACTTTTAGATCAATTTCGCGATACAAGAGGAAATATGATTTATTCCAGTTTCATGTTTCCTTTTGTCATTTCCAAATGTATTTGAGTGCCATTCTATCATGCGAAGGCAAAGATATTGTAATTTTCAATCATTTATCTTCATATTTCATTGATTTTCTACAGTGACCCAACTCTGACTACCATGTTCAACTTTGACTACCTTTTTTTTTTTTTTTAATTGCCTATAACTCCGAAACTTTTGGTACAAATTTTTTGCAATGTTTAGCAAAAACATTGCATTTTAGTAGAACTTTCCAATAATATAAGAGACATCGCAAAAGTCGGCCTACAGGAGAAGTTACAGAGAAAAGTCAAAACTATATCCAACTCTGACTACTCTCCCCTACATATTCTATTAACATAAAGAGAATTACAATTGTAATAAAAAAGTAATTGAAAAGCGGTAACTGTACGAGAATTTTTTTGATGCGGAAAATGTAAGAGATTTTTTTCTGACATCGGGAATTTTTAACATATAAAATTACTACACAAATTTTATTGGAATTTGCTAGAGTCAGAAATTAAAACCAAAAAAAGAGAATAAAATTATTAAATTTTTTAGATGCTAATTACTAGATTTACTAGTTTTAATATCTTTTTCTTTCTCTAAAATATAAAGCAAAATTTAATGTAGGTATTTGTAATATTTATAATTTTGATACGTCAAATTATGGGTCTTTAAAAATTGTAATATTTATCAATTTATTGTAAAAATAAATTTTCAAATAAAAGTGTAGCAATCAAATTATATTTTTTGATAAAATAGTCCTTTTTTAAAACAAAATCTAAATGTATGAGAATTTTATTTATGGACACTCTGAAACAAAACTTTTTTATAATTTAAAAAAACTTTTTAATACAAGAGTAATTTGTTACTAATAAGACACTATAACGGCAATAGAATATTCAATAAAAGACATTAACATAAATTAAGGCCGTTGGAGACACAGAGTCCGCAGAGAATTTGTAGGGGGGATCAGTGGTTCTCAAAGACTGTCCCCATGCGTTTTGAAGACTTAGGAATTTTTCGCGACAAAGTCCAACACTTTTCCCACAAAAGAACATCGTACTGCAAATTCTATTGAAATAAAGATTCAGAAAAATACTTACTTTTGATAAATCAAGTATTTCCTGAGCTTTAGTGTCTCGAGGAAATTCGTGTGATGAAAACAACCTCCAATGATGTTCCAAGTTTGGCAATTTTTTCCAATAAAACCAGACACTTTTTCCGAAAATGAAAATCGTACTGCACATTTAAATTTAATAAGCACTTTTTTACTTATTTTGTTTTTGTCATATGAGTTTTTAAATTGCGTCAGTCTCTCGAGGAAATACAAAATCACTTGACACTTCACTCACTGATTCGGACTTTGACAATTTTTTTCGTCAAAACCCGACACTTTTTCCGCAAATGGTCATCGTAGTGTAATTTAAATTTAACTAGCACTTTTTCACTTATTTTGTTTTTGGTATTTGAGATTTTAAATCGCGTCAGTTTCTCGAGGAAAGTAAATTTTTTTTCAATTTCATCAAAGAAAATGTCAAACAATATAGCAGAATATAGTTTGTCGTGCGCTGTTCTGATACGGCATTTTCGGGTACTAATTCACACGGCGCCGCCTTTGAAATTGTAGACAGGCGTACATTATATTCATTATATTAATCAACCTATTTATAAAATTCAATGTTTAGATATTAATTGTAAAAATTTAATATAAAGAATTAATGTCAAGTTCCAAACATAATTTTCCTAACTTTTTACAAAAAATAAAAGTTGTTTGTTATTTCAAGTGAAATTAGATCTATTGAAAAGACGCATTTAAAATACTTTAAACCATTCAAATGCAACAAGTACATAATTTATTGTAAATCATGCATTAATAATTTCTAAACAATTTAAATATTTTTTAAAATCTAAGAGTTGAAGGAAAAACAGTAGGGTTATTCAATTTAATTTAGTTATTTAATTTTTTAAAATTAAATAAACAGAGCATTTGATAAATATTTTATACATAACGTAAAAATTAAAGAAATAATTAAAACGCAAGGAAGGACTAAAAAAATAGTGTAATATCAGGAAAATTAAATAAACAGGAAGAAAATGGAGAAATGTTTTTTTCTTAATCTAACAAACTGTAAAAAATGTAAAAAATAAAAAAGAATAAGTAAGTAAGTTTGTAAAAAATCTCTCAAGAAATAGACAAGATGTGAAAAGAAATTGAATAAATTTACAAAAAAATAAGTGTATTTACTTTTAAAAGTATAGAAATGATTATTAAAATTAACGTAATAAAAAGTTTAATGAATGTATAAATAAGAAAACTGTGTAATATAATATTAAATAATTTTTATAAAAAGAAGAAAATTAAAGAAAATCCTAAAAAGAAAAGAGACAAATACAAAAAAAAAAAAAAATATCAAAAATACCTAAACGGAGAAAAAATCTTAAAATGTTGTAAAAATAATAAATTATAAGATGAAAAGTAAATTAAAATCTCTTAAAAATCTTGTAAGAATATTACCAAAGGAAGGATTATTGTGAATATTGAAAATAATTAATATTACTGAATTGTATTTATTCAATTTCTTTTCACATCTTGGCTATTTCTTGAGAGATTTTTTACAAACTTACTTACTTATTCTTTTTTACTTTTTACATTTTTTACAGTTTGTTAGATTAATTTATTTTATTTTATTTATTTAACATTCTCTCCCGCAGTCCAATTTGGACCATACATGGGTAACCAAATTGTATTTAAATATATAAATCGAATTATATCTATAATGTAGTCGATACTATTAACAATAGTTATGACTATGTGGCGGTACTATGAAATACATCGTAGGTAATAAAAGAAAGAAACAAAGAAACAAACTTTTTGTATAATTAATGTTAATTGCATGTAGCAATATACTCATCAAGTGTCGCAATGAAGTATGATTTCGAAGAAAAAAATTTGTCAAGATCAGGTTTGATCCTTGATAACAAATCATTAAAGTGGTGACATGCGAAAAAAATGGGAGCAACATCACCGATAGTAATACGTGGAGGGTCCAAATAAAAAGGTTGACAGATTCTTGATCCTGTGCGTGTGTCTCTAAACGGTATCTGTAATAATAGTTGTGGAGCGTGAATCTGATCTGTTAAGATTTTAAATAACAATAAAACAGCGTTGAAAATTCTATTTTCAGCGAGTGTACGAAAATGAAAACGTTGACATAATATTTTATAATCAGAACCACGCTCTGGGTAACACCCGTCGGCTTTGAATGCCAAATATTTTAGAAATCTTTTTTGAATTTTCTCTAGTTCTAGAGCGTCCTTATTAAAACACGGATTCCAAGCAATAGAAACATAATTTAATTTTGGCAAAACCAAAGTATTATATAATGCAATGATCGTTGAAATATTGTTAAAATTTTTAGAAGATTTGATTAAGAAACCCAAGGCCTTTGAAGCAGACGAGGTGACCCTTGTAATCTGTTCACGAAAAGTTAATCTATCATCGAAGACCACACCAAGATCACACGTGGAAAACACTCTATCAAGTTTACAGCCATGTATTTGATAGCCAAAATGTACTGGTGAATTAGAACGATAAAATGATAAAACATGACACTTGGCTATATTCAAGGAAATCTCATTACTTAGTGACCACCGCGTAATATTATTTAAATCGGTTTGTAATATAGCCGCTTCACTTTCTGTGTGTATTGTTCTGTACAATTTGACATCATCTAAATACAATAAAAGTTCAGATAAGATCTGATCGTTAATGTCGTTAATATAAACATTGAATAAAGGTGATCCAATAGAGGAGCCTTGAGGGACACCGGAAGTGGGCACGTATGGGCTAGACAAATGCCCTCCAACGGATACCCGGTGTGATCTTTCGGTTAAGTAATTCTTTAGTAGTAAGAACAAATTATTAGGTAAATTTAATGTTTTGAGTTTTTTAAACAAAATATCGTGTTTAATTGTGTCGAACGCTTTCGAAAAGTCTAGATACACAACATCAACTTGTAAACCGCGTTGCAAAGTTTCGTTAACAAATTGCGTAAATTGAATCAAATTTGTAGCTGTAGATCGTTTACGTACCCCGCCATGTTGTTGGTTTATAAGTATACTATAAAAAGCATTTTGTAATGTACCAATAATTGACCTCTCAAAAACCTTTGCAAAATTCTGGATAAGGGCAATAGGTCGATAGTTAGCAACACTTGATTTATCTCCAGTTTTATACACGGGTATGACCTTGGCAGTTTTCCAAATCTTGGGAAAAACGCCCGACGATAACGCAATGTTAAAAATAATCCACAATGGTTGACAAAAAACCGCCGCACAATCTTTTACCAAAAAACTGGGTATTAAATCTAATCCGGATGTAAAAGATGGTTTTAATGTGCGCGCCGCTTTATAGACTTGATTTTGTGACAATTGGTAAGAGACATGACTTTTATCATCAAAATCACAACGTTTATCACATTCTCGAACAAAATTAGGATCGCTGCAATGACAAGAAAAATTTTTGGCAAACGCATTCGCAATATACTGTGGCTCATTATATGTTATTCCTTTAAATGACATTGATTGAGGTAATTGTGTTTTTGGTTTACTGTTATTAATAAAATTCCAGAAATCTTTCGGCTTGACACGAAGATTTTTTTCAATTGATTTCATATATAAATAATAATTATGTCTAATATTCTTATGTATACAGGCAGATAACATTTTTATTTGACTATCATAATAATTGGAGCCATGTTTGCGTTTTTTTAATAGGTTATGTTTTATTTTAATATCATTTATAATAGATTGGTCAAACCAAGGAGGATATCGACGCGTAGTAACTAGTTTAGTTGATCTCATAGGTACAAATTGAATAAAAGCGTTATGGATTATTGATAAAAACTCTGTACAAGCAAGATCAGAGTCATCAAAGTTGTGTAGGTTAGACCAATCTACAGATGATAAATAGACATAAAGGCCAGACAAATTTGCTTTCCTAAAGTTAAATAATAATTGTGATGAATCCTGGTTGGTATCCAACTTAGAAGGAAATAATTTATGTGGAGAATGAAAGGATACACGTACGGATAAAGCCGGATGGTGCAAATCTTCGGGAACAATGGGTGTCAAGGCTCTAGATATTGAACATGGGTCTTCAGTACAAACCAAGTCAAGTAACCTTAAATAATAATTTGGTACCACATTTCTTTGTATTAAATTTAAAGATGTTAAGAAATTATTCAGTAATACAGACCTAGTATCAGATGACTGTAGATTACAATTGAAGTCACCCATTAAGATTACCTTATTAGTGTAAATAATTGGGCAATCAAGTAAATTAGAAAAAAATGATGCAAACATCGAAATGGGTGTATCAGGAGGCATATAAATGGTTAAAAGTATAAAAATTAGAGTACCTTTTGTTATTAACAATCCCAAAAAATCGATCTTTGAAAAATAAAAATGAATTTCAGCAAAATGCTCATCAATATTAGATACATTGCACCCATTATTTATTGCCACCAATACACCTCCACCTTTTCGATCCAAACGATCTTTACGAAAAACTTTAAAAAAATTGGGGTCGAAAAAAATGATATGATTCAACATTAGGTTTCAACCAGGATTCCGTAATAACATAAATTGAGTACAGTATTAGGTCAGAAAAACATCGAAAATATGTTTGCTTGGTGTTCATGCCTCGAACATTTTGATAAAAAATTAATAAAGAAGATTTACATGATGTTTTTAATTGGTGATGATCACTGGAACTCCCAGGCGATGAATTATCTTGATGTTCTGTTCTCCCTGTTGTAATCTGGTTGCAAACTCCTTCTTTATGCGCTGGTAATACAATTGCTGCTGTTTTGTGCGATCGTGCGTCAAGGATAAGCGTAGAAACTCCTGAGGTAATATTGCACTTTTTTTTGCTTTCAGGAATACATCTAGAATCTGATTAGGACAGAAGTTATTAGGAAACGTCACTTTGATAGGTCGGTGTTTAATTTGTGAATCGGAAAAGACGCCTAGTCGCCAGATTTTAATATCATTAAAATTTCCGTCAGGAAAAAGGACCATCAATAATTTTTGTGTATTGTTTAAATCAGCTTCATGAGAATTAGGATCATGCATATCATATATTATTAAATTAGTTCGCCGTCTCAACCGATCTTCAAATTCAACTTCTGATATGTATTGTTCGTTACCATTACTGCTAATTCCGCTCGTTTTCAGTTCTTCAATCTTGGATTCAATTGCAGACACCCTGCCATTTGTTTTCTCGCTATCTCGTTCTATTGACGTTACACGTTTCTCAGTCTCCAAATTGTCAGTCAAGCATTTATCAACCTTCATCTCAATTAATTTCATATTAGAAGATAAGTTATTAATGCTAGTAGTTAACACACTAATGTCATCACTGATTGACTTTTTAAAAGTGCTTAGTTCTTCTTTTATGAACGAGCGCAGCGAACATTCTGAAGAATTTTGTGATGATGCAGAAATGGACAGAAACGGATTCACAGTCGCATCGTTTATAGACGGAGAAGGCGATGAAGAGCCACAACATTTCTTAAATCCACCATTTGGTTCAGGGGGGTATCTGGTGGCACATGCTGGATGATATGGGGCAGAACACACTGGGCATAATTTCGCATTAGCAAGTTTACACATTGCTTTACATTGAGTACACGGAGCTCTCAAATCGGGCTGCGTGTCGCTATCTGTTGGCATGAGTAAGTTCGAATTCTCAAATACCTCAGGCTTGTCGGATGAATCACCCATTGTCGCACAAAAGATGACACACAAACGAATATTATAACAGAAAAAAAGTACAGTCACTCGCGAAAATGTCCGTTTATTTCGACAAATAGATAAAATAGATAAAAATAATTCAATAATATAAACTTTTCTGATAAAGAACTCACTGATACTAAGAATTATTGTTATAATTGTATGCTTTCAGTGTTAAAAATAACACAATTTATGCCACACAATAGCACCTAAGTATTAAATATCCACGTGTATGCAGGTAGAATCTCCTTGTTCAAAAAACACAGATTTATGACCGAAATCATACACCAATCACACAAATAATATATATCAATACTCGAAACTAGGTAATGGTCTTATTAGAACACAAAAATTTGATGTTAACGCAATTAACTATTAGTTAATACACCAAAAAAGACAGACGTCCAAATCAACGTGTTTAGCTCACGACCGCCATGTTTTTAATGATGAAAAAAAAAAAAAAATGATCTCCATTTTCTTCCTGTTTATTTAATTTTCCTGATATAACACTATTTTTTTAGTCCTTCCTTGCGTTTTAATTATTTCTTTAATTTTTACGTTATGTATAAAATATTTATCAAATGCTCTGTTTATTTAATTTTAAAAAAATTAAATAACTAAATTAAATTAAATAACCCTACTGTTTTTCCTTCAACTCTTAGATTTTAAAAAATATTTAAATTGTTTAGAAATTATTAATGTATGATTTACAATAAATTATCTACTTGTTGCATTTGAATGGTTTAAAGTATTTTAAATGCGTCTTTTCAATAGATCTAATTTCACTTGAAATAACAAACAACTTTTATTTTTTGTAAAAAGTTAGGAAAATTATGTTTGGAACTTGACATTAATTCTTTATATATAATTTTTACAATTAATATCTAAACATTGAATTTTATAAATAGGTTGATTAATATAATGAATATAATGTACGCCTGTCTACAATTTCAAAGGCGGCGCCGTGTGAATTAGTACCCGAAAATGCCGTATCAGAACAGCGCACGACAAACTATATTCTGCTATATTGTTTGACATTTTCTTTGATGAAATTGAAAAAAAATTTACTTTCCTCGAGAAACTGACGCGATTTAAAAACTCAAATACCAAAAACAAAATAAGTGAAAAAGTGCTAGTTAAATTTAAATTACACTACGATGACCATTTGCGGAAAAAGTGTTGGGTTTTGACGAAAAAAATTGTCAAAGTCCGAATCAGTGAGTGAAGTGTCATGTGATTTTGTATTTCCTCGAGAGACTGACGCAATTTAAAAACTCATATGCCAAAAACAAAATAAGTGAAAAAGTGCTAATTAAATTTAAATGTGCAGCACGATTTTCATTTTCGGAAAAAGTGTCTGGTTTTATTGGAAAAAATTGCCAAACTTGGAACATCATTGGAGGTTGTTTTCATCACACGAATTTCCTTGAGACACTAAAGCTCAGGAAATACTTGATTTATCAAAAGTAAGTATTTTTCTGAATCTTTATTTCAATAGAATTTGCAGTACGATGTTCTTTTGTGGGAAAAGTGTTGGACTTTGTCGCGAAAAATTCCTAAGTCTTCAAAACGCATGGGGACAGTCTTTGAGAACCACTGATCCCCCCTATTGATTCTCTGCGGACTCTGTGTCTGCAACGGCCTTAATATAAAGCAGAATTTATCGATTTCTCCGAGTCATTATTGTAAAATAAGGTTCTTCACTAAATAAAAACCATTTGTTTTTTTAACGTTTCGACTATCAATGTAGTCCTCATCAGAGCTGCAATTTATTATTATTTTTTAATTAATTTTTACAAAGAATAATAATTATTTTGACATCCACTTCTGTACTAAAACATTGGTACTTACTTAAAAAACAATATTATTAGTGTATAACTTAATCACAAAACATTATTTTGGTTTCACCAATTTCGTCATTATTAAAAATTGTTTTTTATAATATAACTTTTCTTGTTAATAATTAACAGAATGTTTCGTCAAATACAATTTTTCTATATTTTGAGTGTTTGTCGTATGACTGCCAAAATCTAACTAAAGGTTCAATTATAAATTTGTTTACATATTTTCGCTATTTACTAAGAGATACAAGGAAAAAATTTTCGCTTGATTTTAATTAGGCAAATAATTTATTGATTTATTTTAAATTTCATTTCTCGTAAAATGGAATCATATTGTTTATTGAAATTTAAAATGTCTTCTTTTCTGTTTATTGAATATTTTTGTAATTTTATATGAATCATTTCAGAAACAAGACGTTTCGCTTTTGATGGTTCTCTGTCTAGTATTTTAGTGTTTTTCCAATCAAAGTCATGTTTTTGTTTGTCTTTGTTTTGTCTTGATTTTTTGTGCTCTATCATTACCGTGTCTTTCTTGGTTTTATGTTCGTTAACTCTTGTAATTAAAGTTCTTTTGGTTTGTCCTATAGGACATAAGATGCCGAACAATCTTTACAGTTTATTTTATATACCGTGTTAGTTGTTTCATTTTTTTCAGTTTTATCTTTTATTTTTTTAATCAGATAATTAAGATTATTTTTAATTGTTTATCAATAGAAATTGACGTTTCTTCTATAATCGATTTTACAAATACCGATTCTACAAAGACCAATTCTATAAATTACCGTTTCTTCAATAACCGATTATACAAAGACCGATTCGACAAATTGCTTTGCCGTTTCTTCAATAACCAAATCTACAAATTACCGTTTATCAATAACACCGTCCGACAAAATTTAACTTTTTTTCTCACACACAAAAAAATCAAATATTTTCGGAAACTAGGACTAAAAAAAAATACCCGTGTCTGGCCTTTTTGCTAGATCAAGTCGTTTGTGGCTTCTAGGGGTGAAAACAACCCTTAAATTAAAAATGACAAGAGATCTTTTAAAAAATATTCATTTTTCATACAACTTGATATCTAGGGGTTTTCGGGGTCGCTGATTACGAATATGATATCAGATTTTCAAAATTCAATATGGCGGATCTAATATGGCGGACCAATTTTTTAAAAATAGATCCAATTTGCCTGAAATTTGTTGCTCTGGGGTTTTTGAAGTCGCTGATTACGAATCTGATGGCAGATTTTTAAAATTCAAAATGGCGGATCCAATATGGCGGACGAAAAATTTAAAAATTATTTAGATTTGCTTAAAACTGGTTACTCGAGGGTTTTTGGGGTCGCTGATCACGAATCTGATGTCAGATTTTCAAAATTCAAAATATCGGATCCAATATGGCGGACAACAATTAAAAATTTATTTGTTTTTGCCTGAAACTTGTTACTCGGGGGTTTCTGGGATCGCTGATTACGAATCTAATGTCATATTTTCAAAATTCTAATGACGGAGCCAATATGGCGGACAACTTTTTTAAAAATAGATCCAATTTGCCTGAAATTTGTTGCTCTGGGGTTTTTGAAGTCGCTGATTACGAATCTGATGGCAGATTTTCAGAATTTAGAATAGTTGATCAAAATAAAGAATACAAATTTAAAATTAAATTGCAAACTTTAGTTGTGAGATTTTGATTTTCAGTTGCGTTGCTACAGAAAATAGTATTTATATAAAACAAATGCGAATCGTTGATATTTCCACTTTGAAAAGCAGTGTTAAAAAATCACTTTATATTTATGAATTCATCTTATTTAAGCTTCCTATTATTGAATATACTTACCTACTACAAAAACTTGCTTTGTCATTTTAAAAATGGCCAATATGCAAAGACACATTAGTGAAAATGTTTAAATATTTTGTAATCTTCATCTTTATGAGATCCGCCTTTAGAACTTTAATATCCTGACATCAGATTCGTAATCAGCGACCTCAGAAACCCCCGAGTAACGAGTTTCAGGCAATTTGAATCTATTTTTAAAAAAGTTGTTCGCCATATTGGATCCGCCATTTTGAATTTTAAAAATCTGACATCAGATTCGTAATCAGCGACTCCAAAAACCCCCGAGTAACGAGTTTCAGGCAATTTGAATCTATTTTTAAAAAAGTTGTCCGCCATATTGGATCCACCATTTTGAATTTTAAAAATCTGACATCATATTCGTGATCAGCGATCCCGAAAACCCCTAGATATCAAGTTTTATGAAAAATGAATATTTTTTAAAAGATCTCTTGTCATTTTTAATTTAAGGGTTGTTTTCACCCCTAGAAGCCACAAACGACTTGATCTAGCAAAACGGCCAGACACGGTTATTTTTTTTTTGGTCCTAGTTTCCGAAAATGCTTGATTTTTTTGTGTGTGAAAAATCGTGTCGGACGGTGTAACCGATTATACAAAGACCGATTTGACAAATTGCCGTTTCTTTAATAACATAATAACCGATTATACAAAGACCGATTCTACAAAAACCGATCAACCGCTGAAAAGTTGTACGTTTAGGCTAAAAATCCAACTTATTTACCCAACATTAAAGTGAGGATCTACACAACCAAACATTATCAGAAAGCATCCAGAGATCTTAATGTTCGACACCTAAAAACTAAAGGTATATCAGGACTCAAAAATATTTTTCCGAATATAGATTCAGTATTTTCATTATCACTTTTTTATGCAGCTTTTTACTAATATTTTATTTAGTAGTCGATCAGTACATCCAACGGAGCGCCATATAGTGTCAAAAAAAGCTCGTGATAAATTCTGTCAAATTAAAAAAATTTAGAAAATATATCAAAAATCGTTTCCCTATGACGGGACCTAGCTCAAAATTTATGTAAAAGGAAGTAGTTTTTTTGAAAAATTTTCAAAAAAAATCAAAGGACATAAACATTTTTAAAAATAAGATTTTAATTAATAAATTACAAAAAATCTAAAAAATAATTTTTTGATAATTTTTTGCACTAATTTTTTAAACGTGTATTCAAAAATGCACAATTTAGAGTAGAACGATTAAAATAGATTCATTTTTGAAAAAGTTATGAGAATTTAAAAAAAACATCCAAAATTTTGAAAAACTCATATCTTGTGAACGGTTTTATAAAAAAATTTGAAAAAGTTTATGAAGCTCTTTTTCGTAGAATACACATATAAAAAAATGAGCCAAATCAAAAATGTCAACTTCGATGGTATGTCGAGTTGACATGGAATGCCCCATATATACCTATAATATATATACTCTCTAAATTTCTTGGAGTGAGTTTTCACTCCAATAAGAGTGGAAATTGAGCCACTCCAATAAGAGTGAAAGACCCTCTCTAAAGGAGTGAAATATCTCTCTTTAAGAGTGAACTCTAAAAAGAGTGCTGTCTCAATTTTCGATCCTAGTGGAGTGATATCTCACTCCACGAAATTTAGAGAGTACATATATATATATATATATATATATATTCATGTATTTAGTAAACTCACTTGAGTACAAAAGTTTCAATCACTTTAGATATAACTCAACTTTTTAATAAAATAATATCATTTCTACACTCAAGTAATCACTTTAATAAAAAAAAAACTACAATTACAAATATATTTGTTTCCAAAAAATTGATAAACACGCATAATCACTGGAAACGAAGCGCACATGTTCTACCGGAAAAGTAAACTAACGTGAAAACAGTAACGCCATATTGAGTGCACAAAGGCCTCTGAGCATTCAATATGTTTTAATCAAACATAAAATATAGTAGTTCTTTCAAATATAAAGACTTCAAACACAATTTTGGTTTAATTTTAACAAAATTTAGTTTTTAATCAAACACACAGCCTATCACCTTTAAACATAAAATATATTGCAATCAAAACTTTAGATATCTCAGATACATTAAAATTGAACATAAAAATATTATTTATTCAATCAAAATCATTCAAATAAATATTTATATTTAAATCAAGAAAATATTTTTTTCAATGGAGGTAAAGTTTTTTTTTGGACAGACTAGCAGATGATATTTTCATTGCTCATCATTTGAATTTACTCTAATGAAACTAAAGGTATAATTTGCAGACTGACTGGCAAACTGACTGGCGTCTGCCAATTTAGGATCCGCTATTTTGAATTTCCAGAAAAAAAGCTGAAAATCTTAATCAGCTACCCCAAAAACCCCCGAGTAATGTCTTCTAAGCAAATTTAATCGAGTTTTAATTTGAATTTTGAATTTTGAGAAACCAACATTAGATTTGCATTCAACGACCCCAAAAACTGTTATTTAAAGAGTTTGAGGTCAGGTTGGTCTATTTTAGACTTTAAATACATGAAGTTGAATTTACATTTTTTAATTAAAAGCCTTTTTTCGACATATTGGCATCGACATTTTGTATTATTAAAAAACGCCATTAGGCATTCAAAAGTAGACAATCTAACAAATTTTTTGAACTTTATAACTTTAAAATCGGTCAAGACCATTTTTGGACTCAGGCCTGTCCTTGTTGACATGGAACGTCCTAGATATATAATAAAATATAAAATAAATAATATATAGTGAAGTGAAGTAAAGTGAAAATGAAGTGAAAGTGAAGTGATTTGAAAGTGAAGTGATTTGAAAGTGAAGTGAAAGTGAAGTGAAGGTGAAGTGAAAGTGAAGTGAAGTGAAAAAGAAGTGAAGTGATGTGAAGTGAAGTTACAGAATAGCACCCCTGAAAGGTTTGCTGGAAGGATTTTTGTTACGCAAGCGCAATCCCTGTTTAATATCTATTTAACTTCATCTTATGTCAACTGGTTGCATATAGGTCAGAAATAATTCTATTGTATACAGAAACCCTATATGTCTGGTATGAAGTATCCCTTACTTTATATAATAAATACTTATTTATTTAAATACAATAAAATATTTGTTGAATTAAAAAAGACGGATTTTTAAATGTAAATATATAAGAACAAGACCTTGATGAAAATATTTGTAATATGTAACTTCTGCGACACAAATTCTAGTCATGCTTACACAAGATTTCTCTCTTGCACAATGACAACTAAAGTTTTAATCAAATATCGATTATTTATCAAACCAGACACAAACTATTGCTTTAAACGTTTTTTGTTTAATAATTAAACAGTGTTTAAGATAAACAAAGTAAAAGACTTGGTATCCAGCAAAAATGCAAATTTTTTAGTTTTTACTTTGGAAAATTGTTGGTATCTAATATTATATTTATATTTTAACATCAATAAAATAAATTGTTTTGTACACAATCAAACGCACAGAATACAAGTAAGATTCACATAAGGGGCCGTCCATAAATTAGGTAAGGCATTTTTCTTAGATTTTGAACCACGCACCCACGTCTCACAGTGGGAAAAAATAGATTACGTTTTGACAAAAATCTGCCTACTCTTCAATTTTTAACCGATTTAAAAGTTTTTTTTTTTAAATACTCAGGGAGGTTGGCACTACCAGCAATTACTGCCTAAAAATATTAATGATTAATATTAACCTCAAAAAATTGCCTTAAATTTGAATTTTCTATTTAGAACTTATTAAAATATATGGTGTTAATGACTGATTGTTATAAGAAATAAGTACTTACAATTTTTTAAACGTATTTGTATAATCCTACTTCAGATTATCAAAATGTAAAACATCAAAATCAATACTTCCGGTTTGGTGAAAAATATGAAATTAAATAAGAAATTTTTATTAACCCTTTTTTTGGCAATACGAATGTTCAATAAACTAATTATTAAAATTCAGCCTGTGAGATTCTGTCAAGAAACACAAAAATTATTTATTTTTGTTAGCCAGTTTTTCTGTGAACTCTTTTGTTGCTGCAAATGTGTTTCAGATGATTACTAAAATTTTAATTTTTGGAATTAATATGTCCAAATTTTTTTTAGGTTAATATTAATTTTTACCATTTTTAGGCAGTGGTGTCTGGTAGTGCTAACCTTCCTGAGTATTTAAAAAAAACTTTTAAGTCGGTTGAAAATTGAGGAGTAGGCAGATTTTTGTCCAAAAGTAATTATTTTTTTCCCACCGTGCGTCTGTAAGGCTCCGTAAGTTTTTGATCCACCCCACCCCCCCCCCCACCTTACGTAATTTTTTGCTTGGGTATTTTTTACGAGAAATTATTCTTAACATTGCAAAAAATTGTTTAAAATTAATGCGGGCATCACAGACAGTCACCTTTTTACTCTTTTTCACCTTTTTCAATTTTGTCACCTTTTTCACTTATTTTGACTGTTTTTCCCTTTTTCACCTATTTTGATGATTTGTCACATTTTTCACCTCTTTGGGGTCAAAAATATATAATTTTTTTTTTTAAATTTGAAGTATGTTCATAAAATTCAGATTCAATGTTTGAATTTTTTCTTCAATTCTGAATTATTTTCTTCCAATTTTATTTCCTTTTTTCAATTTTCAATTAATTTCTTAATTATTAAAAAAAAATTGCCTTTTTTCGATTCCATTCATTAGTTTTAAATTATTTTCTAATGTATTCAATAATTCTCGACTTTTTTTAAATTACTTTGTTCAATTCTCAATTATATTCTTTAAATTTCAATTCCATTCAATTTTTAATGATTTTCTTCAATTTTCAACTTTCAATTGATTTGTTCAATGGTAATTATTTATTTATATTTTCAATCCAGTTGTTAAATGTGCAATTATTTCCAACAATTATTCCTATAATTTTTCAATTTGAAATTATTTTCTTTAAATTTAATAATTCTTGTTCAATTTTTTAAATTTCTTTTTTCTGTTGTCTATTAATCTTGACATTTTTCAAATTTCGTTTTCAATTGCCAATTATTTTCGTAATTTTTCAATTATTTCATTCAATTATTAATTATTCACGGTGTGCCTGAACCAACTTTAAATGACAACTTTTTTTTTTGTGTGGGTAAAATTATTTATAAAATTCTTAATCAAAGGCAAAATAAAATTGGAATCCTTTTATATTTCTATTTTGCATATCATGTGATAAAAAAATTAACATTTTTGAATCAAAAAACTTCTAAAGTGACTTTATTTGAAATTTACGTATGTTGCGTTAATTAAGCTACATATTAGACAAAAAAAAGAAGAAATTTTGTATTCTTACATTTTTACGTCAGTTGGGTTATGATTTTCCACATAAAAAGAATAAAAACTGTTATTTTAAATTAATTTGCAATACCGTCAAGTGGGGCTATTTCGTGCACGCGAGGTTTTTAATTAATAAAATATTTATTTTAGATTGCTAAAAAAAATTACTTTATTCTTTATCAGAAATCAGAAAAAAAATCGTAAAGTCGTGAAAATCAAGCTAAAAATTTTCAAAGTTCTCAAAATTCTGTTTAGATCTCCGGAAGTATAATAGCGTTTCTAAAAGTATTAATAATCTTGTTGACAATTTAGTTGTGATGGTGTGTACGTAATGCGCTAACTTTTTATTGCATATTTTAAAAAAAAAGTGTAAAAAACTTGAAAACCAAGATTTGGTGGGTTATTTTGTGCATTCTTTAGAAGCAATTATTATTCAGAAATTTGTTTGGTAGTTAGTCAAAAATACTTTACAATTTAGTGTTAAAACATTTTTGTCTTATTTTTGTTATAAAAAACGAGAATTAAGCATAAAATTGCAACTTTACACGCGGTGCCATAAAAACCTCAAAAAAGTAACATTAATAATTACATGCTTTTCAAGTTAATTTTGAAACTTCTTTTCTTAAAATAATTCAAGATGTGTAATAGAAGTTTTATTATGTACGATTTACTTAATAAAATTACTTTTTTTGTAAATCTACATTTTTGTAAAATTTGAGTGTTTTACTTTCAAATTAGTTGAACAATTACTGAAAAAAAAAATATTTCTGTTTTTGTTTTTATTTATTGCACTCTAGAATATCTAGAAAATACTTCATACAGTAGAAACGAATAAAAATTTTTTTTACACAACTTTATAAATCAACAAACTTTGATGCACAAAATAGCCCCATCAGTGAGGCTCTTTTGTGCACAACTTTGAGTTTCTATTACTCAGACAAAAATTTTTTTCTTGTCAGCTGACTCATAGGACACCTTTAGAAGGATGTCTACAACATAACTGAATAGTTAATTTATTTATTTTTTCAAATTCTGAATTTTAGAAAAAGCATAGAGTGAAAAAAGAGCGGTACTACTTTTTTTCATAAAATTATATAATTTTTAAGAAAAATTATTTTATTAGTCTATTTGTTTTCTTGATTAGTTAATCCACATAATATGTTTGCCACGTTTAGATTCTCAAAAAATTGATTTTTTAACACGAAAAATCACTTTTTTTAAAAACGGCTCGATGAATTTCGTTGAAAATTATTTTTTATCCCACAGGCACAAAAATGGCGCTTTTAGATGCCTGCAGGCAGGGTCTAAACGCATTCATTTGTTCGGCTTTGTAAAAATGGAGTCCATTTTTTCCCTAGGGAAAAAATGAACAGCTTATCCATGCATTTTTTTCACCTTAGGGAAAAAATGGACGCCATTTCCACCTCTTCTGTGCCTTTGGAATAAAAAGTATCGTAAGCAACATGGGTTTAAAGTCAGTCCAATTTATTTACAATGATGTTTGTGTAAACAAATGGCTGCCTTTAACCCCTTGTTGCTAAATATACTATTGCACACAATTTTTACACTCCTAAGTCGAATGCAAGAAAAAAATTTGAAGTAAAAAAAGTGGTCATTTAAAGTTGGTTCAGGCACACCGTGCAATTTTCAATAATTTCCTACAATTTTTTCAATTTTAAATTATTCTCTTAAAATTTTATAATTATTATTTAATTTTTTCAATTATTTTGTTTGGCTGTATATTAATCTAGCCATTTTTCGAATTTTGTTTTCAATTGTCAATTATTTTAGTCGGTTTGTAATTTTTTTTTCAATTATTGATTATTTTTTCAAATTTTAATTTATTTCTTAAATTTCTTATTTTTTTCTATAATTTTCAATTATTTTCTTATATTTTTAAAATATTTTATTTCTTTTATTTTATGCCACCTTTTTGTCACCTTTTTTGAAGATAAAGGGTACTGTGATGACAGGGTCGAATCCAGAAAAGGTTTTTGGAGGAGGTTATATTTAAGATAGAAAGAGATAGCATTATAGTGTTATCTCTTTCTCTCTCATATAAATATAAGGCTTAAGGAGGTGGTCATGATCTGCAAACCGCCTCCCTGAATCCGCCACTGCTGTGATGCCTGTATAATGAAATTATTTTTAGAAAAGTGTATTTTAAATAAATGATTGGTGTTTTTTTACATAGCGTGAAAATGTCCAAAATTTATTAAGTAAAAATAAAAATATATCTTACGTAAGAAATTTGTTTAACCAGGTACCCACCTATGTAAGTTAGCATAGAATAATGTTTTACCCATCCCCCCCCCCCCTACCCAAAAGACCTTAAGTAATTTATGGACGGCCCCTAATAAAGTGCATTCATTAATTGGGATCTAACTATAATCTTTTAAATGACAGAGCTATAAAATTATTGTTAGTGATTATCCTCTTGTTAAAAATAATTAAATGTTAAAGGAAGCTAAATATAAGTTAAATATATAAAAATTTAAAAACTTGATATCCCGAGAAAAGCGAGACACGGATCTTTAATCTCCTCTGGCCTTCAGGTTAATCCGAACCTGAATAGTATCAGTATTGTGTCTCACACCACACGCACGCCTTCAGTCTTCGTTTCTCTTATATTACGTAAGTATAAGTTTTTTGTTCCAGTTTTGAGGACACCGCCGAGCTGCATCGCATTGCCTCATCTTGAATCATACAGGGACAACTTTCAACAGAAAAGAAAAGATGATATCAAAGAAATCGCTTTTCAAGGAATCTAAAGTTATTCTGCGTAAGCAATAAGCGTGAAACACACAAATATAGAGCATTTTTTTAATTTTCTTTCAGTTTCCCCTATTGAAAATAAAAGGCCACATTTGAGATTAAATTTGAGGCCTCATTTGTGAGCCCGGTTAAAAAAACATGTACATGAACACGTCAACGAACGCGTACATGTTCATGTGCATTGAACATGTATATGTGTTCATGTATGCGGCATTGAAACATGTTCATGTACACGTACACGTATACGTTCATGTACATGTTCATTAGCTCCAATTAGTCAATATAATTCCATATATGTTCATGTGCATGAACACGTACACGAACACTGAGAAAAAAGGTTTAGTTTTACCAACAATATTTTTTAGTTGACCATTGTTGGTTGTAACAACAATATTTTGATTGGTATAACAAAACGATTTGGTTGGCGTAACACATCAAGTTGTTTGGGACAACCATATTATTTTGTTGCTCTTATTTGGTTAAACCAAACATAATTTAGTTGTGACAACCAAACAGAAATTGGTTGTGACATCCAAACATAAATTGGTTGTGACATCCAAAAATAATTTGGTTGTGACAACCAAACAATTATTAAAAAAATTGGTGATTAGTTTGTAAGTAAGCTGCCGATAATAATATAAACAAAATCTAAATAAAAACCAATACCAGACGGTCGGCCGAACCTGGGTCTGATAGTTGAGCTCACGGTGTCTGTTACTGAACTGTTTAGCTATAAGGTTTATTGCATATTGGTCATTCATATCTCTCATGGGCTGGTGGTTAGCCTACTGGACTGGCAGCTGGAAAATCCGGGTTCGAATCTTCATGACTAATGAAATTTTTCTGTTTCAGGTTTTCATTAATATGAAATTTCTACATTCTCATCTGATTATATTTGTGTAATTAAATTAATAACATGTGAATTATGTAATTATATGAGTTGGCCGACCGAAAATTCGCACCTGGGTTAGTTAGCTCCCAAATAAAATTTTTTTTTATGACAACCAAAATTTTTGTTATCCCGAATAAAAAAATATAGTAGTGACAACCAAAAATTTTTGTTATGCCAACAAACAACACTAAACCAAATAATTTAGTTGTCTCAACCAAATAGTTTGGTTTAATAAATACCAACCAAATAATTTGGTTGGCTCAACCAAATTTTCGTTGCTTTGACTAAACATTTTTCTCAGTGAACACGTATGCGTTCATGTACATGTTCATGAGATCCATTAAGTATACCATAGGCATAACTACCTTTGTTTAACATTTTTTAATAATTTAAAAAATTGTGTGCATGAACGTGTACACGTTCATGCATACGTTCATGCACATGAACATGCGTATTGTTTTTTGAACTTATTAATGTTCATGTACGCGTTCGACCGAGAGCGCAAATGCTGTTTTAAATCCGCTACCACATTTGTGGCCTTTTATTTTCAATAATCATTCAAATTTCAGAAAATGATTTTGAAGTTTTTTTATATTAAGTAAATCATATAAAGTCTGTAGCACATACACAAAAAAAATTAATTCCGTAATAGAAATCCTGAATTCGTTCAGTTTTTGAGAACTTGTGCAAAATACCGTAAGTTTTCAAGACTTTTCCGTTAAATCTATCAGTAAACACAACAATGAAAAATAATTCCTGAAAAACTCTAGAACTATTACTAGACCGAAGATTTCGGTCGCTGTTCTACTTGTTTATTAAAAAATACTAACATTTTTGGCAATTTTAAGGATTAATTTAACAATAATATCAGTCCATTGCATGTACCAATAGCTGGCAATGAAAAAAAAAGTCCGCCTGGCCAATTTTAAAAGTCCCAATAACTGGCAATGGTTTTAAAATTATCATAAAAAGTATTTAAGTACTTACAAACATTTATTTAATATTAAAGTGATAGAATATTCAAATTGTCGCAATATAAAATTAAATCAAATTGTTCATTTTAATATAAAAGAAGGTGCATAATGAAAACATTAATATATGAAACAAATGAATAAATGAGGTTATGAAGATTCTGTATTTTTATATAAAGTTTGAATTTATTTCAAAGATAATTTTTTAAAATGTAAATTAAACATCTGAATATTTTAAAATTATCTATTTTTTATTTATTTAAAAATTCAAAGTTCCTAGAGCTAATAAGTTTGAATTATAATTAATTATAGTAATATATTTATATACCCTAAATTATTATTGTTTTGTTTTCTAAACGTTTCCTATTTTTATTTGAACACAAAAATAAATGTTAGTTTGTAATTGTTTTACATTTACCCTTAGTTAACAAAAATAATATAAAATAAAAGTAATGTTTAAATTTTTAAAAATGTATCAAGAGGATCAAAAGAGGATCAAGAGAGAATCAAGAGAATCTATATAAATAAAACATTTTGTCTGTACATTGCACCAAACTAAAAAAAATTTACATACTTTTTCATTTAAAGTGATAAGGATTCCGAAAATGCAAAAAAAAATTCTGTCTGTCTGTCTGTCTGTCATCAATATTTTGTATGGGTATCATTCGAGAACGGCTTGACCGATTTCAGTGAAACTTGGCCGTGAATTAGAGACTTACTTAACTTAGATTTATAAAAAAAAATTTCAAAAAATTCTTTTAAGCTGAGATATCCAAGTAACACACTGACATACATATACATAGTATTTCATAAATGGCAAGATTAGGCTCTTTTAAAGTATATTAACATATCAAAAGTTACTATAGGGGTATATGATACTTAGCAACGGAATCCTTCCCATAACAGTTGTTATGGGAATGTTTTTCATAGCAACAGTTGCTATAGAAATGTTTTTTATAGTAAATATTGACATTGGAATATTCTGCATAGCGACGGTTGCTATGGGAGTGTTTTTCTTAGCTTTTTGTCTCTGGCAGGGTTAGTCTTCGTTTTAAATTAGATAGTAATATGGTATTCAAAGAAACTATGAGATGGAGAGATGAGATGGCAAAGGTGGAAGGTGATGTGGATGACTTAAATAAAAATCTTATTGATACAATTGTAGATGTCGGTAAATAATTATTATGATTTGTGTGAAAAAGGAGTGGAAAACAATTAGATTGTATAATAAATCATGGTTTGATTTGGAGTGTTGTCCTGTCAGGGGCAACATGGTGGCGCCCTATCGTGATTTTCATGGAGACGGAGATAATAAAACGTCATAGGGAAAATTTTTATAAGACTAAAAAAGAATATTTTAAATTGCTACAAATCCTGGTTTTTCAGTTTTTTACACTTTTTTCTTAAAATATGCAATAAAAAGTTAGCACATCACGTATACATCATCACAAATAAATTGTCATTAAGTATTATTATTACCTTTAGAAACACTTTTAAACTTCCGGAGAACTGAACAGAATTTTGAAAACTTTGAAATTTTTCAGCTTATTTTTCACGACTTTACGATTTTTTTTTCTGATTTCTGATAAAGAATTAAGTATATTTATTTAGTACTCTCTGTAGTCTAGATATCAGAAAATATTTATACCAAGTAGCAAACTTAAGCAACTAAATATAAAGCTTTTATTCATTAAAAACCTCGCGTGCACAAAATAGCCCCACGGCGCACAAAATAGCCCTGCTTGATGTCAGGAAATTTAAAATACATTTTAATAGGGTAAGTCCTGTGGAAATGGCAATGCGAGAGAGATGACCAATTGAAATATTTTACAGAATTTGTTATTTAATATAAATTATTATTGATTATTTACACTTAGAAAATTATTTTCTTGATTTAAATATAAGTATTTGTTTGAATGATTTTGATTAAATGAATAATGTTTGCAAGTTTAATTTAAATATGTAAGGAATATCTGAAGTTTTGATTTAAATAAATTATATGTTTGAAGATAATTTTCGGCTTGGTTGATTAAAAACTAAATTTTATTAATTTTAAACATAACTTGTGTTTGAAGTCTTTATATTTGAAAGAAATATATTTTATGTTTGATTCAAACATATTGAATGCGCAGAGAGCTTTACGCATTCAATGTGGCGTCACTGTTCCAACGTCAGTTGTTTCTTTTTCTGGCAAAACATGTATGTAGGGGAGAGTCGGGTAAAACGCCTAATTGGGTAAATTGGCAATCGTTAATAACTTGTCCAAAAATAAATATTAATCATAATTGTTTTTATTAATGAAGTATATTAAGGTAAAGATGATTTCTATAAAGTTTCATGTTTTTCAGTTTATTATTTAATAATTTATTAAAGAATTGTGAAAATAATGCTTTCCAACGATAATTTTTTCATTTTTAAATTTTAGAAAATATGCACTTCTATCTCACAGACGTACATAATTTTTTTTTGAAATTAATCCTTAAACATTTATCTATCTAAACACTTTGATTTAATTTTATAAGAATGAATTCTAAAATGAACAAATTTAGTTTAATTAAATCGTGTGTTTTTGGGTAAATTGCCTTGGTTAAATTGCCTATATGCTGTAAAACTTCTAAACAAGATATGTACGATACGGAAGATCTCTCGGGTTACGTATATTTTGATGTAGAAACTAAGTATCAAGTTGTTACTGCTTCTGTATAAAAAATCAGTGTTTAAACAAATTAATTATATTAATTATTGCATATATATTAATAATAATTGTAATAATTATGCATTGAACAATAATTTTTAATATATTTTTAAAACATGATTTTAAATAAGCGCGGGATGAATCAAAGGAAGTGCGCATGCGCAGAAAAAATACAATCGATTGCGAGAGTTACGTGTTGTCACGTGACTATAAAGAATCATGGCAGATTAACCTGTCACATTTGGCATTGAATATCAAAAATTTCGTTTTCTTTCTAAAACTCTCGCTGTTTTGAAGCAAGCAGGTATTTTTGTGATTTATTACAGTGTTTAATTTACTTTTGTTAGTTATTTTATAATTCTAGAAGCTTTATTTTCATTTTTTGTCGGACTGCTTTATATCGAAACTTTAGTTTTATGATAAAAAGATTATATTTTTGTATTCAAAGCTAGTACTTTTTTTAATATTAACAAGATAATTGATATAGAAACCATGTAAAATTTTTTTTTTTTTAGTTCTATTCATATCTCATATTTTTGTGCACATGCGATTTACCCAGTCGTGAGTCAAAATGGCGAATTTTGACATCAATATTTTAATAATGATTTTTTCTATTTTTTCTGAAATAAATACTTAAAATAACTACTTTATTATATTCTTAAATGTTCTTTTCTAAATATTTGATGGTTTATATTTTTTAAATCTTTAATTAAATACTTTTTCTTTTGTACCAAACTTTACTATAGGCACTTTGTCCGACTCTCCCCTACGCTTGGTTTCCAGTTATTGTTCGTGTTTATCGATTTTTTGGAAAAAACTGATTGTAATCGTGGCTGTGTTTTTATTAAACCGAGTATTTAATTGTGGTATAGTGTTATTATTTTATCGAAAAGTTGACAGATAATTTTAGTGATTGAAACTTTTGAGCATAAGTGAGATTACTGGAAATTATTTTCTTTTTGATACATATTTCTTGTAAGTTTGAGTAATTTATAGTTTCTCATTTAATTACTGGAAATTATTTTCTTTTTGATACATATTTCTTGTAAGTTTGAGTAATTTATACCTTCTTATTTCTACAATTATTGTATGTGGGTCAAACCATGCCTAAAATATCAAAGTTGTCCTCTAGGTATTCGATTTTGATGAAACTTGGTAAAAGTGTATAGAAATACATGCAAACGAAAATTTTGAAAACGATTTTCAAAATTTTTGAAAAAAAAAGCGCCGGCCAGGCGCTTGTCCTTCGGACGCCATCACTAGACGAGCTGTTCGGCTCTTCCCAGGACTCATCGACTCCCGATGTCTGGCGAGATTGGGCACAGGGGAATGAACAGGACCCCGTTAATTCGGGTAGTCGCCGTTTTGTGAACCTGTGCACTAGCTATCCTGTGCGGATGATGTTAATTCGGATTCCAAATGGGGGCTAACTATCCTCGTCAGCTGTGGACGACATGGATTCTGGGAGGAATAGGACACTCCTGCCTTCTTGGTTTTTCTAATTTGGTGTGGAGTAGCCCCGATCCAGGGTTGGCGCCCGATGGACCGGTTGTCTGTTCGGTCTGACCAATGACACTAGCCGATCGGCACCCTACAGGCAGTACACTGGGAGTGATAAGTCCTGTCACGGCGTTTCCAACCGTGACATGTACGAGTCTGATGTGAGCGTAGCTCTGCCGAGGTGGACCTGCGGTAGGGTGTCAGGAGCCAGCCCCTTCGGGATTGATCGGCGAGTGGGTAATGGATGTAAGGGATCGGAACCTGCACTGTTACTGGCGAGTCCGTTCCGTCCGTGTATTCCGGGAACGGCTAAGCAGCTGATTGGGCCTCAGGGATCTGGGGTAGGATCGCAGTATCCGAGGTTGTACCCGCTCCCAATCAAGGCGGCCCGCCACTTTACGCACGATGCGCTGGTGAAAATTTTAGTATGGAAACCCAAATGGAAACGTCAGATGAAGTGATGGAGGTCAATAATGGCCAAGTAGAGGCTCTATCCTCTGCTGTTGGTTCCGATCGGGTGAAAGCCCCGGTGGCCAACGCTGGCTCCAGGATAGAAACGAACCAAAGATTTTTGGAAATCATCGCCCAGGAATTGGCCGGAGTTCCAAAGATTTTTGAGGAAATTAAAAAAGGCATTGGCAAGCAGAAAACCATCAAGAAGGATGTCCAAAAGGGCATTCAAGACCTTGCGGACGTCTTCGATATAATAAGCAGGAACCTGCGATTTATCGAAACGCCGACCCAGACGTCGGCAAAAGCGACCCCAAGGAGTGCCCAAGAGGATAAACCCGAAGATGCGAAGAAACGTCGCCGTACTGAGGGGGCAGCCCGGAGACTAGTCTTCCGTTAGCACGGGAAAGAAAGCTGCCGCGCAGACTCCCACCTGCAAAGAAGCCCCAGGTACCGCAGTTCTTGCCTCGGAAGACCTGTGCGCAGGTTCTTTCGGGTGGAGAAAGTAATGCTGGCCCTTCTGTTATTAGGCACCCAGAGCTTCTGGCGGGCAAAGATGAAGAAGTCTTTGAGCTGATCATAGACAAAAAAAAAAGGGGCTCGTCGGCGTTATAAAGCCAATAAAAAGAAACTAGCCGAGACGGCCCCGAAAGAAAAAGCGCCTCCCCAGAGGCTGAGGCAAACTGAAGCCGTCAGAATTTCGGCGAGGGATCCTAATTCCTACGCTGAAATTCTGAAGGACCTGAAGAAAGCCATGAAGCCTGAGGATTCAGGAACAGAGGTTTTGAGGACACGGAGAACGTTAAATAACGACTTTTTCCTTGTCCTCAAAAAAGGAGGAAACACGTCCCAGTTTGCGGGAGCGTTGACCGAGGCTCTTCAAGAGAAGGCCACGGTCACGGCTTTCGTGAACAAGCGGACATTGGAGATAAGGGACTTTGACGAAGCAACCACCAAGGAGGACGTTGCTGAGGCCCTAACGGAAAAGTTTGGCTCTACCAACCCGGAAAGGGAGATCAGCATTTTTTCGAGGTTCCGCGGAGGAATGCTGGCATTGGTACGCCTTCCCGAGTCAGAGTATAATACTCTGCTCAAGATGAAGAAAATCCGGGTTGGTTGGATCAACGCCCCAATTCGTGAACACTTGGAGGTCAGAAGATGCCAAAGATGTATGGCATTTGGCCACCCGACCCGCACCTACAAGGGCCTTGACAGAATTAAAAACTGTCGGAGATGCGGCAGCGCGGGTCACCAAGCCAAAAGCTGTACAGTCCAGGAGCCCAAGTGCATCACTTGCGAAGATCTGGGCAAAGAAGACAGGAAGCACTGGGCTGGAGGCACTTCCTGCCCGGTCTATAAAGCGGAACTGCAGAAACTTAAAAAGGCAAATGCCTAAAGTTTCTGCAGATCAATCTGCATAAGTGCGTGGAGGCCCAAGACCTCCTAATGCAAACAGCCGGGGAGAAGAGGATCGATGTCTTGTTCTGCACAGAACAGAACAGAAAGAACGATCTCACTCCCTGGTATCAGGATGAAATCGGGAAGAGCAGCCATTCAGATCTGCAATTCCGAGTTGCGGGCAGATAAGTTCCTGGAGACGAACAGTGGATTCGTGTGGGTGGAAATGTCAGGCATACGTATGTAAAGCTGTTATTTCTCGCCCAACGATAAACTGTCAGTCTTCGAAGATCAGATTTATGACTTGGAAATGAGCCTTAGAGAATCCAGATTGGATACCCTCATTACAGGTGACTTTAATGCTAAGTCACCAGAATGGGGCGAGAAAAGGCTCGACAATCGAGGAATCTTGGTCGGAGAAATGATCTCCAGGAACAACCTGATGGTTGCGAACCGTGGGAGGTCTTGGACTTTTAAGAGAAACGGTCAGGGATCGATAATTGACTTGTCGATCACAACGGCCCTCCTAAATAAACGTATTAAAGATTGGCGCGTCCTGGAGGATTATACCCACAGTGACCACCAGTATATCGAGTTTTCAGTCTCAAGGGGAGACACGCTGCGGGCCAGGAACCACGAAGTTCTTCTTGAGAATGGCCCAAAGTGGAACATTAAGAAAATCGACAAGGAGAAGTTTGGCCGGTCCCTGGCAGAAGCCCGCCTCATAGAGGTTCTGGGATGGGTGAAGAGGCCGAAAAACCTTGAAGGTGAGGTGCGGACGGTGAAAAATATAATTGTCACCGCATGCGACGCGTCTATGCCGCGTTGTAGAAGCACAACCCCAAGAAGAAGAAATGTATACTGGTGGTCAGAAGAATTGGCCTCTTTGCTAAAGGCATGCCTCAAAGCAAGAAGGAGATATTACCGTTCAAACGGAGATCCTCTGCTGAAGGAGGCATATACAGAGGCCAAGAGAATCCTCAGGAAGGAGATACGCGCTGCAAAAAGAAAAAGCTGGAAGAACCTAATCGGTGACGTCGAAAATGACCCATGGGGTCTGGCTTATAAAATCGTTAACAAGAAATTGTTATCGAGGCAAAAGACCCCTGGTCTAGACAATCCCGATTGGGTCCGGCAAATCATAAAGGCTTTGTTTCCTCCAGCAGAACCATGGCCTAGGATGGACTGGAGTAACTGTCATGTCGGTGAGGAAGAACTCTTTACTCTTACAGAATTACAAAAAGCAGGCAGTAGGTTAAAGCCAGGCAAAGCGCCGGGATTAGATGGGATAAGCAACGAGATCCTTAAAGAAGTGATCGTTGCGTCACCCCAGATTCTCCTAGACTGCTATTAACACTGCCTGAAGAGAGGAGAGTTTTTCCGCGACTGGAAAAGACAGAAGCTGGTCCTCCTAAGGAAAGGAGACAAACCTCTAGATAAAGTCTCATCCTACAGGCATATATGCCTGTTAGATACCATGGGTAAGCTTCTAGAGGACATGGTTCTGCAGAGAATGCAATCTCACTTGACCGGAGAGAATAGTCTGTCTGACAACCAATTTAAATTCCGCAAAGGCCTGTCCACAGTAGACGCCATTCAAAAGGCGGTGGACCTAGCCAGAGAAGAAAAAAACAAATTGGGACCAGGGAAGAAAAAGGGCTTCTGCGCGTTGGTAGCCATTGATATACGCAACGCGTTTAATACCGCGCGATGGGAAGATCTCATCAAGTCGATGAGAAACAAAGAAATACCGCCCTCCCTGTTGCGGATAATGGATAATTATCTTAGCGACAGGTGGGTAATATACGAGGGTGACACCTGCACTCTGAAGGAGAAGATGCAGAAAGGTGCCCCCCAAAGCTCGAGGATAGGACCATTCGTATGGAATGTCTCGTATGACGACTTCTTGCGAATGGGTCTATCTAAAGGCGCGGTGATCATCGGCTTCGCGGACGACGCGTTGATCGTATGCACTGCCGAAACAGTAGAAGCTCTGGGCGTATTGGTGAACGAATGTCTGAGACTGGCAAAGCGCTGGCTGGAGGCCAGAGGCCTCCAAATGGCTCTGGAAAAGACCGAAGCGCTGCTAGTCACAGACAGACGTGGTTATACAGCCCCTGGTATTCAGATAGACGGATTCGAGGTCCAATGGAGGAATCATATTAAATATTTAGGTGTCGAACTCGACAAATCTTTGAATTTGAAACACCATATAACCGTAGCATGTCAGAAGGCCGAACAGTGTTCGGCAAGTTTAGCTCGTCTAATGCCGAACATTGGTGGGCCTTCTGAAACAAAGAGGAGACTGGTGGCGAGTGTTGCCCTTTCAAAGCTGCTATACGCAGCACCTGTATGGGCTCCGACCCTGCGAAATGACAGAAGCAAGACCATCTGTAGAAGGGTGCTGTCCGCGCAGATACCTATTACGAAACGTATTATTTCGGCCTATTGGACAGTACCGACGTGTGCTGCTCAGGTCCTTGCCAGCGTCCCGCCGGCAGATCTTTTGGCACAAGAAAGGGAGGAAGTTTTCCTCCTTTTCAAGAAGAGAAATTCTTCCGCATATACGGAAGATAATAGACCCAGCAAGGACCAAATTCGCCGAGATGCGAGAAGCAGACTCGTCGACAGATGGCAAGAACGATGGAGCGGGGAGGAGACAGGCCGATGGACGTATCGGCTGATATTTACACTCGCCACCTGGATAAGTAGGAAGCACGGAGTGGTTTCCTACTATTTATCCCAAGTTCTCACAGGGCACGGGTGTTTCGGCTCCTATCTGGAGCGATTTAAAAAAGTCGTTAGCTCGGAGTGTGTGTACTGCAAGTTCCCAGTGGACGACCCAGAGCACACACTCTTCAGCTGTAAGCGTTGGGACGCAGAGAGGCAGGTTATGTTTACCGGTGTTAATCGCAAGGTTACACTGGAGAACATGATCTCGCTTATGACTCGCTCTCCCGAGGATTGTCGAACCATCGAGACCTTCATACATTACGTTATGAGGGTCAAAGACCTCGATGGTCGCCAAAGAATGGAGGTCCCGTAGAATAAGGGAGAAAGTCGTTTTGGCGACAGAGGAGGGGATATAAGACTACTCCCGATGGCGATACGCGCGAAAAGTGCTAGCCGGGAGTGGTCCTAAGGTCCCCAAATAAGGGTGTGTTTTTAGCGGGTCGGGAGAACATCGCCACCCCCGCATAACCCTGTAGTACGGGCTACAGGGTACCTGAAGGCAGGTTTTCACATCCTACGCAAAAAAAAAAAAATTATTCGATTTAATTAATTTTTTCAGGGATTATTTATTATTTGGTAACATTTGAAAAAAAAATTATGCCCAAATTTTTTTTTATTTAACATAAAAAAAATGAAAAAAAAATTTAAATAAATTTTTCGTTAAAAAGCGTATTTTTTTTTCTTTCTAATATCGATTTTTGAATTTCTTATGATTTCACGAGTATTTAAAAAAAAAATTGATGGAGGGTCTGAAACTTTCGGTGATATTGCATTTATTGTCTGTGCGGACCGCTGCGCTGAGTGTGGCTCAGCGTGTAGACCCAAGCGCGCTATACGTGCAAAATATTCAGAAGCACGTACAGCCCGTAAATTGTAATTGAATTAAAATCTTTTTTTTGTCAAATATTCAGTAATAAACTAAAATATAGTTTTTTATCTTGATTTTATAATTGTTAATTAATTTATTTATTTATTTAATTACTCTTGTCTAATTACTAAAAAGTTTACAAGAGGAGTTGCGCTAAGTAACTATTATTGTGACGTGGTATTTTACACGTCCCAAAAGTCGCGTACAATTTGTCAACTTAATCTCGGAACAAGGGTCAGAATACCTGGAAAGAGCACTGTTTTATTTTGAGAAAGGTTTATTAATATTGTTACTTACTTTCTTTTGTTTTATGAGCAACTTGAAAATTGTATAATGGACAAGAGGGGAAAAGCGGTTCAGTATTTTGAATTGAATTTCGCGCCGACCGCCAGAGGAAGACAGCTGTCGGAGCGCGTGGATCAACAGCAGGTGCCTAGTCATTTGAGTGCCACTGTGGTTTTGGAGAATTTTTTTTTTGTTATTTGACTCCAAAGGTGGACTCTAACTCTGTAAACTGGGAGAGTTGGCCTTATCTGGATTTTTGGTTATATTGTGCATCTCTTCCCAAGTTATAAATTTATTATTCCGGTGTACGGAATGGCAGCTGCCGGGGCTCCTCACCAACTAGTCTCTTCAATGGAAATTTGTCTCTGCTGACGTACGATCACGTGACTGAAGCAGAAATTACCTGATTGGCTGGCGGAATCAATGTCAAGAAATGCTGACGGTTCTTCCTCACTCTTGTTCCGAAATTTATAACTACAAGTCGCATAATTTTGTTTCGTTATATTAAGTAATTTTTAAACAGATTTTATTCAAATAATTTAACGATATTATTTTGAAAGAAATGGCAAAAGCCTTGTCGACCATTCAGGAGGAGGAGGTGAGACTTTTTTCCTTGTTCTGCGAGTGTTAGTGGTTCTTTTATTAAGTGTAACGAATTTTAGGTTAGAATCCCGGAATTCACTCGACAGTTAATTTAACAGAATTAAGTGCTCTTTCTCGGGTTTAATGATTAAAAATTCAAGAATTTGAAGCTTTGCTATTGATTTGCCAAGATCTTATTTGCTTAATGTTGTTACAATTTTGAGAAAATTGTCTAATTGTGTGAACTTCCGGAAAACGTGCTCGACCTTTCCGGATGGTAAAAGTTAGTTTATATCGAGTCGAAACTCTAAAATTTGTCAAAACTAAACAATGTGGCTACTTTGGTTTGTCCAATAAATTTTTATTTGCCGTACTTGAGGCAATTTATTATACTTAATCTGATCTTATGATGGCATTTCTAACCTCGAACCTACAACCTGACTCCCGGAAGTCCTTCATGCTCTTGAGTTATTAAAGTGATAATTAAAAGTAAAAATAAAATTTGTTAAATAAATAAAAATTAGATAAATAATAGAAATTTATGAATTAAACTTTATTTAGCTGGCGCCCTTGATTTTTTTAAAAGTCTTAAGTCTCAAAGATTTTGTTAATTGTGAAAATATTGTGAATTGTGAAATATTCCGGTTTGTTTAATTAATAAGAATAATTGCTTAATTCTGATCAGAGGTTAGGCAATTACCTCTTACATTATGAATAAATAAAGAACATAAAAGCGAAGATTTACAGAAAGTTAGGCGCTGGTAGAAGAGGCATCAATCAAACGAGTAGTAAAAATGTCACGCAGAACAATAATTAAACGTTTCAGAGTTGAACAGCTACTAGATGAGAAAATGTTCAACCAAGTATCGATGGACAAAGTAATGTTACCGGGTTGATTCGTAATAGGGGTAAACAGATGATTACAGGCAGGGCAGGATAAGAGAATGTGACTTAAATCATCGAATTCAAGATGGCAAGCGGTGCAAATTGTATTAGGGTAAAAGTGGTATTTTTTTTTATCAAAAACAATTCTAGTAACATGCCTATTTAATAACGGGATCTGAGCAAAAAATTTCTTAAAAAATAAAGGCATTTGCATAAGTAAATAAGCTTGAGTTCCCGGTTGCAATGTTAGATTCGGAAAAATCAAAAGGCTTCTTGAAATCAGTCTACTCTCTTCATCACGACATCTCAAATATCTTTCATATTTATCAAGAATAAAATCCTGGTCTAAGTAGAAAAATTCGGTGGTCATGCCATTATAAACATCCAAAAGACCGCATGGTTCAAAGAAGTTAATTCCCAATTGCACAAACCAGTTAAATTTATTATTTGGATTAATCACTGCAAGCATCAATAATTTTATCAGGCATTGTCTGGGATACCGAGAAATATCCATCATAAAAATCTTATTAATCCAAGACAACGCCTGCTTAAAAATCATGTAAGAAGCATGCAAGGAACCTGTTTCTAGTCTAATGGCATAACCTGGAGTACAAGTAGGGAGACTTTAAAGCCTTTTATAAAAAGATTGTTGTACTTTATGTATATGTTCTACACACTCCAAGCCCCAAATCTGACACCCATATCTTAAAATACTCTGAGCAAGACTCTCAAAGAGTCTGTATAAACAAATAGCCTGCAACTCAGAGGTTTTTATAATATACGGGAGGTTCTTTTTCAAGCGGACTCTTCCACCTCCCTATTTTTGGTTTGATATAACAAAATGTAATCTTATTGGAAAAATTAGCTTAGATAGTCTACTTTTCGATCCCGTTAGGCGTTTTATAAAATTCAGAATGGCGACTTAAAAATGGCGTCTAAAGCACGTGAAAAACTAGAAAAATGCGTTAATATGATCTAAAAGTGCTCTAAAGCTTCACATATTACTTTAAAAACAACTATAAAATGGATAATGTACGATCTGATAACAAATCTAAACATTAAATTTAAAAATTCAAAATGGCGAATCTAATATGGCGGACAATACTAAAAAATTTGGCTATCCTCGTGAAAATGGCTACTCGGGGGTTTTCGAGGCCTCTAATTACGAATTTGATGTCAGTTTTTTAATATCCAAAATGGCGGAGTCAAAATGGCGGATCAAAAATTTAAAAAATTGATCTCAACTTAAGAAAATGTCTTCTTGGATGTTTTTGGGGTCTCTGATTACGAACAGAATTTTATTTTTTAAACATTCAAAATGGCGGACTTAAAATGGCGAATCAAAAATTTAAAAAATTGATCTCAACTTAAGAAAATGTCTACTTGGATGGTTTTGGGGTCTCTGTTTACGAACCGAATTTCATTTTTTAAGCATCCAAAATGGTGGACTTTTTCAAGAGCTTACCTTACTTCTTTGATTTTTCTATTCGACATTTTGGGTCCGCCATTTAAAATTTTTAATACTAACATCGGACTTGTAATGAGTCAAGAAAGTGAGGTAAGCTCTTGAGAACGTCCACCATTTTGGATGTTTAAAAAATGAAATTCAGTTTGTAATCAGAGACCCCAAAAACATCCAAGTAGACATTTTCTTAAGTTGAGATCAATTTTTTAAATTTTTCATCCGCCATTTTGACTCCGCCATTTTGGATGTTTAAAAAATGAAATTCAGTTCGTAATCAGAGACCCCAAAAACATCCAAGTAGACATTTTCTTAAGATGAGATCAATTTTTTAAATTTTTGATCCGACATTTTGACTCCGCCATTTTGCATGTTTAAAAATTAAATTTAGTTCGTAATCAGAGACTCCAAAAACATCCAAGTAGACATTTTCTTAAGTTAAGATCAATTTTTTAAATTTTTGATCCGACATTTTGACTCCACCATTTTGAATTTTTATATTTCGGGTTTAGATTTGTTATCAGGTCGTACATTATCCATTTTATAGTTGTTTTTAAAGTAATATGTGAAGCTTTAGAGCACTTTTAGATCATATTAACGCATTTTTCTAGTTTTTCACGTGCTTTAGACGCCATTTTTAAGTCGCCATTCTGAATTTTATAAAACGCCTAACGGGATCGAAAAGTAGACTGTCTAAGCTAATTTTTCCAATAAGATTACATTTTGTTATATCAGACCAAAAATAGGGAGGTGGAAGAGTCCGTTTGAAAAAGAACGTCCCGTATATTATAAAAACCTCTGTGTTGCAGGCTATTTGTTTATTTATAAAAGTTTAATTAATTAATTAACAATTATAAAATCAAGATAAAAAACTATATTTTAGTTTATCACTGAATATTTAACAAAAAGAAGATTTTAATTCAATTGTAATTTACGGGCTGTAAGTGCTTCTGAATAGTTTGCACGTATAGCGCGTTTGGGTCTACGCGCTGAGCCGCACTCAGCGCAGCGGTCCACGCAGACAATAAATGCAATATCACCTAAAGTTTCAGACCCTCCATCAATTTTTTTTTTTTTTTTTAATACTTGTGAAATTATAAGAAATTCAAAAATCGATATTAGAAAGAAAAAAAAATACGCTTTTCAACGCAAAATTTATTTAATTTTTTTTTCATTTTTTTTATGTTAAATAAAAAAAAATTTTTGGGCATAATTTTTTTTTCAAATTTTACCAAATGATAAATAATTCCTGAAAAAATTAATTAAATCGAATAATTATTGTGAGAGTTATCCCTGTCGATAACAACTCACTGAAAGCTCATTAAAAACTCACTGAAAACTCACTTGTAGAGCGAGTTTTCAGTGAGTTTTTAGTGAGCCTTCAGTGAGTTGTTATCGACAGGGATGACGTTTCGAAAATTTCCAAAAAAATTGTTAAACACATGTAATTCCAAAAATTTTTAAAAATTTTGAAAATCGTTTTCAAAATTTTCGTTTGCATGTATTTCTATACACTTTTACCAAGTTTAATCAAAATCGAAGACCTAGGGGACAACTTTGATATTTTAGGCATGGTTTGACCCATGTGCAATTAATGAAAAGTGTAATTTTCTTCAGTTTTTAACAGTTTATGAATTGACACTTCAAATAACCTCAAACTATAAAGAATGAATAAAAGCAAGAAACAAAAAGTAAACTGTCGCGGAACGTATTTTGTGTTTGAAATAAAAAAATATTGTGTTAAAAATAAAAAAATAATATTTTGAAGATAAACACATTTTTTGTTTAAAATAAGTTTATTAAAATAAAAAAATATTTTGTTTTTTAATTAAATAAAATATTTGTTTGAATCAAACAAAAAATATGTTTAAATCAAACAAAGAAGATCAACCAAAAAGTTTATTTATATTAAACTTAATTATGTTTGACTGTATAACAAAGTGAAAATAAGTTTAAATGAAACCTATTATGTTTGATTCAAACAAATTTTTCTCTCAGTGTAGCTTCATTTCTGTTCGCGGAAGCAAATAGAAGTAAACAATTGAAAATAAAAAATAAAAAAGTTTTTGAAATCTTTGTGTATTTGTTTGACTAGTGCTAAAAAATGTCAATGGGTTCATATTATTGATTGTTGAAGTATATTTTTTTTAGAATGAGGCTTATTTCCGTATTTTTTGAAATTGTAGATGAGCCAAGATATGTAATAAAGTCACAATTATTCATAAAAAGTTTTTATTTATTTAAATATTAGGGAAAATCAGGCAAAGATGTAAAATGGGAGGGAAGGCTAGAATTTTGTATAATTATGTATTTTTATTTTTAAGTTAAAAAAAATGTAAAGTATGTGGTTGAAGGTTGTAGTTATATTTTTGTTAAAAAAGAAAAACGCTTTTTTCGAAAAAGTGGTGTCCTTTTACTTATTTTCCTTAACATAACGGCACCTATACTTAATCAGTACCTACAGTTCATCAGTTATGATTTAATTAGACATAAATTAATTTACTGCTTGATTATATTGGTAAAAATAAATCTTGTAATATTTAATGTAGAATTTAACATCAATATTATTAAACTAATAATTACTGTTGTCTAATTAAATTATCACTGATCGATTATAGGTACTGATAGAGTATAGATACCGTTATCTTACTATTGCGTCTGGAAATTTGAGGCTTGATATTCTGAACTATTTTTGTAATTAGATCACAGGAAAAATATAAAGAATCTTAATGGATCTACATTTTCTTTTTTAAATTAAATTTTCGAATCTGAGTTTATTTCCGTTATGTTTCTATATTCGAATAATGTTTGCTTTCTCATATTAGAAGCTTTGTGATCGTTAAGATTTTCCAAAGATAGTCTAAATCGACTCATTTTTATCTAAAAAGCGTAAATTTTCATTTTTAAGCAAATGTCTAGATGTATGTATGTGTGTGTGTGTATATAGCGTTTTTTTGTCGCCAGGATATCTCGAAAACACTTTAATGGATTTTAATAAAATTTAGATGACTTATTAAGCTCTTGAATATCTAACTTTAGATATAGGGATTTTTTTAAAATACCAAATCAAATTTGTTTAAACATCTTTTTTAATGAAAAAAATTCGTTGTTCGTTTAAAAATTTTAATTAAAAGAATAATAGATTACTTTATTAAGCAGTGACAATAATTAAAAATTTCAACTCGTTACCTTAAAAAAAAAGTAATTATATTAAATATAATTTATTTTATTCAGTTAATTGAATTACTAGACTATTATTCATAAAATTTGTATTTCAACGAAATAAAAGTATATTTATTTTGAATAAATATTTATTAGCAATTATAAAATGATTTTTTTTGTAACATTGGAAGGGTTTAAAAAGCAAAATATGCTTCACAAAGAATTTGTTACATAAAACATTAAAAACAATATGTTTACACAAAAAAATTAATAAATGTATTATTTCTAAACCAATTATTTAAAAATGTAAAAAAAAATACTTAAAGCAGGATAAAAAATAGAAAAATAATCTTAAAAAACTATAAAAAAAATGAGCGTAGGTTTTTGTCGATTTAACACATGCGCAGTAACTTTCCACTAACATTACACATGCGCTGTAGCTTTCTACAAACGTTAGGTATTGGAAAAGAGAAACAATTTTCGAGCTTTAACAAAAAGAGAGATAAATACATTAGTGCGTGGTATAGAAGTGCATGGTAGTGAAAGTTATTAATGAATAGAACTTGAGTTTGTATAATGTGGAAGCGAATAATGCTAATTATTGTGTATTTTTTATTAAGTGTTTATAATAGAAATGTGTTTAGTGTGAAAGTGTATGGTATTAATATGCTTATTGTTTATTAAGAGTTTGTGTTGAATAGTTTTTAATACGGTAAACAAAAAGTGTTTATTAAAGAAATGAACTGTAAGTGATAAATAATAAATAATAAAGTGACTCCAATAGTAAATATACATTAAAAATTAAATGTGAAAAGTGACAGTGATTAAAATGAAAGTGTGCAAAATGTGTTGACTAAAGTAACAATATTTAGAAAGTGTTTAAATTTTTTATTTTCAATAAAGTTAGTGTTATGAGATGCTAAAAGTGTCCATAAAATGGGATTGTGGATTCATTAAACAAGTAATTAAAAACTGTTTAATAAATAAATTAATTGTAAATGTTTAATAAATAATAAAGCGATTATAATGTTTTTAAATAGTCGTTACAGTGTAAAATAAGTGTTAATAATATAATTATATAAAAGAGGTGAGATAAAGATATAAGACAATAACAGAAGACAATAACATGAGACAATTACATGAGACAATGATATGAATTAAACAGATTAAAGAATGAGAGAAATGAGGTAAAAATATAAGATAATAGCATGAGACAATGTGATAAGATAAACATGTGAAACAATAAGAGAGATCAGGTAAAGAGATGGGATACTGAGATGAGATTAATCGATATATGATAAACATATGAGATACAGGAACAAAAAACATTAAGACTTGATATATAAAGATACTTTGGTGACATGTAGGCTAAAGAGGTGATTATGGAGTTAGATCGTGAGAAATAAAAAATAAGATTCATTTTTTGTTAATTTTTTTTTGTTTGAAAGTTGTTTTTAAAAAATAATTTCTGAGTTAAAGAAGAGATATTTCAATTTAAATGATAAAGATTAGTATATTGGTAATTGGAAAATTCTAAATGACAATCACATGTATAAGTTTCAGGAATTATTGGAACTTAATTCAGGTGGTAGTTTCCAAAAACAAATTACAGGATATTTAGAAATGTTAGATGAAATTAAAGCAATTAATAAGAATAAATCACATATTCAAATATTGTTTAGTGGAAATCGAATTTTGGGTCACTGGATTTGCACTTACTATGATGGAAATTAACTATTTGTTTATGATAGTCTTAATGAAGGACGTTTAAATAAAGATCAAAGAGAATATTTATGCAGGTTATATCCATTTAAACCCAATGTAGTTTTATAAGAGTACAACAACTAAATTTTGTTGATTGTGGTGTATACGCCATTAAGTTTGCTGTTTCTTTATATTTTAATATTAAACCTGAAAATATTGTATACTAGTATGCTTTAATGAGAACTCATTTGTATATGATGTTTGAAAAAAATGTGTCATCTCATTTTCGGATAATTTTACAAAATTGTATAAACTTGGAATTGTCAGTATCGAATAAATAAAAAACAATAATTTACATGTGAGGAATGTAAAAGATGCGACACAGAAGAGAAAATTAGATTATCAAAATAATGCCGGCTTTACAGAAATGAAAGGAGATAGTAGTAGTCCTTCATTACATACAAAAATAGAACAGAAAAAAGTTGTTAATATTCCTGACTAAGAAACTAAAAAAAAAACAGTATCAAATATGAAAAAATGTATTGTAAAAGACCTAAGTTAAAAGAAGAGATGGAAAAGAGAGAGAAATAACAAATTTGGAAAGTGTAAATAGTGACAGAATATAAATGTTTGTAAGAAAAAACATGTGAAAAGTGCGTCAAATTCTATTGAAGTAGTAAAAGAAGGTAATAATTATAAAATATTAGAAACAATAGTAGTAAGAAGATATTTTTTAGCAATTCTAATGAGAAAAGGAGAAAAACTAGAGCAGAATATCAGAAAGAATATAGTGGAATGATGAAATTAAAACGAAAAAAATTGATAACAAAGAAACAGAAATATCAGTTATGGAAGAAATTTGTTTAAGTAGGGAAACAGATTTAAATTTTTCTAAAAAAAAACACATAAATAGTGCTGTTTATGAAGAAAAGAGAGATAATAATTCTGACAAATTAATAATTTCTAGCGATTGTAATTAGACAAGTAAAAAAAGTCGTGCAGAATATCAAAAAATGTTGAAAGTTAGTTAAAGTATCTTAAAGAAGTAGAAGGAGATGATAAGAATGAGAAATTACAAAGAATAGTGAGCCAGACAAAAAATGTTAATACCTCTAATAAGAAAATTAAAAAAAAAGTAGAGCAGAATGTAAAAAAAAGCTATCGTCAAAGATTGAAATTGAAACAGAAGATGTGCCATGATAAGGATAAAAATAATGAAATACTATATTCAAAAGATATGCAGGAGAAAGATGTAAGGATTTGTGATGAGAAAATGAAAAAAAGTCACGCAAAATAACAAAACCAATAACGTAAAAGATTAGAATTAAAAACAAACGTAATCAATTAGGAAAAAATAGATGTTTCGGAACATAGAGGTAAAAAATGGAGTCATTTATGGAAATGATAACAACATTGATATTCTTGATTTTGCTTATGCAAAAAAAATAATAATAGCATACATGTTCCAAGCTATAACGAACATTATCTTCGTAAAATGACGTGTTTTTGCAAAAGATGCAAGGCTAAACATTTTGAGAAAGAAAAATTCAAAAGAAATTAACTTATAATTATTGTTGCAGTCATGGTGGTGTATCGTTGCCTTCAGAAAAATACCCTCATGAATTAAAAAAATTGTAATGAAATTGCTTTTTTTAATATGAATGCTGAAGGTTTAATACCTGAATCTTATGTAACGATTTATAATACATCGATTAAACAATTGCAATTGGTTAGTCATTTAGATACAAATGTTGAACCTTCGATAAATCCTATACTTTATCCTCTAAGAAGCAAGGGTTATAGTCTCGATATGATTTGTACTCATAGTGATAAACCAAACAGAAATCAAACTGTGTCCAGATCTGCTTATATAAAATATAAAATAGGAGTAAGAGATCATACCTTCAATCAATTTTTATATGGTGGAAGAATGTTTCAGCAATGGTTAGTTGATAATTATGTCAAAGTTGAAAAAGTTAAATTACATTTTTGTAGAAATAATCAAATAAAATTAAGAAGTGAAACTTACAAAGGATTAATTGATCATTTAGATAAACAAGAAATTGAAAATAATGTACATGTTGGCAAGGTGTTGATACTGCCTTCAACATTTATAGGATCATCTCGTAACATGTTAAAACAATATTAATATGCAATGACCATTATGTAGCTTTTCACGGTAGACCAGATTTATTTATTACAATGACATGTAGTTCAAAATGAAAAGAAATTTATGAAAATTTATTAATTAATCAGTCAGATTCTAATAAACCTGACACGGTTGCAAGTCTTTCATTTAAAAGTAAAAAAATTAATGGAAACTATAGTAGATGATAGACTATTTGGGCAAGTAAAGTCCTATGTTTATGTTATTAAATTTCAAAAGCGCGGTTTACCTCACATTCATTTATTGGTTATATTGGAAGAAGGTTCTAAAATATTAAGAGCAGAGAGTGTTGATCTGTAAACTTTTTAAAGTAAAGTTTTTAAATTGTATTAGGTATATCATAATTTTCTATAATTATTCTTGATATTCTTCATTTTATTCTTCATCTTTTTTTTATTTAATTAATTGTCAATTAATCAAAATTTGCAAATTGATATACACGATGAATCAAAGATCACATCATTTTAAATTTATTGCAATGTCTTCTTATCATTTATTTTCTTTTTTTATTATATTACGTATTTCTTTTATTTCACATAACTATACATAAATGAAACATTGTTTTAAGAGGGGAACACCAGTTGTAATTTTCGAAAAATCGTTTTTTCTTTTTTTTTGCATTTTCTTAAAGTATACATATTTAAAAATGTGTTTGTAAATTTCTAAGTTGATTATTCGTCTTTTGTTTTACGCTTAGATTTACAGTTTTTGTACCCTTCCTTCATAATTTTGAGGACAGAAAGAATAATATAAGAAGCAAAGGTCATTTCAAGTATTTAACAAAAAATTACGTTGAAACTTTAAATGCGTTTTTCTCAAAATCACATTTTCAAAGTCGGTGATCACGATTACTTGAAAACCATTGAACCGATTTACTTGAAATTTGGTATCCTTAATTTACACATCTAAGTCGAGTAAGTGATCGAAGAATTTTTTTTATGCAAAACTTTTTTTTATATAGCTGAAAATTGACCGTTTATTTTAACGAAAATCATACTGTTGACTTTGACAGGTCACCATTTTGTCTAATATTTTTTTTTCTTTAAATTCGTTGATCACTAACAGGATAATCTTATAATAAATGTAAATCAATTTCATTTTTTCATTTCATACGAAGCATACTTGCAGAATCCTGATCACAGCGAAACACCTTTTTTTGGAAGGCGTCGCTTCAATGGCTCACATCTTCAAAAGTTTTGGTTGAAAAACACTTTTATTTTTTTTTAATTACAGTTTTTAACATGTACTTTTAACTGATAAATAGTATTCTTCAAAAAGTTTCATGGTTTTCTAGGAAAAAATTCTTGAAAAAAGCACTTTTTTTAGTTACAACTGGTGCTCTCTCCTTAAGAAATAATAAAATTTGGCGCGCGCTTTTTTTCTAGTGACAATAATAATAATAATGATTATAATAATAATAATTTCTGCTGCAGAAAGAGCTGCAAATAAACTTCGTCTCCCATTTGACGCTAGTAATATGCAACATGGATTAGCATCGTTACCACCGTTGATGCTTAAAGGCCGTGTCAAGGAAGCAGAACATGCGTTTCTATTACAGGAACATAAGAGCAAATCTGCAAATCTGTTCACAATATGCAGAGACACTTAGTCATATTCTAAGTGCGTGTCCGAAGTACGTATGTTACAGGTATGTGGAAAGACACAATGCTGCGCTTAAGGCGTTGTATTACACAGGCCGACAAAATTTTGTTGCCCAATCAATGGAAGCTAATTCTTATAGGATTTTGTCCGTAGAAACCAAATTTGACCTTAAAATTTTTGGATTGGCTCTAGTTTTCAAGCAATTTTGGTTTAAATGTGTAAAAACACGCATTTTTGGTATTTTTTGAGTGTACGTAAAACAATAAAGCAAAACAATAAATCTGTCAGCATTGGACAAAATGTTGGCTCAAACATTACTCTTTTAGACCCAAAAACAAAAACCTAAGTATTATACATAACCTTTAATATCCAATGTGATGTACCTAGTCCCAGAAAAGTGATTAAAACAACATAACTTTTGATCATGTAAACCAATTTACGTAAAAATTTGTATCTGGGGATTTTCAGGGTTGCTGCTTACAAATCGGTTATCAAAATTTTTAAATTCAAAATGGCAGATCCAAAATGGGCGACAATTTCTTTTTAAATTTACATTTTTATGAAACATGGTATAAAGAGGTTTTTGAGACCGCTGATTGTAAATCTGTTCTAAGATTTTCAAAACCCAAATGGCGCACCTAATATGGCGGAAAATTTTTTTAAAAAAATTCACATCTTAATGAAACTTTGTATTTGGAGGTTTTGCGAATACAGATTACGAATATGTGATCAGGTTTTCAAAATACAAAATGGCAGATACAATATGTCGTTCACTCGTCCAGTAAAGGAGAAATAAAAATGTCTTTACCCAACCAAGAAAGTTAAGATAAATTTATCGTTGCCCTACCATTAAAGGTAAGATAAAATTACTTTCACTCGTCCAGTGAAGGAGAGATAAAAATTTCCAGACCCAACCAACAAAGGTAAGTCAAAATTGTCGTTACCCGACATTTTAAGGTTAGATAAAATAATTTTACCCGTCCAGTAAAGTACGCCAAGTAACATGTTTCAATTAAATCCGTCAGATTTTTAATCCTTTGTCAGCCATATTAGATCCGCCATTTTGAATTTTAAAAAACTAATGTCAGATTCGCATTTAGCGACCTCGAAAACTCAGGAGTAATGTGTTTCAAGTAAATACGGCAGATTTTAAATTTTTGTCTGACGTATTGGATCCGCCATTTTGAATTTTAAAGATCTAATGTCAGATTCGTATTCATCAACCCCGAAAACCCCAAGGTAACATGTTTCAATTAAATCCGGCAGATTTATAATTTTTTGTCCGCCATATTGGATCAGCCATTTTGAATTTTTTAAATCTGATGTCGAATTCGTAATCAGCAACCTCAAAAACTATTGAATACATTCGATTAAAAAAAATTGTTTTGTATGAAAATATGTTGTATGTTTTTGATTAAGAGGAAGTTTGCGAACAAATTTTGCCTATACCAGTGACGTCATTCACCATCACATGCTGTTAAAGTATGCAATACTTAAATTTTTTTGTTTTTGGGTCTCAAAGAGCAATGTTTAAGCTTGCATTTGGACCTATGCAGGAAGATTTACTGTTGTGGTTTATTGTTTTACAGACATTCAAATAATGTCAAAAAGGCGTTTTTTTGCATATTAAAACCTAAATTGCTCGAAAACTAGAGCCAATCCAATATTTTCAAGGCTAAATTCGTATTCTACGGACAAAATCTTATAAGAATCGGCTGTGACATTTCAGGCAACATGCTGTTAATGAAATTTTGTCGGCCTGTGTTATCACCTTCGACACCAGAATGGTATAGATAAAGAACCCATCTTGCCGTATGCCCAATGGGATCAGGAGTCCGTAGTGGAAAATGATCAGTGTAAGATCTACTGGAACTTCTCTTTTTCCACCACTCATCGTATCAGTGCCAATAAGCCTGATATAGTTCTCTAAGATCATAAAAGTAAGATCATTTGCGTGATGGAGTTTTCGGCTCCAGCTGAAGACAACATCAATCAAAAGGAGGATAAGAAGCGGATCAAGTATCAAGAGCTCATGTTCGAATTGAGTCGAATGCGTCCAGGCTATAAGGTCACTATAAGATCTTATTCGGTAGCTCTAAAAAAGCATCCAAGAACGTTCTTGACCACCGCTTAACAACATCGACGGCTATGGATGAGAACAGCAGTGCAAGAAATATGAAGATCGTCTCGAGTAAATGGATCACGCTCTTGCTTACCTTCCAGGACGGTCGGAGCAGGAGCAGATGGAGTAAGTACAACAAGAATGGGAGAGGTTGTTTTAGTGGGGTATTACCACAGCACGTGGTCGAGTTCCACACGAACAAGTGCGTAAATGCATATTTTCCTCTCTTAAACTTGTTTTGTAGAAAAAAAAAAAATATTAATAGTCCCGAAATGGGCAGAATTTTACAGAATTTCTAAGCCGACTGGGTCAAGTCCTTAAATGGCATTTAATATGGGGTTTCTGACACCCCAATTGGGCGCCTCCCCAGGTGGCAGATAGGGGAAGGCCTCTTAGATATGGAAGGTACCGAAGAAATTAAAATACCAGGGGCGGACCAAAAGTCAGGTGGGGGTGGGCACCCGATATAATTGTCCACTCTGTGTTGGGATAACCTCCCACACAGAGTATTTGCTGTCACGACGACTGTAACGCGCAGTGCCACCCACAATAGGCCTCTCTCGGCTGGAGATCAGGGTTCAGTTGGGCGTGGCAATAGGATAGAACCCAGGCGACGACTAAGCAAGAACCAGGGACAAGCTCGATTAAGGTTAAAATAGACGGACCAACTTCTTCTCTGAGGAAAAGAGGATATGAATCTCTTCTCCAAGAACAGGAAGACGTCTCAGAGAACATACAAATTTTGCGTGAAACACCAACGCCAGCGGCCGAAGATGGAAACATGAGATCGAGAGAAACCAAAATTCATCTTAAGGTTTCCATTAAAATGGATAAAAACCAATTAATTGTTCTCATACTAGGCTGTTTGAGAGGGACAGCACTGTTCCTTATAATATAATATCACAAATATATTTAATTTTGTAATTTTTATGTAATTTTTATGTTATTTAGTTAATTTATTAAATTATTTGTAGCCCTGAAGATGAACTGGTACCAGTTCGAAACGTTGGCAATAAAAAGTTTTTTGAGAACTAATCTGACCAATTAAGCCATTTTATTCCTCAACATTAAAAAAATCTGGTCATTAAAGTTTTTAATTGATAATATCACAAAGGTAGCTCTAAAAAAGCATCCAATAGCGTTTCTGGCTACCGCATAAGAACAACAGCGGCAAGGAACAGGAACACCTACAGTACAGTGAACTGATAACATCTCGAGCAAAAGAATCGCGTTCTTGCTTACCTTTCAGGTCTAAAGAAGTAAAAGCGGATAAGAATACGTAAGGCAATAATAGGAGACGTTGTTTTAGTGAGGTATTACCACAACACGTGGTCGAGTCCCACACGAACAAGTGCGTAAATGCATTTCTTCCTCTCCTAAACTTGTTTTGTAAAAAAAAAAGTACTAATTAGAATAATAAGGCTAATAAAAACAATTACAAAAATAATAATGATTATAATAGAAATAACATTAAATAACGCTAAAAATTACTATTCTAATTACAATGTTATTAACCTAAAAATAAGTGTACATAATGAATGAAAAACAAACTGAACGAAAATGTACCAACTCGCTTGCGCCGCGCCGGCGAGCGCCTGCTGGAACTTGCTCGTAGACCTTTGCGGGGAAGAAGGCGGCGGCTGGAACTCGTTCGTCGGCGTTTGCGGGGGAGAAAACTTTGAGGGGAATACCGGTGAAACCGGTTGTTGCTGACGCCAAATGCTGGCCGAAAATCTGACGTGGAAAAAGTTATCAGACGGAGGAGCCGTACAGGGGTTCTCGTTTGAGTCTTCGCGTGGTTATGAGTATACTACACATAAAAAATGGAAAGTATTGGGCTATGTTTTTATATTTTGTTTTGCCTGATGTATCTTGTTGATTGTGTTTTTCAAATGTCGATGTTATTATTATTGCTTTTATTCTCTACGTAAAAAACGACTCTTTTTACAAACAATATAATATAAATAATAAACCGGTTGTACTCAGGAAAGGTTTTTCTACAGTTTTTCTTTCCCACTGGCGAGCAAACCTAATATTGGGTGGTCCGGGCAAATTGTGGTTAAAGTATTAAGAAAAAAAAGAGCACGTATGTTCTAAATTTAAAACTCCAGTATATTATTTTTGACATAAATAATTTGTGTACATTTATTTACAATTTTTAATTTTTTAATTGAGCTGTAATTTTTTTTCAAATCTTATTTTCAGTTTTCGTTAAAAATTTAATAGTTTTAAAGTTTTTTCTTATCATTTTTTTATTATGCGCAATAATTATTTTTAAGAAACAATATGGTTTTATGGAAACTAAATTGAAATAAATTATATTTTTAAATATTAGGATCAAAATTTAATAATATATTTTAAAAAAGATTAATTTTTTTATTCTTCAAAAACTTTTATGTTGTAAATACTAAGATTATTTGTTTAAATACAATTTACTTGAAGTAAATAATAATTATTTTATGCGAATTTAATTAATTCGATGCGAATAAATATTTAATTAATAGTAGTCAAGAAAACGGTTTTTTATCATATAATTTTTTTTCAATGTTAAAATTATGATTTAAGTTTGATATAATTTTTAATATAACAACATTTTTATAATGGAAATTAAAATTTTTTTTAATATAACTTTAAACTTTAAAAATTTTATTTTCTATTTTTAAGAACATAATTTTAATTTTTTTATGTCCATATTTTTATTTATACCGTATAGTTGTTTGTAAATAAAGTTATTTTTTAAAATGAATATATGAACAGTTTAAAGAAATAGTCAAAATTCAGAAAAATGTAATTGATTTAATTTGTAAATTTTTAAAATTAATTTAATATATACTTTTGCATTTTTCAATTTATTTGCAAATGTAGTGAATTTGTTGATTAATTAAAAAAAAATTATTTTTCTCACTTCGTATATTTTTATTGTTTTTAAAAAGACATTTTAAAAACAGATTTTAAAAAGAACTAAAAGATTAATTTCTTTTAATTTAGACTTTTTTTATAATTGATTAATACCTACTTTTTAAATAGCAACATTTAATACTTTTACTGTTATTTTTTGTTTTAAAAGCAAACTTTGATTTTTTCTGTTAATGTTTTATTATTTATAATGTTCAGTTTGATAGTATTTAGTTTATAAAAGCTAAATTTAAATACATAATTTTTTAAAGTTATGACTCAAATTTAATATCATCTTAAATTTTAATTTATTTTCTTTAAATTTCTGTAAACTAAAAAAGTTTTGAATTCATCTTCAATTTTCAAGAAGTTTTTTTTTCTTTTCAAAAACAAAATTAAAATATTTATGTGCATATTTTTATTATTGTAAATAGTTATTTTTTAAAAAAAAGCATTTTAATACGAGTAATTGAAGTAAATGTTTTATTAAAAGGTAGGATCCGAATTTAATATTGTGTTTAATATTAAAGATTTATTTTTTATAATTCTAAATTCTTTTTAATTTCTGTATAATTTAATTATAATCAAGAACTCAAAGCACAAAGAAGTAGATAAAGAAGGAGAAAAGATGCTAAAGATGGTGGAGGAGGGAGGGTGGTCGATTTGCAATGACAATATTGAAGGAGATGAGGAGGGTGAGTTTATGTTTAGAGGTAATCGACTATGTGCTAGCAGATAAGGAGATAAGGATACGGAAAATAAAAATGAAGGTAGAGAGGGAAGTGAGATCAGGTCACTTTCCGCTTGTGGTCCCGGTGAAGTTAAAGAATGAAGAAAAGCGCAAAAAGGCGGGGGAAGGAAAGAAGAGGAAAGAAAGAATGGGAAACTGGAGGAAAGAAAGTCTTATTGAATTTGGGCAGAGAATGAAAAAAGGAAGCAGAGAAGAGGTGGAAGAGAAGAATGTAGATGAGTGTTTAAAGATAGTGAAGGAGAGATTTAAGAGAGTTAAGGAAAAGATGGGTAAACCGGAAAAGGGAAACATAAAAGAAAGAGGATGGTGGGACGAGGAATGTGAAGAAATTAGAAGAAAGATGAGAGAGAACATAAAGGAATGGAGAAAAGGTAGATTAGAGAGAAAGGAATAGAATAGGAAACATAAAGAACATGAAAGACTTCTGGAAGGAAAAAAGAGAGATAGGGAACAGAAGGTACATGGAGAAAATAGAAAAGGCAATTGAAACAGGAAAAGAATGGGAGGTGATAAATAGAGAAAGGAAATGTAGGAAAAAGGTATGTAGGGACATAAGTATAAAAGAATGGACCAGGTACTTTAGTGACATGTATAGGGGAGTGACAAGTAGAGTAAGAAGAGAAGGTAGAAGAAGTATAGAGGAGGATGAAGAGAATTTAAAAAGAGAAAAAGTAGATAAAGTATAGTAGATAAAGCAATAGAGAGATTGGAGAGAAACAAGGCGACTGGATGGGATGGAATGGAGAATGAAAGCCTAAAGTACGGAGAAGGTTTGAGGCAGGACATATGGGAAGTAGTAAAAAAGGTATGGAAAGGGCAAGGGTGGCCGGAGGAATGAAAGACAGGTCTAGTGGTGCTATTGGTAAAGAAGGGAGAGGAAAAGAATATAGGGGAACTACTTTATTGCTAGTAGGTTATAAAGTATATGCAAACATTGTGAGAAGAAGGTTAGAGGAGAAGGTCGAGGGGTTGGGTTGCATACCGCATAGTCAGAGTGGGTTCAGAAAAGGGATGGGAACGATGGACAATGGATATGTGCTAAACTTTTTGGTCAACAGGAACCTAAACAGATAGAAAGGGAAATTGGTAGCCCTTTTTGTGGATTTCAAGTCAGCGTTCCCGTCAGTGAATAGGAGCGTTCTGTGGAGGGTACTGAAAGAGAGAGGGATAAAGGAGGGAATGATAGAGAGGATAAAAGAAGTGTATAAGGACACAAGGGTAAGAATAGGAAACAAGTTGGGAGAGGAGTTTTGGTTAGGTAGAGGGTTACTGCATGGATGTCTTTCAAGCCCCCTGCTTTTTAATCTGCTAATATCAGATTTAGAGGAGAAAATGTTGTGGAGAGGGAAAGGAGAAGCAGTAATAGGCAATGTGAAGAGTTTCTCCCTGGCGTATGCGGATGACGTGGTGCTACTGGCGGAAGATGAGAGTGGTATGAGATTGATGATAAGAGAGTTTGAGAAGTATGTGAGTGAGAAAGATCTGTGTGTGAATGTGGAGAAAACGAAGATGATGAGATTTAAAAAGAGAGTGAAGAGTGTGAAGGAGGTATGGAAGCTAAATGGAAAACTCGTGGAAAAAATGAGTGAATTTTGCTACTTGGGATACTAGTTTGAAAGTAATGGAAGTGGAAGGTTGAATGTGAGAAAAAGGATAGAGAGGGCAAGTAAGGTGATGGGGCAGGTGTGGGGAATAGGAAAAAGAAGATTTAGGAATGACTGTAAGACAAGAGTTTTGGTGTTTGGTGTGTTAGTGTGGTCTGTAATGTGCTAAGGAGTGAAAGTGCGGGGATGGAAAGAAGAGAAAGGTGTGGAACGTATGCAAGAGATTTTTGAGATGGACGATGGGAGTGAGTTACAATTGCCCGGGATACATGCTAAGAAAAGAGTTAGGGAGAGAGAAATGCTCATAAGGCAAAGAAAGAGAGCGTGAAAGATGGAGGAAAAATTTAGTCAGGGAAAAGGAAGTAGAATAGCGCAGCTATGTTGGAAGCAGATTAAGGATAGAGCGGAGAAGGAAGATGCAAGCATGTTGGAATGGGAGAAGGATAGGTCAAATGCGATTAACGAAGGGCTGAAGAAGGGGGAAATTTCAGGAGGATGGACGGAAATCAATAAAAGATTAGTGAACAAGGATAAGGGGAAAAGGTGGGGAAAGATAAATGAATGGAAGTACAACAGATGGTACAAAATGTTTAAGAAAGAAAGAAGGCCAGAATATTTAGATAAGCTGAAAAAGAGGGTAAATGGAATAGAGTGATTAGGTTTAGAATGGGAGAAGGTATGAATGAATGCAAATACTGGAAGGAAATGGAGGTGAGACAGTGTAGAGTTTGCATATTTGAATTGGGAGATTGGGCGCATGTACTAGATATGTGTATGGTGAAGGAAGATGAGAATAGAGGTTTAGGGAAGAGAGTGTGTGAAAAGTTGCATGAAAGTGAAATGGGAAAAAATGGATGAGAGAGCTGGAGTGTAAGAGGGAAAAATGATTCAGAGTAAAGACAAGAAAAAGAAAAAGAGCGAACAGAGAAAAGTAAAATAAAGGTTAAATGAGAATTTAGAATGAAAAAAAAGGTAAGAGGAAACAGAAGCCCTGGCACTGGCAAAGGCGTTTAGAGCGGTTTAAATAGTTAGTTTTAAGAGTTTTGTTTAGAGGTTAAGCTATCGCAGAATATTGTAAGCGTTAGCGTAAGCAAATAGTTGTAAGAATTGTAAATTTTTTACCATAGATATGTTGACGATATTATTACATGTATACCAAAAGACAAGATTAACGAAATTTTACACATTTTTAATAACTACAATGATAAATTAATTTCCTTGATATCTCTTTAATACGATCGACCAACAAACTAATCACTAATTGATACACAAAACCCACCTTTTCTGGACGTATATTAAATTTCAATTCAAACCAGCCCTTCTCACAAAAAATTGCAATAATTTATAAATGTTAAAGAAGATCTTGTGATTATATTAAGTAAGTACAATTATATTAACTGTTCTATGTTCCGCCATACTTTTGTTATATAAATTTTAAATTACTAAATAAAATTCACAGTTTTGATGAGGGTTGCATTGACAACCAAAACGTTAAAAAAGTATTATTTTATTTAAATAACAATACCTGACATCCTGACTCGGAAAAATCGATAGTCTTTTACCTTATTTGAATCACAACGAGTGATAGATTCATAATTTACACTCTATATATAATTTAATTATAATTTCTAGAAAATGAAATCAATTACCATAAATTTAGAAAAATAATTTTTAACTTAAAGACACTACTTTAAGTGCTTTTGAGAACCTTCAATAATTGATTATTTATTTGTGAACGATATTTATTACAGATATTTGTTGAAAAATAAGCATATTATTTTTTATGAATCATCGGAAAGTGATACTAATTTAAGAATTTGTATATATTTGGTGTTAATTGTATTCTTTTTATTGTATCTGAATAAATGCTCAGAACTTCTACAAGTTATAACGAGATTTTTAATTTTCAATCAATTAATTACTCAATAAATATATTCTAATATTTTTATCAAAATAAAACTTATATCGTTATAATTTTGGCTTTCAACGTTTCTCGGTGTTCTTAACTGGGAAGGCTTACAGTTTACAAAACTTACGACTTTACTCGTTTTCCTCGAGTGCACCAGGCAATGATCAAAAAGATTTGATAATGGCCGCCACAAATTTATCAATACTGTAAATCGAGCCCCAAAAACACTACCAGCTAGCTCATCTAGTGCGGAGAGGGTCGTGAGTCGACGAACGAATAAATTCCTGGAACTCTCGCCATGCTTCCTGAAAATACTTCTTGCCCTCTTGAGAGAGAACAAAAATAGGGCTTGAAATAAATTGACACTTTGCTTTTAATTATAAAAAAAATATTTATTAAAAGAAAAGTTCAGGAAGTTTAAGATAATGATTTACAAAATGGTCGATTAAATTAACAAATAATAATTGTAAATTCCTCAGAGGGAGGTTACTTTAATACTCGAATATTCATCACTCATCTCGTAATCGTTTTGTAAAGAAAAAGTCTACTTTACAAATTAGTCTGAAGGTAATATAATCCGACCTGAGTCGGGCAGAAGCACATGGCAATTCCACATCTTTTAAAAAGCAGAATATTAGCGAGCCGCTTACAATTAGATCGACGACTCGCCGTGGCAATCACCAATAACTCTCAGCACTAATTTTATCAATAATATTTTTTGAAATTAGAAAATTCTGTGAAAAAATATCGGACATTTAGCTCCGCCGGGATTCAAACTCGGGTCTTTCAAATGGCTTAGTCTCTGTAGCTTAGTTGGTTTAGAGCAGTCAAGCGCTATTTGAAAGACCCGAGTTCGAATCCCGGCGGAGCTAAATGTCCGATATTTTTTCACAGAATTTTCTAATTTCAAATAATATAATCTTGAATTTGATTTAAATATCGATAAAAATCTTCCTGAATTTACGAACTTACTGTCAATATATTAGGTTTCTGAGATGCACGATTTGTGTATGAGCCTACTCATGATTGGCAAATAAAGTTCAAAACCAAAAATTCTGGGAAAATTTGAATTTAAAAATATTTTTTGTAAAAGTCTGCCAACAGGGCGGTTAAAACTTAAAACAAATAAATATACGTGGACTTAAATCCATGACCACTCAAGACGAAGGCACAACCAGGAAGGAAGATGTCCTTTGCTGTGTGATTTGGCCCCTTTGACTTTTGCCAAGAGAGTCTCGAAGAGCAAGAATCTCACCTTCTCAACGTCCTCGCTGTACAGCCTTTGGCCGCGCTCTTGGCGAAAACTGGCGCGACACTGGCAACCTTTCTTGGACCATCTCACCAGGTGTTGGACGGCATATTGTGATAAAAATAACAAAAATGAACATTTTTAATAAACGGTCTTCCAACCAAAACGACCCTGGAAAAGATTGGAAATTCGAACAATTCGCCCACCCCTCAGAGAGGAGCAAATAATAACAATAATTTTTCTCTAGAATGCGAAGTATTTGCTCCCTGGTTGTGCGAATCCGCGACGGGCTCCTTCGAGAGTTGATAAGGGGACAAATAACGTGTCAGATCAATCCGCCACGTTATAAAGTGACCGCAAGGCGCGCGTCGGCAGCCTTCCTCATGAATAAGTTGCTCTGGCTCCGTTATATAAAACCCGATCCTTTACCGTTGAAAATACAGTTTGATACAGATTCACATGTGTCAGAGTGTCTACCATGTGATATCTTCGTAGTCAAATCTTGGCTAGCAATTTGTTCGTTATTCAATGGCTACCAATAATGGGCCAATATTGAAAACCAATTTTATGTTAATGGTCTGTAAAGCGCAGGCGTCGGTTCTTGATGCCGGGGGCCTGGGCGCCGGACGCGCTGTCGTCGCCAGTGACACATTATGATTTGCCGCGAGCGGTGCTAGGATACCGAGCGCCGTCCTAGTGTACAAATGCCCTACCCACACATCGGAGCTCTGTGTGGGTGGACCGTTTTTTCTCCCAAGCTCGTGGGAATCACATGGAAGGTTTCACATTTAAATTGAACAACGAAGAAAGGCGACCAGATGAAGTTTATGATAACTCGAAGGCATCGATTAAATCTGGCAGAAGCGACGATGGCGCAGGCCCATCGACATTAAGGGTGGAGGAACTGTCAAGGTCGAGGAGAAATAATTTTGCGAGTGTCAGCAGCTGTGGTAGTGATTTCAGCCACACTACGGCAGAGGACTTCGCATTTTGCGAAGGTTTGCGCAGCAAGTGCTTAGAACTTCGCGAGGAAGAAGAGAGCATCCTCCAGGAGATGGAGACTGAACTCTCAAAGATGATGGAGAAGCTGAAGGTTCAGCGAAATGTGTGATCCAAACTGGCTTGAAGAAATTCAGCCAGTGGATTCCAGCAATGAAAAAGAAGCACGAAGAGGCAAAACTGGCCGACAAAAGGCTAAATGAAAACGTTGTCGGCACGCAAGACTCCGCAGTAGAGAGGAGAAAGTTAAGAGAACGCTTCCAAGCTAGGTCTATGAGAAATCTGGTCCTGGAATGCGAAAGAAAGAAAAGAAAAGTTGAGGACCGCTCTCCTCCTAAACCGACTACAAAAAAATGGAAGCATGGTGAGGCAGCGAAGGTGAAGGCCTCAAAGAACAAAAATGGAAGGGAGGGACCGAAATAACCTTACCCTCAAATTTTGCTGTGGAGCCGCATAGGCCCAAAGGGTCGTCAGTCCTTGTTCGCGTTTGTCAGGGACAGACTTTTGCGTCTATCCTTGGCAGACTCAAAAAGGAAGTGGACCCTGGCTCATGCCAGACCACTGTAGTGAGCGCTAGGCCCACCAAGGAAGGAAATTTCCTGTTAAAACTAGGAGGAGGTTCAGACCAAAAGAAGTTTACTGCCAAGGTCTCCGAGGCAGTAAGTGGAATGGGCACCGTCAGGCGACCGGAGGATTAGAGGGTGACCCTGGAAATCCGTGACCTTGACGGCTTGACCGAAAAGGAAGAAGTGGTCTCTGCTCTCGAAGTAGTCCATATACTCCTCGAGAGAAAAGACAAGTAACGGTCCTCGGACCAAACAGGAGAGGCGTCAAAATCGCCATTTTGGTAACAGACCGGGAGGAAGCGGAACGCTTAGGAAGACTCTGCAGAATGAAATTGGGCTTCTTAAGTTGCCCAATTAGGAGAAGGCTTATGGTCACAAGGTGCCACAGGTGCCTTGATTACGGCCATAAGAAAGCAGACAGCAAGGAAGTAGACAGATCCTCCGCTTGCTTCAAGTGTCGGGCTACTGGACACTCTCTTGCAGCATGTAGTAAGGAAGTGTTCTGCTTCCTCTGTGCGGACGAGGCAGGAAATGAGGCGAAAACGGCTCATGTTGCAGGCTTAGGAAAGTGCGCCTGTTTTATGAGAGTCCTGGAACAGGCGAAAAGAGAGGAGGCCCTTAAGCGAAGTCGCCAAAGGGCCACATAGGTTGCAGAAAAACGCAGGTAGAAGAAGTTCTCTTCCTCTTGAAGCGTTTTTTGAGCGGACTGACGGTCGATCGGGTCCCTTGGCTGAACTTGCGTGCGTCAAGGGCCCCAATGACCGTCAATGATATAAGGTCCCGTTTGGAGGGATGAAGTCGCTTTGGCGACAGAGAAGGGGATATAAGACCACTCCTGATGGCGATACGCGCGGAAAGTGCTAGCCGGGAGTGGTCTTAAGGTCCCCAAATAAGGATGTGTTTATAGCGGGTCGGCAGAACAACGCCACCCCCGCATAACCCTGTAGTACGGGCTACACGGTTCCTGGTAGCAGGTTTTCACATCCTACGCCAAAAAAAACAAAAAAATTTATGCCAATGATTTTATCATGCATTAATAATTAATTTAAAATGTTTAAAAAAATTAATTAAAATATTTTATAAAAAGAAATTATAATAAAAAAAAAAATTTTTAATTTATTTAAAATCAAAAAATTTCTTTTATTGGCACCCATTATTGAATGGCCAATGCTCTTAGAATCCGAAATTTGTCTTGGCGGACAATTGTTGGCCATTATTGGCTGCCTATGATTGGCAAGAGCGTGATCATCCCAAAACTCAATTATTCATGGTCCAATGTTGGTTTATTATTGGCCGCCAGTAAACAACGCGTGGCTGCCATTTCTGGTCCATTAATGCGCAAATGGTGACGCTTGGCTAATTCCCACTGAGGAAACTTAACATTTCAAAATTTGGTAAAATTAAATTTAATAATATTTTTATTCAGCTAAAAAACCATTTATTAAGTGAATTTTTAACCCCAGTTAAAAATTCCTTTACAGGAACTTCTAAGGATCGTGTCATAATCCTCTTTAAGGATCCTCAAAGATCCTGCAATAATTCCTTGGAGGGAAGGATCCTGACTTGACGGAATTTGGGACAACGATCTTTCACAGGTCCTCACGTGTACCTATACAGGATCCCAAGCTGTATTATGGTCCTACGAAGGACTCGTTAAAGGAACATAAGTAAGCTCCTATGTAGGAACATGTGTAGTTTTTCAAAGAACTGAATACATGATGCGCACTGGTCGAACTTTGTTTCTATGATATTTACGGCTGCTCAGTAGTTTTTAATTTTCTAGAATCCTACGTCAAATATAACATATCATTTTGATCAATTACCAGATCAAAAAAAAAATTATCCAAAAAGTTTTTATTAAAGAAAACTGCGAGGGAACCTGCATAAAAACATTTACATTATGCGTTCCTTTACGGGAACCTGTGAAGGATCGTTGTTCCAAAGTCCGTCAAGGGATAGTGTCAGGATCCTTAAAGGATACTTAAAGGACCAAATTATTTAAAAAGGTATTACACTTACATATAAGGTTTTTTAAAAATTTTAAATAAACAAGAGTTCCGACTTTAAAAATTAAAATCTTTATAACCCCATGAAAAATTTCTTTTCAGTTAAACAAAAAAACACGTGACGTCTAAAATTCTTTGAAAAATAACTTTTTGGAGATACTTATTTAATTATTTTATTAATAATTTGCTAATAATATTATATAAAGATTAGACGAAAACTAGAAAATTCCTCTTGAATTCAAATATTATTTCACTTCAACAAAATATTTTCAAATTTTATTTTAATAAGATTCTTTGATATTATTTTTCGGAAAAATATCTTTATCTCTAAAATAAGTAATTAACAAAAGATTCTCGAAAGGAATTCCCATTTCTCCTTTTGGTGAAAATTTGTTTGAATGACACATGCCAGAACTAGAGGTCACCGAGTACTTCGAAAACCAAATCTTATAGCCTCAATGGCCCGGTGCGCGGTGGTCAGTGCGTCTGACTCGTAATATGCGTTTAGTGTTCGGTTAGGAAAATCAGGGTTCGAATCTCAGCGTCGCTAGGATTTTTTAAAATATTCGTTTCCATGCGTTTACTTGCGTTTAAGGTATGAATAAAATATTAAGTTAATTATGTATGTATGTATATGTATGCGAATCGTCAACTTTCAACCAATCACCTTGCATCTCACCGACAACAGTAGAGATACTTTCAAAAATTATTAGAGTGAAATCTCCCTCTTTTTCACTCCAGGCAAGAGTGAAAATTAAGCCACTCCATATGGAGTAAAAGTTCACTCTTTGGATAGAGTGACGAGTTCACTCCAATTAAAGTGAATTTTTCAGCTGATTTAAAAGGGCGGCTCACTCCATTAAGTCGAATTTCTCACTCCTATTTTAGATTGGGTAAATTAAAGCTTTTGGAAATTTAAATAACATTATAACTTTAAAGGAATAATATCTTATTTGTTAAAAATAATTAATAAAAATAAATATTGAACCTCTTTAATGAGTAACTTTCTGTCAGTACTGTGGTATTTTCGTATTTATTTAGTCTCAAAGATATTTGTTATTTATTATTTATATTATCTAGTAACATTTTTTAATATCATATTTACAAATACAACATACAACTTAATATCAACGCTAAACTTATAAAATTAAAATATTTAACGCTAAGGGGTCACGAACGTCAGACCCCCAGGTCTAAAACCCAACACTCTAACCACTATGCTATACGCTCGTTGGTACAAAACTTACGAACTGCCATTATAAGGCAGTTTTTACGTTCACTCAAAATCGAGTGAAAGTTTCACTTAATATCGAGTGAAGGTTTCACTCTAAATCTTGGAGTGAATATTCACTCCAATCACTTGACTGAATTTCTGCACTCTTTCCATTTCTCATTCCGTTTTAGAGTGAACTTTCACTCTATCTGGAGTGAATGTACATCTCACTTCTAAAGTAGTGTGAAATTTTCACTCTAAAAATTTAGAGAGTACCACTCCTACTAGTAACCAGAGAAGGGAAAGCGTTCACAGTCTCATCAGACAACTGATGAGTCATTCTATTTTCCTTTTGTGCATGGTTCTATCTTACAAAACTCCTCTAGAATTCTTACAAACTCCACGATAGAGATACTATTGCTTCATTCGGACAACTTGAATCCCGTCCCGCGGTCAGTTGGGACACTAAAAAGGTACTGAACTCCGTCCAGCGGTCACTTACAATTAATCTAATGACTCATTACCCTCCCGGGGAGTAAAACCCATTGTTTGCTTAATGTATAGTAAATGAATTATTTAACAACTAATATGATTGTTTAAATATTAGTATAAACGAATTTTGAATGTTAGTTTTAAAATCTGTGTTTTCTAACGATTAAAACCATATAAAATTTGACTTCAATATTTGAATTTTAAGAAAGTATAAGTAATTACTAATTTTGCGTTTTTTTTTTTTGGTAAACATAAACTGTTTCAAAATAAAAATGATAATATAAATAAATTATAAAATATCAAATAATAAGAAATAAAATAAACAATAAATTCATAGTTTTGACAACTGAAAAGTTTTTCATTATTACGTAGTTACTACTAAAGTTAGGTATACAATTTTATAAATGCTTGTTATTAATCAATATTATATAAAAACATACAAAATATTTTGCAGGCTTGTTTAAAAAATGTGTTGGATATTCAACAAACCAATTTAAAAATATATAATATGTATTATGGTGATCTATAAAGACGAAAGTCTGAAATGTTTTGCCCTTATCTCCAAAAAGTTTCCAAATCAAAAAACAATACTCCTATTTTTTTTTTAAATCGGACAATATTTAGGAGCGGCGTGAACCCCTTGAAATTTCCCATTAATATTACATGGGAAAAACGCACTTTTTCGTAAATTTGATATACAAAATCTTAAAAAATGATTCGAAACATCAATACAGGGAATCACATATTGAAATGTCCTCAAACAACAATATTCCAAAATTTACCTAAGAGTTTATTAATATTAACTATTTTTTGTAGGGTTATAAACAACCCCCATAAATTCAAAGAAAACAATAATTTTTTTAAATAACAAATTAATAATTCCTTTAGGATTTTTCAACAAAATTGTTATATATCTTCAACTTGCGAATGTTTATAAATATTTTTATGTATTTTTCATTTGTTTAAACAATTTATTATTGTTAATTTATAACTTTTATCCTAAAACACCTAGCGAGTTGTGATTTTTATTAACCCATTAATTGTGTATATTTAAGACCATAAGATATTGAACAAAATTAACTGTAACTGCCGTTTGTAATTTTTTAAACAAATTATTGTTAATAAGTATTAATTATTTACAAATAAACCAAGAAAGACCCAAATTTTTCCTAATTTTACAAATTAGTGGGCTCTGATTAGAAAAATTAAAATTATTGACTATAAATTATTATTTTTAAATTATTTAAACAAATAGTTCCTGTTATAATTGCTTTTTCAAAATTTATCTTCAATAGTAATTTATTTAAGTAATAATTAAAATCTAATAAAAACAGTTCATTAATAATTTAAATAAATAGTAATAATAATAATAATAATAATAATAAAAATAATAACAATTTGTTTAAATAATAATATCTACATTAAAACAAACATTTTCCTATATAAAAATAATATGTAAAATTAGGAAAAAGTTGTGTTATTTGTAAATAATTAATACTTATCTATTAACAATAATTTGTTTAAACAATTTTAAAAAGTGGCTACGGTTAATTTTGCTAAATACTTTGCTTTCAAAATAAAAACTTAACAAGGTAAGAAAACTACAACTCGCTAGGTGTTTTAAGATAAAAGTAATAAATTAACAATAATATATACAAATTTTTTTTTACAAATTTAATTAGTGAACGATTTTTCATCATTTCATTTAAATTAAGAGAGATTGAATATAGTTGTTATATTTTGAAAAAGCTTTTATTTACCAATAAAAAGTAATTATTAATTACATATATTTTCTTAAAATTCAAATATTGAAGTCGATTTTTATATGGTTTTATCGTTAAAAACAACGATTTTAAAACTGACATTCAAAATTTGTTTATTTTAACACTTAAACAATCATATTTCTTGTTAAATAATTCATTTACTATACATTAAGCCGACAATAGGGTTTCCTCCCTGGGAGGTAAGAAGTCATTAGATCCATTAGATATACGTACAGATAACGCTGAAAGGAATTCAGTACAAAAAAGGTCAGCAATTTAGGACCCCAATGACCGTCGGACGGGGTTCGAGTAGAACCGCTTCATTTTGTATACTTTCTATTCTTCCTCTTAGAAATATTATAAACTTCCTATTTGTACACTATGCAAACATATTCAATAAAATTAACGGAATTTGAGTATCATATTTATGAAGGAATTTAGTAATTAATACAAAGCATGCTACAAGAGTTTTCACAAAACTTTTCCATGTATCCAAGAGTCCAAAAAAATTTTTGCAAATATTAATGAATTTTTTTCCGTGTGGGGCTGATAGTTGGGTCAACGGTCTGTGATACTCTACTGTCTGTCTATAAGGTTCATTTTTTATTGTTTTTTCATACCTCTGATGGGCTGGTGGTTAGACAACTGGACTGGCAGCTGGAAACCCCGTGTTCGAATCTTCATGGCTAATGAAAATTTTCTGTTTCAGGTTTTCATTAATATTCAATTTCTACATTCTCATCTGATTATATTTGTGTAACTAAATTTATAACATGTGGATTATGTAATTATATGTGTCTTCATTAATAGAATAATTTGGTTTAAGCAGTTTTCAGTTGGCCCAACCTTGGGCCAACCGTGAGGTAGCACTTGAGATAGAAGGTTGGCCCAACTTTATATGCCGACTGTCCGTAGCCAATGTCGGCTACGGTGATCATTAAACAGGTTGACCCGACCTATAAGCCAAAGTTGGGCTAACTTACTGCATGGTTTTCCCAACCAGGGGCCCACCGAAAATTCGCACCCGGGAGAGAATAATTGGTGCACGACCCGGGGTTCGTTGGCGCATGAGTGAAAATATGTGATTTATATTATATTGTAAATTGAGTCTTGTTGGGAAATTTTATAATAAAAATTAACTAATTAATAAAAAATAAAAAGTTATCTTACAAAAAACTGAAGATAACAAATGTAAAAATCATACACACAAAAAGCAAAGTATTAAAACGAGTCTAAATTTTGGACTTCTTTTAAGGTGTAAACGAAAGAAGCTGCTGTCAGCTAAAATTCAGCAAAAGAAAATAACATGAAAGTAATACACACAGTGGGCTGAAAAAAAGCAACACTAAAAACTAAAATTTATCCTGAAGCCAATAAATGGGCTGAATTTCAAACCTCATACTGTATTATTCTATTGTTAATTATTAAGAAATCTGAAATTAAGCCTACATTTGAATTAGAAAATAGTTATCAAAACATTTGAAATATCTAATTATATGACGGCTGCAGGTTAGGAATAAAAGCCATATTTTAACAATTTTCTTCTTTAAAACTTATGTGCAATTTGGTATTCTATTCAAAACCTGTAAATTAGCCTCAGTTTTTTATAAAATCCAAAATATCTTGTGAAATTATATGATATTTAACAGTTTAATTTAGCCGGGATGTGTTGGCAATTTTACAAGATATTCTGAAATAAACTAGAAGTTTGTTTATAAATATAATCACAAATCACGCATAAATTCATTGTTCTGAAGAAAATTTTCTATATCACTCAAACAAATAAGCACCACAAACACAAAAAATCACTACGAAATTGTTCAAAATTATCGCGTCGCGAAATGTCTATACTGGACGCATCACCATTAACATATGATGTTTGCTCATGCGCAAGACACTTATGGTGACGTCAGGCGGTCAGAACTACTTTTCAGCCTCCGGAAAGGCTGAAAAGTATCTTCGTAAGCATATTTTGATAGAATAATATGTCTAATTTTAAGCATCGACAACTAGAAACCAGGATATTTAACACTTAATTTTCACTTTAAGACTCAAGATGTCTGTTATTCAGATATTTCTGCACTTTAATTCAGTTATCGACTTAATTTAAGACAAGTCTTAAAAGTAGCCAATCATAACTTTAAGACTTTGTTTTTTGTGTGTAGATAGGGGAGAGCGGGGTAATCTGAACAGGCAGGTAATTCGGCTCATTAGCGATTTCACGTTTTAATTAGAATCTAGGAGGGAATAATGTCGCTATAGAATATAGGTCTCAACATTTTAGTTAGGTAAACGAAATTTAGTGCAATTCTATTGATTCAACCCCGTGTCAGTCAGAGTTTTCTGTTTTTATTCGTCTTACGTATTGTTTTTTACTTACTAACTTTTATGTTCTTAGTACACAAATTTACGAGCCTCATTTTTTTTGGGTAAGTTTATTTTATGCTTTCAGGTGTGCTCTTTCGATACACCTATGGTATTTTATTTATATGTATAAAATATTTCTTGTATTTGGTTTAAAGTGTCAAAAGTCAGGTTGGGGTAAATGGGCTCTCGCGACGGTGTGGTTAGTCGGTTAATCATCTTAGCTGGCTTAATGCTTAATTATTATAAGAATATGACTACTTTTAATAATTACCAATAATGAGTGTACTAACTTTTTTATTTTTTATAGCAAATAAAAAAAAGTAAGATCTAATAAATTCTTTTTAATTTTAGGGGCCCCAGTCCCCCCAAAAATTTTGGTCCTGTTCCACCACTGCATAATTATAATAAGAATATAGGTAATTATCATATTTACAAAATAAAGGTCATTGAAATTTTTTATTTTTCGTAAAAAATAAAAGTCGCCGATTTGCCCCACAAGGTGAGCCGATTTACCTGCCAAAATTGCAGTTTGAGATTTTGGCATTTAAAGTTATCTAAAGCTAAAACTATAGAAGATAAATCAGAAAGTATTTGCAAATTTGAAAGTGCAAAAGATAGGCTACTAAATGATGTATCCTTGTTTAGATTTAAAAAATAATTTCCTATCTATTTCCTGTCTGATTAAAAGTGAGCCGAATAGCCCCGGTCTCCCCTATATGAACCGTTCGCCGGAAAAATGGCTTAAGTAGACTTAAGCCGTTTTTCGAATGACGGCCCTTTCGTATTAAGTGTCATCTCAACTATAATATTCAATTGAAGTTGTTCATTTATGAACGTTTTTAAAGTTTTAATTCGAATTTTGAACAGGGTGTCTACTGGAAACCTAATTTGAAATTCCAGGACATTTCCAGGACATTTCCAGGACTTTTTCAGGACAGTTTTTTTATTTTTCTAGGATATTAAATTTAATGATTTTTATAGACAGTGTGTCAAACTCGTGGGTAGCCAGCCCCCCACCATAACTACTTTGCGCACTACTACTGATTAATACTGAATACTACTGACTATTACTAATTACTACTGATTATAACTCATAGAGACGGACAGATCTTTGTAGTGGTACTAGTCACGGACAAGAGCAACTAATCAGTAGTAGTACCCAGATTAGTGAAGGTGGGGGGGGGCTGGCTACCCACGAGTTTGACAAACTGTTTATAGAAAGCACATTTCCTTTACAATAAAACTAAAAAAGAGCTAAAAATTATATTCATTAAGGTGTCAAAAAAAAAAAAAAAAAAAAAATTCTGATGCTACCCTCAAATTTTGTTCTTATTAAAAAAGTAAGACATGTATATTTATATTTTTTTTATTTAATATTTTAAATAATATTTTTAATATTTTTTTTCGTATATCTGATATAAAAAATACAAAAATTAATTATATTCAACTTGCAAATCTTATTTCTTTTCAAAAGTGTCCAGAAAATGAAACTCGATGCTTTATTTGTCAACAAATTATTTTAATTATTTTTAATAATTTACAATTTAACAATTGTGTAAACAATTTCTGTTTGTTAATTAATAATAGGTATTTTTTAAATCTTATATTGACTGTTATACTTTCTTCCCTAAGTTATAATTTAGTATATTGTTCAACAAGAAAAAAAGATTTTTTATCACACTTACATCAAAAGTTAGATTTTACGGCTTGTTTGGAAACCTTTAAGAGCTCATTTCACGGCCTAGGCCGTAAAGTAAATGAACTCGCAATCTGATTGGCTGATGCTGGTCAGCTGACCTTTACTTTATGGTACAGCTGCCCAAACTGGCCCAAACGTCACGGCTGTTCATGGGTTTCGCCTCCCTCCGGGGGCATTTCTAAGTCTGTCGACCTACTCCCACCTAGAAATGCCCCCTGAGGCCGTTTTTTACGATAACCACCTCTTCCTAGGTTCGAATTCTCAGTTTTTTGTGTGATAAAAAATGTTATATGACACTTGGACCCTTTCGGCACTTAAGTTCTCGTGTATCGTACAACTCGCCACAGCCACATCAGAGCCTCGGCTACTTTTCGGTGGAGCCTCGGCTTCATATCTTCACTTCACCTCGGCTTCGCCTCGGCTACGTTCGGTGAAGCCTCGTCACCACCTCTACTTCGCCTCGGCTGCGATTGGACTTAGGCTCGTATTACGATACTTACTCGTACTATAAAGTGCCATTTCAGGTCCTTGTGTCATAAATAACTATATTAGTAGTAACATTAAAAAATGGTTAAACAAATTATTGTTATTATTTTTTAATTTTTGTAGATCTGTATCAAAACAATTATATTTTTCTGAATTTTTGTACACCGTGCCAGAGGATTACTAAAAAAATTAAATTTAAAGTTGAGAAGCAATTAAATAATAATAACAATAATTTGTGTAAACAATTTTTGATGTATGTACCTACTAATAAATCCTTTTGTTTTGTTTATTAATACACAAAATTACAAATTGAAAAGAAAAACATTATGAAATAATAGCAATAATAATTTGTACATAAACAATATAATATAATAATATATTAATAATTTTTTTTTATTCCAATAAATATATAAAGTTTCAAACTAAGGAGAAAAACTACAATTCTCTAAGGAAGAACTAAAAATTGTTAATAAGTAATAATAAATAATTTAAGAAATTTAAAAAATGTTGAAAAATGACACAGTAGGTAATATGTTTTTTATCATTAAAAGCATTTTTATTTTAAAATCATTTAAAATAAACATAAGTAACAAGATGAGAGAGTAAAGAATAGTATATTATGCATCAAGGGAGGGAAGTCCGTGTTTTTTTGTCAAGCACAAATGTTCGAAGAACGAGTGTAGCACGAGCGTAGCGAGTGCGAAACGAGTTCGGAGAACATTGTGCAAGACAAAAAATCGGCCTCCCGAGGTGCATATGCTATTTTCTATCACATATGTACGAAAATCTCGTGTTTCGTTCGCGTTAGCGGGTCAGCACTCGCAGTTTTCAAGTTAGTGACGTTAGAGATAAAAAAACTTCCGAACAATGAAAAAAACTCTCATCGCGCAGGCGTATTGCGGCGCGTTCAAAATATAGATTAAAAAGATATTATCAATGATGAATTACTCTTCTGATCTTCTGGCTCTGACTCGTTTTCTAAATCCAATCAATCGAGAATTTTATAAAAATATTTTGACTTTTGCAGAGATTAACAATAACGAAGAATCAAACAACACAAGCGTGATGAATATTAACCCATTAACGCCCATGCTTAGGGAAAAATTGTTACCAAAAAAGTGAATACGGGAAAGAGGACCGTAAACCAAACAATGATTTTTGACTTTAAAAATTGTTTAAAAAATAATTTGTTAAAACAATTTGTAATAACAAATAGAAAAAAACTAAAAATTATAAAAAATAAACAGCGCCATTAGGGTGGACCAAAAATGCATTGTAAAAATGTTTTTCTTTGAAAAGGGCATGACACCCCCGAAATTCGTTCCAATGCGAAAAAAAGTGAATACGTATTTTTGGATTTTTCAAAATTTTGATATTAACTGGTGCCGCCTGGCACCTTGATTTTCCCATGTAAAATGCATGGGAAAATTTTCAATTTTCGAAAAATCAAAATCATTTGCAAGCGTTTGACAAAAGTTATTATTAAGTTACTGGATCTTATAGTAGACTCTCTGACGATTAATTTGACCTATATAACTTTTAATTTTAATAACCCTAACCCGGTATAAATTTTGAAATTTTTGCACCTACACGCACTTTGCCCAGTTAAAATCCATGTCTGACATCAATATCAATAGAAACAGTTATAATTATTTATGTCAAATATTAATTATTTTACGAATGTTTTTGTCTATTTGACAATTGTTTAAACAATTAATTTTTTCTATAAAACTATACAAATGACATTTTATGTGTACATTTTTATGTTTTTTATGTTCAAACAAATTAATTAGTTTAAACAATTAATTTATTCTGAAAAATCATACAAATGACTTTTTTATGTTTTTTTGTAAAGTTTTCGTTAAAATTTTCAATCAAAAATTTTGAAATTTAAATTTACATGAATTTAAAACATTACAAAAAAAATAAAAAATAGTCATTTGTATGATTTTTTAGAAAAATTTAATTGTTTAAACTAATTAATTTGTTTCAACATTAAAAAAATAAAAATATATAGGTACATAAAAAAGTCATTTGTATGGTTTTTTAAAAAAAATTAATTGTTTAAACAATTGTCAAATGGTTAAAAATATTCGTAAAAAAATTAATTAAACAATAATTAACACTTGCGATAAATAAAAATAACTATTTCTATCGATAAAGATGTTAAACATGGATTTTACTAAGGCAAAGTGAGTATGGGTGCAAAAATTTAAAAATGGGACAAATTTGGGGTAATTTTATACCGGGTTAGGGTTATTAAAATTAAAAGCTATATAGGTTAAATTAATCGTAAGAGAGTCTACTATAGGGGCAAAATTTCTGTACCGATCCAACTAAAAAAAAAATTTCCTCCGATTGGGCTAAAACTTGCCCTAAGTTTAGATCTATGCATGAGTACATTAGCCACCAAGTATTACTAAATTTCATCATTAACTGTGTAGTGGGGAGGGGGGTCAAGTTTTTGATGAATGGTGGGTGGACTAGTTTTTCATCACTCGTAACTTTTATACGGTCAATCGCACAAATTTTTGACCTTTATACTTTTGAAAGGGTTTTTTCTGCTCTTTCAAACGGTAAAAAGAATTTTTTTGAAAATTAAAAATTTGACCCTTTTTTTTAAAAATCAAAAATATTTTTGATTTTTTTTTCAAAATCGACATTTTTTTTTTCATTTTTTATTTTTTGAAAATAAAGATTAAAATGTGTACTTTGAGTACACCAAGTATGAAAAGGTCCTTCTTTTTTGTTTTCGAGATATTAAATAATGAATTTTTAAAAATTAAATAAAAAAAAGTAATAATTCTTTAAAAAAGTAAATTTAGAATTAATATGAATTTTTTATTCTAAAGACAATAAAAATTTACATCCAACAAAACCCAAATATATAACATTTTGCATAAAAAGTATTAAATAAAAAAAATTTAAATAATTATTAATAAAAAGTTAATTATGACATTCTTAGCGTCCAAATAAAAAAAAATCATAAGGTCAATTCTCTTTTTATTGTATGACTTATTTATTTGTTTATTTATTTATGTGGATGTTTTTTTATTTATATGTTTAAGAAAAATATCAAAAAGTACCTACCTATATTTTTACAATCGCTAGTAAAAAGAAATTAAGGAAAATAGCTATCCGTGTACTTTAAGTAGGATCACAGTTTATATCCCCTTTGTCCACAAAATTGTTTTCCTTTTTTTTTGTCTTTAAGAATATAGTAGAATATTGTAGTACTGCTATCTGCATTTTACAGGGTTTAGACTGTCATGTGAGTTATTGCAATGCCTGCATTACAGCTGTGTAATATGTAAATGTGTTAATATGTTAATTTTAACTATTGTTAAAAATATGATTCGTATTTTATGTTGTAACTGTGTAATGAGTTGTATGATAATATTTTCCATATGTGTAATTAGATTTAAATGATTGAGCTTGTTTTACTTAGTTTTTTTTATTGGTTTTGTTTGATTTCGTTGTTTTTGAAACCTTTGTATTAGATTTGACTGCTTTTGGATTTTTCCTTCTTTTTTTGGAGTTTTGTTCAACGTTTTCAGAAAAAAGTCACTTTCCATCGCAGATGAGAATTTTTTTAGTTGAATTCTACCATCTTCTTGTGGTATATAGGAATGGTATTGAGAACTACTAGTTATTGTTACTGCACTATCGAATCTGCATTTCAACATTTGGGTAGTTGAAGCAAGAGTCTCTTTACTTTTAAAAAAAATGTGAGTTTCTTTGCAGTTTTTCTTTGCCCAGTTAAATAGATTTTCTGCATTAAGAATGTGTTCTTTTGAAGAGGCTTGGAGACTTGCACGAGCAGCTCCTCTTTTTATATTAGCTCCTACGCCATCACAAGCACCTTTCCCATGGGCAGTGGCATGATAATGCCATTCTGCAGGAACTCCAAAATCTTGTGTATGAGCTAGAAGATTAGCAAAAGAATATTTATTCTTAAAATGCTGCTTTGCTCCGTCTGTAAAGTAAAAAACTTTTTTTACTTCAAAATTTTCTTTCAAATAGTTCATGATGACAGTCTGATATTCATATACACTCGCAGTGTCATGTGACAAATTGTCCGAAATAATAGCCATGCTTTTATGTAAAAAATTATCTTCTACTTTATAGTATATGACTACTGTAAAGATGGTAGCTTGATTGTTGTTCCAGTGAAAAGCTTGGGCAGCGTTTTGAACAATAAAGGCATAATTTTCAGCGAAATCACATGAAATGACAAACTCACCTGACACTAATTTTTCCTTTAGATTTTTATAAAAAGATGCTTGCTCTCTGGCAATAAAATCATGTACTTTCAACTTATTTAAGCGTTCACATAAATCTTCTGTAAATTCATCAACATTTAGTACGAGTGTTTTTAAACTGTATCTGTCGGTCTGCATCAAAATTTCACTTTTTACCTCTTCAACACAATCTTTATCAAAAGCTTTAATTAAAATCTCTCTTAAAACATTTGTACCTGGACATAGTCCACAATCTCCTAAGTAACAAGAAGTACTCGGAATAGGACAAATTATAGCTTTTATGCAATCATGATAATCAGCTAATTGTAATTGATGGTCTTTAGTTAAATGTTCAATATCAATTTCATTTAGCATTAATTTCACATTTTCGTGATACGTGCAAACACAAACAGTGTGTGTTCCACTACTTCCAGCCAACACACAATGGGTAGGCCTAAGTTGGGAAAATTTTGATAAACTTATTTGGACGTTCTTATGTTCTGATTTAAATTGCTCATACAGTTCATTTAAATTGCATAATAAAAGCCTTTTTTGTACATGTTGACGAGTTCCATCTGCATTTTTGACAGATATGAAGTCCTTCATGCCAGGCATCATGCGACTGATATCATCACGATTGTAAAAATCTTTAACTAAATTCACTGTTTCAGTCGATATTGGATTTCCTTTTTTTGGTTTTGGAAAAGCGAAAATACCATATTTAGCTACTTCATCTTTTACATTTCTTGCATGTCTATCGGAAACGTTAAATTCTGTCATTATCTTATTACGACTCCAAGATTTTGGTAAAAGTGTAAGAAGCTGAAATTTTTCTGCTGAATTGTCTGAGTTCTCAAATTTTTCCTTAATTTGATCAAAAATTTCTACACACGATTTGTGATGTTCATAATCGTCATCAGAACATTTAGATTTAGTTATTTTATTTGGAGTTAAAACAAAGTCATTATCATTTGTCCGATCATCATATTCTTCAATGAATCCACCAGGTTTTTCAAGATCTATTTCACTTACTTCATTTTCCTGTGCTTCAATATATGAGCTTGAAGGTTTTTCAACTGTTGCTGAAGTCTTTATCTCTTGTTTTAAATCAAAATTGCATTTCAAGCAAATTTTTGCTCCTGGTGGAAAAGAGTATCTACTTTGTACACTCCCAGCTACGGGACGTAATGCTCTATTTGGATGGCTTTTTCTTTTAAAGGGATTAAGACATCTATTATAACAAACTTTTAATGGCTTACTAGGAGCCATGTTTGATTAAAATACCAATAAACAAATGAAAACTATTTTATTAAATAAAACGATTGTTAGAAAATATTAAATTTACTTACGCTATATGTTAGCAAACGATATAAAAAGAGAGATTCACAAACCTGCGTTTAATGTATTTAAAACTCGAATTTAAAAGATCTAATATCTGACAGAAAACTTATTCCAACAATACAAAAATATTATTAGTTTTTTAAAAGTATATAATACGAAAAAGAAACCAAGATAATTTGTACAAACCTGAAAACGTATCCTTATAGAATAAAAAACTTGAATATTAAGCTCTTATATAAAATATAATACGCATCTGTACTGTGAGAAATAGAAAAGTTGGCCACCCTGTGGCAACTTTTGATACTACTTTAAATAGGCGCCAAAATTTGAACTATTCTAAGCAAAGGATACATTATTAGACAAAACAAGATTATTTTATTACAACAGAAAAAGTATTTTAATACTTCTATAATTGAAATAAAAAAAGAAGACAGCAGTACTACAATATTTTACTATATTCTTAAAGACAAAAAAAAACGAAAACAATTTTGTGGACAAAGGGGATATAAACTGTGATCCTACTTAAAGTACACGGATAGCTATTTTCCTTAATTTCTTTTTACTAGCGAATGTAAAAATATAGGTAGGTACTTTTTGATATTTTTCTTAAACATATAAATAAAAAAATATCCACATAAATAAATAAACAAATAAATAAGTCATACAATAAAAAGAGAATTGACCTTATGATTTTTTTTATTTGGACGCTAAGAATGTCATAATTAACTTTTTATTAATAATTATTTAAATTTTTTTTATTTATTACTTTTTATGCAAAATGTTATATATTTGGGTTTTGTTGGATGTAAATTTTTATTGTCTTTAGAATAAAAAATTCATATTAATTCTAAATTTACTTTTTTAAAGAATTATTACTTTTTTTTATTTAATTTTTAAAAATTCATTATTTAATATCTCGAAAAAAAAAAGAAGGACCTTTTCATACTTGGTGTACTCAAAGTACACATTTTAAACTATATTTTTAAAAAATAAACAATGAAAAAAAAATGTCGATTTTGAAAAAAAAGTCAAAAATATTTTTGATTTTAAAAGAAAAGAGTCAAATTTTTAATTTTCGAAAAATTTTTTTTTTACCGTTTAAAAGGGCAGAAAAAAACCCTTTCAAAAGTATATAGGTCAAAAATTTGTGCGATTGACCGTATAAAAGTTACGAGTGATGAAAAACTAGTCCACCCACCATTCATCTAAAACTTGACCCCCCTCCCCACTACACAGTTAATGATGAAATTTAGTAATACTTGGTGGCTAATGTACTCATGCATAGACCTAAACTTAGGGCAAGTTTTAGCCCAATCGGAAGAAATTTTTTTTTTAGTTGGATCGGTACAGAAATTTCGCCCCTATAATATCCAGTAGCTTAATGTTAACTTTTGTCAAATCCTTGAGAATAATTTTGATTTTTCGAAAATTGAAAATTTTTCCATACAGTTTTCATGGGAAAATTGAGGTGCCTGACGGCACCAGTTAATATCAAAATTTTGAAAGATCCAAAAATACGTATTCACTTTTTTCGGCTTTGGAACACATTCCGGGCGTGTCATGCCCTTTTCCACGAAAAAAGTTATTTGAGCCATCCTAAGCGCCATTCGATTGTACGCGAAGGGGCGCATGATTATACCATAATCCGTTTTTTTTTTAGACATTACAATATTTCGAAATTTATAGCTCAGAACAGCTATTTCATAGAAGTACATTAATTCGAACTAAATTGTAGATGAATTTTTATCATACAGAATTTTCATTTAATCGAATATTCATATAATTAAATTTTAATTCATTCGTATTTTTATTTATGAAAATAATTATTTGAATGAATTTCATTTTTTCGACTCTTCAGTTAAAAAAACAGCAAATGCAATGAAATCTTATTTTGGTGACATTCAACATGTAAGAAATTTATTTAAAGATAATTCAGAATTAGAGAAATATTAAATTCTTAAAATTTTAGGTTATGTAATTTTCATTTGATAGAAATTCAATTTAATGAATTTGAAGAAAGTAGGATTGATAATTAAAAGAAATTGTAAAGAGCTGAATTTAAACTTGACGTAACTATTATTTGACAGATTGATTAAAATGTCGAACTTTTTTATGGCACAAATTTTAATAAATTTAACTTAAACTTGACAGAATTTCAATTTAATCGAATTTTCATATAGTCGAATTTATAATTGAACGAACTTTTATTTAATAGAATATTTACATAACCGAAATGTCATTTGATCAAAATAGAGCTAAATTCCGGTTGTGAGACACAGCAAGTCACCAGTTGTGAGACGGTGGCGCTGCCCATCTGGGATAGCCTTTAATTTTTGTTAAGCAGCATAAAACGCTCTGTTCAGTTAATTTCGTTACGTACATATGACAGCATGACAATTATTTGAAATGTGCCAACATGCGCACAAGTTATTTTACTTGCGTACATTGCGACATCGATTACAATGAAGAAAACTGATAGTCATATTTTAATGAATAAACATTAATATTTAGTAAGGAAGAGTAGTCAGAGTTGGATATAGTTTTGACTTTTCTTTATAACTTCTCCTGTAGGCCGAATTTTGCGATGTCTCTTATATTATTGGAAAGTTCTACTGAAATGCAATGTTTTTGCTAAACATTGCAAAAAATTTGGACCAAAAGTTTCGGAGTTATAGGTAATTAAAAAAAAAAAAATGTAGTCAAAGTTGAACATGGTAGTCAGAGTTGGGTCACTGTAGAAAATCAATGAAATATGAAGATAAATGATTGAAAATTATGATATCTTTGCCTTTGCATGATAGAATGGCACTCAAATACATTTGGAAATGACAAAAGGAAACATGAAACTGGAATAAATTATATTTCTTCTTGAATCGCGAAATTGTACTGAAAGTGAAAAAGTATTACCAAAAATTTGAATTTTCTTTCTTTCCAATAGAAATGAAGTCTTTGACACCTTTTTAAGTTAACGAATTAATTTTCATTGCAAAAATGATTCAGAATTGCAAAATTTTGGGTGTACCAACCTTGACTCAAGCGTCGTTTAGCTTCATATCACACACACACCATGAACGCTTTATACAAACACCAAATTACGTTCCACATTTTCGTATAACATCTTAATGAACAATTTTAGTCAACTTAATTTGTCTTTGGCATATTTATGCTACATTTAATTATCTAATTTTGAAACTACAAAAACGTGTTTTGTTGAGCGTATAACACGGACTCGCTTAATACGTCTATATAGTTCGCACACTTCACTGCAATCCATGTAAAAAGTTTGCTGGCATTGCTAACAAGTATTTACACACAACGACATATGGATCTACTGTAATGAAACAAATTAAACGCGATGATTCAACTCTGACCACTGTTCAAGTCTGACTACTCTCCCATACATAATAATTTATATTATTGTCAAAAAAGACAGAAAATTCCCTTCCAAATTGTATATACAGTCGAACCTGGATAAGTGAGAACTCAAGGGACCGACAAAATATTCCCACTTAAAGAGGTTTCTCTCTTATCCAGTTTCCCACTTATCCAGGCTCAAGAAACATGTGTCTCACTTAAAGAGGTAATTTTAAAATTGAATATACATTTACACTATAGTAATAAAATAAAGTTTAGACACCATGAAAAATAAAAATAAATAAAATAAGCAATTATAACAGAAGTTTTATTTTACACGAAAGTCAGTTTAGTCTGTTTTCAAGCATACTTTATGTAAAAAAACAAATAATAGTTACTTTAAAAAAGTTGTCATTTTTTATTGTTTTTTTAACATTGTTAAAATTAATACAATTTTCAAGGTCATGAATTTTGTCAATTATTTTATCATTTACTTTAGCTGATCTCTCGAAATATCTCTGTAAAGTTTCTAAAGCTTTTTCGGCTTCACTTTTTGTTATTTTTCCTCTGCAGTTAGTTATTCAAAGTTTAGAACGCAGAGTCACTTCTCTCATTAATTGTAAAATACCTTTTAACGAAATTGTTAATTGTTCATCTTTTCTTTATGAAAATACTTATTTCGTTTTTGACAATAAATACTACAAACAGATTGATGGAACACCTATGGGTTCCCCAATATCACCGTTATTTGCCAATATTGTGTTGGATGATCTGGAAAGTGATTGTCTCAATATTCTAAAAACTAAATACAATTGCATTCCCCTTTTTTATTATAGATACGTTGATGACACAATTTTTTGCATACACAAAGATCACATCGACCTAGTTTTAAAAACTTTCAATTCATATCATAAAAATTTACAATTCACTCACGAATTAGGAATCAATAATCAAATCAATTTTTTTGATGTCACACTCATAATAAACAATAATAAAATCATCAACAATTGGTGTCAAAAATCAATGGCATCTGGTAGACTAATAAATTACTTTTCGAACCATCCAACACAACAAAAAATTAATACAATTTATAATCTTGTTGATAGAGCCATTTTACTTTCGCATAATTGTTTTCACAAAAATAATTTGGAAAAAATAACAAAAATTCTTGAAAGCAACGACTTTCCACCGATTATTATTAAGAAATATACCAATGTTTGTCTAAATTCTTAAAAATACCGTATAACCAACAATCAAAATGTTTGTAATCCACGTTCCTTGTTATATAAACAAATGCCGAAAGTCTGTATTCCTTACAATTATTTAGATTTTACAAAACTTTCAAAAATGTTTAAATCATTTAACATCCACACAATTCCTATTGTTAATAAAAATTTTAAAAATATTATTAGATTAGGTAAAGACCGTACTGATAAATGGCAAACTACTCAAATCGTTTATAACATTAATTGTAAGGAATGTCCTGTGAAATATATTGGGGAAACCAAACGTTCGTTAAAAGCGAGAACTGGCGAACACAGAAGAAATAGTAAAAAAGAAAGTTCTATTTTCTTCGAACATCAATCTAAATTCACTTATAAGTTCGATTGGAACAATGCGACTATTCTTGATCGTGAGTCTGATTACAAAAAACGCATTTTTTCAGAAATGTTATACATAAAAGGTAACGAATTTACAGTTAATAAAAAATCTGAAATTTTATATCTTAATAGAATCTATTTTCCACTTATTGACCGACTGAACTTATGATTGTTTTTTCTCCGTCTAATCATTACTGTCTCTGTTTTAAATTTAGCGATTACCACCTCTGTTTATATTTAAGTACATCGACCCCTGTTTACCAAATATCGTACAATTAATTTTCTTTCTTCGTAATCAGTTTTGACATGATGCTCCTACCGCATTGACGACAATTTTTCAATTTGAATATTTTATTTTAATTAGTTGACTAAAATCATGTAATTTTATTGTACTTTAGGTAAAAAACTTTTAATTAATTAATTTATTTATTGTGATTAGTTTGTTAGTGCTGTGTTTAATTTGTGTATATTTTTATTTTTAAAAAAAATTAGCCTGATGAGGATGACACACCAGTCATTGAAACGTTGCGTGACTCAATAAAATACAAAAAAAGAAGAAATTCTGTTTTTTGTATTTTTTACCTTCCTAGGATCGAATTTGTTTCCTTACTAAATTTATATTATTAATATATTTCATTATTTATGCTAAACATAATGTTTTATGCCAAAATTGTTAAATTTCAACATTTTTTTGTAAGTGTCTCACAACTGGGCACCTTTTTTTTTTGACAAAAAAGATGTGTTCGGAAAATTAATCATAACATTTTTCGAGTTCATCTGAACACTACACTTTCTATGAATAAAAGTTGCGTATTTAAGTTAATTTTTGAACAGTGTATTTGATTTACAATTTCGTTTACCTATTTCCAATTTATAGGCCAAAAATAAAACCTGTCTCATAACTAGCAACTCTCCCCTACATTTTTAACAAAGACTATAAAAAAAGTTAAAGAAAACTATTTGTTACATATTATATTCAACTATTTCTGATTAAAAACGTTTGGTTTTTAAATATTTTATTTGATCTTTCGAAAAACGGATTAAGGGGTTAGTACCACATCTTTTTTTAAAAAAATCGATTTTTTAAAAACTGCAGATTCTTCTAGTATGTATATAGGGCAAAATTTCTGAACTGTCCAAGTCAAAAAATAAAATTTATTCAAACTTTGCTAAAGTGTTTTCATTGTTAGTGGAAGTGTAAATACCAAATATTTTAAAATTCCATGAAATAGTTTTTGAGTTACACAGTTTTAAAATTTTGAATTTCTTTAAAATGTAGTTATTTAAATTTACAATTTCTATGTAGATTGCATAAAAGTTAACATATATATAGTGATTTTTAAAGCTTTTTTACAGGCTATTTGATTTTAATAAATGCTTTTCTGTATAAAGGAAATTTGACCTTGAAATTCAAGGTCAAGGTGTTAATTTGATTGTATCTCGAAATCGGATTTTTTAAAAAAAATTTAACCTATCTCAATGGAAAGCTTGACTTTTTTCCTATAAGATATGTAAAAATTAAAATGAAACTCTAAATACTTTTGTCAAAAATACATCTCAACGTTGCCGACTGTTTTCCCGAAAACATTTTCCCGACAACTCTTTTTCCCGATAAAGATTTCCTGACACCTTTCTTCCCGAATGCATTTTCCCGACAATAATTATATATAGCTTTGTAAATTATTTGATGGTGTGAAGTTTGTTGTTCAGTAGTTCAAATGTCAGTTGACATGTTATTTTCTTGATACATTTATGTCTTTTGGTTACGTCTTCAAAATTCTAGTCCACTTTTAAAAATTATTGTGTCAAATGGATAGTTTACCAGAGATTATCGATAAAAATTGCTATTAGACAATTGACAGTTGTATTAGACAGTTGTTTTCTAAAACAACTGGTCAATACACCTCTGTTCTTCGTGCTTTTGACTCTGCTGCGAATGAATATAGAATTCAAAATTGTAAACCAAACAGAATTCTTGGAGATTTCGAAAAAGCAATAGAGAATGCATGCAAAGAAGTGTTTCCAGAGATTCCCTACAGTGGTTGCTTTTTTCACTTTTGTCAGTCAGTGTACAGAAAAATTCAAGACTTAGGTTTGCAACAGCAATACAATGATCCAGAAAATTGGGAAATTAAAATTGGATCGCATATGCTTATGGCACTTGCTTTAATTCCACCAGACGATGTTAAACAGACATTTAATCACTTATCACAAACCTTACCATCAGAACTATTACCTCTGCTAAACTATTTGGAAGAATATTATATAATTGGACGACCTGGAAGAGGTAGGCTGTACCACCGAGATATAACATTTCGATGTGGAACCACTACGAAACAGCTTGCGACGGTTCACACAAAACAAATAACATAAGTGAGGGGTGGCATAATAGATTTCGATTGCTAATTGGGGAACCTTGATTCGGGAAATCTGACGGTAATCCATCTCAAATGCCCGTGGGCGCTAGAGAAACCAGTGGTTACTCGCGCGAGGTCGCGCTATTCGAGCGCGCGCGGGTATTTGAGATGTATTTTTGACAAAAGTATTTAGAGTTCTACTCTAATTTTTACATATCTTATAGGAAAAAAGTCAAGCTTTCCATTGAGATAGGTTAAAATTTTTTTAAAAAATCCGATTTCGAGATACAATCAAATTAACACTTTGACCTTGAATTTCGAGGTCAAATTTTTTTTAAAAAAAAAAACATTTGTTATAATCACATAGCCTGTAAAAAAAGCTTTAAAAATCACTATTTATATATCAACTTTTATGCAATCTACTTAGAAATATAGTAAAATTTAAAAAACTACATTTTAAAAAATTTCAAAATTTTAAAACTGTGTAACTCAAAAACTGTTATATCGAATTTGAAAATATTTGGTATTTACACTTCCACTAACAATGAAAACATTTTAGCAAAGTTTGAATAAATTTTATTTTTTGACCTGGACAGTTCAGGAATTTTGCCTCATATGTAGAAATGGTATTTCAGAACCAGAGTTAACAAATTTCGTCAAACCTTGTGAACTATAGACATTTCTTAACAGTAAATTGTATATTCCGACGTGTAAGGGGTATTTCCTTGAAAAAGAACGTGTTTATTTAAATTCGCTTTTTCTCAAAACAACGTTTCTTGACCTGGAGGACATCCTAGAAAAAAAACTATTTCACCGATCGGGCTAAAATTTGGATGGCTTATTCTACACATGTACGGCTATCGTTTAAACCAAAACTATAATATTTTATTCCTTTTTAAAAAATTTACATTAAAAAAACAAGATCAAAAATGAAAAAACTACGCCATTTTGGTTTCTTTCATCGAAAAATTTTTATCGAGGTTCACACGATAGCGACACTGAGTTGTGGTACTAACCCCTTAAGTCCGTCTTCGTTTCTTTATTTACTAAATTAATATAATACAAAAATCATTGCTTTTATTGTGGAAATTTGTTGACCGATAGTAAACTTTTGTAGTAGAAATGAAAATGCTGATAATAATGCATTAAATTACTTATAACTTACAAATGAATCTTAAATTTAAGATTTCTCAAAATCTCTATTTCCGACTTTAGCCGTTTTTCCGTTGGCGAACGGTTCATATTAAAACGTAGAATTCTTAGAGTATAAATAGTATTTTCATGGGGATAACTACGTTTGGGAAGGATGAGGATAACCACCTTGCCAAAGAGTTCATTATGTCACTATAAAATATAATTTTTGCAAAAATGTATATTTTAGTGTAATATATTATCTTGTCTCCCCTATAGCTATGTGATGCGCCAGGTGACCGCGACTTGGCTTCTGATATATTTTCTCAATTTTTATGATTATTGTAAATATAAATTAAAAAAAAAAATTTTCTTCTAGGGTAAGTCGGGAGAGATGGAACACCTTTTTTTAAACTACTGCAAAATGTAAGGAATTTAGCAGAAAATTCTAATTATTATAAAATACTTTAACAATAACCTTCGTACATTCGTACGTGAAACAGTTTTTAAATTTTTTCATTTCTTCTTAATTTATAAAGAAATTTGTATAAAAGCAACGATTCCGGGAGAGATGAAATTGGTCGCGTGAGATGGAACACGGTGTTTCTATTTTTTGTAAACGCCCTTCTGACAGAAAATTGAGTAGTAGAAGCCAAATAACAAATAAAATACACTTTCTTTATGTTATTTGAAAACATTTTTTTTGCAAAAATCTTCGAATCTTTAGAATCTTCAATCTTTCATATTTAGATATTCTCGCGAACCTCGGTTTTACAAACAATGAAACATAATTTTATTTATAATTTTTCTAGCAAGAAATTACCATTTTTTATTTTATTTATGGACTGTTTGACTATTACGTATGTAATTAAAATTTTATTTAATGATTAATTTTCCGAGATACCATCTCTCCCAGTGTTCCAACTCGCCCGGTGTTCCGACTCTCCCGGAATTACCATAAATAAATATTCAGAGCTCAAAACTTGACTTTTGATGTTTTCTAATCACATTTTTTATAAAAAGATATAACAAAAAAATTAAAGCCGTTTACAATTTACTTTTGAGTACCAAAATCAGTTATTTTGGATTGTAGGTCAATCACCCAATTCCAGCCGCCCGACTGAACCTCCGCCCCATTGACATTTGCCAAAAAAAAAATTCTCGATTCCATTTGCCCGACACCTTTTCTTCGATTCTATCAGCCCGATCGCACCTTTTGCCCGAATCCATCAGCTCGATAGCACATTTTACCCGATTTATTAATTAAAAATTAAAAATTTTAAATTTAATTAAAAATTTGTGGAAATAAAATATGATATAGAATAATAAAAAATTTTTTGTTCGCCAGGGTGAGAGTGCTCACTCTCCCTTGTAACGCTTGTATTAGCAATATTTAAAATATTTATAAATTTTATATATATATACTATACATATTACATATATATTTTTTATTTTTAATTATTTTTTTATTTATTTTATTTTTACATATATACATAAATATATATTTTATATTTTATTTGTTATTATTTGTAATCAGGCAAAAATTCTATCGGATGTATATAGTAGTCAGGATATAGGAATCGGTACAAAAAATCGGTTTAATGTCCAGTCGGACAAATCCCAATGAGAAATGTCTGCGTTGTGCCGACATTGATTATTGGCGCAGTACAGAATCAATGGTCCTGTCTACGTTTAGCCAACTCTGTCAGCTTAACATAGGGGCCATCCATAAAGAACGTTCCACCAATTTTCGGGATTTTAGACCCCCACCCCCCCCTTTTGTTCCACTTGGTTACAAATGACAACCCCCCTCCCCTAAATGGAACGTTTTTTCATATATTAATTAAATCAAATTGTTTTTTTGTCATAATTATGGGCTCTTATGATAATACATGTGTTTAAAAAAAAATTACCTCCATTTTTTTATTTTCAAATTGGATAATATTTAGAGGTTGCTTAAAGCTCATAAAGTTTTCCATCTATTTTGCATGGGCAAACACACTTTTTCGTAAATTTGTAATAAAATTGTAAAAAATCACTTAAATCATTAATGCACCGAGTCAATTCTTGAAAAGTGTTGAAAAAACAGTATTCTATTATTTATATATTAATTTATCGGAACTCACTATTTCTTATGCAATTTAAAAAAAACAACAAAAATTAAAAAAAAATTAATAATAGTTAATATCAACAAATGAATAAATAAGTTATAGAATACTGCTTTTTAAAGACTACATGGGAAACTTCATAAACTTTGAGCCACCTCTAAATATTGTCCGATTTCCAAATAAAAAAATAATGTAATTTTTTAATTAATTAATTAATTAATTAATTTTTTTTCAATTTAGAAGAAATTTGGGGGTAGGAGCATAACATATCTGACTTTTGTTTCTTTTTTTAAGCAACTTAATATATATATCTAACTTATCGGCTACGCTTTCTGCTGTGGCATATATTGCTGACTTTTTAAATTAAAGGCTCAAAAACGAAAAAAAATAGAATAATTCAGAATAAAAAAATAAAAATTCGAACGTTCTAAATTTCAACTACTCCCCCTCCCCCTTGTTACAAATGGTTACATTTTTCGACCCCCCCTTCCCCCAACAGTGGAACGTTCTTTATGGATGACCCCATAGGCGCAGTACAAAACCGATGGTTCTGTTTACGTTTAGCCAAATCGCATGTCAAAGTTGAGCCAACTGTGCAATTTCTAAGCAGCCAAAGTTAGGCCAACTTTACCAGCCAACTATAAGAAGCAAAGTTATCCCAACAGTTGGCCCACCTTCAGCCAGAGTTGGGCCAACCATTGGCAAAATTTTGAGAGCCAGAGTTCCAAATAATTAAATAATTAGGTTGGCACAACTCTGACCGAAGTTGGGCCAACCGTTAGCAAAACTCTGTAAGCCAGAGTTCCAAATACCTAATTTGGTTTAGTTGGCACAACTCTGGCAGAAGTTGGGCCAGCCGTTGGCAAAACTTTGGGAGCCGCAGTTCCAAATACCTAAATAATTAGGTTGGCACAACTCTGGCCAAATTAGGCCTAACCACGGCAAAAATTTGTAAGCCAGAGATCCAAATACCTAATTCGGATTGGTTGGCACAACCTTGACCAAAGTTGGCCTAACTATTGGCAAAACTTTGTAAGCCAGAGATCCAAATACCTAATCCGTTTTGGTTGGCTCAACTCTGGACAAATTAGGCCCAACCGTTGGCAAAACTTTGTAAGCCAGAGATCCAAATACCTAATTCGGTTTGGTTGGCACAACCTTGCCCAATGTTGGCCTAACCATTGTCAAAACTTTGTAAGCCAGATGGAATTTGGAACAACGATCCTTCACAGGTTCCCGCGAAGGAACGCATAATGTACATGTTCTCATGCAGGTTCCCTCGCAGGATCCTTTAATACAAATTTTTTGGATAATTTTTTTCTTTTTTCTGGTAATTGATCAAAATTATACGTTATATTTGACGTAGGATTCTAGAAACGTAAAAACTACTGCGCAGCCGTAAGTATCATAGAAACCAAGTTCGACCAGTGCGCATCATGTATTCAGTTCTTTGAAAAACTACACATGTTCTTACATAGGAGCTTACTTATGTTTCTTTAACGAGTCCCTCATAGGACCATAATACAGCTTGGGATCCTGTACAGGTACACGCGGGAACCTATGAAGGATCGTTGTCCCAAAACAAAACCGGTTTTCTTTTTTAAACCGGTTTTTTGGTAAATACCGGTTATTCGAATGCAATACCGAATCTAACCCACTGACCATGATGCAGGTATGCAGGAAAAACCATTGGTTTAAAGCAGTTTTATGGCCTAAATTTTGCCAAGATTTCGGCGGGTTTTCACTGTAAAAACAGGTGTCTTACAAGTATTTTATTTTAAGACATAAGACATTTAGAAAGCGTCTTATAGTTATTTTTAAGACACTTTTACAATGGTTTAAAATTAGAACACCCTAAAATGTCTTTAAAGTGAGTAGAAAATAAGACACATGTTTTAAGAGTGTTGAACCACACTGTAAAAAATTTCGGAAATATATCCGTTAAAATATCAGGAAATATTTCCAAAATGTTGGAAATAATTCCGAAATTTCGGAAAAACACAATAATTCCAGTAAAATTGGGAAATTTTTCCGGAAAATAGGATATATTTCCCACATCGATGGATTTTTTTCCAGAACATAGGAAATAAATCCTAATTTTAAATGGAAATATTTCCGAAATTCGGAAAAATTAAAAAGTTACGAGCAAAATAGGAATTTATTCCTAAAAAGTGGAAAAAATTTCCAAAAAAAGTGGATTTTATACCATTTATTCGGAGATAAATCCCAGTTCATACTGGAAAAAAATCCCAAACATTAATGGAAAAAAATATCTCCAATTATCATTGGAATTTATTCCGGAAAGAAGGAAATATTTCCAAAGTCAATGGATTTTTTACCGGAACAGTGGAAATAAATCCTAATTTTTATTGGAAATATTTCCGAAATTCGGAACAGTTAAAAAGTTCCGAAGAAAATAGGTATTTATTCCTAAAAAGTGGAAAATTTGCCAAGATATTCCGATTTTACTCCAATTATTAGGAGATAAATCCCAGTTCATACTGAAAAAAATTCCGAAACTTTAATGGAAAAAATATTTCTAATTATCATTGGAATTTATTCCGGAAAGAAGGAAATATTTCCAAAGACAATGGATTTTTTTCCAGAACAGTGGAAATAAATCCTAATATTTATTGGAAATATTTCCGAAATTCGGAACAGTTAAAAAGTTCAGAGCAAAATAGGTATATACTCTTTAGGAAATATTGGAATTTTTCCGTAAATTGGAAAATTTTCCGAACTAGTGGATTTTTTTCCTAAGGTTAGGAAAAATCCACTATTTCCAAAAAAAAGTTGGAAATTATTTCTAAAGATTGGAAAAATTTCCGAATACAGCTGATTTTTTCCCAAAAATTCGGAAATAAATCCCAAGAATTGGTGGAAAAAATTCCAATTTTTTAAGAAATAATATTTTCTTTAAATAATTGGAATTTTTTCAAAATTTTGGAAAATTCTCCTAACGCAATGGATTTTCTTCCAGAAGTTAGGAAATAAATCCTAAGTCTAGATGAAAATAATTCTGTAGTTCGGAAAAATCCACCTATTAAAAATAAAATCTGAACTTATTCCTATAAAAAGATTAGAAAATTTTCCAACTATAATTGACCCCCCTCCCCAATTTTCGAAACTAACTTCTACACATTTCATTCACTCAAAAACCACAATTGGTGCACTAAGGATACAATATATTCTTTAGCAGATAATTTTTGCAAGGTCTTTGTCTAACATAAATTTAAAAAAAAAATTAAACAACAATTAACAAAATCAATTGAGAATCCTACAAAAATGTTAAATGATAAATCCAATTAATATATCATAATCTACTACTTCTACCAAAATCAACCACTTACCTTCATAAGGAAATTTTTGAAAAAAAATACATTTACATTATTAAAAAGAACTTCAAATTCAATTTTTAATTGATTTTTAATTTAAGGTTTTTAAAAAAAAAACTTTTTTACGGAGGTAAGTAGTTTATTTTGGTAGAAGTAGGAGATTATAATTGATTATAATGTATTAAGTAGATTATTATGTTTTAATTATAAGTAGTATGTTATAATGTATTCATTAGATTTATAATTTAAAATTTAACAATTTTTGCAGGTTTCTTTATTCATTTTTGATTGTTAATTGTTGTTTTAAATTTGTGTGTCGAAACATGTTGTCGAATGAAAATAAATAAATAAATGAGTTAAAAGAGAATTTATTGTGTATATTATCGAAAAAAGGCATTGTAAAAATTATTTAATAATAATAATTAAAGATACGAATTGTAAAATTATTTCAACAATATATTTTTTTATTAAACATTTAAATATTGACATTAGTTAAGAGTGTTTGTCAATTATTTTATGTATTCAAAGTGAATTTTTATTGCACGTCATCAAAATGATTTTTCTCATGAACTCGATTATGGAGAAAGTAATAAAAAAAAACTTGAAAATTTATAATAGGGAAATAAAAGTTGAATATTTTTTTGAAAGTTGAAATTCACAATTAATTTGATAAATAATGCAAAAACAGAAAATTTATAATGTAAGAAAAAAAATGATTTTATGTGTTAATTTTTTTTCAAATAACCAATGAAAAATATAAATAAAAAGCACTGTTTTGATGTTTTCATTACGAATGGTTCTTTAAATTTCTGATAAAACATTTACTTTATTATATACATCAGAACTTTTGCTTTAATGCACATTCTTATCATATTTAATTATGATACCTTTACAAGGTGAAGAAACATTTTTTTTTTTAAATAAATTTTTTTAATGTTGTAGATGTAGTCAATTTTTTTTTATTTAATAAAATCCTTGTCCAAGATTTTAGATCTGAAATCTCATTCAGAAATCATAAATTTTATCTCTAATGTTTGTAGAAAAATGTTGAAATTGTTATTAAAAAGAAAGTATTAAAAAAGTTAACTTTACAAAATGTGAATAAAACTAAACTTTTATTCTGGTATACAGTAAAGGGGTCATTCCAATTTTGGAGCGCCGCACGAATTTTATCCCGAAACTTGGATGCGACTAGAACCGCCCCTGTGTATACATTTTATTCTGCTAACACATTTCAAATATATAGTGTTGAACCTCACCAAGATTTCTTGAAAGCATCCTATCTCGGCACCGTGGCCGGGTTCGTTAATGCGTTGCGTCTGTTAGGCTTAGGTTAGGGTTAGGTTTAGGAGTTCGAATCCTTTAATAGCGGTAAGGATTAATTAGCGTTATAAGCGTGCGTTTACTTGTTTAACTAATAAATAATGTCAATAACAATGTGTAAATAAAGAAGCCGCTGTGAAAATATTTTTAAAATCAATTTTTTTTTTATTTATTAAAAATTTTTTTCATCTGATTGTCGGTAATGTATTTTTATGGAAAAATTTCCAAAAATTTAATTGGAAATTTTTCCAAATGTAATCAGGCAACTGCAGTTCCAAATAGTTAGGAAAAATTTCCGATGAAAAGGTTGGAAATATTTCCGAAAGTAGTCGGGCAGCTGCAGTTCCAAATAGTTAGGAAAAAATTCCAATAAAAAGGTTGGAAATATTTCCGAAAGTAGTCGGGCAGCTGCAGTTCCAAATAGTTAGGAAAAATTTCCGATTAAAAAGTTGGAAATATTTCCGAAAGTAGTCGGGCAGCTGCAGTTCCAAATTGTTCGGAAAATTTTCCTTCTTTTTATTAGGAATTTTTTCCATTTACTTGACGGCAATATATCCAACGTTTTTTTAGGAAAAATTTCCTTACTATTTGGAACTACAGCTGCCCGACTACTTTCGGAAATATTTCCGAAAAAATTTTTACAGTGCAGTTTTCTTTTTAAATAAAATGGTATTTTAAAAAATCGGTATTTTTTTAAAAATCCGGTATTTTAAAAAACCCGGTTTGTTTCCAAAATACCAGGTTTTTAAAGAAAAACCGGTTTCGGTTTTAAAACCGAAAACCAACTAATTCATTAAATTCTGTGAACCACTTGCAGATTGTGATATTTCTGACGTAGAATCACCCAAATATTTTCTTGGTCTCTGAATACATCATAGTTTATTATAATATGTTTTTTTTGGTGTTTTTCATTTCTGATCTTATGTCTTATGAAACCATTTGCGGATCCAGGGGGGGGGACACGGGTGCTTGCCCCCCCCAAACCCTTATATTTATGTGAGAGTTTAAGAGATAACAATATAGTGCAACCTCCTTCTCTCTCATGTAATATCCCCTCCAAAAACCTTGTCTGGATTAGCAACTGTGAATGAAACTGTAAATTTATATTTTTCTGATAATGCTTGGCCTGCAGTTAACCAACCTTTTTGATATATAAGTACATTAGTTTTCAAGAACCTCAAATATCGGAGGAATTCTTTTCACACAGAATCACATACATAAAATACCTTCAATTTTAAAGTTATTTTTCCGTTAATACTCGATTAATCGCAATCAATTTTAAAAAGGTGATTTTTGATTCGTAAACTGTCTTTAAAACCCCGTCCATTACAAGTCGCATAAAAATTAACCATCTCGATGGACTAGCTATTTTGAACTTTAAAAACTTGACAGCAGCTTGGTAATTACAGACCAAACACCTTTATATATAACATTTTTTTTAAATTTAATCAGTTTTTGAACATTTTAAAACTAAAATTAGATCCGCCATTTTGAATTTTGAAAAATTAACTTCAGATTCTTAATCACCGATCACAAAAACCCCTCTACACCAATTTTTATAAATATCCAGTAATTTTTTTTAAATATTGACCACCATATTGGAACTGCCATCTTGAATTTTAAAAAAGTGACTTCAGATTCTTAATCAGCGACCCCAAAAACTTCTTTATACCTAGTTTCATAAATACAAAGTAATTTTTTTTAGATATCGACCGCCATATTGGAGCCGCTATTTTGAATTTTAAAAAACTAACTTCAAATTCGTAATCAGCGACCCCAAAAACTCTTTTATACAAAGTTTCATAAATATCCAGTAATTTTTTTTTAATATCGTCCGCCATATTGGAGTCATCATTTTGAATTATGAAAAACTGCCTTCAAATTCGTAATCAGAAACGCCAAAAACCCTAGTATACCATGTGCCTTTGAAAACAAACAAAGGCTTGATATTTCCGCCACTTTTAAGTGTCTTCTGGCCCACTGTGCTCTGATGGGCTGCTGGTTATCTTACTGGACTGGCAGCTGGATGACCGGGGTTCGAATCTTCATGACTAATGGAATTTTTCTGTTTCAAGTTTTCATTAATATTAAATGTCTACATTCTCATCTGATTAGATTTGTGTAACAAAATTTATTTTGGTTCAAGCAGTCTCCAATTGGCCCAACTTTGGGCCAACCGTGAGGTTGCACTTGAGGTATTACAAGTTGACCCAACTTTTTATGCCGACTGTCGTTTTTGGCGCCCAGAGTTGGCCCAATTTTAGGGAGAGTAGTTGGACCAACTATTTTCGCCATTGTGTGGCTGCTCGTTATCATTCTGCTGGTTGGCCCAACTTTAGCACATGATTTTCATAAGCTATTATAATTATTAAGAAAATCTTGAGGACATGGTAAAGTAATATTTTGGAACAGGCAGCTTATATTAAAGATAAAGAAAATTTCTTTTAACCGTAGATACCAGGGGTCCTATCACGTAATTTTGAAAACGGAACCGAAAACGAAAACGCAAGTTCGATTTTCCAATTTTTTTGCAAAATGTCAGTTCGACTTTGTCATCATCATGATCATTGGTTATGTTTTAAAATCGTCGTGATAGTATTTAGGGTAAATAGAATTTTTAAAGCTTATTAAATTTATAATACAGAAACAAATTAATAAATTAAAGTGGAAGAAACTGAAAGAAAGAAGACTAAATATTGCAGTGTAGTGACAAAAAAAAGAAGAAAACTGGAACAGTGAAATGCATACTGAAATAAAAAATAAGGTTAAGTAAAAAATTATAAATTAATTATTAAATTATTAAAAAAAAAATAATATTAATTATTTTATTAACATTCTGAAACATTGCAAATATTTTTGATTGTTATAATTATTGTTAATTTAACTAGACTATTAAAAATAAAATACGTTTACATTTTTCTTTCTAGTTAGATTAAATCAATAAATATTATATATTTTGAATAAAGAAATAAATATATGGTTCATTACATGTGAAACGGCAAATACCTTTGTCCACTCGTTGTTTTAAGCTATTGCAAAGCTATATAGCTTAAAATTTAGCATTTCTTATGTGCAATCGAATGCCGAGTAGCTCATTTTGACATTTTTAAAATGGCGTCCACCACAGACACATAAGTGTCATAATTTAAAAACTTGCGTCTTTAAAACATTAAAGAATCTTACATCTTGTGTATAAAAAAATTTAAAACCTCTAATTTTAATGTTTTTGAGGTCGCTAAATCCGAATCCAAAGTCAGAATTTAAAAAATTCAAAATGGCGGTCCAATATGGCGGATAAATTTTTCAAAATTTAATACTTTCAACTGAATTCAGCTTGGGCGGGCCTAGCACATAAAACAAATAGACAGTAAAAAAACTGAATTCAGCTGAAACATGTTACTCGGACGTTATTGGGGTCGCTGAATACGAATCCCATGTCAGAAATTAAAAATTCAAAATGGCGGATCCAATATGGCAGACATTTTTTTAAAAATTACTAAATTCAGCTGAAAATTGTTACTCGAGGTTTTTGGGGTCGCTGAATACGAATCCAAGGCTACAATTTTAAAATACAAAATGTCGGATCCAATATAGCGGAAAATTCATGAAACAATTAAGAAACGATTAAATTCACGTTTCAAGAATGCACCGGCAGTTCCAAAAATACAAAAAAACCACGGTTATATTCCAGTGTCAGATACGACATTAGAAATAAAAGAATATTCCAGGGCTAAAAAGTGTGCTACTTTTAAATATAAATAAATAGAAAATAAATTACAATCAGTCGTTTTCACGACTTCTCTTTGATAAAAAATTTTTTTTAAGCGCGTCATTTAGTTATCTTATTAGATTTATTTCCAACTTATTCAGTTCACATTTACTACTTTTAAAATTTTACCAACAAATGCGTAATCAGCGACTTCAAGAACCTTCTAGTAACAATATTCAGCTGATTTCAGTAATTACATTCTCATCCTAAATGAGAAGGTATTTTTTTTTTAAATTTTCATCTATATTGGATCTGCCATTTTGTATTTTTATATTCTAGCCTTGGACTCGTATTCAGCGACCCCAAAAACCCCCAAATAACAATTTTCAATTGAATTCAGTAATTTTTTTTTTAAATGTCCGCCATATTGAATCCGCCATTTTGAATATTTAAATTCTGACATTGGATTCGTATTCAGCGACCCCAAAAACCCCCGTGTAACAATTTTCAGCTGAATTCAATAATTTTTTAAAAAAATGTCCGCCATATTGAATCCGACATTTTGAATTTTTAAATTCTGACATTGGATTCGTATTCAGTGACCCCAAAAATCCCCGGGTAACAATTTTCAGCTGAATTCCATAATTTTTAAAAAAAATGTCCGCCATATTGGATCCATATTGGATCCGACATTTTAAGCTATATAGGTTTGCAATAGCTTAAAACCACGAGTGGACAAAGTTATTTGCCTTTTCACATGGAATGACCCATATATATTAATTATAATATAAAGTATACAATATTTCTTTAAATTTGTTAAGTAAACCGTAATTTTGAATTTAATTTTCAGATTCTCTGTTTTGGAACTAATTCTTATGAATTAAATATTTTATGATTAAGGAAGATTAAATCAATTTAGGTATATTTATAATATATTTAGTATTTATCTTAAGCTATCCGTCAAAGTAAATAATTGCAATTTTTACTTGATATAAACTTTTTTCTATGTAATTTTTAAATAGCACAATTTAATTTTATATAACCTTTATTATATTTTAAATTGATTTCAATTTACATCCATGTAAACTTTTATTTATTAAAATATCAATCTATTTAATTTTTATAAGGTTACAAATTTAATTAACATTAAAACTTTACAACTTTTAGTATTGATACTTAAACTAGTTACTCTAAAAATTAATTTTCTTAAATATATATTTATTATACTCCATACTGGAAACGTACTACTCTGAACAGCACCGGATGTTTCAGCAATATTGGCAAGTTTGAGGCATGGTAGAAATGCCTAGCCTCAACCTTGCCAATATTGCTATAACATCCGGTGCAGTTCAGGACCGAAAATTAGTATAAAAAAATAGAATTTGTGGGTTAAATTGAAAAATGCGGTTTATTCAACAAATTTAAAGTAAAATAAATTTGTACTTTATATATAAATTTTTATTTTCTTTATTCAAAATATATCATATTTATTATTTTAATTTAACTAATCAAAATAAAAATGCAAATTTAAAGGATAGTTTAAGATAAGTAGGGGAGACCGGAGCTGGTTGGGTCATTTTGCACTCTTCGTTTTTTAACTTCGTTAATATCCAATTTATGAAAACCTTATCGTACAGAAAACTTGCTCTAATATTTCAGCTTTCATTTAAAAAAGAAAAAGTCTTGTTATTACTTTTAGTTTTTTTTTTTTTGGGAACATTGTTTTTGGAGAAATCCAAAGTGACCCAACCCGCCCCGACCCGGGGCAGATTGGGTCATGATTAAAAAGTTACTGTTTAAATGGTAAAACATTACTTTATATACTAAACTTAGTTTTTAGGGTTATTTTATAATAAAAGGAATTAAAAAATATATATTGAAATTAGAGCAGTGAAAATATAAGATTATAAAATAAAAAATTGCTCATATTGAAAAACGTATTTTTTAATTCCTAATTGTTAAAAAGTATTATTATTGGTGTTAATTGACTGAAATAAATTACTAATAGTAAAATTTAAATAAATAAATGTAATTTATTAATGTAGTATAATTACATAGTAGATTCCTCATGCATTTGGGCGACCCAACTAACCCCGGTCAAAACGACCCCACTGACCCCGCCTGTGTTTTTTAAATATTTGATTTTTTTCTATCGATACTGCAAATATAAATTAAAATCTCTTCATTGACTTTTAAAAGGAACTATTCAAAGATCAAAATTTGACAATTAAACTTTTTCTAAAACTATTACTTAGGAAGATATAACAAAAAAACCAAGTGGGTAAAAATTTACTTTGGAGTATCAAAATTAGTTTTTCTTACATTTACTCCACATAAATGATGATATAATAATGAAACTTGACACAAACTTGTATCTTACTATGTAAAATAGTTTTTGTGTAGAGAGGAATTAATTCGACTAATAACATTTGAGTAAACTGCAATGACCCATTCTACCCCTGACCCAACTTGCCCTGGTTTCCCCTACTAAATATATATTTTTAGTAACTTAACTTACCTTCATTCATTATTAAACGTTTAATTTATAAGAAATAGTATCAAAGAAAAACAATTTGAAAGTTAATGTGAAAAGTGTGGTTTATTCAAGGAATTTAAAGTAACATACATTTATAATATTTATATAGGGGAGAGTTGCTAGTTATGAGACGGGTTTTATTTTTGGCCTATAAATTGAAAATAGGTAAACGAAATCGTAAATAAAATACACCGTTCAAAGAGTAACTTAAATACGCAACTTTTATTCATAGAAAGTGTAGTGTTCAGATGAACTCGAAAAATTTTATGATCAATTTTCCGAGCACATCTTTTTAGTCAAAAAAAAAAAGGTGTCCAGTTGTGAGACACTTATAAAAAAATGCTAAAATTTAAAAAATTTGTCATGAAACATTATGTTTAATATAAATAACTAAATGTATTGATAATACATATTATTATATACTAAATAAAAATATTTATTCTTTAAAATATGACTATCAGTTTTCTTCATCGAAATCGCTGTCGCAATGTAGGCAAATGAAATAACTTGTGCGCATGTTCCTACACTTTAAATAATTGTTGTGTTATGAAATGTACGTAACGAACTAAACTTAACAGAGCGCTTTATGCTGCATAACGAAAAATATAGGCTATTCCAGATGGGCGGCGCCACCGTCTCACAACTGGTGACTTGCAATATTGCATTACAAAATAGAAGGAAAATACTAAATAAAAATGCATAACATTTAGCTTTTCCAATTAATTAACTTAAAAAAAAGTACTTTGCACATATTTAAAAAAAAGTTTTTTAGTCGATTTTCACACACAGTGTTGGCATCTAACACAAACAATACATATATCCGCTTCGGTGTACACGCAAAAGTTGGCTCGTATAAAAAGAAATGTTTTTATGTATACAAATCAGCCTTTTTATATTTCGTGTTAAAAAAAATGGACTGTCTCACAACTGGAGCCGTCTCACAACTGGCGACTCTCCCCTAGTGTTCAGATGAACTCGAAAAATTTTATGATTAATTTTCCGAACACATAATTTTTTGTCAAAAAAAAAAAAAGGTGCCCAGTTGTGAGACACTTACAAAAAAATGCTGAAATTTAAAAATTTTGGCATAAAACATTATTTTTTGCATAAATAATGAAATATATTAATAATATAAATTATTATGTACTAAATATTAATGTTTATTCATTAAAATATGACTATCAGTTTTCTTCATTGTAATCGATGTCGCAATGTACGCAAGTAAAATAACTTGTGCGCATGTTGGCACATTTCAAATAATTGTTATGCTGTCATATGTACCGTACCCTTATGAAAAAATGTGACATGAAAATAATGACACAGATGCGTGTCATTACTTCATAATGTCATTGCGTGTCATCATTTCGCGACCACACGAAAAAAATGACACGAAAAAAATCACATGACAAAGAATGTACCATTAAAAAACTTATTATTATTATTAGTTTTATAATAATTTCGTATAAAAATACATTGTGCACCATTTAGGGGAGGAAAAAATTTACTGCGCAGCCGTAGGTGCTGTAGAATAAGCAGAATACGTCTGCGCATCCTGGCATTTTTATGTATGCTTTGCCGTGTCATTTTCTCCCGTGTCATTTTTTTCGTGTGGTCGCGAAATGATGACACGCAATCCCGGCAAGAAGGCTGGAATAGAATGTAATTGAAAATTTTAATCCGACTGAATTCCTGATTTGAATCCAAAGCTTAATTTCCAAATCAGGAAAGAAAAACAAGAGTATCCTATTCGTTTTAATTCTAGCTACTCAACATTTAAAAATTATTCCTTTTTACAATGTCTAAATAATTTATATTTAGTATTTTAATATTATACTTGTTTTTCATGATTTATAAATTCGGTTTATATACTTATTACCCAAACTCAAAATTGATGTCAGATTTGTAATATCTGTGACTGTTTACGAGATAAGCTGCTATTTCTTTAATTCTAAGTCTTTTTCAAAAATTTTTGGATATCCATAATTGTTAGAACTTTTAGATTTAGAATTTTAAAAAATCAAAATTTTAGCTTGAAAAACAAACAATATTTAATTTTCTTAATTTTAATTAGCACCGTACTGCATTTTTCTATTAAAAGAATTGGATGTAATTGGAGAAGATTTTTACCTATTGCTGTCAGTGGAATAGAACCAACGCATTCCAAGAAGTTCTAGCCAGAATTGAACGTAATTAAAAATGATAATTTGTCATTTCTCTCTACAGAATTCAACTTCAATTTAAATGCGCTATGCGAATAGAGTATAATTCATATTTTCAACAAATTTATTTTCCTGGATGAATTGAGCTTCGGATTCAAATCAGGAATTAAATAAAATACAAAAACGATCACATTTTCATTATAACTCTGGAATATTTAATTATATCTAATTCAAGCCTTCTTACTGGGATGACACGAAAGTAATGACACGCATCCGTGTCATTATTTTCATGTCACACTTTTCCATAAGGGTACGTAACGAAATAAACTGAAAAGAGCGTTTTATGCTGCTTAACAAAAATTAAAGGCTATCCCAGATGGACAGCACCACCGTCTCACAACTGGTGACTTGCTGTGTCTCACAACTGGAATTTAGCGCTATTTTGCAAAAAGGAAAAAAAAATATTTTCAACCGTAGATTGGAACAATGCAATATTGCATCACAAGATATAAGGAAAATACTAAATAAAAATGCATAACATTTACCTTTTCTAATTAACTTGGAAAACAGTAAATTGCACACATTGAAAAAAAGTTTTTTAGTCGATTCTCACACACAGTGTTGGCATCTAACCCAAAAAATACATATATTCGCTTCCATGTGCACGCAAAAGTTTGGTTGTATAAAAATAAATGTTTTTATGTAAACCAATCGGCTTTTTTATATTGCGTGTTAAAAAAAATCGACTGTCTCACAACTGGAGCCGTCGCACAACTGGCCACTCTCCCCTTTATTTTATTATTTTCTTTATTTAAAATGCATAATATATTTATATATTTATTGATTAAATATGACTAGGCTAATCGAACGGAAAATGTAAATGCATCTTATTTTTAATAATCTAGTTAAATTAACAATATTTATATTAATCAAAAATATTATTATTCGTTTTACAATGTTTATAAAACAATTAATAATATTTTTTAATAACTAATTCAAAAATTATTTTATAATTTTTTACTTAACTTTTTTTTTATTTCAGTATACATTTGATTTTTCCAGTTTATTTCTTCTTTTTTCTGTCACTACACTGCAATATTTAGTCTTCTTTCTTTTAGTTTTTGCCACTTAAATTTATTAATTTATTTCTACTTCATAAATTTAGTAAACTTTTAAAATTCTATTAACCCCAAACACTATCGCGACGATTTCAAAATATAAACAATGATAATAATTATCACAAAGTCAAAGTGACATTTCACAAAATTTTGAAAATCGAACTTGCATTTTCGTTTTCGGTTTCGTTTTTGAAATTACGTGATAGGACCCTAGGTAGGGTAGTGCCCTGGCCTTGTGCTTACGGAAGTTAAGCAATCTCAAGCGTGGTTACTATTTAGAGATTATATGGTTGACCGTCTCCATGATATCGCTACAGCTAGATGTTTTTTTACTGAAATTCGAAATATTCTGAAATAAACAGAAATGTGAACGCCAAAAATTTGGTAGTGTACAACAGTTCCAGACCTCCAGACCTTCAACTGGAGGGTTGAACCGGTGTAAAATAAAACTAAATAAGAAAAATACCAAATTGTTTTTATTTTACAATTATTTTTTGCTTTTGGTTCAATAAATTAATTTTCTTAAATGAAAGAAGGTAAGGTAAGGTAAGTCGATCAAAAAATCTACTTTTTTTTATTTCATCTTTGTGGTCTACATTACCTCAAGAATATAATTCCCAAATTGCAGATTAAAATTCGAAGAAATAAAAAAGTTATACACATGTAAAAGTTATACATATGGACATCGGCTCATTACACACAAAAAGTTAAATGCATTTTTCTCAATAACATGTTTTTTAAAATGGCGGACAGCATAACTCGAGTTCTTTTTAATCCATTTTCAAAAACCTTAGATCAATTTCTTCGTTATAAAATCCTGCAGCCATCCCCCCCTTAATCCGATTCTCTACTTCTTCTTTTTTTTTAAACGATTTAAAAATGACAAAAAATACCTATTTTTTGTGATTTTTTTTTAAATTGGCGCCATTTTTTTATTTTCTATTATTTTTTATCGTTGTTAGGGGGGATGCCTAACCACATATATCAGCTTTAAAATCACATTTTAATGTACCATAGATATTTCCCATATGGGCAGTCCTACACAGGGTCCCATATAGGATCCTACATATTATCCAACTTATCCGCCCATATAGGATTCTATATAGGATCCCGTACAGGATCCTATGCACAATCATACATCTCATTCCAAATAGCGTCCTATATAGGATCCTATGTAGGATACCATGTACCGCCCCGCATACATATTTTCCATATAGGCAGTCCTATACAGGGTTCCATATAGGATCCTCCATATTATCCAACATCTCTTCCCATATAGGATTCTATGTAGAATCTTGTACAGGATCCTATGCACAATCCTACATTACATCCCAAATAGCTTCCTTATATAGGATCCTATATAGGATCCCTATATAAGGAATCCTATATAGGTATACTATTTAGGATACCATGTACCGCCTCTCATATGTATGTCCCATATGGACAGTCCTATATAGAATCCCATATGTGATCCTACGTATTATCCCATGTAGGACCCTATTGAAAAGTTCTATGTAGGATACCATGTAGGATCCTACATTGAATCCCACATAGGATACTATATAGGATCCTATATAGGATCCCATATAGATACCTACCTTGCAACAGATAGGACTTATTCTATATGCTGCCAGGTAGGTGTCTATATGGGATCCTACATGGTATCCTACATAGGATCCTATATGGATTCCTATATTTCATCCTATATAGGAGCCGATATAGGTTTCTACATTGGAAACTATGTATTACTCTACGTATGACCCTACATATATACTTCCCATATTGGAAATCCTATGTACTATTCCCATATATAATCTCTGTCGGTTTTAATATAGAATCTTATGTAGGATCCTACGTACTATCTTACATAGGATCCTTCGCACTTTTCTATATAGAATCCCATATAGGATTAACTCATAAATGCATTTCTCATATAGGCGAACCTAAGCAGTATCCCATATGAGATCCCATACGGAATCCTATTTGGGTCGGCATATAGAAATTTATATAGGTTTCTAGGTAGAATCCTACATAGGATTCTGGAAAATGGCTTTTTCAAATGCATATGCCGTCGCATTTTGCCAATGTCAGAATTTAAACTTAACTGCTTCAAGCTCATTAGACATCTCCCTTCATATATCTTATCTGTCTAGACTCGTTTGTGTGTTTAGATAAGAAAACGCATCCAACTGCATTTCAATGAAATGAACTCTCGTAAAGGAATTCATTTACGTCCCTACCTAAGATCCTATGTAGGTAAACATAAGATCCTGTGTGGGAACCTACATGGACTCCTATATAAGTGTTCATTTCATAGAACTGCCGCTAGGTGCGTGCTTTCACCAAAACACACAAACGATTCTAGATCAATAAGATATAAGTAGGGAGATCTCTGATGAGCTTAAAGCAGTTAAGTGAAAAATCTGATATTGGCTTTATGCAACGGCATATGCATTTGAAATAAGCCATTTCCAAAAATCCTATGTAGAATCCTATCTAGGAACCTACATAACTGCTTATATGCCGACCCACATAGGATCCCATTTGAAATCCCTTATGGGCGGATATGTGGGATAATACGTAGGATCCAATATGGGATCTTGTATAAGACTGCCCATATGGGAAATACCTATGCGGGGCGGTACATGGCATCGTACACAGGCTCCTATATAGAAATCTACGTGGGATGAGATGTAGGGTAGTGCAAAGGATCCCATAAGGGGTCCCATATAGAATCCTATATGAGCAAATATGTAAAATAGTATGAAGGATCCTATATAACATCCTATATGGAATCCTACATAGATTCCTATGTGGGGTGCCACTCCTTATAGGAAATATCTATGCAGGGCGGTACATGGTATCCTGCATAGGATCGTATATAGGAACCTATAAAGGATGAGATGTAGGATAGGGCATAGGATCCTATACGAGATCCCATATAGAATTCTATATGGGCGGATATGTGGAATAATATGTAGGATCCCATATAAGATCTTATATAGAATTCTATATGGGCGGATATGTGGAATAATATGTAGGATCCTATATAAGATCCTATATAGAAGCAGACATAGAATTCTACATGGGATAATACGTATGATCCTACATGGGTTCCTGTATAGGACTGCCCCTGTTGGAATTATCTATGCAAGGCGGTACATGGTATCCCACATAGGATCCTATATAGGAACCTATGTGGGATGGGATGTAGGATAGTGCATAGGATCCTGTACAAGATTCTATATAGAATCCTATATTGGCGAATATGTGTGATAATATGTAGGATCCTATATAAGATCCTATACTGAAGCCGACATAGAACCCTACATGGGTTAACATACTGGATCCCATATGGGATCTTGTATAGGAGTGCCCATACGTAAAATATCTATGCGGGGCGGTACATAGTATCCTACATAGGATCCTATATAGGAACCTATGTGGGATAAGATATAGGATAGTGCATTGGATCCTATACTGGATCTCATATAGAATTCTATATTGGCGAATATGTGGGATAATATTTAGGATCTTATATAAGATCCTATACTGAAGCCGACATAGAACCCTATATGGGTTAACATGCTGGATCCCATATGAGATTTTGTATTGGACTGCCCATATGTGAAATATCTATGCAGAGCCGTACATGGTATCCTACATAGGATCTTACATAGAAACCTATATGGGATGATATGTGGGTACCCATATAGGATCCTGTACAGAATCCTTAGTAGAAATTTCATGTGGGGTTCCATGCAAAATCCTACATTGGATCCTATATAGGATCCCATATATTCGCCTACTTGTCAACAGATAGGAAAAATCCTATCTGTTGATATATAAGATTCTATATGGGATTCTATATGGGATTCTATATGGAATCCTATGTAGGATTCTGCATGGGATCCCAAATGGGAATTTTCAATAGGGTGCCAATTTTGGCGTTGGGTCCAATGGAATTATACATATGGCTACACTCGAAAAACGTCTTGCAAGTGAATTATTTTGTCCCATTTTAGAAACAAGAACAAGACCACATCAGATACTTGTGACATACTTGTTTATAAAGTACATAAGCAATATTATGATTTGCCAAATTTTTGACATCTTCGTAAATTCGTGTTTGACCCGACCTGCAACCTTACAGGAAAGTACCATAATTCGGTAAAAATTCGATCATTTACATAGCCATAACTGAATTTCAGTTCGCTACTAAAACTAAATTTGGTAGTTTAGTTACAAGAATCATGATTTTCTTCCGTTTGCGACCAAAAACAAAATTGTAAGAGCAAATGGAACAGAGAATCTAAAACATGGAATGTCTTGTTAAATCAACCATAAATATATGATTTAATCCGCGACATTTTTCACTAAATAAAATTCAATCTGGCTTAATCCATGAAACACAAATCTGCACTGAGAAAAATGGATGTTTACCCGTAACATCTACATGTTAACGCGTAACATATTTATCATTTAATAAAGGGACAGCTATCTAGATATTAAAGGTTAATAACTGGATGTTAACCGTTAACATCTAGCATCTGATTCTTAACATCCAGATATTAAAGTTAAATATCCAGATGTTCAGCGTTAATATCTTTCTTTAAACATCTACTTTTGAATATTCAGTTTTTTCAGTGTGGGAAAACAAACAAAGACAGAAGTCCAGACAACGCCGAGAAAATCGACATCTTGGTTCAAAAATACAAAGCACTCGCCTCGGTAAGCATGAAATGCAAGTATTGGACTTAGGGGTCATCCATAAAGAACGTTCCACTGTTGGGGGAAGGGGGGGGGGTCGAAAAATGTAACCATTTGTAACAAGGGGGAGGGGGAGTAGTTGAAATTTGGAACGTTCGAATTTTTATTTTTTTATTCTGAATTATTCTATTTTTTTTTCGTTTTTGAGCCTTTAATTTAAAAAGTCAGCAATATATGCCACAGCAAAAAGCGTAGCCGATAAGTTAGATATATATATTAGGTTGCTTAAAAAAAGAAACAAAAGTCAGATATGTTATGCTCCTACCCCCAAATTTCTTCTAAATTGAAAAAAAATTAATTAATTAATTAATTAATTAAAAAATTACATTATTTTTTTATTTGGAAATCGGACAATATTTAGAGGTGGCTCAAAGTTTATGAAGTTTCCCATGTAGTCTTTAAAAAGCAGTATTCTATAACTTATTTATTCATTTGTTGATATTAACTATTATTCATTTTTTTTTAATTTTTGTGGTTTTTTTTAAATTGCATAAGAAATAGTGAGTTCCGATAAATTAATATATAAATAATAGAATACTGTTTTTTCAACACTTTTCAAGAATTGACTCGGTGCATGAATGATTTAAGTGATTTTTTACAATTTTATTACAAATTTACGAAAAAGTGTGTTTGCCCATGCAAAATAGATGGAAAACTTCATGAGCTTTAAGCAACCTCTAAATATTATCCAATTTGAAAATAAAAAATGGAGGTAATTTTTTTTTAAACACATGTATTATCATAAGAGCCCATAATTATGACAAAAAAACAATTTGATTTAATTAATATATGAAAAAACGTTCCATTTAGGGGAGGGGGGTTGTCATTTGTAACCAAGTGGAACAAAAGTGGGGGTGGGGGTCTAAAACCCCGAAAATTGGTGGAACGTTCTTTATGGATGGCCCCTTAACAGATTTTCATTTCAGTTATTCGATTTTGACTTATAAGTGCGAAAATAAGAATAAGCTATTTGAATTTTTTTCCTACAGAACCTAGGTGCCGAAGAGAGTAAGCGCTTTCACCAAATCATGTGCAAAATGTAGGTTTGTCATACGAAAAGATCTGAATTGTAAAATGCTTAAAAGTTATATCCGAACTTCATTTAAAAACGCCGCCTCTGAACTCTCTTAAATTGAATAAATTGAATAATTCTATATGCACTTTTTGAAAGAGTGGAAGACTTTTGACATCTAATAAGTGAATTTTCACTTATTTAAATTTAGAGAGAAAATAACGAGACGCACCCAGCAAGTAAAGTGTATCGCAGAGAAGCCAAAAGTAGTGAGAATATAATTTAAAGAGTGAAAACTGTTCTCTTAAAATGATTTAATTATTTATTTTAATTTATTTAGATTTAAACTTAAAAAACCATTAAAAAATATAATTTGAATAATTTAAATTAAGCTTATTCAAAATAATTTATAGTAAACTTGTCCTTTTTCAACTGTTGCTGGTCCAACCAGGCACAAAATTTTCGCAATCGAATATACTATCATTGAAGTTTATAAAAATTAAACTTTTGAATTCTTTTGATTTGAAAAAATTTAACAGAAAAGAAGCAAACAACTGAGAATTACAAAACTTTTCATTTTTAAACTTTGGTCCCCTGTAACTCAGACATTTTTTATTATTTTTTAACAACTAACATCTTATGTTAAAGGTACTTTAATTATCTTAGGGCTTTATTTGTTTAATTTAGAATAGATGTTGTATTTTTAAAACAGTTTAAGTGAAGTGTGACGACGTAAAAGTTTTATTTACATTTACAGCATAACTGCACAAAGGAGAAAAATTATAAAAAAATTTTTTAGTTCAAGACACTCAAATAATTGAAAAAATGAAAATTATTTGATTGGCTAAATAAAGTTTAAAATTTGTTAACTTGTGTAATCAAAGTCATGTTGACTCCACGATCAGTAAAAGAGTTAATGATTTCAAACATGTACTTACTTACAGTGCCCGCTAGAGCGCTGGTGTCGTGAGTTTCTTCTGTTTTCCTACTAATGAAATAGGTACGTACCACCCGCTATGAGGTGCAGGGTGCTGGAAAAGTGATCCGCCGTTGTTATTGAAGACATTCACCTACAGATGAAAAACGCATTTAAAACAGAAATAATAGGTATAGTTAAACACTTATTAAACTATTTAAGTAAATAGGAATAGATATTTTAGGAATATTTTTAAAATAATTCTGTAAAACATTTGTAGGATACAAAATATATCCCCTTATGCTAAAACTTATGATAGTATCAAAAAATTAAATAATAATACGTAGTTAAATTTCTGTAACACTAAGAACAAATTTTATTTAATCCTAACATAGTACTGGGTCATTCTCTGAGAAAGTACAAATCTTTCTAAAAACATTCATGATGTTTTTATAAAAAAAAAGTAAAATTAATTTAATTTATTAAAAGTGTAATGATAAGACTTTTTCTTAATTTAAAAAGTTGCTCCCGATTACGGTCGTCAGATTGTCTAGCGTCCTTAACCTCAAAATTAAATGAAATTTTTAACCCAACGATGATTCTAACTTAATTTCTAGCTAAAAATTAAAAAGAAAGAAAGCAAATTGCAAATGAATCTTAGCCTGCTGGCTGACATTTATTTTTAAGAATATTAATTACTAGGAGGTAGGGTGAAGTCAATGATGACACCGAGAATAAAAAAATAAAAAAAATAACAATAGTATATTCTAATGATTAAAAATTGAAATGTTACAAGAAATAAATTATTAAAATCTTAACTGTTGCAGAGTAAACTAGATAATAAACAATTCTAGACATTTCTTAGATTTCGAGTTTTACAATATTTCTTTTCTCTACAAGCTAGCTAGTCAAAAACAGTGAACCAACGAATGGTCTAACGTAGACTGAATCTTTAATAATTTTTGACTGACGTCACTCCCCACCCCTGTGCAATAATCCCCTCCAAGGGAAAGATTGCGTCTATTCTTTGGGTAGAGAGAAAGCAAACAGGAGCACCTATATTTTTCTCTCTCTAGCCAAGAAATTGAGAACCTAGAATAACACGTATTCCAATGTCACGGGGGCACCCATAGGCATTGCAATCCTCCATTTTCGTTCGCCAATCCGAAGAGGAGCACCTCTATCAATTTGATGAACGCCTAGGACATCCTTCACCTCAAAGGTTCCGGATGATACGTGTGAGTTTTGAAAGAGGAGCACCTCTACTCAATCCTCACACGTTCTTGGCAGTCAATCTGACCTACTAGGTACCCAAGGTCAAGGGTGAAATGCGGCGGGAGCACCCACACGCAAATCTGCCTCTTACCTGAGTGTCCTAGCATCAGACCGAGGAGCACCTCGAGTCTCGACAGCCAGAAGACTAACTCAATTGGCAAGCGCAACTGAATATATATAATGAATATATATGTTATATATATAATGTACATATATGTACAGCTATCGCCAGATATGCTTTAACATTTTAACACGTAGGTCCAATGGAAATATGTTAAAGCATATCTGGCGATCAGTGTACGTTGTCAGTCGCCGCTGCGAAGAAGGGGAAGAGAGAGACGAGCGAGAAGTAGGAAACCCCACTCTCTTCGAGAGCCATGCCGGCTTCTATAGTAATGTATGAGTCCGCTACACAATTATAACTCATATCATTACAAAAGCTTTGCCTGTCATACGATAAAAATCAGCAATCTTCAATTAAATCACACGAGAAACAAAAAAAAATATGTCAAATTAACTGAAATATAGCTGAAATTATATATAGCGCTAAAACTCCACTGTGTAACTGGTTACGTAGCGGAGTTTTAGCGCTATAATTTAAGTTATAAATTATAACTTATAATTTTTTTCTATGGAAGCTCAGAATTTGTGACGTAATATAAGTCGTACACAATATACAAAATAACTGTTAAAAAACCAAGCAAACAAGGTTTTTTTTATACACTGCTGCTAAAGCTATGCTAACGTGAACTAGTTCTTCAGAACTATACCTACGCGAAGTGGAAGTGAAGTACTCTTTAAGACGTTTAAGTCGAATTTATATTTCATAATACTCTACAAGTCAAAAAATGTCCATTATAATTATGCCTCTGTAAGTCGAAGTTGTGTTCAATAAAACCTTTACATCTCTAAATCCTCGTTAAGTTGAAAACTCTTTATCTCAAAGTTTTTAGCGTTCCCCTTGAATTACGAGTTATCGAGGTTTCACTGTATTATGAAAATTCAGTTTGTCTGTCCGATCTATTTATCCTGAAATTTCATTTTCTGAAAACAAATTAAATGCAGCACAAAGAAAAAGGCGATATGATTAAGGGATGCATGAAAACCAGTTATTTGTTAATACTTATACAAAAATAATAATATTATAGAACAATAATTAAAATAGTCGGTTGGGGTAATTCTGAAAAGAATTTTTAATTTTCACGAATAGCGTAGGTTTTTTTTTTCAAGGCAATGCTGTCGGTTCTCTTTTGCATTAACTTGTTACTATACTTTCCTAGAATAATTACACGAGATAATAAAATTTATAGGTGATCTTGAATCGCGTAAAACTGCTGTTCGCCATTACCCCGACGATTTTGCCAAAATTGCAAAATTTAGGGGTATAATCGCGAAAAGGATTTTTTTTTAAGGAAAGTCGAAGAAAAAAGTTTTCTGAAGTATACTACTGTCCTCTCTAAATCTGAATTATTCAAAATTTGGCTAATAGAATTAGTAGCGTCAGCTTTACTGTGCAACATTTTTAAGGTAATCGATTCTGAACTGATTTTCGAAAATCGCAGCTGAAATTACTTGCATAAACTAGAAAAAAAAATTGCATCTGGTGCCTCAAAATTGCAAAAATGACCATTTTTTAATAACTTTTTCACAATTTTCTACCATTTTTGGTCAATAGCTCGACCAAACATCTACAAATATGTCGTTTTTTTTTTGCTTTATTTCAAATGAAACAAATGTTTTTCAATTTATCTTAAGGTTATTATTACATGGAAAATATGAGTTAATGGTTGTATGAAAAAAATGTTGAGAATATTTTTCAACAGATGGCGTTAGTACAAGTTTGTTTGTGGCAACTTGAGCTAGGGATTGTGGATCTCGATTCGATCTTCTGAGAGTCGATCTTTTTTATCCGATTAATGGATTTAACCGAATCGAAAAATAATTTAAGATCGATCTTTTCTAATCGATTACAGTAGGTTCTTGATATAGTGAAGCTGAATAAAGTGAAGACCTGAATATAGTGAATGTTTGGGACTCGATATAACGAAGAAAATTATCCCCACTGGAAGTCAACCGGATATGAAACGATTTTGACAATTTAAACCGTTAATTAACTTTGTTTGATTGTATTTCGTTATTTTCAAAGCATCCTGCAATTTTGATATTTTTTCACTTTTCATTGAAGTTCTAAATATGTTTTACTTGACCTGAACTTAAAATATTAACTTAACATAACCTAAAAATATGACATGTGTTTGTATACTCCCCTTAAAATTGAATTGGCCGTACCAAGGCCACAAACCAAGAAGAAGAAGAAGAAGAAGAATACTCCCCTTAAACGCACATCGTTTGTACTAACTCACACATAGATAAAAGGAAAAGAGGAGAACTGCCGAATGAAAAGTAGAATTTTCACTATATCAAGTCCTTCCGGTCCCGACCACTTAACTTTATCAAGAACCTACTGTATTTTTTTCTAGAAATCGCCCATCCCTAACTAGAGCCATGAACAGGGTTGCGCAGTTATTCGTAACTCTGAGTTTTTAGGTCTAAGGGTGAAATCAGATGGATGCGTCAAACGTTGCGTCGTAATGAGAAAGAAAAAGACGCAAATATCCTTGCTTGAAGTTGGACCCACTTCTACCTTTAAAGCAAGAAATTTTACTGCAAATGCAAGCCGTCACCCTAAAATAGCGCAAATGCTTGCCTTTGCAATAAAATTTCTTGCTTTAAAGGTAGGAGTGGGTAGAGATGGGACCTCAGAGAGTGTGACGGACAATTCTTTGTCACGTGTCGGTCACCATGGTCACAGTTCGACAGATTGGACAAGCACCATATTTACAGTGACAAAATATGTAATATCAACTAAGGACTTATTTCATGATGTTGATGGATAAAAACAACTGATATTACTAAGAAATTTATTAGAAATATTTAGTAATTGAGTAATATTTAAAATAAAAGAACATTCCTTTTTTAACATAACCTTGAAAGGTTGAAAAGAGTTTAGAACAGAATGTATACAATTATTCAACTGCAGCTATAAAATAATTAAAAAACTTACATTTTGTAATTAATTTTACTGAGAATTTTAAAAAAAGTTATATAATAATAATAATAATAATTAATAATATGATTGTATAAATGATAGTAAATTATGGTATAAAGTCTTAAAATTGAGTAATTTACAAAAAAGTCGAAACTCGTTAGTAATATCAGCTGAAATAAGTAATTATTGGAATAAAAAAATTATTGTCAATAATAAGGAAAAATTTTGTTAGTCCTTATTAACTACAGTGTAATTGCCTTAACTGAAACGTGGCTCACGTCTTCGACTAGTATTTCTGATTATTTTCTACCAAATAATTTTTCTTTGTTTCGAAATGAGCGCCCATCCCGCCGAGGCGGAGGTGTTCTCTTAGCTATATCTTCATCTCTTCATTCTTCTTCTGTTCAGTTGCATTTACCAAGTGAACTGGCCGAGTTTGTGAGCTACGTCGCCGTTCAAATCACTTTTTCACAGACCAATCTTTTTGTTTTACTATTGTACATTCCACCATCTTTGAAAACTAGCCTTTTTTGTAAAATTTTAGATTATTTTCAGGGGCAAGCATATTTATTAAAATCTAAACTTTTAATTTTAGGCGATTTCAATGTGCCTTGTTTCTCTGATTATTTACATTCTATTGTTTCTAATTCTATCACCAGTCACAACACCAAGGCTGAATCTTTATTTAATTTTGTTTAATCTTTTTGCTTACAACAAGTCAACACTATCAGTAATTCTTCTGGACAATTTTTGGATCTGGTTTTCTTTAATGATTTCTTAACTATAGATGAAGCATTTTGTCCTCTTGTCAAGCCGGATAAATATCATCCCCCACTCTCTTTTTATATTGAACTTATTTCTCACCCTTTGTGTTCTGACTGTTACTCAACACCGAGTGATGTGCGCCTTGTTTTTAATAGAGGAAATTATGAGTCTTTGTACAAAGAATTTATTGAGTTCGACTTGTTTTTTTCTTTTGACATTCACAATATTGACTCAGTTTGTGTTAATTTAACCGATTACTTTCACAAATTAATGTATGCTCATATTCCTGTTGTAAAATTAATTTCTAACAATCAACATAAATATCCTCGTTGGTTTACAATTGAAATAATAAATAATATAAAACTGAAGCGCACATTATCTCGAAGATTTCGGAGATCCCCTTCTGATGAGCTAAAAACTCAATTACAATCGCTTAACAATCACCTTAGATTACAAATCCGCTCAGCCTACAGTCTACATCAAAAGGCTCTTGAAAAACGCTTACTATCTACCGTGCACCTATGTACAGAATGTCGGAAAAATCAAATGAGATTGTTTCTAAAAAAAAAACCGTGTAATAGATTTGTTCAATTTCTCTCCGCCCAGATTAATTGATCTTGTTACTAGATCAATTCTACGTATTGACTAATCTACCATGTTATATTTTTATATTGTACTTTTGTATTTTAAATGTTGTGCCCAATAATTACCTTCTCTGGCTATGGGCTATGAAATAAAATAAATAAATTAATAAATAAATAAATAAATAAGCTCGTCTAACATATAGAACATTCAGGCAAAAAAAAAAAATATTAGACAAAATTTAAAAAAAAATAAGCATTTAATAACAGAGACAAGGCAAAAAAAGTTAGTCCTACCCCTGAGGCAAATAATCGAAAAAAAGTGTAAAAATTATCAACTTAACCAAAAAAATTCTAATTAAGTTCTAAAATGTCAGAACACACTCAGGAATATGTCTCATAATTTTTCAAGTTGAGAACCAGAATTACCAACCCTTAAAAATAACCCCTGAGAAAAATATGCGAGAAATAATTAGAAAAATTATTCAATTTCTACAAAAAAATTCTAATGAGGTTCTACAATGGCAGAAAATAAACAGGAATATGTCCCTTATATTTTCCAATAAATAACTAAAATTATCATCCCCTAAAACAATCCTAGATGAAAATAAAGGAAAAAAAAATTGAAAAAATTATCTATTTCTACAAACAAATTCTAATGAAGTTTAAAAACTGTTAGCACGTACTCAGAAATATGTCTTCTAATTTTTCCAATTGAAAACCAGAATTATCAATCCTTAAAAATAACCCCTGAGAAAAATATGCGAGAAATAATTAGAAAAATTATTCAATTTTTACAAAAAAATCTAATGAGGTTCTACAATGGCAGAAAATAAACAGGAATATATCCCTTATATTTTCCAATAAATAACTAAAATTATCATGCCCTAAAACAATCCCAGATGAAAACAATAAAAAAAAAATGAAAAAATTATTCAATTTCTACAAAAAAATTCCAATGAAGTTTTAAAATGGCAGAACATACTCAGGAATATGTCCTCTAATTTTTCTAATTGATAACCAGAATTATCATTCCCCAAAAACCACCCTTGATGAAAATAATCGAAAAAAAATTGTAAAAATTATTCAATTTCTACAAAAAAATTTCAATGAAGTTCTAAAATGGCAGAATATACTCAGGAAATTTAATTTGAAATCCATTAAAAGAGTTAAGAATTATATGATTACTTTTTAAAATTTGCTCTTTACTTTTTAAGGTTTAAGGTTATGTCAAACAGATTTCTCAGCAATCCACATATTTTTGAAAATTAATGTGAATTACTGTTACAAAATACATTTCTTTTAATATTTCATTGATCATTATGAGCAAAAAAATGAAAGAATGCATAACATTTTGTAAAAAAGAGCAAATGTCAAGTTTGTCCAGCCTGACAGACAAAGGCGGAGAATTGTCCGTCATGACCGACATTACTTGAGTCACACTCGACAGGTCTCATCTCGGGCGGACGTAAACTCCGGCCGATTTGATGAGCTGATTAACGGCTAGTCATTAGGAGTCAACTCCAGCCGATTTGAGGAGAGAGAGCAGTTCCCCCACTACCACTCACTATGCTTCTCTCCTCGAGCCCCTCTCTCTCTGGAACTCTCTCCCTACTGCCCTCTTACAAGCATGTCTCTGTCCGTCTATCATGCTTGCTCTCTCTCACTCCAATGAGATATTCAAAATGTTATTTAATTTCTTAAAAATGAAGGGATTTTCATCTTTCTTTTTTTAAACAGACTAACTTCTTTTCACCTTTTCAAATTTAGTGACTTTCTTCAAATATCTCAATGTATTGTACAAAAAATATATGTTCTCATTTTTTGAAATCTAAACCTAACCTACACAAATTCTTTTGATTGTATCGCGATGGATTTTTTATATTTTCAGGTTATCTCGCAATTCTAATAACACTGTTATTTACGTTTAATTGTTTGTTGCAAGTACATAATCGAAAGAACATAAATAAAATATTCAAAATAGTGAAAAACACAATTCATTTTTCCTTCACACTTTTTTCAGGCTTAGGACTGACAGAATATTATAAAAAATATATTTATCTGGCGTGTTTAAAAAATTGTTTGTGTTTTTTGGACTACTTGTCCATTGTCAAAGTATAAATAAATATAGAAATATTGCCCGGACTTTTTTGAGAATAGTCATATGGCAGTAAGTCACACTTTTTAAAAAAAGTAATATTCTGTCAGTCCTAAGCCTAAAGGCTTAGGACTGACAGAATATTACCCCCACCAACTTTTGTAAAAGAGCTGAGCTAAGGGTTGACGCAATTGTAGGTGTTGGTCATTGTTCCTTGCATTCTACACAAGGAAAGTACGTGACTATTTGTGCGATCAGTGTCAAATTGATTTTAAAATTTTTCGTGTAGTGATAGTTAAGTTTGAAAATGGAAATTAAAATAATATTTGGTCAACGTGGAAACAAGTTACTTCTTGTCGACAATCAGTTTAAATTCTATTTTAAAATTTTATTGAAGAGAAGTCATGAGATTCGATGGGATTGTGTGGATAAAAACTGTAAAGCAAAAATTTACAGCAAAAACACCGATTCTCTTGAATCTTATAGAGCAGAAGGTTTCCACAACCATGAGGTCGATGTTCAGAAAGTAACCGGTGAGGTGATAAGTAACTCTTTAAAACGTAAAGCTGCCGATAACCTGACGGAAAAACCCTCTAAAATGGTAAGATTACATTTAATTGAAAATGGAATTCCCGATTGTTTAACAACAACAAATGTCTACAATATAAAACAGAATTTGTACCATAAGCGAAGAAGTATATTACCAAAGCTTCCCATAAATATTACTGAAGTGCATGATAGTTTAGATAAACAGAAAATCTTCACAGTTCGTGGAGAAGATTTTATGTTTATCAACGATGTTGCAAAAAATATTGTAGTTTTTAGTTGTTTCACTAATTTAACTGCTCTTTGCAGGGCAAATCGTTTATATATTGATGGTACATTTTCCTCCTGTACAAAATTCTTTTACCAATTTTTTACCATACATGGTTTGATAAGTGGGAGATATATTCCTCTTGCATTCTGTTTACTCCCCAATAAAACCGAAAAAACCTATGTCAATCTGTTCCAAATTCTTATATCTTCCTGCTTGAAAACATATAATTTAATTTTGAGCCCTTCTGAAATTGCAATAGATTTTGAATTATCAATTCACAATGCTGTTCGTGCAGTATGGGCGAATGTAATTATTATCGGTTGTCGTTTTCACTTAGGGCAATCATGGTGGCGAAAGGTACAAGAATTTGGACTATCTGTAGAATATAAAAGTAGGTCTGAGATTGGCAAATGGTTGAAAAGCACGTTTGGTTTAGTTTTTCTGAGTCCAGAAGAAGTAGGCGACTGCTTTGCAGTTGACTTAATGTCAGTGAAACCCGAAGACTCCAGGGTTGATAAGTATGCAGATTATTTGATAGATAATTATATTTCCGAATTTTCTATTTATCCTCCTTCTATATGGGCAGCTGCAACATCTTCACTTGAGAGAACAACAAACTCTTGTGAATCATTCCATTCTCGATTCAGTGCAGAATTCTATTCTCCACACCCTACAATTTTCATTTTTGTTGAAAAATTAAAGGAAGTTCAAATTGATACATATATCATGCTACAAAGTTTAAAAATCCCGGTAAAAATTCGTGACAACGAAACCAAACATCGACAGCAGGTTGTGGAAAATCTGCTTTCTCAATATAAAACTAATGAACTATCAAGACATAAATTTGTTATTCATGCATCCTTCTTAACAAAAGATTTTTCTAAGCAATAAAATATTATTTTAATTTTCATATAATTTGTTGATTAATTTATAAATATTTTTCTATTATATATTAATATATTTATTTAAAGCTCATTGACACTGGACTAACAAATAATCAAATAATATTTCGGTACTTATTTATACTTTGACCATGGACTAATTGCCATATGACTATCCTAAAAATAGTCCGGGCAATATTTCTATATTTATTTATACTTTGACCATGGACTTATTGCCATATGACTATCCTAAAAATAGTCCGGGCAATATTTCTATATTTATTTATACTTTGACCATGGACTTATTGCCATATGACTATCCTAAAAATAGTCCGGGCAATATTTCTATATTTATTTATACTTTGACCATGGACTTATTGCCATATGACTATTCTAAAAATAGTCCGGGCAATATTTCTATATTTATTTATACTTTGACAATGGACAAGTAGTTCAAAAAACACAAACAATTTTTTAAACACGCCAGATAAATATATTTTTTATAATATTCTGTCAGTCCTAAGCCTGAAAAAAGTGTGAAGGAAAAATGAATTGTGTTTTTCACTATTTTGAATATTTTATTTATGTTCTTTCGATTATGTACTTGCAACAAACAATTAAACGTAAATAACAGTGTTGCAACAAACAATTAAACGTAAATAACAGTGTTATTAGAATTGCGAGATAACCTGAAAATATAAAAAATCCATCGCGATACAATCAAAAGAATTTGTGTAGGTTAGGTTTAGATTTCAAAAAATGAGAACATATATTTTTTGTACAATACATTGAGATATTTGAAGAAAGTCACTAAATTTGAAAAGGCGAAAAGAAGTTAGTCTGTTTACCCTAATAGCACCAAACGTTTCATTAACGTTGCTTCAACGTTTCCGTGTAACGTTGCAAACGTTGCATTGCAACGTTACCAGCCAAGAAAAATAACGTTGTATATGTCATGGGGATAGAAACGTTGCAGGGAAACGTTGCGGAACGTTAATTTGGAACTTTGAATGACCATTTAAAAATTAATAAAAAATTAATATTTTTCTTGGCTGGTAACGTTGCAATGCAACGTTTGCAACGTTACACGGAAACGTTGCAGCAACGTTAATGAAACGTTTGGTGCTATTAGGGTAAAAAAAGAAAGATGAAAATCCCTTCATTTTTAAGAAATTAAATAACATTTTGAATATCTCATTGGAGTGAGAGAGAGCAAGCATGATAGACGGACAGAGACATGCTTGTAAGAGGGCAGTGGTGAGAGAGTTCCAGAGAGAGAGGGGCTCGAGGAGAGAAGCATAGTGAGTGGTAGTGGGGGAACTGCTCTCTCTCCTCAAATCGGCTGGAGTTGACTCCTAATGACTAGCCGTTAATCAACTCATCAAATCGGCCGGAGTTTACGTCCGCCCCTCATCTCTACATGCGTAGAGGGCCAATTTTCTAAGGTGCCAAAAAAATACAAGGCAGTGAGCTCACCATGCTAAAAACTCAAGGTTACGAGTAACTGCGCAACCCTGTTCATGGCTCCAGTTACGGATGGCGATTTCTAGAAAAAAATAATCGACTCGAACAGATCGATCTTAAATTATTTTTCGAATCGGTTAAATCCATTAATCGGATAAAAAAAATCGACTCTCAGAAGATCGAATCGAGATCGACAATCCCTATCTCAAGTTGCCACAAACAAACTTGTACTAACGCCATCTGTTGAAAAATATTCTCAACATTTTTTTCATACAACCATTAACTCATATTTTCCATGTAATAATAGCCTTAAGATAAATTGAAAAACATTTGTTTCATTTGAAATAAATCAAAAAAAAAAAACGACATATTTGTAGATGTTTGGTCGAGCTATTGACCAAAAATGGTAGAAAATTTTAGAAAAATTGTTAAAAAATCACCGGGCAAGTACGAGTCGGACTTGCGCACGAAGGGTTCCGTCCACGAACTTAAAAATGAATGGAAAACATTTTGTTAATTATTTCTTTTTAATGATTCATTTGAATAATTCCTTAGTTACTTATTATTTGAATTATTTGAATAATAATAAATTACAACCATAATTTTTTTTACTTCTATTAAAATTTATAATTTTTATAAGATATTTATAAGATTTTTATAAAATTAAAAACTTCCAGGCAAATAGACCTAGTTTTTTTATATAATTTTGAATTTTAAGGACTTTTTTTTTTAATTTTAAACTTTTAAAGTAATTTAAACATAAAAATAAACATTTTGTACCAAAGAATAATCTGAAACTATGAAATACTGTAGCTGTTTAGAAGAAAAAATTTTTTTTTGGTAAAATTTCAGTTCTTTGGAAAAAATATTATGATAATAAATTTAAACCACAATTTTTAAGGTTTCATTAAAATTTCTACATAAATTTACACATTTCTGCCAATTCCCAACTTTTCATGATAAATAGGCTGAGCTCTAGCATAGGGTTTTTTTGTCATTTTTCAATTTTTCATTAATAACTTTTGAAAATTAAGTCCAGCAACGTTCGCTATATTTTTCCTGTAATCTACAGGCAAAAATACCCAGGTATACCAAATTTCAAACCTCTAGGTCAAATAGTTTGGAAGATAAGGGGGGACACATTTTTTTTTTTTTAAAAAAAGTTTTTCCTTGACAACGCAACGCTATGACTATTACCTCCAATCAGGTTCTCTATAATTTTCCTGTACTCTACTTGCGAAAATACATATGGGGCACAATTCCTGAACTGTCCAGGTCAAAATATAAAATTTATTTAAACTTTGCTAAAGTGTTTCCATTGTTAGTGGAAGTATAAATACCAAATATTTTCAAATTCCATGAAATAGTCTTTGAGTTACACAGTTTTCAAATTTTTAATTTTTTTAAAATGTATTTTTTTATATTTATTATATTTCTACATAGATTGCATAAAATTTAACATATAGGGCAAAATTTCTCAAGTGTACAAACAAATAAATTTTTGATAATTTTGGGCATACTAACGTAAAGCTTATCAAATTCCGAATCTAACAAGCATAACTTGAAGTATTTTTGATAAATGAATGCTACTAAAATAATAATTAATAATAATTAATTAAATAAAAAATGTGTATTTATTTAGTATCCATTTATCAAAAAGACTTCAAATTATGCTTCTTGGATCCGGAATTTGATAAGCTTTACGTTAATAGCCCCAAAATTACCAAAAGTTTTATGGTTTGTGAAATATTTCATTTTTAACGAATTTTTATTAATTAATTAATTAATAATTTAAAAACAATGAAAAAAGACATTTTCTCCATAGCGTGTATTGAAAGTGCACATAGTAAGCTTTATTTTAAATGAAAAAAAAGAAAAAAAAATGTCTTTTTTCAAAAAAAGTAAAAAAAAATTTTTTTTTTTTAAAATAGATTACATTTTGAAATTTTTGGAAAATATTTTTGCATCATTGAAAAGAAAAGAAAAAAACCTTTCGAAAACATATAGGTCAATTTTTTGTCAACCCTGTTGCATAACAGTTATGATTTTTCAAAATACCCTCTTCACACTTTACCAGAATCTTCAGCCCCCGCCCCCTTCTACAATTTTCATTAGAATTTCATAATAATTGGCGGTTTGAGTACTGACATAGAATACTACATTTTGTGCAAATATAAGCCTTTATTAGCCATTTTCACTTTTTCGATTGGTACACTTGGAAAATTTTGCCCCATATATATAGTGATTTTTAAAGCTCTTTTTACAGGCGATTCTAATTCTATTTGATTGTATCTGGAAATCAGTTTTTTTAAAAAAATTGTAACCTATCTCAATGGAAAGCTTGACTTTTTTCCTATAAGATATGTAAAAATCAGAGTGGAACTCTAAATACTTTTATCAAAAATACATCTCAAATACCCGCGCGCGCTCGAGAAACCACTAGTTACTCGCGCGAGGTCGCGCTGTTCGAGCACGCGCGGGTATTTGAGATGTATTTTTGACAAAAGTATTTAGAGTTCCACTCTGATTTTTACATATCTTATAGGAAAAAAGTCAAGCTTTCCATTGAGATAGGTTACAATTTTTTTAAAAAATCTGATTTCGAGATGCAATCAAATTAACACTTTGATCTTGAATCTCAAGGTCAAATTTTCTTTTTACAAAAAAAACATTTATTATAATCAAATAGCCTGTAAAAAAGCTTTAAAAATCACTGTATATATATATTAAATTTTATGCAATCTACTTAGAAATATAATAAATTTAAAAAACTACATTTTAAAAAAATTCAAAATTTTAAAACTGTGTAACTCAAAAACTATTTCATGGAATTTAAAAATATTTGGTATTTACACTTCCACTAACAATGGAAACACTTTAGCAAAGTTTGAATAAATTTTATATTTTGACCTGGACAGTTTGGGTTATTTGGGTTAGCTTCCCAAGAGGAAATTAAGCATCGGCTGAGTACTGCGCCAATACTGGCAATGTCGGCGCGGTTCTGGCAGCGAGGTTTGGCGCAGTACTGGCATAACACTGGGATGATAACTACGTTCGGTACTGTCTGACGGTACTAAGGCTGTACCTACTGCCAACTCTGGCGCAATATTGGCTGCATAGAAACTCTGAATTGTTCCGAAGTTAATTTTTTTTTGCGATATCCTGTGTTGTTGACAAATCTAACGACACAATATATAGGAACAAGCTTAAGGTTAAGGCTCCACAAAAGAAGAAGAAGCAGTTGGTGTCTGTGCCACCCCCTCAGGTCACAGTTGAAACAGTGCGGCCTAAAAAGGCGACGCTAGTAGTGCGAGTCTGCCAGGGACAGACGTATGCCTCTGTCCTTGGCAAACTCAGAAAGGAGGTCGACCCTGGCTCTTGTCAGGCGACTGTGGTAGGCGTTAGACCCACAAAGGAAGGAAACCTTCTCCTACGTTTAGGAGGAGGTTCAGACTGTAAGGCGTTTGTCGCCAAGGTCGCCGAAGCCGTAAATGGCATTGGAACCGTCAGGACCCCGGAGGATCAGAAGGTAACTCTAGAAATCCGGGACCTTGACGGTCTCACAGAAAAGGAGGAAGTGGTTTGTGCTCTCGAAGAGCTGTTGCAGACACCTCGAGAAAAGAGACAGGTGATGGTCCTGGGACCTAACAGGCGAGGAGCAAAGTTGGCCATCGTGGTCGCCGAACAGGAAGAAGCCAAGAAATTGGTAGAAATCGGACGTTTAAAGGTAGGCTTTTTAAGTTGCCAGGTCCGAAGGAGGCTGATGGTGACCAGGTGCCACAGGTGTCTGGCGTATGGCCACAGAAAGGCTGAGTGCAAGGGGGTGGACAGATCCTCCGTATGCTACAAGTGCAGGGAGTCTGGCCACTATCGTGCAGAGTGTACCAAGGAGGCAGTTTGTTTTTTGTGCTCGGAAGATCCGAGCATGACAGAGGTGTCCCATAAAGCAGGTTCAGGGAAGTGCCCCTGTTTCAGGAAAATCTTGAAACAGGCGAAGAAAGAAGAAGCCCTAAAGCGAAGTCGCTTTAGGACCACCCAGGTTGCAGAAAAACGCGGATAGAGGAAGTTTTCTCCCTCTTGAAACGTTTTTTTAGAGCGAACTGACGGTTCCTCGAGGCCCTCGACTCAACTTGTGTGCGTTAAGGGCCTCCATGACCGTCAATGGTAGTAGGTCCCGCGGACCGGAGAAAGTCGCTTCGGCGGCAGCGATGGGATATAAGGCCACTTCACGAAGGCGATACGCCAACACACTGGCTAGCCGTGAGTGGTCCTAAGGTCCCCAAATAAGGGTGTGTTTTTAGCGGGTCGGCAGAACATCGCCACCCCCGCATAACCCTGTAGTACGGGCTACAGGGTACCTGAAAGCAGGTTTTCACATCCTACGCAAAAAGAAAAATAATAATAATAATAGTAATTTATAATAATAAAGTGCTTGCACTTTTTAGGCATGAAACACTATATTTGGGTGGGAAATACAAGGTTGTTTTTGGTTCCCAAGGTTTACCAGGAGTTATTTTTGGCGCTGAACACGAATCTGAAGTCAAAATGACGATTGGACTTCATGGAAATTGTCAAACCACCTGTTCTGGTCGGATTATTATGGCAATTTGTCTGTCCGCACTGCGTATCTTTTTGGTTTTATGACACGCATTTGGGGGTATAATATAAGAATATATTTGGTTCTCAAGGTTTTCTTGTAGTATTTTTTGTCGCTGATCACGAATATAAAGTTAATTTGACGATTAGACTTAATGGAAATTGACAAACCAGCAGTTGTCACACGATTATGAAAATTCACTTTTGTCTGTCCGCGCTGTTTTTCTCTGCAACTTCTATGCCGCATTTTGATTGCATAATACAAGAATATATTTGGTTCTCCAGGTCTTCTTATAGTATTTTTTGTCGCTGGTCATGAATCTGAAATTTATTTAACGATTGGACTTAATGAAAACTGACAAATCGACCTGTCATATGACGATTATTAAATTCATTTTGTCTGTCCGCACCGCTTATCTGTGTGGTTTTATGCCGCATCTTGTGTCATTGTTGTGAATGTAGAGTGGTTTTAAGAGTATTTTTTATCGCTAAACATAAACTATGAATGAAATTAAAGATTTGGCTAAATGGAAATTGCTAAAATGGCTGTTATTTGAGCAATATTATGAAAATGCAGTTTGTCTGTCCGCACTGTTTATCTGTATGGCTTTATGTCGCATCTTCAGTCATTTCGTGAATGTAGAGTGGTTTTAAGAGTATTTTCTATCGCTAAACATAAACTGTAAGTGAAATTGATGATTTGATTAAATAAAAATTGCTAAACTGGCTTTTATTGGAGCAATATTATAAAAATTCAGTTTGTCTATCCGCACTTCCTATCTGTGTGGTATTTTGCCGCATCTTATGTCATTCTCGTGAATGTAGAGTGGTTTGAAGATTGTATTTTTTATCGCTAAACCTAAATTTTAAATTTAATTGATGATTTAACCAAATGGAAATTGCTAAACTGGCAATTCAAGCAATATCATGAAAATTTAGTTTGTCTTTCCGCACTATTTTAAAGTGTGGTCTTATATGCAGCATCTTATGTTATTGTTGTAATATACAGCGGTTTAAAGAATATTTTTTTACAGTAAAAGACAAATTTTCATTTAAATTAATGAAATTGATGATTTGACTAAATGGGAATTGATAAACTGGCCGTTATTGGAGCAACATTATGAAAATTCAGTTTGCCTGTTCGCACTATTTTGAAGTGTGGTTTTAAGCAGCATCTTATGTTATTGTTGTAATAATGTACATCGGTTTTGAGTATATTTTCAACAGCAAAAGACAATTTTAAATTATATTAATGAAATTTGAACCACGGAGTTAGCTCAGTTGGTTAAATACTAGACTCTGGGGTCGCGCCAAGTCCAGCTTGCTGGGTTCGCGCCCCCATGAGTCTGGGATTTTTCTAACTCGTGAGATTACTTCAGTGGAAGGTTTGACGTCGAGGAATAATGATATGCACTGTCGGTAATCGACCTGTGCAGATCACTAGAACATGTCTTTGTTAGTTCTTTTGCATTAACAAATTTTAACAACATTTTAAAAAAATATTAATAACTCAACAGTGGTTTGCAATAAATTAATGAAATTTATGTGGATTATCTAAAAATGTTTACTCTTTTTAACGAATATAATTGCAAAATTTTAATATAAAAAATTACATATTTTTAATAACAATTTTATAAACAATTTTAAATATTTATGTGTTCTACCCCTACGGTTGAGATGAAACTCATAGAAAATTCAATAAGAAGTGTAGATAATATATTTATTTTCTCTTCGCGCGCCGACCGTTACGCTGCGAGAAGCTCCGGCGCACTGTGGTCAGAATCTGCCATTTACTGTTCAAAAAAGTCTACAGCCTCCAAATTTCAACGAAAATGGTTGACTCTTGATTTAAAACACTCAGGAATAAATTCTTAACAACTTTAATGCAGCAGTTTTTTGAATTTATGTTTCTATTATTATTATTTTAATGTTAATAACAAAATAATGACAAAGTGTTTAGTATATCTTCATTTTCTCAAATAAAAGTCGTTTTTATACTGAATATCATTTCAATCGACTGACTATCGATTTTTAAAAGGCAAAAAATGATGTTTTAATGAATAAAAAAAATTGTTTATTTAGTTAATAAATAATTTAATTCATTTAAGTTAACAAATGAATAACGCGCTTATATATAGTTGAAATAAATTAGTTTTTTGCAATTATTTTAGTATTTAGTAACACTTGACAGTTGTGCATAAATATTGTTTAAAAATTGTTATCTGTTATTGTTATAAACAAATTATATTAACAAATAAACTGCTCACTTCTTTTTTTATCGAAACTGAATCGATTTTTTTCTTAAATTTTTATAATTCTCTTAAAATTAACATTTATTTATAAATATTGTTTAAAAAGTGTTATTTATCATTTTTATAAACTAATTAAATTAACAAATAAACAGCTCACTTGCTTTTTATAGAAACTGAATAGCTTTTTTTTGTTTTTATAAGTTTGATTTTAGTGCTATTCATTTCTTAATTTAATTTGTTTATAACAATGATAAAAAGAAATGTTTAAACAATGTTCATAAAGAAATGTTACTGTTAAAAAAATTTTAAAAAATTGAGAAAAAAAGCAATTCAGTTTTAGTGAAAAGCAAGTGAGCTGCTCAATTTGTTAATTAAATTTGTTTATAACAATGACAAATAACACTTTTTAAACAATATTTATGCACAACTGTCAAGTGTAACTATATACTAAAATAATTGCAAAAAAACTAATTTAGTTCAACTACATATAAGCGCGTTATTCATTTGTTAACTTAAATGAATTAAATTATTTATTAACTAAATAAACAATTTTTTTTATTCATTAAAACATCATTTTTTGCCTTTTAAAAATCGATAGTCAGTCGATTGAAATGATATTCAGTATAAAAACGACTTTTATTTGAGAAAATGAAGATATACTAAACACTTTGTCATTATTTTGTTATTAACATTAAAATAATAATAATAGAAACATAAATTCAAAAAACTGCTGCATTAAAGTTGTTAAGAATTTATTCCTGAGTGTTTTAAATCAAGAGTCAACCATTTTCGTTGAAATTTGGAGGCTGTAGACTTTTTTGAACAGTAAATGGCAGATTCTGACCACAGTGCGCCGGAGCTTCTCGCAGCGTAACGGTCGGCGCGCGAAGAGAAAATAAATATATTATCTACACTTTTTATTGAAAATACCAATTTTTTTTTTTTAGAAACTTAAAGAAGACATCTCTGTGTACATTTTCTATGAGTTTCATCTCAACCGTAGGGGTAGAACACATAAATATTTAAAATTGTTTATAAAATTGTTATTAAAAATATGTAATTTTTTATATTAAAATTTTGCAATTATAATCGTTAAAAAGAGTGAACATTTTTAGACAATCCACATAAATTTCATTAATTTATTGCAAACCACTGTTGAGTTATTAATATTTCTTTAAAATGTTGTTAAAATTTGTTAATGCAAAAAAAACTAACAAAGACATGGAATTTAAAAAAACGGTTAAAAGTGTTTTTTTGTTCTGTTGTAAACTACAGATTTTCATGATAGTTTTAACATTTCAGAAAATCAATGGAATTTTGTTGACACGGTTCAGCTGGACTGAGCCTATACAAAGGTACAATTCTAGGAACTCCCTACGGGGGACACTCATTGGGCCAGTAAGGTCGTTAAAACGAGTGTATAATAACTAAAAAAAAAAAAAAACTATTAATGAAATTTATTATTTAACTAGCTGTTATTAGAGTAATATTGTGAAATTCTTTTTTTTTTGCATAAATTTTTTGTATAAATTTTGACTTAATTAAGTTAATTTAAGTTTTTAAAAAATCAGCTGATTATTGGAAAAATCAAAAAATTAATTTTATGGCAAAATTTAAACAAAATTGAGTCTGAGAGATCTTCTTACACTAAAAAAAAAGAATGATAAAAGTTACATATTTTCGATTAAAGATTACTATTTTTGAGCAGTAGTTTTGAAACTGTTCAAAAATTAAATACTTTTTACTTAATTCAGTAAATGAATTATACTTTGATTGAAATAAAATTTACTTCATGGAATGGAAAATTTAAATAAAAATTATAAGTATTAATATGAATCTGAGGAACTATTGTATCATCCAGAATAAGAATTGCTTTTCAACGGAGTGGCGTTTACATCGCCACTAACGATATTTACTCAGAAAATTGTAATTTTGCCCCTCTACTGCTCGCGTCACTCACCGATGTAGGCAGTATATGCGTGTGAGACGGGAAACGGGAGAATGAAATAATACAGAAAATAATATTTTCTTGTTTTTAATTCTTTATAAAATAAATCAATGCAAATAAAAATAAAAAAGTTTCTACATTATTAACTTTATAAATACACTTCAAGTTAATAATTTACAAGTTTTATTCTTCTAATATACAAGTACTTAGAATTAACGAGTGAACATTTCGGAAAAATCTTAGAATTATACGGGATCGAACTACCTAACTTAAATATAAATACGCAATGTCGCAACCCTAAAAACGCACGCTTTCGCATTAAGCCTCTCGGCTATCGACGCAACTGACGTCATATATTTTTTAACTTATATGAATTACCGCAATAAAATAAACCATAAACCCCATATATTATACTACATTATTGAAATTAAATGTAAATATTATTCAAAATAGTAGTAAATAGAATAATATTAGATAGAATAATATTAAATAAAAAAATTGTAAATATGTAAAAATAAATGAAATACTTATATAATCTAAAAAATTTTATAATAAAATATTATTAAATTTTTTATACAATATATTATTAATAAATAATACTTATTAAATAGTTTAAAGCAAACTAATTTATAAAATAAAATAGTAAAAATAAAAGTAAAAATTAATTTTAAAAATGTTTTAATATTAATATTGAATAATTTATCTGAATATCAAAATAAATTTAATTATGTAATTATTAAAACCAATGCAGTTTTTTGAAGAAAATAATACAAAATAATATGATTAAACATAAATGAAAAATGAAAAATTGTTTTTATATAACACCTGAGTTACAACAAAAAAATGTTTGATCTAGAAAATTAATTACTTAATATTTACCAAACAAATTCAAGTTTTATAAAAAAATTTGCAATGGTAATAGAATACATATTATTTAAAATATTTTTGTATCATTAATGAGTAACAATATACTAATTAATTTAAAGTATGAAAAAACTAAATTCTCTAATTTAATACACATTTCGATATAAATTTGCTTATTATAATTTTTTTTTAGAACAAAATATGTCAAAATAAAAGTATAATGTCCATATTAACAAGAGATTTGTTTAAAAAATATTAAAAATGTTTATGTAACAAGGAATTGAAGCATTTATTAAATGTACATTATATTTCGATTGTATATGACTCGCGTATCGGTGAGAGGCGTGTAGTAGTATTAGTAGTAGTGGCACGGATTACTATTTCCTGAGCAAAAGTTGCTAGCAAATATTAAAAACTGATCCTACTGAAGTAATTGCTATATCACGCAGTTATACTTTTTAAAAATGCTTGAGCAATATTTAAAAAAGGACGAATTTAATAATTAACACTCGAAGTTGATAAAATTTATTAAGACAATATAAAGATTAAAAATATTAACAGAATTTTTAAAAATGACTAGAGTAATAATTACAATTAGTAAATTTTACTACGTAAAAAGTAATTTTTCTTTATAATTAGCACATTTTACTCTAAATAGTAATTTTTACTGCAAATAGTAATTTTTACTAAATAATTACATTATTTACTATAAATCGAGATCCTCTTTTCTCAGTGTAGTGATATTTTAAATAATTCCACAAAGTTTAGTGTCAACATATTTATTATTTTAAAAGAAAGTTTGCGGACAAATTTTACTTATACCAGTGGCGTCATTCTCCATCACATGCGTTTAAAAAAAGATATTTTAATTTTAAAAAAATTACTTAAATAGGAGCCAAGAATATTCCCCACTTAAATTAATTAAAATTTAAGCTTACCCTTAAAATTTAAAGAATTCTTATGTACTTTGTAGAATTTAACTATCCACTAATTTATATTGATGTATTTAACATAAAATTATATTAATATTATTAATATTTAATAATGTATAACTAATAATTAATGTATATTAATAATACGTAATAATAATTGAAGAGAATATCTTCTGTTTAAAGCCAATAATTTTATTATAGAAAAACAAAACAACAATTTTGTATTTTCGTTTTTGGCCTAATTGCGGTCGTTTGTTGAAAAAAGGTAAGGCAAGTATTGAATGAAAATAATTAAAATTTTTATTTTGAGTACAAAATTTTTTTTTTACTTTGTTACTGATTGATGAGCATTTAATATATCTTTAAAAGACATTATCTCATTCGATATTTTAATAATTTTTTCGTACTCGGTTACGATGAACACCAAACCATTTTCTGAAAAGTAAATTTGTTTTATTTGTTAGATTATGTCAATACAAATTTACTCACAAATTTATCACAAATTTACGTATTTACTCACGGACAGTTGTATGTTGCGTTGTCTAGAGTAAAATAGAAAAGTAACTAAAGATACATGCTTTAAACTCTGCATTATTTAACAATCCAAAAGATTTAAAAAGCTCTTACATAAAAAATATTGTGTATCATGAAATATTGTAACTAGGATTTTTAACTTTTTCAATTAAATAAAAATTATTAGATTAGAGATGTTTAATGGTTATTACACAGGGATTTTAATGCTCTTTTATAAGTTAAAATGTAGCGGAAGGTAAATAAAAATAATAATAAAAGAAAAGAAAATTATAAAAATGGCAAAAAATTTAATATAATATAAATATATATGAAATTGATTGGCAATTATAACAAAAACAATGATAAAAATATCATTGAAATTAAATAACCTATTATTTTAATGTTATTAATTAAAAGCTTATTTCATTTAAATCTAAAGTAATATATTTATTTGTATGAAATAAATATTAAATTCATAATGTTAAATTAATCGATTTTTTGTTCGATGAAACAAAAACAAATGGCAATTATAATAAACTCTATTGTAGTAGCTTCAATGATATAATTATTTTAAATGTATCATAAATTGATTAATAAACTGATGATTTAAAAAAAGACTTAAGTATATACGTTTTTTAATTTTAGAATAACCTGATATAAATATTAATTTATTATCAAATTAATTGTAATCCTTAAATACATTTCAAAGTAAACAGACTCACTAAAAGAACAATCTGGTTAGAATTCTGGTAAGGGTATATTTAACATTGTGTTTCTGGTTCAATTAACCAGAGTTTACGTTAAATCAATAAAAATTGTGGTTAAGTTAACTAGAACTTCGGTTGAAATACCCAGAATAAAATTTTAAGTGCAACCTAACCATAATTTTTTTCAGTTTTGATAATTTAATCAGTGAAATTTGAAAGATTTTCAGTGGATTTAAATTAGAAAGAAAGTATGGATGTAGAGTGGAGGTCTTCCTCATGTCATATAATTTTTAATTTTAATATATTTTGTTAATATACTTTGTATTATGTTGAAATATATGTATTATGTTTTTATATAAACTTTTTATTTTATTGTAAAATAAACTATATAAAATGCAATGTTTCTCGCGCGCGCATACTTTGCTAGTATAATAATAATAAGTTATATTAATAATTCAAAAAAAATTTGAATAAAGAATATTAATAATGATAATAATAATAATATAATAATAAAAATAATAATATAATAATAATTTTACATTACTGTAATTTTTCCGTACGATTGTATGGAATAAAAACATACGTTGTATGAACAAACCTGTTTTCAGATTGTTATTTTTATAATTTAAGATTAATTGTACACTTAAACACTTAATTATTATAGACCTAAAACTAATTAACAATTTTAATACATAAAAACACTTAACCTATGAAATAAAATTTCGCACGCTCAAAAGGGGATCGAACCCACGGCCCTATGGACGAATTCGCTCGCGGTAATCGCACGCTATTAGTACCACTTGGCTACGACGGGTAGTTGAGAGTCGATAGAAATAACTTTAGGAGGTTCAGACCTGGATTATATGCTATTTACATTTTGAATCGTTCTGGAACATATTCATTATCAAAAATAAATAAATAGAATAGAATTTATTTATTCTTTGTATATACTGATATACAGTTTATACAATCCAATCTCCTAACTTTCATAAATAAATATTCTTATACAATATTTGCAAAATATGTAAACAAAAATAACTAATAATTATTAATTATTATTTATAATTTTAATTGAATATTATTATTTAAAAATAAAATATTATTTAAATAATTAATTTCAATAATATTTAATACAAAAGTTAATTATACAAATTATTTACATATAATGTATTGAAGGACATTTTTATTTAAATAATAGAATTTATTCAATTTATATAATTAAAGTTTTTTAGAAATAAATGATTTTACAAAATTACGCTATCTTTAAAGAATTCTTTATAATATTAAACGTCATAGAACGCAATGAACGATAAAAAAGAAATAAATAAATATATAAAATGTTGACAGAATATTAAATATTTTTAAATAAATAAATAAATAATAATTCAAGAATTTTTTTTAGATATTATTAAACTTCAATTATATTTAACAATATTAATTTCATTATATTCACATAATATTAGAAATATTGTATAAATGAATTAAAAGTTTTAATTTTTTAATTTATAAAATTTATTTTTTTTAGACTTAAAAATAATTAAAACTTAGGATTAAATTAAATTAATTAAAAATTAAATATAATTAAACAAGTTAGACAGAACCCGACAACAGATAAGAAACAAATAATTAAAAAATTAATATTTTAGTAAAGTAGTAAATATAGAAATTAAAATAAAAATAACTTAATAACTTTTTGAATAGAATTTAATTTAATACGAATATCATTACAAGTTTTTTAAAAGAATTTATTGTTTAAAATATTAATGAAAATATTTGAGCTTGAAAATTAATTAAAATGAATTAAATTTATTTATTTATTTTATTTAATTAATTTCACGGGCTAACATTGAAGAAAAAGAAAAATGCCCATTTGTACAATAAGTATACTTAAATCTAAAGTTAGATTTCAATCAAAACGGACAAGACTGTCTGCAAATTAATAGATTCAGTCGTTGTACAGAACTTTTCTTAAATTAATGGTAAATTGGTTGAGTGGAACTCCGAAGAAATCTAGTTGGTTAGAGTAGAAGTTTGCATCCTTGACAATTTTATTTAAAACAGAGTTTTGGCCATAGTTTGTTTTATGAAGCTCCGTCCGAAAGATGTTTTTTATTCTTGTGAGTTGATTATCTTTGTTTTTCCTGAGATTTATTGGTATGAATGCAAACTTTATTTTGGACAGAGCTTCAGGACAGTAAATTGGACCATTGATCACCTTAAATAAATATAGTAGATCGGCGTACAATAATCTTTTTGAAAATTTCGGTATCGAGAACTTGGATCTCAGGTCGGTATAATCATGACAGTGCCAATCAAACTGAACGTTACGTCTATTGGCAATAAGACGCAGATATTTGTTCTGTACACGTTCTAATCTGATTAGTTGGTAATCCAAATAAGGTCTCCAGATAACCGAAGCATATTCGAGCACCGATCTCACTAAAGTGAAGTACATCACTCTTAGAGTGAGCAGATTAATGAAACCAACAGTGTTTCTGGTTATAAATCCCATGATTCTAAGAGCCTTAGTGACAACTTCGTTGACCTGACTTTCAAATTTAAAATCAGCAGTAAATATGACACCTAAATCTCTTACTTTGCTCTCTCTGCTTAGTATTTCATCTTTAATTGTGTAAGGATGGTGAACAATTTTTTTTCTCTTGGAAAAGGAGATGACCATACATTTTCTGATATTTAGATGCAGATTATTTAGAATTGACCAATTATATAGTGAATCTAAGTCTTCTTGAATTTGATAAAAATCATTTTGTGATGAGACCAGTTTGTAAAATTTTAAGTCATCAGCAAAGAGAGAAAATTTACAATACTTAAAAATTAAGTGCACATCATTAACGTGAATCAGGAAAAAAAGTGGGCCCAAATTTGATCCCTGAGGTACCCCCGAAGTTGCTAAAAAAGCACCAGAGTACTCATTACCGACATTAACCGTTAAGAAACGGTGCTCGAGGTAGCTTTTCACCCAAGAAATCATATTTTCAGAAAAGCCTAAGACTTTAATTTTTTAAACAAAATTTTATGGTCGACCTTATCGAAAGCTTTGGCGAAGTCTGTATATATTACATCGACCTGGTATCCACCCTCAAGGCCTGCAGCGATGAATTCGGAGAATACAGTTAAGTTTGTGACGACTGACCTTCCCCCTACAAAGCCATGCTGTTCAGGTATCAAAACATCAGAAATATGACTATAGATTACGTTGAAAACAATGCTTTCAAATATTTTTGGAATTGTACTTAAGATGGTTATAGGTCTATAATTAGAGATATCATTTTTGCTATTGGCTTTGTGGATAGGTATTATAATTCCTTTTTTCCATTCAAATGGGAAAGAACAAGTAGATAGGGATTTGTTAAAAAGGAAAAAAAGTGGTTCTACGAATGCAAAACGGCAAGATTTAAGTACAAGAGGCGGTATGTCATCTGGGCCAGCACGCTTATTGATATCTAGTTCCTTTAGCTTTTTTAGAATCGTACTTTTGCTTATGCTGAAAGTGTTAAAGTGATTCTGGTTAATGGGGAGATAATTTGAATTAAATGATGAGTTGTCTACATAGAATACAGAACCAAAATAAGAAGCGAATAGTTCAGAAATAGTTCTATTAGTATTTGCCGTTATATTACCTAGATTCATAGTTCTAGGAATACCTTTTTCATTTTGTAAGTCGTGTACATAGTTCCAAAATTTTTTGGGATTGCTTGTTACCTCGCGCTGAATTTTATCTAAATAATTGTTGTGACATATTTCAACTAGTTCTTTACACATAGACCTTAGGTAAGAAAAATGACAGTAATCAGTTGGATTCATTGTACGTTTGTATTTGCTGTGAGCAATTTTTTTCTGGACTATAAGATGTTTCAGATCATGAGAAAACCAAGACGGAAAATTAGATTTATATAAAATTTTAACAGGTACGAAAAAATCAAATGCTGTATAGACATAATCGTAAAACATTTTGACTGCCTCATCGACATCCAGATCATTCAATAGTGACCAATTTACACCTTGTAAAAAATTGTTAAGTCCAGCCAGATTAGCTTTCGCAAAGTCGTATATAAATGTGCGTTGGTTTGTCTCGACTTCACAAACATTATCAATGTACTCAATATAAAGTAACAGAGGAGGGTGGTAGTCGTCTTAAGGCAATATTGCATCCAGAACCAGACCCAACTTATAGATGAATGAGTTATAAAAAATCAGGTCGAGAATTGAGCCAAATCGATTGATTGATCTATTTATTTGTTTAAGATTTAATAACTCCATAATTTCAGATATAATATTAGCGATGTACAATTGAGATCTAGTTAAGTCTGGTGATAAATTGCAAAATTGCGATGTATTAACATTTAAGTTCCAATTTATAAAAGACAAATTAAAGTCACCAAAAATACATATATGCGCTGAAGGAAAAATAAGTACAATATTTTCCAACACTTGACACACTGATTTGTAAATATCAAATGACGAATTCGGTGGAATATAAAATGCACCAATTATGCAAATTTTAAAATTAATATAACATTTAATAAAAATATGTTCAATGGTGACGGAATTCGTCTCTATAACAGAACAACGAATAAAAGATTTGGTAGCTATAAGGACTCCACCTCCTCTTGTATGAATACTAGTATTTGAATTTCTGTCGCAACGAAAGATATTATAATCTTGAAAACCTAATTCGTTAGAACCAAATTCTGAATTCAACCAAGTTTCGGAAAATATTATAATATCATATGGATTTAAAGAAATATTTTGTCTTAGTAAATATAATTTGGTTCGTACGCCCCTGACGTTCTGGTAATATATGGAAATATTGTCTCTTTGAGCTCTACTTAAATTTGACTGGTAGGAAAAAGAATCAGGTGGACTGGGGTGCTCACGTGATGTGGTGTTAGATGTGTGACTAATAGTTGTGTTCGTACTCGCAGTAGACATAAAGTAGTGTGCGTTTCGTGTAGATGGAATTAATTCAGATGTATGAGGGACTAGGTTACTCATGCTGTTTTGAGTGTGTGATGATTCAGCTGTTGCGTTGGTTTCGGTGTTTCTGTTGTCACGATGCGGGGCTGTGCATTGGTGATTGTTGGAACTCCTCGCCGAAAGAGTATGCGTAAATTCGTCTCTCCCTGAGCTTGTCGAGTGGTGATCTCCTTTTTCAATGACGATAGTTCCAGCATTTGCATTTTCGTTTTGTCCCAAGTCATTGACAAGTTTTGAATTACAGTTGACTGTTGGGCATTTTTTTTTGCCTCCAGGAAAGTTTTGCGTAGACACCTGGCATCCTCCGGACTTGGACATATTATTTTGACAGGTCGTGCTCGGTCCTGCACAAATTTACCAAGTCTTATAGTATTTATATTTTTGAATATGGCTGTGTTGATAAAGTTAGAAAAAGTAGTAGCAATTTTGTGTTTATCGTCATCCAGGTGGGGTTTATTAAGTTCTTTAGAATTTTCTGGGAAACCAAATAAGATAAGATTCCGCCTTCTGTTTAGCCTATCTTCAAATTCCTTATAACAATGACTCATTACAGAATTTGTATCAGAAATCTGCAGAGAAGTATTATCATTTGAAAGTGTACCTTCAATCGTATCGATCCTAGTGCCGAGATCATCAATCTTTGTTTCGACGTTGTCCACCCTGGAAGTTGTGCATTCAAGTTTAGAGGTTATGGTGTCCAAGTTGGCTGACATAGTTTCTGATAATGATGCCACAGATTCCTCAACAATAATTTTGATATGTGGTTTCAGGCCTTCAACCACCCTAGACACGATTGCGTCAATATCTATGCCCATAGTTGCATTGTTAGATTGCCCAGCACTTGTTGAGAGGTTATCTATCTCGCCTTCATTGATAAGCGGTGATCGACAGTTTTCTCCACAGCATTTTGCAAATGCACCGTTTTCCAGAACTTTAACTCTTTTGGCACAACTCGTGTGGTACCAGGGGTCGCAACCTGAGCACTTTGTTCCACCGGCCACGTTTTTGTTACAAAGTCCACAGGGGCTTTCAACAAACAGAGAAAATTTAGGCGGCATAACTATCAATTCACCGAACAACACTCTCGGATACAAAACACGAGAAACAAAGCAACGAATGAGAAAACTACTACTCGGAAACCACAACAGTGCACAATGATCACTTAGGTATCACTTAAGTACATATCAACTAAGAATTTAACAATATCAACACGTAGTAAACCTCGGTGAGGAGAGCGTACAAAATCGCGTGCTCACAGGCAGTCAGCCATTTTGAAAAAAAAAAGTATATTCTAACATTTTTCTGTCTTATCTAAATTAAATTAATTGAATATTTTAAATTTAAAATTAACATCAGATAAGAAACAAATAGTTTAAAAAAATATGTTTGTAAAGTATTAAATATAGAAATAAACATTAATGAAATTAATTTCAAATAACACTAAACATTAACATTTTATTTTATTAATTTTAAAAGTTTTTTAAAATAATGTTTAAATATTTTTGAAAAAAAGAAATTAATTAAATAAAATTATTTAATTTTATTCAATTAGGTATTTTTTTTTACAAATAATTAAAAAATTGTTGTTGATTCAAATTAAAAATTAAAATATTCAAATTTTTTTAAATATTGTAATTTTTAATTATTTATTATATATTTTTAATTTCAAAAGTGTTTAATTCTTCTTTTGCTTAAAATATTATTTAGCAAAATAAAAATATTTAATTATTAGGTAATTATAATTAATTATAGAAAACTAAATAACGTTAAAATATTGTGTATGAGAATTAACTATTTTTCACATCTTAGTTTTAAAAATGTATTATTTAAATATTAACACTTAAAAGCTATATAATAAATCAACATCATATAAATAATATTATTAAAAATAATTTTAAAATAAAGTCTTTTATTATATATTGCTTATTTATTTATAACTGCAGTCTTTGTAAAATAAAAGTTTTATTTTAATTTTTCTATTTCACTTGTTTGGTTATTATTTTAAATTTTTTTATTAAATAAATTAAAAGTTAAGTTAAATAAAAAAATTTATAGGGTAAATGATTCATAAAATTAGTAAATTATTAACTGAAATTATCCATGTTGAAATAATTTATGTTTATAAGATAATTTCTTTTACTTAAAATTATTGGTATTTTATATATTCGCGGGTAATATTATATTCTACGCGCATGCGCTACTCTTGCTCGCAGAAAAAATCAATAATCAGTTATTCAATAAAATAGATCAAATTTCCGGGCTTTCGCGTTGATAACAACTGCTTTTTTAAAAAAAACAAACGCAGAGTGTACATTGAAATGCTAATCGTGGCAAAATTTGTATTTTTATTAATTTTACGGGTTTTAGGTGACGGTGAAGTGGTGAGCAAAAAGTGACAGAATCAAGTTATTCACTCGAGAAGTAATTTGGGGAAGCGATTTAAAATAATGATTGATTATGTAGGCTATGTATAGTTAATTTATAATTTACGCCATACGAGTGAAGAACTTTAAATGTTTTGGCTGTTAAATAGTCTTTTGTAAACATAACCAACAAAAGAAACTTGTCAGTCTTGACCAAGTCTAGACGGTCTTAGAAGTGATCGGTGAGACGAAACTATTAACTAATTTCTTAAAAATATTACCCAAAAAATAAATATTTTTTTTAAATTAAATTTTTTTTTTTTTTTATTAGTATCGGCATAAGACTGAATTGAAGATGCTTTTAGTACCGCGCCAGTATTGGTATTACACAGGCATTTCCCATTGGGTTAGGCTAAACGCGGTTTTGCGTGTAAACCGAGATCGGAGGTTACGCCAAATAATTTCTGCTTGTCTCAAATACTTACCTCTTTTTTTGTTTGAATTGATGTTGAATGACTGGAGTTCGCAATATAATCAAAAGAATTGAATGTTCCGAAGTGTGAAAATGACGTTTGCGTAAAAGAAATATAAAATTTTGTTAAAATGTGAAAAATGAAATGTTACCGAAAGAAACACACTAAATCAAATGGTAATGTTCAAATTCAGTGGTTTCTGTCGGTAAAATTTCACATTTTACTTTTTTCACATTTTAACAAAATTTTATATTTCCTTTACGCAAACGTCATTTTCACACTTCAGAACATTCAATTCTTTTGATTATATATTATATTACGAACTCCAGTTATTCAACGTCAATTTAAACAAAAAAAGGGGTAAGTATTTGAGACAAGCAAAAATTATTTGGCGTAACCTCCGATCTCAGTTTACACGCGAAACCGAGTTGGCTTAAGCTAACCCAAATACAATACGCTTAAGCCAAATACTTTCTTTTTTAGTGGGATATATATGATTTAATTAATGCAATATGTAGTTGACAATTTTATGTCACTGTTTTAAAAATAAAGACACGCATCACTAAAACATACACAAGAAATACATAGTTGAAGTTGAAAGGTAATAAAATAGTAAAATCCATAGCTGAAGGCACAGGAAGACTCTTACGAAACGACAAACTGAAAAATGGCGTCACTATGAAGTGCGCGTGAACACATTTCAGCAAATCACATGCGCAGTAACTCTGCCACCTCCCCTGCGGACGTCGAACTCCGACAAACTTGCCAGAAATTCAGCTAAAACGAATCTTACTTTCTTTTCGTATGGAATACTCAGATTTTTTTTAATAAAATGCTTCAAAAATTATATGTGAAAAACCGAAAATTCTTTAAATGGTAGAAAGTAGAGTTACGGCTTTTTAATTATTTAAAAATTAATTTTTAATTTAAAAATCGTAATTTTTTATTGCACACTTTTCTTACCTAATGACATCGAAATGTACATACATATATGAACTAATAACCCACAAAATTTCAAATCAATACATTGATTGCTTCAAAAGTTATGTGCAATTTAATTTTTCATTTCCTAAAAATCACACCAAGTTTTTTGAGTTTTTCAATTATTTGTTTACTTTTGAGTCGCATAAGATATTCAATATATCACTCCAAACTTTTTTTGAGGTTTCAAGCAATAGTAAATGTATTTTATTGCAAAGTAACCAGATTGATATAGTACATGCGTATAAAAATAAATCTAAGTCACATAAAAGTTACCTATTTTTTATATTTGCCCTTATACTTACATTCTTTCTTAAAGTTAAATCCGCCTTGGTAACCTGATTTTCTATTTATTTAATGTCATAAAATAAGAAACATAATGAATTTACGGTAATGCTGAAAGTACGTTTAATCCAATTTTAAAGTTTTCTTTTTAATGTGTTACATGCGTTTGTACTTACGTTCTCAAATAAGATCTTATACGAGATCTCGGCTGTGTCACCTGATATCTTATATTCGTACATATATAAGAACATATCTACCTTACGACAGATCTCACGCACGTTTTTACAGTAGGGCATAATTTAGTATGAATATAGAAGCTTATCTAATTTGTACCTTTTGTTTTTAACCCTGCATTTGCATATATTCCTTACTAAGAAAGAAGTTATATGCAAATAAGTTACCAAGGACCGTTAGATAAGTTAGCAAGGGCCGTTAGAAGGTAACGCTTCTCTTTGGAGAGAGTGAGAACCCACACAGCACCGGAACTTCTCTAAACATTCCCAACCTTCAAGGAAGTTCTAAAACTTCCAGCAAACTTACTGCAAGTTTTGAAACTTCCCTGAATGTTGGGAATGTTCAGGGAAGTTCCGGTGCTCTGTGGGAAGCAAATATTTTTGCAGGTAATGAGAAAGAGAAAGGCAAATTTTCTATTTTTTCCATTAAAGTTCGAAAATTTTGCCATTTTCCTAAAGTCATTAACCCTCATTATGCAAGGGTTCGTTCGAACGATAATGGGAATAGCAGGACGTCTATTGTTTGTATTTAGAAATAAGATTTAAATTTGAAGAATATTTGTATAATGAGGTAAAATTTTAGGTAAAATTTCAGAAAGAGAGAGAGAGAGAGGAAAAAACAGAAAAATTATGGAAGTTTCGCTCGAACGCTGATGGTCCCAGCATGTGGTCTAGTGTTTGTATTTAGAAATAAAATTAAATTTGAAGTATATTTGTATAATCAGGTAAATTTTCAGTAAAATGTAGATTCAAGTAGGTTGTACCTACTTGAACTGCTGCTAACGTAGATTGATATTTTCAATCTTTTTTAAAAAGTTATTATTTTTGAAATTTAAGAGAAAGAGAGAGTGTGTGTGTGTGTAAAAGAGAGAGAGAGAGAGAGAGAGAGAGAGAGAGAGAGAGAGAGAGAGAGAGAAATAGAGAAATAGAGAAACGATGAAACTCAGTTTCTTCTTAACCTGGGGTCCTTACCAGTAAGTATGTAAAAGAAAAGAGCGCGCATAGCGCGCCATTGTTCGTGCTAGTAATAAATTAACAATTTTAAAATTAAAAAATAAAAGACTTGATCATTTTACTAAATGCAATTTATAAGTGAAACACATTATAAATACATGCGCACTAGTTTTTTGCGCACTAAATACATGCACAGTAGAGTTCAAGGCACCAAACACATGCGCAGTAGTGTTCCAAGCACTAAATACCAGAGCACTAGTGTTCCTCGCACTAAATAAATGCGCAGTAGTGTTTACCGCACCAAACACATAGGCACTAGTGTTTTACGCACTAAATACATGCGCACTATTGATCCATGCACTAGATACATGCGCAGTAGTGTTATACGCACTAAATACATGCGCAGTAGTGTTTAACGCACTAAACATATGCGCACTAGTATTGCACGCACTACATACATGAGCAGTAGTGTTTCAAGCACAAAACACATGCGCAGTAGTGTTCAACGTACTAAATACATGCGCACTAGTGTTGCACGCACTACATGCATGCGCACTAGTGTTCCACGCACTACATGCATGCGCACTAGTGTTCCACGCACTAAATACATGCGCAGAATTGTTTAACGCAGAAAACACATGCGCAGTAGTGTTCCACGCACTACATACATGCGTAGTAGTGTTCAACACACTAAACACATGCGCAGTAGTGTCCAACGCATTAAACACATGCACAAGAGTGTTCAACACACTCAACGCAAGCGTAGTAGTGTTTATGGCACCAAACACATGCGCAGTAGTCTTCAAAGCACCAAACACATAAGCACTAGTGTTCTACCCACTAAATACATGCGCAATAGTGTTCTACGCACAAAACACATACGCAGTAGTGTTCAAAGCAGCAAACACATGCGGAGTAGTGTTCAACGCCCTAAATACATGCACAGTAATGTTAAACGCAGCAAGCACATGCGCAGTAGTGTTCAACACACCAAACACATGCGCAGTAGAGTTCCACGCATTACATACATGCGCACTAGTGTTCTACGCACTAAATACATGCGCACTACTGATTCACGCACTACATAAATGCGCAGTAGTGTTTCACGCACACAGTGGGGCAGAATCGTGAAAACATGCCGAAAACCTTAAAATATTCTTCGATTTATATAAAACTTGGTAATCACATGTTTTTGAGGTCGCTTATTACGAATCTGAAGTCAGTTTTCAAAAATTCAAAATGGCGGATCCAATATGGCGGATCAATTTTTTAAAAAGTTAACAGATATTTATGAAATTTAGTTATAGGGGGTTTTTGAGGTCGCTGATTACGAATCTGATGTCAGTTTTTAAAAATTCAAAATGGCGGATTCAATATGGGGGATTAATTTTTTAAAAAGTTAACGGATTTTCATGAAAGTTAGTTATAGGGGATTTTTAAGGTCGCTAATTACGAATCTGAATTCAGTTTTCAAAAATTCAAAACGGTGGATCCAATATGGCTGATCAATTTCTTAAAAAGTTAACGATTTTTCATGAAAGTTAGTTATAGGGGTTTTTTTAGGTCGCTGATTAAGAATCTAAAGTCAGTTTTCAAACATTCAACATGGCGGATCTAATATGGCGGATCAATTTTTTAAAAAGTTAACGGATTTTCATGGAAGTTAGTTATAGGGGGTTTTTGAGGTCACTGATTATGAATCTCAAATAATTTGGACATTTTCATTACATTAACCATTTTAGATCTGCTTAGAGACGAGTTATTCGATTTTGTACCTTTGAAACAAAATTAATAAATTAACCTATAAACAATAAAAACATGACTTTTTCTATTATTTATAATCTAACTGAATTAAATATATTATGACACAAAAAACTATTCACACTTTACATAAATTCCAAATACAATTTTTAATATTTAAAGAAATCTACATATTTTCCATTTTGGCATATTTTATGACTATTTTTTAAGTGAACTGATGTAATTATTATATTTTTTACCTGAAATTGAAGCTTCCATGATCGTGAAAAAAGTAATCCCAAAATCAGACAATAATTCAATCAATCATAACATATTTTGTATGTTTATTGAGTTTTTAAATTACGATAACATCAATAAAATATAAACATTTCACAGAATATACTATTAAATGTCACTTCAGGTAATAGCATAACCAACCAAATTTGTTATTATTCATAAAAGCACCTGATTGGTCAAAATCATGGAAGTTTATTTTGAATTTTTCATTTGAAAAATTAATTATATTTTTTATTAAAGGATAAAAGATTCTTTGCATTATATAATGCAACAGAAGTAGTTGAGTAAAAATACATATAAAACAGAAAGGGGCAAATTCGGGCAAGTTTTGATTAAATGATTTGTTTAAGGGATCCTTAATAATTAATTTAAAAAAAAGAACTAAGCCGGATTTTGCTGAATTCATAACTTTTTCAACTGCTTTTGAAAAAAATGCATATACCACTTTATACAAGTTTTTATTGACTTCTTCATTTAATAGTTATTTTTCTTGTTGATATAATGAATTATAAAACATGGAAGAGTGTTCTAGAACTTATCATGAGACGACTCCAATTTAGAGACTGAAAATACGATTAAATTTGAGCTTTTTATAGTATTTTTACGAACGCGAAGTATTTTAAATTTTAGTTTCTAGTTTTGAAAAATACGAAGGCCACTTTTCAGCAAACTGTAGAAGAAGAATATTGCCTTCAGGATCACAAAAAGATACGTTATTTTACTTTTCAAAGGTCACAGATTAATGTTAAGTATATCAAACATCCTTAAAAAATAATTTAATTTCAGGGTTTTCGGCACGTTTTCACGATTCTGCCCCACTGTGACGCACTAAATACATGAGCAGTAGTGTTTAAAGCACAAAACACATGCGCAGTAGTATTTTAAGCACAAAACACGAGCTCACTAGTGTTCCATGCAGTTAATATATGCGCAGTAGTGTTGCAAGCAGAAAAGATATGCGCAGTAGTGTTCACAGCACTAAATACATGCGCAGTAGTGTCCTACGCATTAATTACTTGCGCAGTAGTGTTCGACACACTAATCATATGCGCAGTAATGTACCACGCACTAAATACATGGGCAGTAGTGTTCAACGCACCAAACTCCTTAGCAGTACTGTTCAACGCACTAAATACATGCCCAATAGTGTTCCACGCACTAAGTACATACGCAGTAGTGTTCTACGCACTAAATACATGCGCACTAGTGTTCTACGCGCTAAATACCTGCGCACTACTGATCCACACACTAGATAAATGCGCAGTAGTGTTCAATGAACCAAACACATGCGCAGTTGTATTCAACGCATCAACCACTTGCGCACTAGTGTTCTAGGCACTAATCATATGCGCACTAGTGTTCTACGCACTAAATTCATGCGCAGTAGTGTTCTACGCACTAAGTACATACGCAGAAGGGTTAAACGCATTAATTACATACACAGTAGTGTTCCACGCACTAAATAGATGCGCGTTAGGGTCCCACGCTCTAAATACATGCACACTAGTGTTCTACGGACTAAATACATGCGCACTACTGATTCACGAACTAGATAAAAGCGCACTACAGATCCAGGCACTAGATAAATGCGCAGTAGTGGTCTACCAACTAAAAACATGCACAGTAGAGTTCAATGCACCAAACACATGCGCAGCAGTGTTCCACGCAATAAATACATGCGCACTAGTGTTCTACGCACGGAAAACATGCACAGTAGTATTCAATGCACCATACACATGCGCAGTAGTGTTCTACGCACAAAATACATTCGCACTATGTACATGTGCACTACTGATCCACGCACTAGATAAATGCGCAGTAGTGATCAATGCAACGAACACATGCGCAGTAGTGTTCTACGCACTAAATAATAGTGCGGGCAATCCGCGAAATGCACGGTCACTCCGCAGTTTGCCCGAGCGTTTTTGGGCAAAGTCAAAAGTACCACTTTTATCTCGAGCTTTGCCCAATATCTGGTGGGCAAACTGCTGAGTGCCCAAGCTGCCTTGGACAATGTTCGAAATCAAATATTTGAATAACGAATTTGATTTCATGATTATTTATATTATTTTGTATGTTCTATTATTTATTGTACGAATTTATGAAACAAATTTATTTCTTATATGATAAACAAAGAAGATATGTCCAAGAGAGTACCATGAAAATCATTCCCTCACTATGTCCCAACTGCTGAATTCGAAGAGAAGCATTAACTTAAAACGTAAAATTTCTTACTAATTGTTTGTTATTTTATTTTTTATTTATATAAGATAGTATTAACTGTATCTACACGAGTTTATGATTTAAAAACAGCGAATGGAAGTATTTTTAAATATAAGGTAAGTGCGCCAATACTCGATCAGCCCCCAATAGTCGATCAGTTTGATACAGTTTGATATAAGTCGATTAATTTGCGCTTTACATGTAATTTTTATTTGTTTGTTGTTAATTTTATTTGTAAAACTTATAAATACATTAATTTTTAAGTACTACGATTCATTTTTCTAGTTAATTAACTAAATAATTGTATTTCAAGTTAAGTGATCGACTATTGGTGCAAGATTGATCCACTACTGGTGCAAAAGGTTTTCAGCCATTTTTGACGCTGATCGACTATTGGGTCCCTAACCCCCAAAAGAAGGTCCTTTTTAAATTTGAATTTTAGAATAAATAACTTAAACTAAATAATTCGATTTCAACGGTTACGCATTTATAGATCTTCCACTACATAACTTAAAAAAGAAAATTCAAAATGCATAGTTCGTTTCGAATTTATGGAGTTTTATTGAAAACCTTACTTTTTTTTCTCAAGATGTTGATCGACTATTGGTTCCATTACCTTACTTCAAAATTTGTCCTTGAAAAACTTATCATTCCCTCACCGCTTTGAAACAGTCTGATTGCAGCAAAGTTTTAATGCCTACTAAGTTCCACCTTAAGTTTTTTGAAAAATGGCAACATTGTTATTGACAACCTATACTGCAGCGAACGTTTGTAGAAAGGATATTTTGTTAAAACTAATTTATCAATGAGATTTTTAAAAAATACATTTCTTCACGTCATTCCCTCATGTTAATTTATAAATAGGTAAACACATTTTAATTTACTAATCATAGTGTATTTGCACATGTTTCCAGTGTTTATATCGCATTGTTTACAGTGCATAGGGAAGTAAGGTTATGTTTCTGAGGTTATGGTCATTTTGTTTCGATTCGTCATTCCCTCATCATCATTCCCTCACTAAATTTACCTTTATATTCCATTGGAAAATATCAAACTCAAAACAGTTGGGGACCATTATAATATTTTAATCAAATAAGCCATAAAATACGGCTTGAGAAAAAAAAAATTCAATAATGAGTTAAAAAAAAATTGATGAACTCGGTGAAGCCATTTTCGATTTTTTTCTGGAATCAGCCATATACTCATGAAAACTGTTTGGAAATACCACCCTATAGTTGTCGGCCACCTTACAGTAACCGAGAATTTGTACTTTACTTGAAGAATCTTTGCGTGTACAAGGTAACTTTAATACTGAGGACAATTAACAGAAATGACTAATACCAATCAAATACCATTCATAACGTTATTATACAAACTGACGGTCTTCTAATACATTTTGTAAACAATACATCACAATCAAACAGATTTTACGTTAAAATAAATAAATATAAACTTACCAATAACTATAAGTTTTTATTTATTAGTTCTTATTAAGGTGGTATTTCCAAACAGTTTTCATGAGTATATAATGAAATATAATATTATAACAATAAATAATAGAACATACAAAATAATATAAATAATCATGAAACATAATTCGTTATTCAAATATTTGATTTCGAACATTGCCCAAGGCAGCTTGGGCACTCCGCAGTTTGCCCGCCAGATATTGGGCAAAGCTTGAGATAAAAGTGGTACTTCTGACTTTGCCTAAAAACGCTCGGGCAAACTGCGGAGTGACCGGGCATTTCGCGGATTGCCCGCCCTCCGGGCTTTGCCCACAACATATACATCTATTACTGTTATATAAGGTAACCGACCCAGTCGCGGCACAGCTAAGGAAATTCGATAGTATTTCATGTTTTGAAAAATAAAAAATGAATAGTATAATTGCAATAACTATGTTACTTTGGAAGACTAAACATTGAAACTTCATGTAAAATGATTAAAAACCTTTTTTATCTATTGAATAATTTAAAAATTTGTTTTAAAAAGGAAATGTGATTTGTACCAATGGTTGCTCAAAAAATTTTTCATTGTCCTACACGGTGGTCTAGAAGCAGTCACAGGTATGACAAAAATGGGTATGAAAAGTGCAATGTGGATCTTTTTTGTGACTATTTCTAGTTTAAAAATTCGTTTCGACCAAAATCCTAGAGCCCCCTTTTCTCAAGATATCGTCATTTCCGTTTTTTCAATCTTTTTGCTCCAAGTCAGACGAAAAGCGCGTTCTCAACAAAATTTCAAAGATTTTTTTTTTAATTTCCTATTAAAAATATATTAAAGATGTATATTTTGATTAATAATTTTGTTTATGAAAATGTTACGAAAAATTTTATTGAGTTTTATATATTTAATTGAGTGAAAAGTAAACGGCAAAAACGATTATTGTCAGATGTTAGAAAAAGTAAAGTTAAGTAAAAGTTTAAAAAGTATTTATTAATAAACAATATTTGAACAGTAAACTATAAAAAACTCAAATGTGTTTAGATGAAAATTCCACGACTGCCTGCTTCAACTTCTTCGAATACAATTCATGGTCAATCTTGTTAATTTTGTATTTACTCCAAAATTGGTCCAAAAAAACTCGGTGTATCGATTCGCTACTTTGTTCTGCCCAGTTACCTAAACCATCTCCATCCAGAAATTGCAAGCAGTCCGAGAAATGTTCTAATACACAATGTATTTTTAAACTTTCAGAAACTTCCGTTGCCTGAAAAAATTTGCGTAAATCATTCACGTGCTTATTGATCTCATTGGCGTTATTAGTGGCAATTTTTCTCGTTGAAAAATCGTGAATCTCTATATTTAAATACAGAAATTTCTGTATTTAAAGTAATGGACAAAATCGTGAATCTCTATTTTTCAACGAGAAAAATTGCCACTAATAACGCCAATGAGATCAATAAGCACGTGAATGATTTACGCAAATTTTTTCAGGCAACGGAAGTTTCTGAAAGTTTAAAAATACATTGTGTATTAGAACATTTCTCGGACTGCTTGCAATTTCTGGATGGAGATGGTTTAGGTAACTGGGCAGAACAAAGTAGCGAATCGATACACCGAGTTTTTTTGGACCAATTTTGGAGTAAATACAAAATTAACAAGATTGACCATGAATTGTATTCGAAGAAGTTGAAGCAGGCAGTCGTGGAATTTTCATCTAAACACATTTGAGTTTTTTATAGTTTACTGTTCAAATATTGTTTATTAATAAATACTTTTTAAACTTTTACTTAACTTTACTTTTTCTAACATCTGACAATAATCGTTTTTGCCGTTTACTTTTCACTCAATTAAATATATAAAACTCAATAAAATTTTTCGTAACATTTTCATAAACAAAATTATTAATCAAAATATACATCTTTAATATATTTTTAATAGGAAATTAAAAAAAAAATCTTTGAAATTTTGTTGAGAACGCGCTTTTCGTCTGACTTGGAGCAAAAAGATTGAAAAAACGGAAATGACGATATCTTGAGAAAAGGGGGCTCTAGGATTTCGGTCGAAACGAATTTTTAAACTAGAAATAGTCACGAAAAAGATCCACATTGCACTTTTCATACCCATTTTTGTCATACCTGTAACTGCTTCCAGACCACCGTGCCTAGCCGTGTAGTCCCAATCACTGCACAAGACTTAGGTTATAAATCACTTATTTCTAAATGAAATAAATGGCAATTTTGTTTAAAATTTTTTATTTTCTTATAATAAATAATAATTATATTTGTATTTCATTAGGTTTTTATTTTTATATTCAGTGAAAATAGTAAAATTTTTTAAATATTGTTTATATTTTTAAAACTAAAAATTTATTTATTTTTATACCATATGATCTACTTCTGTGAATAAATCTTCATTTACAATATTCTACATGTTTTTTCCAACGTCAAAATTCTTGTCTTGCTTTAGAAACCAAAAATTGTATTTTATTAAACAATAATAAAAAGTCGATACTTTTTTTGGGTTACATTATGTTTAATAAAATAAAATTACCATTGTATATTATTATTATTAATAATTTTACAAAATTTTTAAGAGTAAAGAATAAATTGAAACTTCAAATAAAATAAATACTCACGTTTTTTATAATCAGACAGATTATTTCTATCTTTAAAACATCATGAAACGTCAGTTAGATTCACTACTTTAGCCATGTTCAGGCACTCGTACACTTACTGTTTTCATGCACCAGTCGATAAACTTTAAATTTTATAATAAACCACAAAATAAAATTCACTTATCTTTAATAATATGTATTTTATATATAATCCTCGTAAATATAAAGTTAAAAGAAACACGAATTTTAATAAGGTAGTAAATAGTTCATTACTTAAACACGAAAAACATAAAAAGTTGTCGCTTGAAGAGTGATTTCAGAAAAGTGTGTAAGTAAATAATTTTTTGTGCCAAGACTAAGTCTCATTATTAAAAATATTTATATTCCTTACAATCTTTAAACTTCCACGTTTCCATAAAAAATAATTCTTTAATAGAAAATTCATTGGGTTACTTATTTTTGTTTAATTTATTAAGTAACGTGCAACCATTGGTACGTGTGCATCGACTAGGTCTTTTACCTTATATTTTAAAAATATGTGAACAGAAGTTTGTAAGTCATGTCTATATTAAACAAAAATGAATCTTGATAGCGATCTACTTTAAGAAAATTAACTTCAATGCTTATAAAAAATTATCTGGGGGAAGGGGTGTTAATTCTCAAAGTGACGTCATACAAGGGGGGGGGGGTTAAGACATTGTGTGACGATCTACGATGTAAATAGGGATTGCAATCCCGCAAAGCGGGATCCCGCACATTTTGATGGCTTGCGGATCCGCAAAAGTATGCGGGATCCGTAAAACTGACATTTGTTTTTTAAATGAGAGATTTTATATGAAGTGATCAAAATAAAAGAAATTGTTAGCCAATCATGCTTAAATTCGAAGTATTTATAGTGCGTACAGATGGTAATCTTTGGTGATTTTTTTTGTCCAATATTTTCCGAGTGGGAGGGGGGTAATCTTTCTGGGTTTTACGGTACAACGCAAATTTTAGTAATTTTTGCTTCCTCATAGAGGAAGCTTTGTGATCGTTAAAATATTTGATTTTCCAAAAATAGTCTAAATCGACTCATTTTTATCTAAAAAGCGAAAATTTTCATTCCTAAGCGAATGTCCAGATGTATGTGTATGTGTGTGTGTATGTATGTGTGTGTGTGTGTGTAGCGTTTTTTGTGTACAAGATATCTTGAGAACGCTTAAACGGATTCCAATAAAATTTGGATGACTTATTAAGCTCATGAATATCTAAATATGGACACAAGGATTTTTGAAAATACCCAACCAAATTTTTTTGAGCACTATTTTTCATCGAAAAAAATCGGTTTTTGCCAAAAAAAAATTTTATGCTAAAAATACAACTTAATGAATACAAAAATCATATTCCTTATCTCAAAACGAATCGATTGACCTATAAAACTTTTATAATTAATCAAGAATTCGTAAAATAATTCATATTTTTATATTTTTTTGCATTTAAAATTCATCATTTTTAAATTACTTCCCCAATTAAGTTATATATTATTAATTTCCTCGTAGAGGAAGCAAATTATTTTGCTTATTTGGAAGCGAAATGTCCATGAAATGGACATAATTCTCACCTAGTTTTATATTTAACAATAAATTAAAAAAATTTTGCTACTATCAGTTTCGATAGAGTTTTTCATGGTTTTTCGATTGGGGATATGTATATAAAAAAATAACATTTTTTTGGTCAAAAAAATATATAAATACCTCAATATTAATACCTCGAGTTTAAGCATGATTGGCTTAAACTTAAATATGAGTGTGTCTTGTTTACTAATTTTTTTTACATCACCTAATGAATAAAGGGCAAACATTTGTCTATTGTTTACGACTATTTAAAATCTATAACGCCAACCAGTGTAGAAGCAGAACGAGCGTTTTCAACAGCAGGATACAGTTGTAGTTCCTTAAGAAGCAGGTTGGGGGACGAAACCATTAATATAATATGTTTTTTGAGATCATATTTTCAGTTAAATGAATAAAAAAATTACAGATTATAATTATAATTTCCAATCTCAATAAATACCTATTACTTAAACATAAACACACATATTTTCTTTCTTGATTACAAATTAGTGAGTCTAATTGTACAGTACAATAGCCTTTTTATTAGTAACTTTTTTTAATAAAAATAGTTTTAATTTTGAAGTTCCCATCATATTAGAATTATCTAATTAACAGAATTTATTTATTAAATCATGCACTTACACGCAGAAAAAACCATGAACGCCGGAAAAATTCCAAAAACACTGCGGGATCCCGCGGGATTGTTACCGAATCCCGCAAATGATCCCGTGGGATTGAAAACTGTGCGGGATTGCAATCCCTAGATGTAAATAGGGAGGGGGTTGGAAATAAGCTTAAAAATAATGCACGTGGGTTTAAACAAATTTAAAATTTTTTTCGTACAAAAGAGAGAGACTCTACACCTTGAAGTTGGCGCTACTCATTGAACATCACAAAATAAGTAAAAAATGACAAAATTTGAGATGAGAACCACTGAACCAAGAGAACTACCTTAACAATAATAAATAAAATTTCTTATGAAAAACCAAAAGTTTATAGAACTGTTGTATGTATTCATAAAACTATCGATAAAAAATTAGGTTTAAAAAATTAACATTAAAATTTTATTTTTATTAAAACAAAGATAAATTTCGTACACACAGTTGTGTGCGCGCACATGCAAAAATCGTAGAAATCGCTTTATTTTTGTATCGTATTTTTAATACATTTTTATGAAAAGAATAACGTCTTTAAGGGGGTCTTCTACTCTCACGGTTTCAAATTTTTTTTACTTAATTTCAATCTATATGTATCTGAAAATACGACACAAAAAGGATTCCGTGAGAATCACATTCCTTTGCCTGTTTCTGGGAACCGAAAAAATGTACGAATTTTTGTTCATTTGTAACATTTGTTTGTTTTTAATAATTCCGTTATTAACAAATTACAAATTTCTAATTTTTTTTATCTTTGCTGATGTCTAAAGACCCCCAAAAAAACAAAAAACCTTGTATCGACCCAGTATAGCAGATTAACTTATAAGTTACTACACGGGGGTTACTTTCATGGGAAAGAGTAGTCAACTAACCTATGATTACAAAGAAATTCGATTTTTTGATTTCAGATATTTTAATTGTCTAAACTTTGAATTGAGCGGGATCCCTCGAATTTTCAATTCGTTTTCTTTAATGACCTGTCAAGGTCACAAAAAATTTTTTTTTTCATCATGATCAATAAATTTTAGAAGTTAAAGGATGTATCTTGAAATAAAAACTTTTTTTTAATATTCAGTACATCCTTCACAATTAATTCAAAAAAAAAAAACAATAAATTTCGGGTCTGGAGAGTAGAAGACCCCCTTAAGACTGAAGATATACCTAGTTTATAACATTAATATAATATCCTTGAATCATTGATGACTCTGCATTAAACCAATCGAATATGACAATTGTTATATTTTTTAATTGCTTTGAGTAAACGTCTGGCATAGTCTGGGAGAGTCTGATCAACCTTATATTTTATCCAAATCTCTTTAAAATCAGCATTTACAGATTCCATTGCTTGTTCGGAGTAGAAACCAAGCTCACTGTTGTACTTTTGACAAAAGTATATCACGTGATCAAATACGTCATGTACTTTAGGAATAATAAATGTATTTAAAGATGTGTCACTTTTTTTAGTTTTCTTATATGTGCCTCAAAGTTTTGTCCAATCTATATCTGAAAAGATATAAATGTCGAACCTCTCGAGAGGTTTTCTTCTTTAAATATTATTCCTAAAGTACATGCCGTATTTGATCACATACCATACTTTTGTCCCCTTTTTGTTAGTATAATTATCTAAAAAGACGGGGAAAATAATCTGAAGTAAAAATAAACCTCGAAAATTTTTATTTTTTATTTATTTATTTCAGATTAACGGGCAATGCCCTTTCATACATAAAGTATTTAACTATAACTAAACCTAGTAGAACTCTAGGTAATTAACAAAACTAAATTATAAAGTTTAATCATATACAAGGCCGAAAAATAAAAATTAATATAATCCAGATTTAAGTGCACTTACAAAATTATCCATGTTAGGTTCAAAAAAGTTTAAATTATCACAGTAGTCATTTGCCTCTCTACAAAGTCGGCTAAACACGGAATTTGCACAATAAACAGTCTCAGATTTCTCAACATAAAACCGAGGCAGTCTTTCAGGTAAATCTCAGTCTCTTACGTGGGGCGTACAATTTAAATTCACTTAGAATCGACGGGCAGTAAATAATGCCATTCATAATTTTATATAAGAAAAGCATGTCAGCGAATAATAGTATATTGTGCAACTAGGGACGAAAGTGAGTGATTTCGCGAGTGTGAGTTTGTAGCACGAGCCGAAGGCGAGGGATGCAAACACACGAGTCGATAATCACTTTTCTCCCGTGTTGCACATACTATTTTTTCTAACACACGTATACCGAAAGTATAAAAACATTTGCTGATAAAAATTAGTTAACATTCGCAGAGTGACAACCAGCAGAAAATGCGCTTGGGCTTCTGTCCTTTCCGCATGTGTCATTATCATAAAACGCTATTTTGCATGTGTAATTGTCATAAAACTCTATTTCTCATAAGGATTTATCATGAATCACTTGTTTCCTTGTTAATGACGTCACCGGGAGGGAATGTAAATTCCCTCCCTGTTAATGACGTCACGGGGAGGGAATGTACATTCCCTCCCGGTCAATGACGTCATGGGAAAGAAATATAACATTCCCTCCCTGTCGCCGGGAAAGACTCACTTTCTGACCTCTTCACAGGTAAGAAAGATTGTACTTTCGGTGCGTGTGTTAGAAAAAAATCTTTTTCTGATTGAAGATATCTTGAACGTAGATCTCAGATGTTCGTAATCATGTGAGAAAAAATCGTACAGTGTACCAGTTTGCCTAGCAGCAAATCGCAGAAACTGATTTTTAACGCGTTCAAGCATAGTAATGTTAGTATCCTGATAGGGAGACCAAATTCTATTACCTATCTTACAAGGGCGAGATAAAGGATTCTAAGTGTAGACAAATTTTTGAAATGGGTAGAGTTTCTAACCACAAAACCGACATTCTAATAGAATCATTACAAACATTTGATATGTGTTCATTGAAAGAAAAGTCACTGCACAGAAGGATTCCAAGGTCACGAATCCTATCCACTCTTGTTAATCTCTCATCACCAATAAAATAATCACAGATGAAAGTGTCGGAACTACGCGAGAATGTGATAATAGAGCATTTGTTTATATTTATAATAATACCGTTACACCTGCACCAGTGATAAAAGTGGTTTAAGTCAGCTTGAAAAAGCTCACCATCAGAAACAGACATTATTTGTCTATAAACCTTAAGATCGTCAGCAAATAGAGAAGGTGCAATGTTTAAAAATCAGTTTAACGTCATTCACAAATAAGACAAACAAGAGCGGACCAAGATGCGATCTCTGAGGAACACCGGAGGCAGCAACAAATTCACATGAGTACTCTTTACCAACAGGGACAACAAGAGATCTATTAATTAAATAACTGAATATCCAGTCAACTAGAGACCCAGAAATACCCATTAGTCGTAGTTTTTCTACAAGTAATAAATGATTCACCTTATCAAATGCCTTAGCAAAATCTGTATATACAGCATCAATTTGGTTACCAGATTCAAGAGTTATAAGTATCTGACTAGAGTATAAACTCAAGTTTGTGATCACAGATCTTCCACGCACGAAACTCTTAAAAACGGGAACTACAATACCATTTTTCCATAGAAGTGGAAAAACAGATTCTGCAATAGATTTGTTAAATAGAATATAAAGACGTTCTATTAGAGACGAACAGCATGATTTAACAAAAAGTGGTGGAATTAAGTTGTATCCAGACCTTTATTGATATCCAAATTAATTATTTTATTCCTAATATCACGTCTAGTAATTAAAACAGTCTGTAAATCCACATTATCTGGGATATTTAAACAATCATTAAAATTATCTGCGCCACAAGAGAAAACAGTTTGAAATAACTTCGCAATGGTGTTGGCAATACTTTTAGAATCATTAAAGGTGACATTATCAAAAACCATGCTATTAGGAATATTGCGATCTTTTCGATTAGAGTTTATGTATTTCCAAAAGCATTCAGGACTGTATTTGATTTGACGTTCGGTTTTACTAATAAAATTATTATAACAAGGTCTTGACAAAATTTTGCTCTCTGCCCTGAGCTTAGAAAAAATTTTATAATCAGTGTAACTCTTTGTTGTTTTGTATTTGAGATGTGCTGACTTCTTAGCGAAAATTAATACTCTAAGTTCACTATTCAACCATGGTGGAAATTTTGTTTCTCGGTAAGTTTTAAGTGGAACCAAAAGTTGAATAGCATCATAAATATTTTTATAAAATACATCAACAGTTTCATTAATATTAAGAAAATTTAAAGAATTGATCCAATCCACGTTGTCCAAAAACAAATTAATAGCTGAAAAGTTTGCAGCTTTAAAATCACAATTGTAGATGACAGATGGGTCATTATCAAAACTATTGCCCATGATTGGATTCAATATTTCGAATTGCAATGGACGGTGAAAATGATCAGCAGGTAGTATTGGATCAACAGAAAGTGATAAGTGAAAATTACTATAATTAATAAAAATGTGATCAAGTAAAGAATTACATATGCGAATTTATAAAAGAATTATTTTAAAACAATTTAAAATAAATTAAAATATGTAGAAATAGGTTTAGAATTTGTAGATGTTTACCCAATAAACCAGAATTAATATAACAAGACAAACCAGTATCAACATTCCCCCTCCATGACAAGAAGGATGTATTAAAATCCCCAAAAATAAGAAGATACTTCGACGAAAAAGATGTAACCACATTGTCAATAATTTGGCAAACATTATTATATATTAACCGTAGAATTTGGTGGGATGTAAAAAACTCCAATAATAAATGATTGCACTCCCCAATCAACTTTGACAAAAATATGTTCTATAATATCACATACAGTATCGATAAGTGTGCAGAGTAAATTACGCCTCGCAGCAATGAGTACCCCACCACCTCGTAGATTGACACTGGTACGAGCAAATCTGTCAAAGCGAAAAACGTCGAAGTTAATTAAATCCAGTTCTTCAGAATTTATATTTGGAGTGAGCCAGGTTTTAGTAAAGATGATCACATGAAATAAAATAGTGAAAACTGATTGCCCTAATAAATGCAGTTTTGTGCGTAAACCTCTTACGTTCTGATAATAGAAGGAAAGAGCTGAGCATGAATCGTTACGCTCAGTAGTATGACAAGTCGAAACATCGTCTATTGCACAATCAGACTGAGACACACAATTTAAAGGGACTGTAGCAGTGCAATTTAAAGAAACTGAATCACTGCAGGATGAGTCATCACTGTATTCACTTTTATCGCTGTTTCTACTATTTCTGGCCTGCCTCGTCGAAACACTAGCTTCACAGATTCTCCCTGTTGAAGGCGATTCTGTAGTTGAGCCTTTTTGTCTCGAAATTCCTCCAATTGCAATGTGGTCCGGTTGAATGACATCCAAAGGTCCTTCAGGTGCTCTGCGTGTTTGGAATTTTTTTTCATTTTCAAAAAAGCACGGAGAAGAGCATGTGCGTTCTCCACTGTCCTGCATACGATCTTTAGAGGTCGTGGCTTTTGTTGTTGATCTCGCTGAGCCTGTAATATATTACCAAGTCTGTAAATGCGTGCTCCATCGAACACCTCAGGAGAGATAATTCCTTTCAGACGAACAAGCAAGATTTTTTTTAAAATTTCGCTAGAAATTTTTTTAACACATTCAAAGCAGGCATTACATTATTGGAGGAAAGAGCATGCTCGGGAAGGCCGAATAATATAATATTTTTTTCGCTAGATAGTTTATTCTTGACTTCATAAAACCAGTCATTTGTAACATTTTTATCAACAATACCATTTGAGATAGGGAAATGAAGAGAGACAATAATACCTTCAGCCGCTAGTAATCTATCAGTCAAATCGTTTATTCTTGCTTCCTGGTCAATAATCCTCGTCTCATGTTCGTCAATTCTTGCATCCTGCTTGTCAATCCTGCAAAAAGCAGTATCAATTTTAACCTTCAAATCGTCTATTTTGCTAGCAACTGAATTTAGCGCACTAGCAGAAGCAAGATTAGATTGAATTTCCATCATTACACCTCTAATAATACGCTCCACTTCAAGTGGTGTAAGAGCGCAGTAGCGTATCTAGAGGGGGGCAGAAGGGGCAGTCGCCCCGGGAGCCAACCTTGAGCCCAATGCATTTGGGGGCGGCAAATCGAGGAAATAATTTTTAATAAGGGGCGGCAAAAATTCCCTTTTGCCCCGGGCGCCAACAATGCTCGGTACGCCACTGTAAGATCGTCACCAGGAGGTGGTTCAGGCGTTACCGGCGGATTATCATGAGTTGGAGAACGTGGTTTGCAGCATTTAGATAAAGATCCATCCGCTAATTTTGCCGTTTTATCAGCACAGCTGCGATGATATGGCGACTGACATTTGGAGCAAACAACACCACCAACGACATTGTTGCCGCTTACCATACATGTTCTAGGCACCGAGAGGTCATTATTCGACATTATAACCTTAAAATATACACGTGCTATGAACACTTTTAGGTTAGGAACTACCGTTGAAAATTTCAGGTGCAAGAAAAGCTGACAAAACGTCAGATTTTATCACAAAAACTGATAGTCAGAAGCACCAAAGATAGTGTGATCATAAAATAAAATATTTTCCACAATAAAAGCTACTTTTGAAATAATAAAAGCGATTAAACAACGAAAGCAAAGTGCACGTCGGTACTAGCAAGCGGCCATTAACTAACTGTAGTATGTTAATTTTTAAATTTACAGTTTTTCTGGTGCACCACTTGAAAGAGCAGTTCTTAAACTATAAGAAATGTATATTGTTACATTAGAAGGGTTATATGTACCTATATAACTATTAATATAAATTTTTCTTATTGTGCTTTACTATTTAAAAGTATTGCCGAACTTTAAGTTAAATTAGTGTACATTTGGTCTTTCAAACTTTAAACGCATTTTTCTCGAAACTGCAAATCTTCAACTTGTTTACACTCTTATTTTGACACTATTCAACGAAATAACTTGAAATTTGTACAGCATGCTCCTTGAATGTGTAGTTTTCGTGTAAACTAGGATTTTTAAGATTCATTAATATTTAAAAAAGTTATTAACAATTTAAGTTGCAAAATTATGGTTAAAAAATTCAAAAGTCTGTCATTCGGTTATTTTTCAATAAATATTTTTTATCCTTGTTTACACGATAGTCGAAATGGTACAGATTAAGAAACTAATTAATTTTTTTATTTCACATTAACCGTTGCAGAGAAAAAGTGTAAACAGCTTTTAGAGAGAACCACTTTCGACAGCCATTTTCTAAGACTCCATTAAAAAAAGAAAAAGTTTTTAATTACTTTAAGAGTTGTATTTTATTGTAGAAAAATTTTATGTAATAAATATTTTTTTTGCAATAAAAATAAATCTTTGAAAAAAGCTTAAAATCACTGGAATCTCCCCTTAACCCACCGTGTACACAGTGATTTGAATCTGTAATTTACTGTTCAAAAATGTCTATAGCCTCTAATAATCAACCGAATTAAAGGTTCTTTTTTTTATTCTAAAACTTAGTATAAATACTTAACAACTCTGTGGTCGCCGATTTTTTTAAAAAAATTTATTTAATTGTTATTAACCTCGAAAGTTAATAAATAGGTAAAATTTTGTCTTTTACGACTATTTTTGATGAACCTAATTTATTGGTGTTTGCTCAAATTTTCATGAAATTTATGAATTTACTTCTTGTTAATCCAGATTATAAGAAATAATTAAATTCTTAGTCTCTTTATTGTTAATAATTATAACAGTAACTTTTTTTATGCATTATGTAATCTTGTTTACATAACTTTCAACTGATGATTATCATTTATCTTGTCATCTACTTACATCTTTATAAATCTTCCCCACAACCCCCACCCCTCCACCCCACCCACCCTTTTTATAGGTGGAGCGACCGCTTTAGTTTTTAAAACCGTATTTGAACGACTTATTAAGTTTCAGTTTCATTTTCATATCATGTGCTTAAACACTGTTTTTTCCTGAGTAATATGGGACCACTTCAACCGCTTTAGTTTGATACATTGTTGTGCGGCTCTGCACATTCTTATTATATTTAATTAAGTTTATAAGGGGAAGAAACATTTTTTTGATAAATAAATTTTTTAAATATTGTAGATGTTTAAATTTTTTTTATTTAATAAATAACACAGCCCCACAAAAAAAAAAAAGTGTCATGTACTTTTGACCGGAATACCTTAGCCCTATGTATTTTGACGCGCTGAACACGAATCCGAAGTTCATTTTGCTCCATCACGTCAGGATTTTTTCCTAACCTCAAAATCAATAAAATGACACTTTTTGTTCATTAGCATGTGAACCCGACTTAACATTAATACATGCCTTGGGCGAATAGAAAGCTTGGATTGTGACCTTTAAAACGCTTTTTTTTTATATTTGTGTCTCTGTCTATCTTAAGCTACCTGCTATCTTCTATTATATTAATACGATACCGAGAAAACTTCGTTCGTCGTCGTACACACTTCAAAGTTCACCTACTTTTTCCAATAGGAAACTTACAAAAATGTTAATTATATCATGTTATTAAGGTTTGTAACAATGCGCACTGGCACTATTCTTGTCAAGCATGTTAAACTGAACATTTTTTTATGCACAACATATTGTTGCACATGCGCAGTAGTGCACCACAACTGTGTAAACGTGCGCACGACAAAACAAACATTTCACATGCGCAGTTGTTTTGTATTGCTGTTACACATGCGCAATGATGCACAGTGATAGTCACACATGTGCTCTGACCAAATTTAAAAATTACGCATGCGCAGTGCTGTACTTAACCAGATAATTAAATTTTCAATACATATAGTATACTTTTTTTAATAAGTTGGCAGGGAAATCCGTTTTATAATTGCGCATGCGTAACAATGTAGCATTGTAAGTGCACATGCGCAAAGGTACCTTTATTTAAAAAATTTGTTAAAATTGTTTTTTTCCATTATTATTGTAATTAATGACCAATAATAGAAAAGAATATTCAAATTCAGAAGTCAAATATTCAGTCAGAATATTCAAATTCGATATTACCAGAAGTCAGGGATGGAAAGTTATTTACAAATTATTGTTTTTTGCGTTTATCTCGATAAAGAATAAAATTATTTGAAAGTACTTTCAAGAAAAGTTGTAGATCTTACCAAAATACACTTTTTATGTTGTATAAATTTTTTTGAAAGAAATGGCAGAATTCCGAGAAAAATGCAAAAAATAAAAAACACTATAAAAACGAAGGATTCTTACATTGTGTACATTATCGACAAAAAGTTTTGGTAATATTGCAGAATCGTTACTTTTTCGAATTTTGCGAATTTTTTATCAATTCCTTTCCTTCGTTTTTATAGTGTTTTTCATTTTTTGCTTTTTTCTCGGAATTATGAAATTTTTTTGAAAAAATATATACAACATAAAAAGTGTATTTTGGTAAGATCTACAACTTTTCTTTAAAGTACTTTCGAATATTTTTATTATTTACCGAGATAAAGGCGAAAACCCATATTTTTTAAAATAATTTCCCATCCCTGGCTTCTGGTAATAAACTTTTGTAGGCTCCCCCGACTGATTATTTGTTTTTGAGCTAAAAGAAAGGTATTCCAAAAGAATTGATAATTCTTATGGAGAGGATCGAATTCTTACAAATTTTCACAGCTCTACAAAAGATATTTAATACATTGTGCTTTCATTTAGCATGAAACATTTAAAAATATATTATTCGGAATAAATTCTGGAGCATTAAATCGAAAACATGTCCATCTTATGGCGTTTTCCCCTATATAATTTATTATTCAAAACTTATTGTTTAAAGGAACCTTAAAAGGGTAGTTTCAGTTTAAAAAATATACCTAAAAAATTGTGTCGCTTATGTTTTAAAATTACAAAAATCATAAAATAATATTCTACAATGAAAAGTGTAATTTATTAATTTTGTAAGAAATTTAGTGTAGTTAAGACATCTAGAGCTTGATTTGTATTTTGGTACTTGGGGGATTTGATTTAAAACCTTCCGCTCTACTTTTGTTTTCTAAAAAAAAAATTTTTTAAGTACTGATATTTCTTTCAGAAAGCCTATTCTAAAAAGGAACGGACTTTGTTTTTAACTTCAGACGTGTAAGACCCTTTTTCGCTCTCCCATTGGTCAACAATATCTTCGATATTTATCGATAGTTTTTTGTGATTATTTTGGTGGTTGTTTGTTAAGAATAATATTTTAGGTTAGCTGTTCTCTTTTTATTTTGTAATTTTGTAATATGTAATTGAAATTTTAATTTACTGTAGAAGAAATGTGTTTTTAAAAAAAAATCAGTGAAGTGTTAAGTGGTTAATAGTGTTTTAATTTTATAAGAGAAGTGTTGTATTTATTAAGTGTGCTTTACGTGTCAATCATCTGATGGGTGAGTAATAATAACAATGTTTTCCATTGATTTATTTTTATTTGGTTGATTTAATTAAATTTTTTTATTAATATTATATTGAAACGTAAAATAAAGTTAGTTATTTTGCACTTTCAAGGGTAACGTTTAAGGTTAGATTAATTGTGTTATTATGTATGTTCAGTCACATGACTATCCTCTTTGCATTTAATGACAGGTGAGTAATAATAGTGAGAAAAACAGTAATTTTCATTGATTTTTTTATTTAATAGTAAATTAAAAAGGTGCAGAAAGTTTTATTATTTTTAATTATTATTTCATTTTTTATCATATCAAGTTAATAGTTTTGCACTTTTAATGCTAACATAAAAGTTAAATAATTGTTGTTATAATTCATAAAAATACAGGTAGCAATTATTCGGCAACAGGTAAGAAAGAATAATGTTTTTCATTAATTTATTTTCTTTTAATACAAATTCAAAAGTTAGATATAAAAATTTTTATTATTTTTAATTATTATTATTAATCTTATTATTATAATTTATATAAATCTATATTAGTAGTTCTGCATTTTCAATTTATATTCTGTTTAGTAGAATGTAATTTCATAGTTGAATTTTCAAGTTTTAATTCGTTTGGAGAGAATTCAATTGGAGATATTTTTATTCTTTTTAATTTGTGATAAAAATTGTATTATTTTTATTCTAATTCGGTAGTTAGACATAAAATTAATTCTTTTTTTTTAAATTCCGATTCCATTATTATGTAAATAATGGCCGCAATCTATTAGCACGTGTTGTGAACCGCTCTTTTTTTTATTGTTTTTTGTCGTGTTCTGAGTGACTTTTCGGTTCTCGTTCTGGTACTCTTGGAGTGATTGTGTGTTTCTTCCCAAACTGTGATAATTGGTTGCACGAAATATTATTTATTTATGTGCAAATTTTGGTTAAAGTGCTTTTATCTTTTCATGGTGTACTAACCATACGGATTAAATTGTCCCGATCCCAGGGCTGTGTGAACATTTGCTGAACCTGACTCTTACCATGCTGGATCTACGTGCTTGTGGACATTGTAATGCAAATATTGTTGGAGATGCCAATTCCTGTCCATGTGAATCTTTTTACCACCCTTTTTACCACCTTATTATCTAGTTCCTTGTCACCTAGTTCATCTACCAGTATCACAATAGAACAAATTGAAAAATTTTTGGGAAACCACTATGCCAAGGCTAAAACAGAATCTGAGAATTTTATTGACGCTAAAATTAATGATGTGGAGACTAAAATTACAGCTTTGACGTCCACTGTCTCCATTTATTCTTTCAAATTGGATGATGCGTTGGGGAGAATCAAGAAATTGGAAGGTAACGTCCAAAAACTCGAGGAGGTTAATAACAACGTAAATTTTTCTGAAAATTCTATACTATCCAAATGTAGTTCTGAAATTTTTTACAGAATGCAAAGAAGCCGCAATCTTGTAATGTTTGGCTGTCCTGAGGCGGCGGACGACGTGAATTAAGTAAGAATGCCATCGATGAATCAGACTGTATAGAAGTAAATAATTTTGTGAGGTCTATTGATGACACTCATGATTCTCGATCGATAAAAGTTTTAAGACTTGGTAAACATCAACAGGATTTTACGTCGCCTCGTCCAATTCGAATCTCATATGAAAACGAAAGCCTGATGTGGAAAACTTTACATGCCTTTTGGAAGAAGAGGAAGGAGTTGAGGGGAACGGGTGCCACGATGATATCATTGTCAAGGGACTTAACCCCACTTCAAAGACCACGCCTCAGAGAGATCAACGCAGAGCTGAAGCAGCGTCAGAGGATAGGCGAGTAGGACCTAGTCATCAGAGACGTGATAGGAGAGCCAAAGATTGTGTGGAAAGAGAAGCCAGTGGTTTCTCAATAATCAGCGTGCGATCGTTAGGACATAGTAATATATGCACTCCTGTTTCATAGACTCTATATTCTAAACGATTAGTCGGGAAATTTTCGTGCCTTCGTACCAAAATAATAGCTCTTAAAAAAAGTCTCTTACATCTTTCTCAGTTTCAATCTACGTTTTTTACCGAAACATGGCTCCATTCAGGCATTGGTAGTGATGAATTGGGTTTTAAGAATTTTTCAGTTTTTAGGCGAGATAAACATTCTCCTACCAGCTCTTCATCTCGAGGTGGTGGGGTGATGACTGCAGTAAACATTAAATTTCTTAGCATTTCTATATCTATTACTTGTAATACTATTGAGATGCTATTTGTTTGAGTTAACGTTTTCGACATTTGGCATATTTTTTGTGCAGTTTATTTTCCACCAAATTCTAGCAATTATTGCCTATAAACAATTTTTTGACACTTTAAATGACGTCTATAACAACGCCAGTGTGCCAAATGAACCTTTTCATATACTGGGCGATTAATTTTATTTTTCATTGAGAGGGGAAAGCAAATTAATTATAATACTTTTGCATCTTCGTATAAAATCAAATTATGCTCGACTAGCTCTCAAAAAGATATTTTGATTTGTTTATAGAAAATTTAGTTTTTTATAAGTAAACGTATTTATATGATTATATGATTATAGTACTGTACACTTGGCGGACGAGGCTTGGTTATCGCCGGATGCTTATTATTCACCTCTTACTGTAAATCTAGGTTTGGGCACGGTCTGTCTACTTAGTTAAAAGATTTTTTCTTTTTTTTTGTTCGTAGGTTCACACTATCTTTCTTCAACTTAATTTTAAGCCTTTTTTTATAATTATAAAGGGTATATTTTGTAAACCCGTGTACTGATTAAAATAAAATAATAAAAATAGTTACAATTGAAATAAATTTAATCCCTTAAGAATATGAAATCAATGGAACTTCCTTTACAGAGTATAAATTCATAACAATTTAATTTATTTTAATAAAACGGAATTAAAACGCATTGAAATTATAAATCTATTCAAAACTTTAAGAACTGTCTATTGGTTTCACGTGACATTTTCAATTAAACTTTTTTAGGTATGGTATTAATTTTTATCTGATTCTATATAAAAAATAAGGAAAAAAATAAAATAAATAAATCCTGAAAAACAGTTAGGAAGATAGGATACGATTTTGTACTTTAAAAATTTTATTTCTTTGAATCGAAAGTGTTCAAAATATGTAAATGTTTTCTTTCGGGTTCGGGGAAAAACTTTTTTTCCTTTCAAGAGAGATGTGTATGACAGATGAATTTTTAAAAAATTGTTGCATTTTATTGAATTTTTTAATCTAAGTCTTTTTGGGGTCGCTGATAAAAAATTTAAGAATCATTTTACAAAATTTAAAAATAGCGTGTCTAATATGGCAAAAAAATTAAAAATTTTTTTTTAACTTTCTTCAAACTTGGTACCTTGGAATTTTTGTAGTTGATGATTATGAGTTGGAGTTTAGTTTTACGAAAGGCACAATTATGGATAAAATATGGAATGTAAAATGGATAAATAAAATATTTTACATGAAATAAAAAAGCTCAGAGCATTGCTGCCTACTGAGATATAAGAAAAAACAGAAGAATTATATTTGCAGAAACTGAAGGCAAAGAAAAGTTTGAAGCAACAACAGACAGTCAAAACTTGGTTAGTATTTATTTTAAATTACAAGGATGACCCTGATTTAAAAAAAGCTGATTTTAGAAAAAACCGTCCGTCTTTTCAGTTGCGCACATGTGTGCACGCAATTAAAGTTTGGTTTAAAAGAACAGGACCCTACTAATAATAAGCAAATGTACTTTGGATGGAAGCTGATAGTGGAAGGACCAAAATAATCAGGTTTAAAATTATTGTTATTCAATGGATCTCTAAACAAAAATTACATTCAGAGTAATGAAAAAGAAAATTTAAGACTTTTTCTAAAAAGTAATTTACATTTATTCCCATGCTTTAGAAAGCATAGTACAAACAACGAAGAAATCATGTGTAAAAGACAATTTTAATATAGAATTTATTGCTACCCTTATGGGGAGATCCGGCACCATACACTTAGATGGTACAGACTTTAGAGGCCGTGTACAAATTACGTAAGGGCCGCAGGGGGGAAGGGTTTATAAAAACCTTACGGATTATTACGTGGGGGGAGGGGAGGGGAGGGTCGAAGATTTTCATACGTAAGGATATATATTTTTTTAAATATATAAATGTAGATGTAATCTACTGGCCAGAATTTTGGGATCATCTATTTTGAGTGTGATGAAAAACATCTTAAAACGTAAAAAGTATAAAAGTTAAGTTCAGTTAAGTTTTCTCTTTCTGTTTTCTACAAGGTGATAAAATTTCGAGAAAATGAGACTAAGAGGAAGTGATTTAGTTAATATTTCAGTTAGAAAATCCCGAAAAAGAATGATTTGCAATGTTTCATAAAAATTAAAATTACTTCTAAAATAATGGTCATTTTTAAATGTTTTTAGGCTTATTTTAAAGGTAATTTTCTACAAAATTGATATTACTTATAGCTATTACGATGCAATTTGTTTCTTAAAAAATGCAAGCTGTCAAATGTGAACAAGAAAATTAGAAAAATTTCGTAACAATTTTTTTCACAAGTAAATAATTTGTAAAATTCGAACAAATATAATAGGTAGGGGAGAGTGGCCATCAATGTACCAGTTTTTTCAATGAACCATTTCAATTTTCTCAGAAACAATTAAATAAAAATTCTCCTAATTTTAAATATAAATGAAGTTTGCGTAAACACACTACGTCCATAAATTTTAGACGTGTGGATCTATTCTTTACAGAGAAAACTGGAAAAAACTGTTTTTGATGTACTGAAGAAAAAATTTACCTAAAATACAAACACGTTTTTTAATTGAAATAAGGCCATTTAAAAATAAATGTACTTACGATTTATTTTGTTTTGGGCCTTAACTACAATATTCTAATAAGATAATGATTTTGAAATATTGGATTAAGTTATAAAAAACCATTTTTGTTGCAAATGTCATGTTGATTCAATGTACCGGGGAACAATGAACCACCTGGAATTTCAGTGTATTTTCGATTTCCAGAGTGGTATGCTTGATTATAAAACTAGGCATGCGTACAGCATGTTACAGTCATTGTTATCGGTACTTTTCTCAACATAGCAAAACTGAAATGCCATTTTAGCTAGTTAACTTAAATTTGAGGTATATTTATGTTATACATTATCAATTAAAAAGTGTTAAGTAACTATTTTTTATAGTATTTGATAGAAAATAAGTTTTTTTACAAAGTGAAAATTGCAATATTATTATTGTTGAACATTTTTAGTGTTTTTATAGAGGTGGTTCATTGTGTACCCAGGTTGTTGAAAATGAAAATAGCTTGTTACTTTAAAAAAATCCTAAATTTTATTATTTAATCAAAATAAATCGTGTATAATATGTGTGCATTACCTAGATAAGTGTTGTAGTTTTATATTGATGCAAAGAAGTGCTTGAAATTGGTGAAATTCAATAAGTACTATGACCTTGAAAAAAAGCCGGTACATTGATGGCCACTCTCCCCTACACAAATTTTTTTTTTAATTCAACACAGTATTAAATATTATATACTTTACAAAAAAAGTTTTTTTAGTATAAAAAAATGTTATCAAATTTTTATAATTTTTTTTGTTCAACTTTGAGAGCTTACATTTTTTAAGAAACAAATTGCACCGTAATGGCTATGAGTAATATCAATTTTGTAGAATATTACCTATAAAATGAGTCTTAAAACATTTAATAATATTCATTATTTCAGAAGTAATTTTAATTTTCATGAAGCATAGCTAGTCGCACTTTTTCAGAATTTTCTAACTTAAATATTAACTAAATCACTAGTCTCATTTTACTCAAAATTTTGTCAACTTTAAAAAAATAATTAGGGAAAAATTTTAGCTTTTGTACTTTTTACGTTTTTAAATGTTTGTCATGACACTTAAAATGGGTGGTCCCACAATTCTAGCCTGAGGGCCGATTATGTAATTTGATTTGATTCCGAAATGATTTGATTTCGCCCTACTTCACTTTTTTTTCACTTTTAACTGTCAAAACTTTCGAAAACAAAAGTCAATAAAAGTGAAAAAAAATGAATTTAATAAAAAAAAGAAATTGATTTATTATATAATGTTTTTAATAAGAAATATTTAAGTATATTTAGATACTAGATTCCTAAAAGAACATCCTAACGATAAACGATTTACGCTCTTCGCGTTTAATAAAGGTAATGGGCTATTCCCTAAATTATTATTAATTCAATAATTCAAAATTAATTGTATTCTGAGGAAACTTTTGACTATAGGTACTGATTTTTAATGGTTTTAGTTTTTCCTTTTCTTCTAAAATTGCGCATGTTTTTTTGGTTGCTGATAGATTATTTTCCCTTGTCACACTTTTTATACAAAAGGTCCTTTTCTCTATTATGTTAAAAGGTTCATCTAAATGTACTGTCATATCAGCTAAGGCACGTCCATCATTAGTGTCTATTTTTACTAGATTTTCCTCTTTTTGTTGAAATTCTGTACTGTTGTTGAAGTCCTCAAATATCTTTGTTAAACTTTCTTTGATTTTGTTAGATTTACTTTCAGGATCATGCTGATACTCCTGCGAATTTTGTTTTGACTTTAAAATCTTAAGGTTTGCAAGAGGTTGTATTACTGAAGTTGTTTTAGATATCATTCTGACTCTGAAGAGAGGAATATTCGAAAATTCTTCTTGTAAAAAGGGTCTTCCTAAAATTCCATTTACTGATATTGGAAACGCAGGATCTACTACATGAAAAATACTCTTTTTCCCTAAAATTGTCAATTCTATAAGTCCTAACGTGTACAGTTTATTTTGTGTTATCCCTACTATCTCCACTACTTAATCAGTTCTAACAGGTGCGTTGCCACTTAATGCTGTACTTTTAACAACGTTTAAATTTGCGTCTGTGTCTACAAAGAAAGTAGCTTTACCTGCGAATAAAAAATTTCCGTCTACTAACACTGTTGGTTGTTCAATTGTCATTCCATTTTTATTATAAAGTGATGTGATTTCTGGGAGCATAGAAGTATTGGATGCGACTAAAGGTTCAAGTTCGCGGGCGCGTCCATTCAACGAACTTATTTATCGTTTAAATAAATTTCTCTGTCTATTATTTGCGATCTATTGTGTATGAAATCCTTATTTCCCACATTCATAGTGTCTCCTAGATAGTGTTCTTCTCTTATCGGATATGATCTATTCAAGTTGTCTCGTCTGTCATCTCTAAACTATTCATTCCTATAATCGTCTCTGTTTCTTTCATACTCTGCGACATAGTTATAAGTGTCTGTATTATAATCTCTGCAAAAGTTGTGTCTCATACTGTAATTTTCATTTTCTCTGTCCCTTCAAAAATTATTCCTTCCTTGTCCGTAAAAATCATTGTTAGCATTTCCGTAATTTGTTTTATAAATCGAGTATCCAGTTTGATCGAAGCGTCTTTTCCTGTCTTGGATATGTCTTGCATGTCCTATAGCTTGTTCAAGTGTTAAAGGGTCTCTAGTGTCTACTGAATTTGCTAGATCATCGGGTAAAGCTTTCATGAAAGCGCGTAATGCCACGTCTTGTACTGAGGCTATTATTCCTTCTACATATTCTTTTTTATAGTTAGTTAGTACTGCTGCTTTAGCCCCACTAATATACGATTGTAACCGATCTCCTAACTCATTGACGTTTTCGTTTCTAAACATTCGTAAATCTATTATTTATTGTAAATAACTTTCATAACGAAGACCTGGTGCAAAACGCTCCTTTAGCAAATCTATCAATTCCGTAATTTTTGTAAACGGTTTATTTCAAATACAATCACGCGCGTTTCCAACTAACTTGCTTATTATAGCGGTAATTAAAGAAGCTTCGCATGCTGGAGTTACATAAAATGCCGCGTTAACAATATCTTGAATAAAATCGAGAACTAACATATTTTTTCCATCAAAATTTGGCAAATGATTTACAGCCTGTTGGATAGCTAAAGTGTCTGCAATTGATTGGGCGGCCATTAATGCTATATTATCCTGATTCGCTCCCTGTAATGGTCTTTGTGTAGAATTTCCCGGTTGAAACCCTAGGTCAGTTCGGTTGCTATATCTTTCTGCTAAAGTTGAAGCATTTAAATTTTCTTGCTCACTTGTCGGAGGAACCATATCCCCTTCTTTAACCATTTTGAATATTTTCTTTTAAATAATTTTCTTGCAAACTATTTTATTTTAATATTAAACAAAAACGATATAAAATCACCCTTCGGTCATCAAACAAAAACACCTAAAGTTCCCATACGTAACTTCCTGCAGATTTCTACCCTATTACTGCGAATTTATCATTTTCCTGATTTTGAACTTATCAGCTCTATCACTTAAAAATAAGTTTCTCGTCCTTCTAGTTCTATTTCAATTCCGCCTTTAACATAAAAAAAAGTTGTTCTAACACTTCTGTCCTTTCTTGTTCGCACGGACAAAAATCTATGTTTAAAATTGACGCTGTGTTATAATTAAGTTTCCTGACATTAGTAATATAAAATTCAGCGTTTTCTTGATTGATTGTTTTTTTAGAACTTAACGTGACTTTTGTTGTTTTCGGTATTTCATTAGGTATTAATTCATTAAATAAAACGAAGGACATTTATGTAAACAAAGAAAATCTTGGCATGAAAATGTTGATTAATCAGCGTAATAACTTTTGTTTAAATATCCCACATTGAGAAGAAATAAAAGTCATAGCACACTCTTAAAAATTTAATTTCAATTACTTCTTTCAAAATCGTTATTTGAAAATTGAAGTGTAAACAAAAATATGTAAATATTATTTATTTTCCAAAACTAAAAAAAATATTTTCATTTCTTAGAAATATAATGCTAATATTTTAATAAGATTCACTTCCTTAATTGTTTCTTTGTTTACATTCGGTCATTAACTGCACCGAATCCGACACCGTGTCACATTACTTACTCGCGACCTTCGAGAACTACCGACATTCCTGTTAATTTCGCTTCTTGATAAGAATATTATTTTATTCAATTTGTTAATTTATTATAAATTATGTTTCCATAATTTTTAAGAAAAATTGTTTATATCCTTTATTCTGAGACTGAACAATAAAATTATCAACTATTTCTTTCAATGAATTCTTTAAAAATATGTATTCTTTTATTTCGTAGGCTTACACCATCTATGTTGTAACCCGATCTCGTGTCGCGTTACTTGAAGTTCAAGTTCCTGACCTAGTTTATTTCTTTCGTTATTCAATTCATATTCCTTGTTTAATATGTGACCTGCTTTACTTCATCATCATTACTTCTCTTGTACTATTCTTGTCATCAACTCAAAAATTCTCCGTAATATTTTTGTAATCTCGTAAACTTGAAAATCAGTATTTCTTAGCTAATTTTTATTCAGTCCTCTCACTTGCCCAAGTGGCTTATTCACTTTCGGCAAGATTATTTAACTCGAGGAAATTTACCGTTTGTTGAGGAAACCAGAGCTTACCGATGTCAGGGTAGTTACCCTGTTTTCAAAATTCGACGTTTGCGAATTTTTAGAACAGTTTTAAAAAAAACGCGCACTCAAAATTTATTTATTAATTAATAGAATTCTGAAATATAAATAATATATTGCAAAATAATAGATCAATTTAAAACATTTCTAAGTACATGTTAAATACAATAATAATTAAAACTTTTAGAGGTATTTTAACCTTCGTTTTCGTGTAAAATATGTGTTTTGTGTAAATGTACCGTATTTAGTCTTAAAATTTCCTCAAAATATGGAAATATATCCCACCGCTGCCACCAGTTTTGTTAGATATAATAAATGAATTTAATAAAAAAAAGAAATTGATTTATTATATAATGTTTCTAATAAGAAATATTTAAGTAGGGGAAAGTCGGGTAGCCCCGGACACCTAAGCCTTTTGGTTAACAAATTTGTATAATTTTTTTGAAATATTAATTAAATCATCTTATGACAAAGACATGACCTCTGTCCATCTTTGAAATAAATTCGATCATAAAATAAACACATTAATTGAGAGAAAAATAAGATCATATATGAGTAGTAAAATGTAAGCCTCCAAAAACTTGTCGGGTGTCACTGGACAGAGAAAATAAAAGTGCTTATTTAAATTGTTTAATTTGATAAAGTGCGAATAAATTGTGTCTTAAATAATGACCGTAAATTATTTTTTAGAAATAAATTAAAACATCTATTTAATAGGAACAGAAAGTCCAAATATAATAGAATTTTTATATGACGTTTAATACGATACACGTTTGTTAAATTGTCTAGACAATTTAAGGTTAATTTTAGAAATTACTTATTTTCAAAAAGAAGAAATGAAAAAATGAATTAATATATTAAAAAACGTAAGCTCAAGTGAATTATACACAGTTTGTAATTTGTGTCAATTATAAAAATGCAGTATTATACGTGAAATAGCTAGTGTCTGGGGCTACCCGCTGTCCGGGGCTATCCGACTTTCCCCTATATTTAGATACTAGATTCCTAAAAGAACATCCTAACGATAAACGGTTTACGCTCTTCGCGTTTAATAAAGGTAATGGGCTATTCCTTAAATTATTATTAATTCAATAATTCAAAATTAATTGTATTCTAAGGAAACTTTTGACTATATGTACTGATTAAACAACAATAAATTTGACATAATACATTAGTTATTTAGCTACATTTAACACATGTTAATAAAAGTCATTGTTTATTACAATTTAAATAATTTTCTTTATCAATAGAGTTTGTGTATTAAATAACAATAAATGTTCGAAAAATATATAATATGTATGTGTGTGTGCGTGAGAGTTGTTTTAGTGGGGATTTCAAAACTCTTATCAATTTGCAAACGTTAGCAAATTCCGTTTCTATTTATTTCTCTCTTGTAGTATTATTTCTCTTTCTTTTAATTCTGGCTTTGCCTTGTTTCTTATATTTCTTACACTCGCGATTCGTCGAGGTTATTTCTTAAAACTGATTTATCTTTTCATTACTCTTTTCACTTATTCATTACTTTTTTGTTTTATTCATTTTCAATATTATATATTCTCTTTATTATTTCTCTTCTTTTATTCAATAAAAATATCAAAAATAAACCTATCCGATTTTTGTGTCGTAGATTAACGTCGCGGGCCACGGGCACTATATCAGTTTCAAAACCCCGCCTCGACGGACCGCACAAATGTAGATTCAAGAAGAACTTTGCAAAAAATGGCCCAGAGTATTTTCTGTGTGCCGTTTTTATTGACCAGATTCGGGTAGGGATTTTCTTACAAATTAGTGAATCTCGGTCATCATTGACCGAAATCTGTACATGTTGCAGAAATTATTTAGAGCACCTGATGCAACTAAATGAGTTTCTTTTCTTATTTTCTGCAAATGAAACATGGTGTATTACCACATTGATATCTTATTTTGCACTTTTGAATAGATTTAAATCAAAGGTGTTTAATTTGTATATCCTCCCCTTTGTCTCTAGATTCAATCGAGTATTTCATAATTACTTGAGTTTTAAAAGTAATTCTTTTACTTAGTAAATTTAAAGTTGTTTAAGTTTCCTTTTAAAGAAAGGTTTTGATTTCTTAACAAAATCAGAATAAAAAGAAAATGCAATTATTGACGACATTTATCATTAAAATCTTATGACACGCTTGCATAAAGGTTTGTTGAAATGTGTACTTAAATAAATATGATTTTTCAACAATAAATAAAGACGCAATTAAAAATAAAAATTAAATACCACGAAATTCGATCGTAACAGTGAAGTCAGGCGAAATCAAATCATTTCGGAATCAAATCAAATTACATAATCGACCCCCTGTAGTGTATCTTCAGTTCCTAACGTAAGTTAAAGGAATGAGTCACAAATCCATTTTCTTCTGAAGATGAAATACTCTAAAATGATATAATAATGTTTAAAAAATGGATTTTGTTCTTTAAACTAAAATGTTTGTTTAAATAATGTTAACTGTGTTTTAAATATAATAATTTAGAAACTTTGTGAAGTATAAAACGTGTAATAGTAACTTTAAGTTTTGACTTAAACTTTTTTTAAACTTTACGTAAGAAGAGGGGGGGGGGGTGAATAAAATCTTACTTAACCTTACATGGGGGGAGAGGGGTTTAAAATGTCAAACATCAGCCTTACGTAATTTGTACACGGCCCCTTATTGGAAAATCAAACTTTTTTCTGCGCGCCGGACTTCTGTGATGTAGTCAAAAAATGCATTTGTAACACAATTGAATAAACAATTTATTTAAAGCTTAAAAAGTGACATGTCTCAGAATCTACGTTATCGATTTTAGATTTATTCTTTTAACACAGTTACTGATTAATAAAGACAATTTTCTCAAAAATTAAAAGTGGTGTTCTCTAACGTTCAATTTTATAAATAAGGGTGCAATTCCAAATAAGTCAACCTCCAAATTTTGATACAACTTAGTACACTCACGAATTTTGATGTGATAATTATGAAAATGATTCAGAAAATTCTGGACTACTTCATGTTCATGGTATAAACCATAAAAAACCTATTTTTTAGTTTTCTCAGTTCAACTCAGTAAATATTTGAAATTTCGAAAAATGTATTAAATAAAGATAGTAGTATTCTTAAAAACACACACTTTAAATTCTCTACAATTTTTTGGTATCTTCAACAGTTTTCAAGGTATTTGCTAATGAATATATCAAAGCTTCAAAATAAACTTAGTATAGTAGAAGATGGTAGCATATTTTCAGAATTTAAAAAAATGTAATGAACAAAATGCTTAGGTGAACTTGAATAAAGGCAAATACTTCTTACAGTTCTTATTACACTTTTTATTACTTCTAATATTTTTTAAGTTAAAAAGTATTTGCTTTTTGGGTAAAAAATATATTTCTTTTAAGTTTTAAGATTACCTGTAATTTTTCCTGTAATAAATTTTTTAATGTATTTTAATAAATGTGAAACATGCATTAAATATGATAAACCACCAGATTTAATAAATCTTTTAATCTTATTTGAAACATTTCCTCAATATTGCACGAGTCTGCTTTGCGTAATGTTTCACAGACATTGAATTGAAATGTTCAGATAACATAGGTTAGTAATATTTTCTCATATGTGGAAATTTTGCAACTTAACTAAGCTTTACTGAACTGCGAATTGCAATATTGCGAACCTTTCACTGCAAGATTCAAGAAAGATTCAGGAAATATCTGGTGCTGTACTGGGTATCAGAATATTGTTAGTTAAAAATAAGATAGAATGTTATAGTTCTAGGTGAATGGAAAATCATTTTTACACGATTTCAAAATAATAAGAACAGAAAGGTACTAAAGGAGATAATTAGAAATATAGTTATTACACACTCGTTTTAACGACCTTACTGGCCCATTGAGGGTCCCCCGTAGGGAGTTCCTAGAATTGTACTTTGTAAATATTCTTTAAGAGTTTTTGCGTCTACAGAACGGCTTGAAATTAGGAGTATTCGCATTTGCCTGGACCACCCGGTATATTGGGTTTACTCGCCAGTGGAGAGGGAAAACTGTAGAAAAACCTCACCTGAATACAACCGGTTTATCGACAGTCGAGTTCTAGTGATCTGCACAGGTCGATTACCGACAGTGCAAATCATTATACCTCGACGTCTTTACCTTCCACTGAAGTTATCTCACAGCCGGAAAAAATCCCAGGCTTCCCGGGGCGCGAACCAAGCAAGCTTGACGCTAGACTTGGGGCGACCGTAGAGTCCAGGACCTTAACCAACTGAGCTAACACCGTGGTTAATAATTAGAAATATATTTGTAAATGGATATGTAAAAATAAGTAATCGAATCGACCCGTCGTACAATTCCACTTTTTTATTTTTTCTGTAGTGTGGCTTTAGCCGTTTTGTTGAAAAATTCATTGTCTATTGTCAAATTAATACATCATGATTCCATCTGGAATTTTACGATTTAATAATTTGAAAGTAAGATGGAAATCTTAATGGTTACGATTATTTTTTTTTGTAAGTAAATACTAATCGTTCGTTTTTATAAATAAAATATTAAAACTTATTTTTGTTTTCTTTATTGAGTATAATTGTAATAAAGACATTTAGAATTTATTATTCTAAGATTAATATCGCTTCTAAATATAATTTACATTTTTTATACAAATTAAGCACCCATGATTGCAATGAAATTTATGTAAAGCGTACACTGCACAATTTTTTTCAAGTTTGTGTAAAAAATTTGGTATTTTCTGTTTGAAAAATGGGTAAAGTATTTTTTCATTGTGACGCGCCGAGAGACGAATATTATAAACATGTAAGCCATTTTGTGCATTCGTTGTAAATTAGGTGACTCTCTAGGTGTTTAGGTAAGCAACATTTTCTTTAATGTGTTAAGTATGTAAGTCAATGTCTTTTGGAAATGATAAAACGCAACTTTCTTTATCCCCATTACAAATTAATTAAAAAAAGAAATTTTATATAATACCTTGCGTCAAGAACTCTACTAAAAAGTCTGTTTTTAGAGTTCTAGAGATTAAAAGGAGGAGAAACCTACTTTTAATCACAGTTATCCCCACCAGCAACGCCATTCAAGCACGCTTGTCAACCTAAACATCAGCTGTCGCGTCACGTGTTAGAACAGCAAGCGTACTTGAATGGCATTGCTGGTGGGGTTAAACTGTGATAAAAAGTAGGATTCTCTTTATTTTAATCTCTAAAACTCTAAAAACAGCGTTTTCAGTAGATTTCTTGATACAAGGTTATTATATAAAATTATGTGTGGAATACGGGCGCATCTAGGGGAATCGAGACTCGTGTGAAGTTTGCCGCACGAGCGAAGCGAGTGCGGCAATCACACGAGTCGAGATTCCCCTACAGATGCGCCCTTGTTACATAAATAACTATTTATAAACGTTAGAGTTGATTCAATGTTGTTTATTGATTTACAAAATACCAAAACTACAAATAACCTTATGACACTACTAACTAATTATTAACACATTTTATAAAATAGCACCGAAAAATTTCAATGCCAACTTCTTAATTATAAAACAGTTTATTGTATTCCTTAAATCTAACATATGTGTACATGATTTTTACAAATGTGACAGTAAAAAAACAGAAGTACATATTTTTCCAATATCAGGAATTACTGTATACCAAAAAGATGATTTTCGTGACATTTTATTTCACAGTAAAAACTATTTATTTCTTTGTGCAGGGGGAATTATTTACTTCCTTATATCACTACATAAAATAATAAGTTTATGATTTACAATTAAATGAAGAAAGCGTAAGCACGCGCGCTCGATCTCGTATAATAAATACATAAGGCTGTGAGCGTTTTTCGCAGTAAATTTGATGATCTCCTATGTGGTATAATAAATTTTTCAAATTGTATTAGGTTAATTAAGAAAACAAACATTGACGTGAAAGCTTTGAAGGAAAACGAAAACTATGTGAGTGAGACAAAAAATTATATCTGCTATTCTCTTTTTACTGCATGGTTAACGCTTTTGCACTACGCTTTTACGCCAGCTTGGATGTCACCTTACGAAGTAAACTTAATACTTAAGAATGGGAGAGTGTAGGACAGAAAATAATTTCGAAATTTTAAATCTCATTCTTCGATCGTTTTGACTTACCATGAACTTAGCTGTTAGTCTCGCAAACAGTCATCCAGTACCCAAATGGCACGTAATATTACATGAATATCGTGGTAATATTACATGTAATATTACTAATATTACGGAATGATGTTACAGTGATATTGACGGGATCTTAAAATGTCCGCATCAAGGTCATATTAAAGAGCAATATTAAAATAATATAACAGATATAGAAGATACGCCATTTTGAATATCAACATTAATTTAACAAAATTGTTAATATCTTAAAATATTACAAATAGATTTTTAAGAAACTTACACATGTTTAAGGTTAAAATATATACTTTTAAATAAAAATAAAATCAATAAAAGAAAAAAAATTTTATGCAAAAAAATTTTAAAAAAATTTGTAATTAAATTTTTTATTTACTTTCTCCTCTCTGACAGAAATTTTATTAATATTGTTAAACTCGTTATGAATTTACCTTTAATATAAAAAAAAATTGATGGAGACTTTATTAGGTCCCGAGATATCAGAGTTTTTGTACAACCTCACGAAGTTGCGCAAGCAAGACGCGTCGTGGCGTCCTGCACTGCTAAGCTTCTACCTTGATCTTAAGTTGTTTAAATCAGCAGTAGAAAAAAGGCTCTCAGTAGAAAAAAAATTTCTTGAGACAATTAATTAATTATTATTGTTTTAAGCAATCCAGGAATCAAAAATTTTATTGCTGGATATTTATTTGTGTTGAATTATATTTTGACGATTAAATTTTTGTATCTTGCTACAATAATTAACGATTATTTTATTTTTTGTGAAATTCTTCTGTTGACGAACAATTAAAAAGTTAAAATTTTGGTAAAAAAAAAATATATATTTTGAAAGTCGACGACGTTTCGGTAAATGAGTAACGATCGTTGTTTGCAATTGGGATTGTAAAAGTTGATTTTTCATGTTTAGGATTTTGCTCTGACCGGAAAAGGAAAACTTTGAAAATTATAGAGTTTAAAACGTCGACTGGTTAAGATCTTGCTTTGACCACGAGACAAGATTTTTTTTTGCTGGCTCTAAGATTTTGCTGTGGTGCTAGACGAAAATTTAAAAATTTTTTTTTCTATTGTATATTTATTTATGAAATATTAATTATTCATCAAAATTATCAAGTTGAATTATATTAATGTATTTTATAATTTATTAATTACTAGGGGAAAAGGTTCGGTTGTGGGCATGGTTTGGTTGTGGGCACCCCTGCGAAACTTTGACAGAAAAGATATTTGTCAAATGTGATAAATGTCAAGTGGATGACCGCACGTAGTTTTTTGCGAGAATACAAAATTGAACGGACACCTGTATTTTTTGCTGCAAAGAAATCAATTTTTTTCAAGTTGAAATTAAAATAAAAGTTTTTTTAAATATTTTTAAAAGTGGCACAAATCAAAGCCAATCAATTAAAAATGTATGTCTAATGCATATTTACACAGTAAATATAATATATTTTTTAATCCAATACCGAGTAACACAACAATGTTTACAACCAAAATTTTTTTCATGACGTTTTAACATGGTTGCAAAGTTCGGTTGTTTGCACTCAAATTGGTTCGGTTGTGGGCACCAAGATTTTTTTAGATAAATCGCAAAATATCGTGTTGGATGAAATCATAAGTAATTTCTCACAACTATTAATAGTATTTCACAAATTTTAAGGGTTTCCAGTGGTTTCTGAGAGTGATCTAGGGAAAAAATTCTTATAACGAGACTTAAGCGTCCGTCGTGTAATGACAATAGTTGTGCATTTTGGGTTCGATGCGTGAAAGAGGGAGACAAAGAGAGACAAAGATAGTCGGTATATCGATATGAAGTGGAAGTGAAGTGGAAGTGAAGTGTAATTAAAGTGAACTTAAAAAGGAAGTAAAAGTAAAGTGAATATACAGCGGAATTGAAGTGGATGAGAAGTGGAAGTAAAGTGGAAGTGAAATGGAAGTGAAATAGAAGTAAAGTGAAAGTGACTTACATTGAAGGGGGACTGAAGTAGATGTGAAAAGTTTTATCTTATGTGGTAATTTTGCCGCTGAAAGCCTTTAAAATAAATAAGTTTTAGTTTTGAAATTAAATTTAAAATAATTTAAATAATTTAAATAACTTCATGTATACTCATATAATTAATAATTAATAATTAAATTTATATTTTTTCATATTTGAGGTAGTTTAAGTTAATTTTTCCTCATTTTTAGCCAATTTTTTAAGAGTGCCCACAACCGAACCAAGATTTCAGTTTTGCAAAAAATGACCACTTTATTAAATTTATAAAAATAATTTTTCTATTCGACGGAATCAATTTAGTTTCTTTGCCAGAAGTTAGCTAAGGTCTCTAGCCTTCCATACATTCGTTAATGACCGTGTCATATTAATTGGGCACAAGTTATGGGTAAAAAACAAAAAGGGTGCCCACAACCGAACCTATTCCCTTAAGTATGTGTGTGCTAATCTTATTTATTATTTATTGAATGTTTTATTATTATTTATTTAATTTATCTTTTTACAGAATATGTTTGATAAAAGCTAATTATTTTAAATAATTAGTAATTCCTAATTGATTTTAAAATTGTCGATAAAATTTGATGCCTGTAGCGAGATTTTATAAATTTTGTCATTACTAACTGCCAAGGGCATTAATTTCCCTTAATTAGTCGACAACAAAGGATTTGATTCGTCGTCTATTAGAAGAGAAAATTCAATTAAAATATTAAAACTCTATTTCAAAATTAAAAGTTACAATTTTATTCAAATTTAAATTCCGATTTATTAAAATTAATAATAAAAATAGAGTTTAACTTACATTTTTGTTTGTTTCTTTTATTAATTAAGTTAATTCTTATTATTTATTAAAAATTTGTTTTTATAATAATTATTAAAGTTTTTTTCATATTTATTCAAATTTTGTTACCATTAATGGTTAAAATTAATATTGATTAGTTGATTTATTATTTATCTTTTGTTAGCTATTTTTTTTCTCTATTAAATTGAATTATAAAAGTTTTTTTTGAGGTGCTCTTCATTTTGTATTTTATTTCGGATTTACAAGTCGAACGAGAATTTGAGAATTATCTTGTTGCACAGTTAAATTTTATTTTTTAATTCTTCTGTATTTACCTGAATACCAGGTTTGTTAAAAGGTAGCAAATATTAAATGTTGCCTTAGATAATTTGATTTTTAATTGTGCTCCGTTAAAAGTATTGAAGTTGTTGTTCAAAACAATTTTATCCGGGATTCGGGTTGGCACGGCGTTTCCTTGTTTTACGGTTAAAGGTTGTGTCGTCTTGGTTACGGTTTACTGAAATATTTTTTTAATTACAAAAGGTCTTTTTTTTCTTCTCTTTCTATCTTTCCTTTTTATATCATCAGTTAGGAATATTAAATTAAGTACAAATTAAAATGCCGGTTGGACGGAAGGACAATTCTTACCCCCACTCCTACTTATTTTCAATACTCGTTTGCTTCAGTTACGAGGGAGGTGGGAGTATTAAGTAACGGGTTGGTGAATTTAAATAAAAAAGTCGATGACAAGGTTGATGATTTAAAAAGTAAAGTTGATTTGCTTTTACAGCATTTAAAATTATCTGTTACCGGACGGTCCGAAGGGGGAGGGGATCGCAAAGCTCCGTTATTAAATAACGCTGGAAACAATGAACCTTCTCAAAAACAAACTGAACAAGCTCATCAAGATAAAAGTAACAAACAAACGTTTGTTACTCATGACCGACAAAATGTCAATACCGATCGACGACCTGGATTGAATCATAGATCCACAAATGATCCAATCAGGCCATGCGGGGGATTGACTGACCCCATGCATCACTCAACTTAGACAAATTGTCAAAATGATGAGCGGTTTTTGTTCGAGACCTGAGCAGCAAAATGCTGGCCCAACATCTTCCGCGGAACCCCCTAATCTTATACGCTTAATAGTAAGGAAATTATTACCGGACGAAAGAATACTCGACGAACAAATTTTTATCACCGAAGATAGTTATCAAAGATTAATAAATAGTGGACAAGATCCATATTGATCTTATTAACTTAGGACCGGCCAGGCGCTTGTCCTTCAGTCGCCACCACTAGACGAGCTGTTCGACTCTTTCCAGAACTCATCGAGTCCCGATGTCTGGCGAGTTTGGGCACAGGGGAACGAACGGGATCCCGTTAACTCGGGTAGCCGCCGTTTTCCGAACCTGTGCACTAGCTATCCTGTGCAGATGATGTTAATTCGGATTCCAAATGGGGGCTAACCATCCTCGTCAGCTGTAGAAAACATGGGTTCTGGGAAGAATAGGACACTCCCGCCTCTTTGGTTTCTCTAAGTTGGTGTGGAGTAGTCTCGATCTAGGGTTGGCGCCCGATGGACCGGTTGTCTGTTCGAACTGACCAACGACACCTAACCCAATCTAAGGTTCTACACTGTGCCGAGGGATGGATGGCACCAGGGTTACAAAATCCGGCGTGAAGCTGCCGGGGATGGTGCGAACGTCCCCCAACCTACGTGATCTTCAATTTGGCGTCTGTAAAGCGCAGGCGTCGGTTGCTGATGCCGGGGGCCTGGGCGGCGGACGCGCTGCCGTCGCCAGTGACACGTTCAGAGGTGTCGCCAGCGGTGCTAGGATATCGGGCGCCCTCCTAGTGTACAAATGCCTTACCCACACATCGGAGCTCTGTGTGGGTGGACCGTTTTTTCTCCAAGGCTCTTGGGATTCGTATGGATACTGTCGATTTAAACTTAAACAATGATGTGCGTCCAGGGGGCAGTGGTAAGGCACCGCCGGCAACGAGTGCCACAGGACCGAGTTCAGCTGTGCCAGCGCGTTTAGCAATGCCACAGCTGCAGACCTCGCAGATATTGAAGAAGACAGAGCTAAGGGCGTTCAATTACGCGAGGAAGAGGGGAGAATTCTGCTCGACATGGAGCGTGAGCTGAAGGTCATGCTGGCTAAGCTGGCAGTTCAAAAAAACGTTGCAGCGAAGATCCAGAGTGGTCTCAGGAAGTTCAGCAAGTGGATTCCTGCTATATGGCAGAAGCATTTGAAGGCGGATGAGGCGGACTCCAGACTCTATGTTGGCCTCAAGGCAAGCGAAATTGCACGTGCCGAAAAGCAACAAGTAAGAGATCGCATCCAGGCCAAGACCATGAGAAGTCTTGTTCTGGAGTGCAAAAGAAAGAGGGAGGCTGAACATCGTTCACCTCCAAAAACTGAGATTAAAAAAAAGAAAGCCTAGCTTTTTGATCATAAGACGAAGGAAAAGGAAGGTGTAGGAAAAAGTGTGGCGAGTCAACCGCCGCCCGCGATTTCTGTGCAGCCTAGCATCCCCAAAGGAAAAACAGTGTTTGTCCGGGTTTGCCAGGGATAGACGTTTGCGTCTGTTCTTGGCAAACTAAAGAAGGAAGTGGACCCTGGCGCATGCCAGACGACTGTCGTGAGTGCAAGGCCCACTAAAGAAGGATTCTGGTTCAGACCAGAAAAAGTTTACTGCCAAGGTATCCGAGGCAGTAAGTGGAATGGGCACCGTCAGGCGACCGGAAGACCAGAGGGTGACTCTGGAAATCCGTGAACTTGACGGTTTAACTGAAAAGGAAGAAGTGGTCTCTGCCCTCGAGGAGGTTCTTAATACTCCTCGAGAGAGAAGGCAGGTTACAGTCCTTGGGCCGAACCGGAGAGGCGATAAAATCGCAATACTGGTCACGACTCAGGAGGAAGCAGAACGCTTAGAAAGATTAGGAAGAATAAAAATGGGTTTCCTCAGTTGCCCAATCAGAAGGAGACTTGTGGTCACAAGGTGCTATCGGTGCCTTGGTTTTACCATAAGAAAGCTGACTGCAAGGGGGTTGATCGATCCTCCGCTTGCTTCAAGTGCGGGGATGTGGGACACTCTCTTGCAGAATGTGGGAAGGAAGCGTTCTGCTTCCTCTGCGCGGCCGAGCATGGGAATGAGGCGGGAACGTCGCATTTTGCAGGCTCTGGAAAGTGTGTCTGTTTCAGGAGGGTCCTGGAACAGGCAAAACGAGAAGAGGCTCTAAAGCGTAGCCGCTTAATAGCCACTTAAGGCGCAGATAGAGGAAGTTTTCTTCCTCTTGAAGCGATTTTAGAGCGAATTGACGGTTCATCGAGTCCCTGGACTCAACTTGTGTGTGTTAAGGGCCTCCATGACCGTCAATGATAGTAGGTCCCGCGGACCGGAGAAAGTCGCTTCGGCAACAGAGTAGGGGATATAAGACCACTCCTGATGGCGATACGCGCGGAAAGTGCTAGCCGGGAGTGGGCTTAAGGTCCCCAAATAAGGGTGTGTTTTTAGCGGGTCGGCAGAACATCGCCACCCCGCATAACCCTGTAGTACGGGCTACAGGGTACTTGGTAGCAGGTTTTCACATCCTACGTAAAAAAAAAATGCCGAGCCGAGACGAACGAATGAACAGCGGGACTTTTCGAATTGGCAAAATCAAAATGAGAATACTGGAGAACGAAATCCACGTAGTCGTCGTGATCATGATAACGAAAATACAGTGAGATTCAGTTCAAATCGTCGAACGGGATTATTGTTTTCGTGGCATGACGACGATTTGAGTGGATTGTGAGAATGTGGATTCAATGAAAATTGGAAGGATCGTTGCGTCGTGGAAAATTTTGTTCTCAAAAACAGAACGGGATCCAGAACAATTTCTATTGATCCTGGAAGATCATCTAAACACGAGTGGTATTTTTAGAGATTACTTTGTTTCATATCTGTCGAAAGTTTTTGAGGGGCCTTATAAGACCTGGTACTTCGTGAATAAGGAATCGTGGAATACTTAAAGAGAGTTCTCGCGAGCCTTCCGGTATCAATGGAGGGTAAAGAAAGACGACGCGGACCTACTCCTTGAGACTCGAGACCTTAAATTGCAAAAAATCTAAACTCTGGCAGAGTTTGCCTGTAGAGCGCGTCTTATATTTAAGCGAATGCAATATCCGCCCGTGTTCAGAGAACAACTTAAACAGATATTGACCAAGTTCGATCCTCGACTAACGTTCGAGATATTGAATTTAAATCTGAATAATTATGATGATTTTCTGCACTACGTTAGCGAACGGAGTTATTTATATCGTCGCGCTATTGATTCTCATCCTACTAGAGTTAGATTTACAAGATCGAATTTGAATGTCCTACAAAATTATGAGGATTCCGAGACTAAGTCAGATAACGTCGACTCAAATCCGGAAGAATCTTGCGACGATTCAACAGTCGAGTTGAATGCAATTACCCAGAAAAGTTTAGCAAATAAAAAGCAATGCTACGTCGTCGACAAAAGTAAAGTTCTTAACTCAAAATAAATTAGAGAACGATTTGAAGAGATTTAACGAGAAAAGGAATCAAGTAGGCTCTGGGAACGAAACTATAAATTCAAATAACGCGGACCGACCTCGAACCTTTTCGCAGCCATTTGACCGTGAGCGAATGATTTGCCTAAATTGCGGTCAAAGGGGTCATGGAGCCAGAAGTTGTGACTCTGATCCTCAAATTGTTTGCTGCATCTGTAAGAAGGTAAGACATTATAATAAAGATTGCCCGGAGAGGAAGGCAAACGAGAAAAGACCTCAGTAATGGCTCCTAGTTTGACTGAAAATAAGGGCACAAAAGATAAAGTATCTTCTTGCAGTGAAAATAGCGCAAATAAAGATAGCGCAACCAAAGATTTTAATTCGTCAAGTATGGTGGATAAGCAGGGTCAAAATTCTTTATGTTTAGAATTGCTTGACGAAGTTTCGTCTCAACATGATAGCGAAAATGAAGAAGTAAAGAATCTGATCCGTAGGTTAAATATAAATAAGAAAGATAATGTAATTAATATGTCGACTTTTATCGATGAAGAAAGTCAGCAAAGCGTGAAATGTTCACTTGATAATGAGACAGTCTCTTATAAAACTTGGAGGACAAGTCTTTTGCTACCTCATTTCTTTTGCCGACTTTTCCAACGGAGAATTAATTGCTCGAGCGGTCCTTTAAGAGAACCGACAACGAGGGTTAAAATTCCAGTTGAAATATCTATTTTCGGGGAAAAGATTAAGGGAATAATAGATAGCGGTAGCGAAAGATCGTTTTTAAGAGGCTCAGTTTATGAAAGAGTCAAACACCTCCAAATTGACGAGTTAGTAGAAGATTCATCATCAAGAAAAGGTGTGCGCTTAGGCAATAAATCTATTGTTAAGTCGAAGGAGGCACGGGATTTGTCATCAATATAGGAGATGTTTATGGTCCGCAATGGTTCAGTGTGTTAGAAAATTTGTCTAGTGAATTAATTTTGGGAATGGATTTTTGGCTAAATTTTAAAGTTAAAGTCGATCCGTTTTCGGAAACTTGGACCCTTGCTGAAAGCGAACATAAATACCCGTTAGCTTACCACACTAACAACCTTAATGTTTTGCAAGCACTTTCGGTCACAGAGACTGAAAAATTAAAGAATTTTCTGGACCACGAATTCGATAAAATTGACAAGGAGTGGACAGGTTTTACAGACCTAGTTAAACACGTGATAGAATTAGACAATAGTAAACCGCATCGTCAGAAACCTTACCGTCGGAGCGAAATAGTTCGTAGATTTATCGACGAAGAAGTCGATCGGTTGCTAGAAAAAGGTTATGTCCGGTGGAGTAATAGCGAGTGGGCATTTTCGCCTGTAGTTGCGCCAAAAGCCAACGGTGGCTTGAGATTTTGCATAAACTATTAGCCATTAAATAGTAAGACGAAAAAGCCAGCTTATCCGCTCCATCATATGAGATCAACCTTGTTTCGGCTACATCAAGAGAAATTTATTTCGACACTCGACATGAGTGAAGCCTTTCATCAGATTCCTATGGAAGAGAAAAGTCGAAAATATACAGCCTTTGTAGTAGAGGGAAAAGGATTGTTGGAATGGGTTAGAATGCCTTATGGCTTAACCGGAGCTCCGCCCATACTCCCTTAAAAGAAAAATGCAAGATTTGATCCATAAAAGAGACCTGCCTAGTAAATAGTCAGAACAGGTTTTTGCATATTTAGACTACTGAATAGTAGTCAGCCAAGATTTTGAAGAACATCTTAAGATTCTGTCTTTGGATTTTCTGGTATTCCGCGAAGCGAAGTTGTTAATAAATCGCGAAAAAGCAGCTTTGTTTGTAAGGAAGTAAAATTTTTAGGGGTCGAGCAAAAGTCCTTTGATGTCGTCAATAAGGCACTCATTGAAACCCCTCGACTCTATGTGCCTATACCGGGTGAACCATTCATGTTATGTACAGACGCCAGTGATTTTGGTCTTGGTGACATTTTGGTCCAAAAAGATCAAATTCTGATAAGGAAATCATTATCGAAGTTTTGAGTCGACCGTTGAGGGGTGCTGAAATGCACTACACGACGACTGAAAAAGAGTGCTTAGCAGTAGTTTGGTCCGTCGAGAAACTTAGATGTTATCTTGAAGGAATGCCATTAAAGGTGATCACAGATCACCAAGCTCTCGAATGGTTGCATGGATTGAAAAATCCTGTAGGACGGCTTGCGAGATGGGCAATTTACCTTTATCAACATAATATGTCAGTTGAGCACCGACGAGAAACCTTAAGTGAAGCACCAGATGCGCTTTCTCGAATGTTTAACGTCGAAGTCGACCCTCAAGGATGGGAAAAAATAGTTGAAGAAATTATTCAACGTCGAATTCAAACAATGAGTATTTGTGACCAGAATTGGTATAAAACAAAGTACGACTTGGTAAAGGACCAACCAAATAGATTTGGTGATTGGAAAATAGAGAATAGATATTATCCTTGGAAAAGGGTTATTAAACCAGATAAAATAATGGAAATATTACATGATAACCATGATCTGCCACAAGCAGGGCATTTAGGAAAATATAAGACACTCGATAGAATTCGTTAAAATTATTACTGGCCTGGTATGTCAGCGGATATGCGAAAATATGTCGAAGAATGCGAAGTTTGCGTAAAGGTTAAATATAATCAACAGCATATTAAAGATAAGTTATCAACTCGGTTTTTACATTCCCTTTGGTATCCGTTATCGGGAGATACAATGGAAACGCAGACTCGAACAAAAAAGGAAAACATCGGTGTTATCGTGGTAGTCGACTTGTTTACTAAATATTTGGAATTATTCCCTATATGTAGAAAAAGTGGGAAAGCAGTAGTTAAAGTTCTTGACACAATATTTGATCGTTGGGGAACTCCTAAATCGATAATAACGGATAAAGGTAAGGAGTTCGTAAATAAGTAAGTGGGACCATTCTTGATAGCTCGAGGAGTTAAGCAAGTGTTTGTGCCACTTCGACACTCTCAAGCTAATCCGGTTAAACGATTTAATCGAACTGTTAAACCTATGATCATAAATAGTGGGACGAGAATTTGTCAAAATTCCAGTTAGCATATAATTCGGTACCGCATGCAGGAAGTAAGATATCACCTTTTTTCTTGAATCATGGTAAAGAGGTAGTTTTTAAACGTGATGAAAATTCGCCTAAGAATGATGAGGGTCAAATTCTGGACGATTCAGTTGTTTTCTATATCTATAGAATAAGAAAAATTGACAAGTTACGACATCAAATTGAGTTAAAATTAAAGAATTATTCGGATAAGCGCCTTGCCATCGCGAATGTGGGTAGATCGGAGCTAATCGAGGTTTAACCAGGTTTGCAGGTTTACTATCCAAATAAAAAGTTGAGCAACAAGGCAGAAAATTATTCTGCTAAATTAGCACACAAATATTTGGGTCTTGTTTTGATCAGTAAAGTTCTGGGTTCGTCAACAGTTGAATTAGTCGACAAATCTGGAAAGTATACAGGAAAATATTGTGTAACTGATATGAAAATACCTCGACGAAGTCTCCGTAGTATGTAATTTTCAGCATTAAGTCCAGCAGCTAAGAAGATGTCGACTTCAAGCCGCGTGGAAGGCCTTGTCTCTCTCATGGAGAAGATGGGGCAACAAAAGGAGGAGATGGAGCGAGCAATGTCCGAGTTGCAGGCCCAGTTTGACTCGAATAAGCTGGAGTTGGATAAAACCTTGCAACAAGAGGAGATGGAAAGGTCGTCCGAGGATGGATTTCCTTATGAGGCCTGTCCCTTGCTACCAAGAACTTCAAGCCAAGCAGTGGAGGAATTATTAGGCGACGACGATTTTAAGTCAGTGGCGTCGACCATTTATCGGGTCCTCCCCAAACTAGGAGAAAGATCGGAACGCATTACAGGCGAGCTCACCTCACTTATTAAGGAATTGAGGAAGCGGAAGCCACTTCAATTAAAGTTGAAGACGGTTGAGAGGGTGACGACGTCGGATGTTCATGAGGAGAATCTTAGACGAAGACGCATAGTCAACGTTGGACACCCAGTGGAAAAAAACAGTCGACTGGAAAGCCAACTGCCATAGCCAAAGAAGCAGGTGTAAAGTTGCCACCTCATTTGTCGGAGGAAAAGCGTTAATTTGCAATTGAGGCATTCTTAGCTTCAATAGTTCACGTCTCATTCGAGAAGATCATGAGAGACAGGCCGGAGCTCAGCGATGGACAGGAGATCAAGATCATTGTGCCGACGAAGTATAAGCATCAACGTGGAAATTGAAAATGTCGACGAAGACTGAATATAATCTAACAGATTTTATATTCCTATATAAGAAATTACTTAGCTGTTTTCTGTAAACGCTGTGCAAGCAAGACAGACAAATGCATTAGGTAGGTTAAAGATTGAGAGAGACACTAGACATTTCTGTAGACACTACGTCTACAGGAAAAGAGACAAATGCATTAAGTAGCTTAAAGATGGAAAGAGACACTAGACATTTCTGTAGACGCTCAAAGACGTAGGTTCAGGGGGTTTAGAAAAATCAACCAGAATAGACTAATCAGATAATTGCTCATATTGGAAAGCAAGTTCTGATTGGTTTGTTCTATTTCGTTTAACCCCGAAATTGAGAGAGACGAAATGCAGATTGTTATTATGAGGCGCCTATGTGCAAACCTTTGCATGTGTGATGTGAATATCGTTTAGAGTAATTAGATGCACCAACGCATATACATATATGCACATATGCATAAGTGATTGTCATGTCCGAAGTTTATTTTGGAGTAAAATTATAAGGTAAGTGTTAATCTTATAAAATGAAGTAGGTTTGTTTACATGTCAAACGTAACCTTCTAGGTTGTTTATTTTGTAAATGTAGAGGAGAGGGCCCCAAGATGAACAGGGCGCCAAGATGGACATTTCGTATAAAACTTTTGTTCAAGGTGACAGCGCCTTGCGTTTTCTATCATTCTTGTTGTTTATATAGACGAAGATTTTTATGCGCATTTGAAGAAAAAAACAGTTTTTTTGTTCTACACATACTACCTGATTTTTCGTCTAAAAAAGTTTTGTTGCAGTTTTTCCTTAAGTTGGTATCGTTATTTAAATTTGTGATTTAGAATAAGTACTTAAGGTTATAATATTATTTATTTATCGTATAATAATTATCTAATATGATTTTACTAATATTGTGTTTGTACAAAAATTTTTACTAGGGCTCAAAAAATGATGTCATGTACTCGAAGATGGACACCTGCCATATTTCAATGTATTTATTTTCATACTAGCAAAATAAAACGCGCGCCAGCGCGCGAATAATTTTTCATACATTTTAGAAATTATAAAATACAATAATAAATATAACAAATCGGTAAATAATATTTATCTAATAAGAAGAAATAAATATTTTAAATATAATATTTAAAAATCAATTAACATAAATAAAATAAATATTTATTTAGGACAAAATTTATAATATTTTAGAATTAAAAAAATTGCAAAAAATAATTGAAATTAAACAAAATGATTGCAAATTTTGCAAATTAATAAAAAAAATGAAATAAATTAAAAATTGAGGAAAGTACTTTAAACAATCATAAAAACGTTTTAAACATAAAGAAAATAGTTTAAATTTGAGAAAAATTCTTCAGAATCTTAAAAATAAATTAATAGCTGTTATTTTGTATGATAAATATGTAGTTACCCTTATATGGTCCTCTTGGACTGCGGGTGTTTTGTGGTAAATAAATAAATAAATAAATAAATAAAATAAATAAAACAAAATTGAATAATGAAAAATTAGAGAAAATAATTGAAAATTGAAAAACATGGTTAAAAATTAAGATAAATAAATTAAAATTTAAAAAAATAATTAAAATTGAGGAAAATAATTAAACAAATTACATAAAGTATTTTAAATAAAAGAAAGATAAACAAAATTTGAGAAAAATGCTTAAAACTTTCAGAATTTCATTGAAATAAACGAAAATATTTAAAAATTAGAGTAAAGAAAAAAAAATAAACATAATTTAAAATTGAACAGAACTAATTTTAATTAAAGAGAAATAAGTAAAAACTTTTTGGCAATTATGAAAAAGAACAAGAAAAAAACGAAAGTAATTGAAAATTGAGGAAAATAATATGGATAATAAAATAATTGTAAAGTCAGATAAAAAGTTAAAAATATTCTTAATTACGAAACAAATGTAAAGAATTGAAAATTAAAGGAAATAAATTTTGAAAAATAATTGGAAAATGTTTTTAAATTTTATAACTTGACGAAAAGAATTGAAATATGATACATTTAAATTATTTAAATAAATAAAGAAAAAATAATTGAAATTCGAAAAAAAATACATGAAGATCTTAGAATTCAATTTAAAAAAAGAAAATAACTAAAAATAGGAGAAAAGACTGAAAGAAAGCTAAAAATAATTGAAATTTACGATAATTAATAAAAAAAATGTGAAATTCTGATAACAAATGAAAATATTTAGAAATTGAAGAAAATGTTTGAATTTTCAGAAAAATACTTAAAAATCTTAGAAAATAATTCTAGAAAATGAGAATAATAATTAACAATCGAGAAAAATAATTAAAAAATGATAAAATTAATTAAAAACTGACAAAAATAATTGAAATATGCTGAAAATAATTTAAGATTGAGAAAGAAAATTAAATTATAATGAAAATAATTTGAATAATATGAAAAATTGAAAACATCCAATAATATTTGAGCTAAATAACTGAAAAACAGAATATATGTTTAAAAAAAAATAATAATTACAAAATTACTTAAAAATTGTTAATTAAAGATAATAATTAAAAAAATCGCAGAAATAACTAAAATTGATGAAAATAATTGCAATATCGGATATATCTTCATAATTTTAATAATAATAATTTATTTTATGGTTTAGTATTTTAGCTTTATAATTACAAACTTTAATTCGTACGGTGTTAATGTTTAATGTTTTATTGCAGAAATCTACTTTCTTCTGTAACTTCTGTAATCACTTGAAAGTCTCCTTGAATAAATGCAAAAGGGCTTTAAATAGCTGAAAATTATGTTCATTTTGTGTACACTTAAGATTTGCTTCCTCTTAGAGGAACCTAAGTAATTAAAACATTCAATACATATTAATTTCGTTACAAAAGAAAAATCTCCATGAATTCTATTAATTTCTGATAATTCCCTTCCTCTTTTCACCCCCTATGTTTTTGCTTCTGTATTTGATAAAGTTTATAAATTCTATTATATTAGATTTTTGTAATTTTAGATAATTTATAGATAACCAATTATAAGTTTCGATAATTGCAAAAAATGGTTTTCACTCTTCTACATTTTTATTCAATTTTGGTATTTTCTAGATTACAGTTATATTTAAATTTGATGGTTTTTAAATGAATCATTCAAGTTATTTGATTTTCATATTACTGTTATTTAACTGTAAAAGTCTTTTTATTTTTTAACCCTCTGTAGCACGGTGGTTACCACCAAAATCTCCTTGATTTTTAAGATTTTTTTTATTAATTTATATATGCCTGACCCAATTCAAATAATAGATTACTTTTTATTTTGTGTAGAAAATTTACGTTTCCAAACTTTAATTCTAAAGTATAGTAAAAGTCCTTTAAGTATCTGTCTGTTAAGTCGCACTTATCCTTATTTTTTGGTCACATACATTTTTACTCACACGAATTTGATACCCCCTCTGTAAATTTCTATTGTATTTTTGCAGCTGCGCTAAAGAACTTGAGATGGTTTTTAAATGTCATAACAGTAATTGAGTTAATATTAAATTTATTGAAAATGTTGTTGCTTTTGGATTAAAATTTTTTTTATTATTAAATGGCAGAATTTGAAAAAAAACAATTTTTAATGATGTAATCAGTAAGTATAAATTTATTTGTTATTATAAAATTATATATTTTAAATGTAAAATAAAAATAATAATAATTCATAAAAGTCAAAACTTTCGAATGATATAATTTTTAAGTTTTTCAACTTCTCTAAATCTAAAAATCATTATAAAAAAATCATTATTGAATACAATTATTTTATAGAAAAATCATTGTAGAAAAAATATTTCTATGGCTTTCAAAAAATGTTTGCCGCAAAGGGCACAGACTATAAATAAGAATTGATTTCATCATTCTATGAATTTTTTTCCTGTGATATTATTTCTATGACATTTTTTCTGTGACATAAATTCTCTGACGTAATTTTCATGACGTCGCGAAAAAACGTCACGTATGTATGACATAAAATTCATGTCATATATTTTCGTAAGGAATAGAACATTGAGAGAAATCATGCAAATCGATACTCCTTTTGGTGGTAAAATAATCATTTTAGGAGGTGATTTTAGACAAGTTTTACCAATAAAAGAAAGAGGTACAAAATATTAAATTATGAACTTGTTTATTAAAAAGAGTAAATTGAGAAAGAAATTTTTAATATTTACATTATCTGAAAACATGCGAGCTTTACCAGAAGAAACAGAGTTTATAGATTTTCTGTTAGAAATAGGAAATGGTACAAATAATGATGTTAAATATTGTGTTCATTTACTACAAAGAATTATTGAAAAAAGAAATGTTGATATTGCAAGAAATACGTATGAACACTTGATTAAAGAGAAAAAATTTCAAGAATTGTCATTTGATGCTATTTTGGCACCTAGAAATATTAATGTTAATAACACTAACAAACAAAATGTATTGTTATTAGATATCGATAAAGAAAAAGTATATAAAAGTATTAAATGTATAGATAATTCTGATAATGTTAATAATCATGATGTTATTTTACCAGAATATTTAAACACTTTATCGCCATCTGGTTTACCACCACATTTATTACATTTGAGAATACCTTCAGTTGTAATGTTAATTAGAAACCTTAGCATTAATAAATGTTTATGTAACGGAACAAGATTATTGGTGTTAGATTTACCAAATCATGTAATTAAAGCTGAAATATTGACCGGAGATAAGTGTGGGAATATTGTATTTATACATCGTATATTATTATATTGTGAGAATTTTTATCCTTTTACATTCAAGAGAAGACAAATTCCAATCAAATTAGCCTTCGCTATTACTATTAATAAATATTAAGGACAGACATTTCATAAAATTGCAATTGATTTAAGAAAATATGTAATTAATCAGGGTCAATTGTATGTATCATTGTCAAGGGTTCGCTCTTTTGATTCAGTTAAACTATATCTAGGTAATCAAAGAAGTGAAAAATATATTAAGAATTATGTTTATAAAGAAATTTTTTAATAGGTTTAATAAAATTATGAAATATATTGTTATATTGTCATGAAATTTAAATATAAGTTTCTATATTACAGTTAACATTACTTTTTGTATAGCTCATTTAGAATGTAATTTCGACTTTAATTAAAGATTAAAATTTAATACATTTAAAATTTTAAATTTCAAAAAAAGAAAATAATTTAAAATTACATTTTTAATTATAATTATAAATAATTAAAGACATTTCTGTTTCTAAACAACTTAATTAATTAAAAAATAGTCATAGGGTATTATTGCAAAATAAATCAGAGTTTCACAAATTTGCTTTTCTAATATATGGCAAAGTACATATGGTTGTCAAGGGATCGACATGTTTTAATTATTTGATTTCTTGTCTATATTTTCAGGATTCACGACTAAAAAATATTTCCTTCTATTAAAGGATTTTTGTTTTATTTTAACGTAAAATTGTCGTTATATCGTCATCTCTGAAGAGGGAGAGTGTGACAGTATTGTATTTTAGCGACTCAGCACTCCAATTTATTTTTAATTATTCGTCGTTTTGTGGAGATGCTGGGTTATTAAATTCAAATGTTGCGGTCCTGGAGGCCATGTGATGTTTGCGCTTGCGCTCTCGTTTGATCGACGAGACGCCGGTCGAAACAACGAAAGCATGGCATTCCTGGATTTGCAACCGCCTTGTAACCTATAAGGTTAAAGTGAAAGTGTATAGATTTATATAAATTTTGTGTCGACTTGCCGAATTTATTAATTAACTAAAGTGTGACGAACAGCTGTTCAGCGAGAGTGTTAAAAGAACTGAAATACGTATTTATTGTCGACGAAATTTGTAAGTAGACTCTTTTTGAATATACCTTTTGTCGCCAAGTTTTTTCGTTTCACTGGGTTAACCCATTTTACATCCCCTGATTTCTCTTGTTCTTTTGAGTTAGCACATTGTTTTTTATTTATTGAAATTTATTTAAATATGTCGACCTTTAGTCGGCAGGCGCTCTAATATTAATAAGTAAAGTTAAGTTAAATTTTAAACCCTCACAGCTCTGAACCCGGCCGCGTGAGGTGAAGGAATAATTTCGATAACTTTTAAAGTATAAATTTCGTTTTCTTATTATAACAATTATTCCTGTTTCAAAATACTATAAAATTTTCTGTAAATTAAAAAAAAATTAAACTCTTTATCTTTAAAAATTTATAAGTTATGACCTTCTAGAATCATTTATTGTATAAAATTTCTTAAAAAGGAAACAAATTTTCAGTTTTTGCGATATAAGTAGTTTTCTATGCATCTAACGATACTACTGTCAAAAAATAAAGTAAAGTTGGTTAACTTTTAAGCAAATTAAAAAAAAGAAAAACTCTATCTTCATTAGGACTAAAATTATGCTCTTTTAAAAATAAACATTTTTATTTACTTTTGATAAATATCTCTTTTTGGCATAGTTCTACTTAGTTTTAAATGACAAATATTTTAAAAAATAGTCGTTGCTAAGGATAACGATTTTATTATTTTAAGATATTTTGTGTGTTTTGTTCTTAATTAATAAATGTATCAAAATTTCGTCGTTCTGTCATACAATAAACTTCATTCATTCCAAATATTAAAAGTGTTTACAAAATGTTCATTAAAACTTTTCTGACTTAGTGTCTGACTTCTATCAATTATTTTTTTAAATATTGGTAATTTAAAACTAAGTAGAACTGCCAAAAATTGATATTTATCAAAAGTAAATAAAAATGTTCGTTTTAAAAAGATCATATGTTTAGTCCTAATGAAGATAGAGAAATTTTCTTTTTTTTAATTTGCTCAAAAGTTAACCAACTTTACTTTATATTTTGACAGTAGTAACGTTAGATGCATAGAAAACTATTTACTTCGCACACTGAAAAAATTAAAAGACAGTTGCTGCACTTTTGAAGGGCAGTTGTTGAACCTTTTAAAAAAATTTAACTTCACACCAAGGAAATCACATGCAAAATAATAATTGTGAAGTTAGTTGATTTATTAAATATTGTCTACTGTGCAGCAACTGTCCTTTAATTTTTTCAATGCAAAACCTAAAAATTTGTTTCCTTTTTAAGAAATTTTATGCAAAAAAATGATTCTAGAAGGTCGTGACTTACAAATTTTTAAAGATAAAATGTTTAATTTTTTTTTACTTTACAGAAAATTTTATAGGATTTAATTTTTGTATAGGAAATTTTGATTTTACATGTACTGGAAGATAGTAATATGCAAAAAACTAAATTGTGAACAGGTTTTTCATGGTGTTCCATGAATATTTATGGTTTTTCAATTGTCGCTAGGAATTCATCACTGAAAGCCTTTTGTCTACTGCTGATTTAAACAACTTAAGCTAATAAAGTGCTTACTTTTATTTATTTTCTTAAAAATATGTTCACCAATATTTAAAAAGAAAAAATGGGTTTTCGCAAAAACGGCCAGAGCGATTTTTTTCTTTTTCGGCTCAAAATAATCGAAGGCATCCCAGAAACAAGTTCAAGAAAAAACCGGAGATGCAAGCATGTTTGGGTTGAACTTAGATCATGGTAGAAGCTTAGTAGTGCAGGACGCCACGACACGTGTCTTGCTTGCGCAACTTCGTGAGGTTGTACAAAAACTCTGATATCTCAGGACCTAATAAAGCAGGCCTGCACAAGAGACCAGGTCGGGAACACGCGTCAGGGGAAGCGGTCTCCCACCATGCGAACGTTCCACCCTTCGCTCTGTCTCTCTTACCTCCGCACATGCCTATCCGTCCGCATGGTAGGAGACCACTTCCCCTTACGCGTGCTCCGAAACTGCTCGCTTGTGCAGGCCTGTAATAAAGTCTCCATCAATTTTTTTTTAAATTAAAGGTAAATTCATAAGGAATTTAACAATATTAATAAAATTTCTGTCAGAGAGAAGAAAGTAAATAAAAAATTTAATTACTAATTTTTTTAAAATTTTTTTTCATAAATTTTTTTTTTTTTTACTTTATTTTTATTTAAAAGTATATATTTTTACCTAAAACATGTGTAAGTTTCATCAAAATCCAATTGTAATATTTTGAGATATTAACAATTTTGTTAAATTAATGTTGATATTCAAAATGGCGTATCTTCTATAATTTTAAATTTTTTTAAAATTAATTTGAAGGGAAAAAGTTTCTCATATAGCATTATGATACCACGAAGTTTCAAGAAAGTCGATGAACCCTTTGACAACTCTGATAGCTCTGACGTGAAAAGGCCCATTTACCTATTTTTGTACAATATAACAATCTTTATGATAAATATTTTGTCAAAATGATACCTACTCGATAATATTACAGTAATATTACAGTGACATTGTAGAAGGTAGACGATTTACATTTCTCGGCTATTTAGCTCTGAGAATACATTTCTAAAAATTTTCTTCATATTTTACTACATATTTGTAATACTACTGTAAAATTACTGTAGCATTAACTTAATATTACTGTAATATTACCTCAATATTATCCTGTGATATTACTTTGACGCGCACATTTTAATATCACGTAAATATCACTGTAACATCATCCTGTAATATTGAATGTAATATTTTCACGATATTCACGAAATATTATATGCTACTTAGTTAACCAACAAACGCAAAACTTTTTTATAAAAAACATCACCAAGAGTGTATTTTGTTCTCGCGCACCTTTCAGGAGTGCACCCTACCACCGAGATTGCGACTCATCAAAGGTTTTAGTGTTTATTTTTAAGCTATTTTAATATTTTAAATATGAACGGTGTCAATGAAAAAGAAACTTCCAATTTTAATTTTTATTTTTTTTAATGAAACCTAATTAAATTTTAAATTTCTCTATGCTCTTTCCCTATTGCTCTATTTCTCAATCTCTCATTCTCATAATTTCTATATATCTCTTCATCTTTCTGTTTTTCTATCTCTGTATCTCTGTATCTCTCGTCCTCTCTTCCTCTGCTTCTCTATTTCTCTATCTCTCTGTTTCCCCGTTTCTTAATCTACCTGTTTCTCTATTTGGATATAGTTCCGAAACGTGTGTTAACTCCGATTTTTTTCAATCTTGGTGTACTTGCGTATTTTGATGCGCTGATTACGAATATAACATTGACATTTGGCGTATATTTAATTTTCATGGTGGTTGTTTTTTGAAACCAAAATTGCGGTGCTATTGGAAGTGGAGAGTATTTTTTAAAACGAATACCGGGGGATGGGGTGGCATAAAAATTAGAGCCTATTTTAAAATAAGCTACGATTGTGGATAAAATAAGGGGTTTACTCCGAATGAAGTAACTAAATAAGATTTATTCCTACAAAGCATATCATACGGATTTGATATTGGATTCTTTATAGTTTACAAAAGAGAAAAAATCATACGTTGAATAATTGTAATGTCGTTTTAATGTGGATATTGGGCATTTTTATGGTGATTCTTAGTTTTCACCGTTTTTTTTAAATACTCAGTTTTGATAAAAAATGTATAAAACATAAAACATACGTATTTCGATGAGGTCTACATCTTTTGTATTAAGCATTTTTAAAGTAACGTATATTTAAGGATATATATACAGAAAACCATCCCTGGCGAGCTGTGGAAACACAAGGGAGACATAACCCCACCACTTGGGTACCAGTCATGTCTTTTCCTAATGGAAAGTGAGAACACAAGAAGAACATAATCGATCGTTGTGTTTCCGTTTTGTTTTGACCGCCCGCCGGCGATTTTATAGGTTTTTTGCTGTTTTCACCAAGATAATGCAATTTGTGCCAATTTTTATGCCAAATTTGCAATCAGCTTATCAAAATACTTAAATAATCCAAGTTTAACAAAAATCTGAGATAACACACTTTTGGAACTACACCCCTCTGTTCCTGTATTTCTCTGTTTCTCTATTTCTCTATTTCTATATACTTCTTTATTTCTCATCTGTATCACTGTTTCTCTATTTTTCATTTTAACTGTTTTACCGTTTGTCTCTCTCTCTCTCTCTCTCTCTCTCTCTCTCTGAAATTTTACCTAAAATTTTACCTCGTTATTCAAATATTCTTCAAATTTAAATCTCATTTCTAAATACAAACAATAGACCTCCTGCTAGGCCCATTATCGTTCGAACGAACCCTTGCACAATGAGGGTTCATTGCTTTAGGAAAAAAGGAAAAATTTTCAAAATTTAATGGAAAGGAGAGAAAATTTGCCTTTCTCTTTCTCATTACCTGCAAAAATATTTGCAATTAACTTCTTTCTTAGTAAGGAAAATAGCAGTAAGAGATCATACCTTCAATCAAGTTATATATGTGACGCGCTCCGAAGAAAGGGACCTTAGAAGCGAAAAATCGATTTTCGGTTTATGGGTGATTTAATTTCATTAAAAGTTTCTTTTTCATTATCTGAAGTCAGAAAATGTTTTTATTAATTATATTTTAAGTTATGACAATTCAAACATCAGCAGTTTGTACAGAGTTCCATGCGCGCTCGTCTTTTCTTTTCGCTCTACTGTAAAATTTCCGATTTGCTTCTAAGGTCCCTTTCTTCGGAGCGCGTCACATATGGTGGAAGATTGTTTCAGCAATGGTTAGTTGATAATTATGTTAAAGTTTAAAAAGTTAGGTTCAGTTTTGTAAAATTAATCAAACAAAATTAAGAAGTGAAACTTGCAAAGGATTAATTGATCATTTACATAATTAAGAAATTGAAAATAATCTACATGTTGGCAAGATGTTAATATTGCCTTCAACATTTGTAGGATCACCTCGTAACATGTTAGAACGATATCAAGATGCAATGACCATTGTAGCTTTTCATGGTAGACCAGATTTATTTATTACTATAAGATTTAGTTCAAAATAGAAAGAAATTGAAGAAAATGTATTACACTGAGAAAAAAGAATTGTTTTCATAGCAAATTATTAGTTGTCGCAGCAAAAAATTTCAGCAGATATAGCGCCTGCAAGTATTTTAGTTGTAGCTACAAATTTTTTTTGTTGGTCAGCAGCAACCTTTTTTTTGTTACCTCGACAAATTATTTTAGCTACGTAAACAAATTTTGAATAATGGAAATTTTAAAAAGAGTTCTTCTCTCTAAATCTAAATCTTCTCTAATTCTTCTCTCTATAAGATCTCACTCTTATAAAGTGAATTTTTTACTCCAAGCAAAAAGTCAACTCTCACTCTAATTTTGGAGCAAATTTCCAGTCAAATTGGAGTGAAAGTTCACTCTTTAAAAGTGAAAACTCACTCTTTTAGAGTGGGCTTTCACTCTGATTGGAGTGGCTCAATTTCCACCCTTAGTGAAGTGAAAACTCACACCAAGAAATTTAGAGAGTTAATGAATATATTAAAAGAGTATATTTACCAATAAAGATATTAAGTCACTTTATTTTTAGTTAAATTTAAATGTTTCTTTGAGTAATGATCATTACCTCAAGTTAAAAACTTCCTGGAAAGAAAATTTTACAAGTTAGGTTACGCGTCACTTTGCGATTGAAAAACTTTAGTTTTCACTTAAATATGTTAACTACTTTATTTATACTTCACTACACTAAGTAATTTTAATCGCGAAATCACTTACTATTACCTACATGACGAAATATCATAGTTTAAAAATGCACAAACTTTAAAAAAAAAGTTTAAAAATGCAAATATTTAACAACACTGAGTTGACGCGTCAAAAGCATACACTGTTAGAAAAGACTTGAAAATTCATGCATTTTTCAATTACATGAGTTATTGAATTCACATTAAATTCAGGCTTGAATTAAAATTCAACAACACGTAATTGAAAATTCGTATTGTTATTGAAAATCCAAGAACATGTAATTGAAAATTCAAAAACATGTAATTGAAAATTTAAGAACACGTAATTGAAAATTCATATTGTTATTGAAAATTCAAGGACGTGTAATTGAAAATCAAAGAACATGTAATTGAACATACATATACTGTTACTTAAACATAACCTATTTTTTTTGTCAGTTGTAGACAGACCAATTTAATAAAAATAAGTTTATGTACATCAAAATTACATTTAAAAAATTATTATTGTCAATAATGTATGTATTTTTTATAATAACGGATAGTTTGCAGTCATTTCAAAGATATAATTTGTCATTGTCAAATAAGTACTCAATCAAAATAATAAATTTCAACAGTCCAAGATGGCCGAGATACGAAAGGCGTAGATAACGATTCGGGAAACCCGGGTTCGGTTCTCGACTCGGGGATTTTTATTTTCTTTTAAAAAAATTGTATATTTGAATTTTCAAAACCGTGTTATTGAAAATTCAATAGCACATATTGTAAATAACTTCACTTACAAGTTATTGAAAATTCATACAGATATTTTTAACAGTGTATAAAAGACTGAATATTCTATCAGTTTTTGTACGTTTGCTAGTCCAGCAAATTGATTTGTTACCTCTACAAATATTTTTAACTAAATTTTTTGTAGCGTTAACAAAATGGCCTTTGTTAGGAAAGCAAACGCATTGCTGCGGCTCCAATTTTTATTGCTCTAACAGCAAAACAAGACAACTATACTATTTACTCAGTGTACCTAATCAGACAGCTTCTGATAGACCTGACACAGTAACAAGAGTCTTTTATTTAAAAGTAAAAAAATTAATCGAAACTATAGTAGATGATAAACTATTTGGACAAGTAAAGTCTTATGTTTATGTTATTGAATTTCAAAAGCGCGGTTTACCACACATTCATTTATTGGTTATATTGGAACAAGGTTCTAAAATATTAAGAGCAGAAAGTGTTGATCAGTATATTTCAGCTGAGATTCCAGATGAACATGTTAATTCTACATTATATAAAATTATAATGCAAAATAACATTCATGTACCTTGTGGATAGACGCTTTAACATAAAATGGAAGTTTACTGTACCTCGTATCAATTTTATTAAATTATTATGTATATATATTATATATATATATATAGGGGAACATGGGGAAAATCGGGGATCGGGTCAAAACGGGGAGTTTGCAATATATTTTTCCGCAGGTTGCGCCATTTAGTGTCAATCGCATGATTAGTGTAAATAAAGTTTATTGATGTAATTTTGATGAAAGTAAGTAATTCCGACCATGCACATGGAAATTTTAACACAGAAACCTAATTTGGGACCCTATTTCGAAGCTTCCAAATTTTAAAAACGAAATAAATAGTTAAATCTTTACTTTAATGTAAAAATCAATTAAACCTATGTGAAAGTCTCTTTAAAATAATGAAAAAATTTTTTTTTAAATTTTGTGCACGTAATATTTATGTTGTATTGTTAACTTTCTCAAATTCTCCCTATTTTGCCCCGCCCTTGTGGCAAAACGGGGAGAAAGTAACTTATTCGAAAAATGCATTTTATTATGTTACCAGTATAATGTTCGTTCTTTTTCGAAAATTCTACAAGTACACAAAGGTAACACCTTAGTCCTCGCACAGTAGTTATAGAAAAATTATCTTTTTTCTATGAGTTAAAATTTGTTATTCGTTAAGGTACCCGTTTTGCCCCATGTTCCCCTATATATAGATGTCTTAAAATATAAAATAGTCAACAGTTAAATAATGTCTCAACTTAAAATTAACAAAAATATTCTATTTCTATTTCTTTAACATTCTAAATGGTATTAGGTATATCATAATTTTTTAAACTACACTCTTAGTTTGAATCAGTCAAAATTTGATTGATTGAATCAATCAAGCAGATTTTGACTGTCGAATCAATGATTTTCATTGGCACAATAATCATGTTGATTGGTGATTCAATCGAATATTTTGATTGATTCAATCAGTAACTGAATTTGATTGATAATCAGTCAAACAGAATGACTGATTTGTCTGTTAAATTTATCTACAAACTTAAATCAGTCATTTTAACTGGTAAATCAATAATTGTTATAAAATACAATAAACATTGTATAATGTGTATTTTCAACATACCCTTATGTTTTGTTGAGTATTTTTTATTATAACTATTATTATAACTAATCACAGTTATTAGACAATATTTTTGAAATAATAGTAGCGCGTAGCTTATAACGACAGTTCGTAAAATATATATATTGAGCGTATGGCATAATGGTTAGAGCGTTGGGCTTTAGGCCCAAGGGTCGCGCGTTCGAGACCTCTCAGAGTCAAATATTTTAATTTGTAAGTTGAGCGTTTAGTATTAAATTGTGTATGTTGTGTTTGTCAACATATGATATAAGAATGTTATAAAACAATATCAATAATAAATAACAAGTATTCTGGATAGTAAATAAAAACGAAAAATCTACACTACGGACAAAATGTTACTAGTTAAAGAGATTCAAGGTTTATTTTGATTTAGTATTTTTATTTTTCAAAAATAAGGTGTTTTTTCTTAAAAGATATTAAAATTATAGCAGAATTATTAAATTAACAAAAATGATTGAATTCTTCAGTATATTTGACTGATTCAAATCAATCATGTTGTTTGACTGATTTAAAACAATCAATTCAATTGGTCCACCAGTGAGCAAGTCTACATTGATTGAATCAGTCAGATTTGATTGACAAACAATCAAATTTGATTGATTGAAACTAAGAGTGTATTCTACATATTATTCATTTTATTCTTCATCTTTATTTTATTTAATTAATTTTCAATTAATCAAAATTTGCAAATTGATATACACAATGAATCAAATATCACATCAATTTAAATTTATTCCAATGTCTTCTTATCATTAATTTTCTTTTTTTATTATATTCTTTCTTTCTTTCATTTCACATAATTATACATAAATGAAACATTATTTTAAGAAATAATAAAATTTGGCGTGCGCTATAACGCGCGCTTTTTTCCTAGTAAACAATAATAATACAATACAATCGTTACGAAATACACTGTTAAAAATATCTATATGAATTTTCAATAACTTTAAGTGAAGTTATTTAAAATACGTGCTATTGAATTTTCAATAACACGGTTTTGAAAATTCAAATATAAAATTTGTTTAAAAGAAAATAAAAATTCCCGAGTCGGGAATCGAACCCGGGTTTTCCCGATCGTTATCTACGCCTTTCGTACCTCGGCCATCTTGGACTGTTGAAATTTATTACTTTCATTGGGTACTTATTGGACAATGACAAATTATATCTTTGAAATGACTGCGAACTATCCGTTATTATAAAAAATACATACATTATTGACAATAATAATTTTTTAAATGTAATTTTGATGTCCATAAACTTTTTTTTATTAAATTGTTCTGTCTACAACTGACAAGAAAAAAATAGGTTATGTTTAAGTAACAGTATATGTATGTTCAATTACATGTTCTTTGATTTTCAATTACACGTCCTTGAATTTTCAATAACAATATGAATTTTCAATTACGTGTTCTTAAATTTTCAATTACATGTTTTTGAATTTTCAATTACATGTTCTTGGATTTTCAATAACAATACGAATTTTCAATTACGTGTTGTTGAATTTTAATTCAAGCCTGAATTTAATGTGAATTCAATAACTCATGTAATTGAAAAATGCATGAATTTTCAAGTCTTTTCTAACAGTGTACCAGGGGATTTTTTTAGATTTTAAAACGTCTTTATATATATATATATATAGACGCCCCCCGTTGATAACATGTTTATAACAAAGCGAGTCCAATAAAATGTTATTTTAAAAAGCAGTGGAAACTCATTTTTATTAATAATATTTTAAATACGATTTCTATTCAATTGTTTGTTTAATCAAATATGCAATAACATTCTATTTCGAACTTCAATATTATATTATAATGTTAAAGTAAGGTTATATAGAATATTATATAAAATGTTATTGCATATTTGATTAAATAAACAAATATATTAAACGTTCGGACCAATTAACATTTTATGACACGCAGCTTCAATAGACATTTGATTAAACAAACAATTGAATAGAAATCGTATTTAAAATATTATTAATAAAAATGAGTTTCGACTGTTTTTTAAAATAACACTTTATTGGACTGGCTTTGTAATAAACATGTTATTAACGGGGGGCGTCGATATATATATATATAATATTATGTATAAAGACGCCTTAAAATCTGAAGAATCACCCGGTGTTTCTTAAGAGTAATATGTATATTATTACACGGTGGTCTAGAAGTAGTCACATAGGTATGACAAAAATGGGTATGAAAAGTACAAAGTGGGTTTTGTTCGAGCTTATTTCTAGTTTAAAAAACCGTTTGTACAAAAATCCTACCATTTTCTTTTTTCGAGATATCGTCATTTTCATTTTTTAATCTTCTTGCGCTAAGTCCAGTCAAAAGCGCTCGCCATTTTTTGCTGAAATTTTTATGATTTTTGATTTTATTATTTTTATTCAATCTCAACCGTATATTTCTTATTAAAAAATAATAGTGAGTATACAAAATAAGCTGTTAAATGACAATATTAAACCGTTTAATATTTTTTAAAGTGTTTAAAGTGAAAATCTCGGTGAAATTAACAAGAAATCACGCTGTAAAAAACTCTTGAATTAAAATCAATATTGAATGTTAAGTTGAATGCTAGGGGAGGGTGGTCCCAAACCGACACCCTAAAAGGCAAAAGCCAAAAAGGTGCCAAAAACTTGTTTCATTGTTGAGGTCAAATTATTTTTCAGTAAAGAAATCATTTTTCCATGTTTCCACTGGTTGCCGAGGCTCTAGATCTCATTAAGTGGGAGATACAGAAAGAAAATCGCAAATTGACGTTTTCGACAATCTCAAAAAGGGTGGTCTGAAACCGACCCCATATTTTTATTGCAAAAAATAGCGAAAACAAACCAAATTTTAAACTTGTATTGTAATTTGAACTAAAAAACAACAAACAAGAATGAACTTAAATTACTTTTACTTTATTTAAATACATTAATTAAGGCCTTTTTCAGAATAAGAGTAAAAGAATTATCATTACAATAAAAAATGAGTGTTTTTAGTCTGATCTTAATTACAAGCTATATTATCGTAGCTTAATTTTTGTTATTTTATTAAAATACATTTGTATGTATTATTTGGTAATTACAAATAATTTAGTTACAATTACAATGCAAAAACTGGGGGGGGGGGTCGATTTCGGACCACCCCCACTATTTTTACATAATGTCTTGCCGATCATCCATGTCAATGAAATCGTTTGAATTTAAATATTGTGTGTTAAAGTTGAGGCAATAAGCAACCAAAAAAACTTATACTTAAATTTTCCTGAACTCAATTCAAAACTTTTAACTTAAATTCAAGGTATGTCAAAAACAAAAAATTTTATTGCGAAAAACTAATTTTACGTAAAATTCCTAGATACAATTGGACCAAGAGATTATTACCTATGGTCAATATGTCAGAGTTATGAAAGTGTTCTTTTAATGGTATATTCATGATTTGTCTAGTAACACGATCTCTGAGAAACAGAGGGGGGTCGGTATGGTATCACCCTCCCCTACATAAATAAAATCCTGTAATCTTTTGAAACTAGTCGTTTTTCAATAGATTTAACGTTTGACATTTTTAGTTTGTCATTATAACCTTTACTTTCAACTGCAACTATCTTTTAAGAACATGTGATAGAGAATGACGTCATTGATCACATGACTTATTCGCAAAATTTCTCACCGATTTTTCTCTCAAACTATTTAATATTTTTTAATGAAACTTTGTAGAATTACTTGAAATATCATCTTGAAGGGCTCTCTGACCCTAGTTTGTTTATATTTTGTCTAAAATAATTAATTTTGTAAAATTGCCCAAAATCAGAATAATTCAAAAAATTTATTTGAGGGCCAAACCTAAATAAATTACACTCTAAAAACAAGTGTCTTATTTTGTCCTCACTTTTAAGACATTTTAGGGTGTCTTAATTTTAAACCATTGAGATAGTGTCTTAAAACTACCTGTAAGACGCTTTCTAAATGTCTTATGTCTTAAAATAAGACACTTGTAAGACACCTGTTTTTACAGTGTAAGACCAGACAGATTTTTCAGGTAATATTTTAGGTAATTCTACAAAGTTTCATTAAGAAATATTCAATAATGGTTTAAGAGAAAAAACGCTGAGAAATTTTGCATTTGGGTCATGTGAACAATATGACGTCATTCACCATCACATACTCTTTAAATAAGTAAAACTGTGAAATCATAATAATAATGCATTAAAAATAATGGATTATTATTATTATTATTATAATCTTACATAAAAACGTAATTTTTGCCGTTCACCCTTTACTTATTTAAATATATAAAGCTCAATAAAGTTATTCACAACATTTTAATAAACAAAATTAACAAATATATTCATCAAAATAGTGGGCTCAAACTATGCACTGTGCAGTAGGGTGTCCCAAAAAATAAAAATAATTTCTTTTCTTTGGTCTCACCCCCACAAAACCTTTCATTTTACGTCAAAATAAGTGTACTGTATGTAACAAAAATTAATTTTAATTTTGACCCTTGGTCTAGGGCCTCTGTATCCTTAAAACGTTTAAAATTCAGTTTTCTCAGATGGAAACAAAATGTAAGTGACAAACACTTAAAAGTGATAAAAATTAGGATAATATACTGTAAATTAACAGCTGAACCAAATTAAATTTCATTTTCATTAAGTATCAACTGTTATTTAATAAATTTTTGTTTAAAAAGTCATCACATTTTTTTTAAACTTTTTTTAATAATTTATCAATATAGTTGATACTTAAAAAAAGGCAAGTTTATGTGTTTTAGCGGTTAATTTATATTATTTTACACTAATTTATATAATTTGAAAAGTAATTCTTACTTACAGTTGGTTTACACATGAAAACAAAATTTTAACGTTTTGATAATTTAGAGGACCTGGACCACGGGTCGAAATTAAAATTAATTCTTTTTACATACAGTACACTTATTTTGACGTAAAATGAAAGGTTTTGTGGGGGTAAGACCAAAAAAAAAATTTTTTACTTTTTGGGACACCCTACTGTGCAGCCACTTCCAATTAATCAATTTTTATAAAACTAGGTACTAGTGGGTTTTTCGGGTCGCTGAGTACGAATTTGAAGTCAAATTTCCAAAATTCAAAATGGCGGATCCAATGTGGCCGCCAAATTTTTTGAAAATCTTAAGATGTCAATGAAATTTTGAAATACTTCTTATTAAGGGGTTTTTGGGGTCACTGAATACGAATCTGACATCAAAGTTTAAAAATTTAAAATGGTGGATCCAATATGTCCTCCAAAAATGTTGAAAAATCTTACAATTTTGGAATTTTTTCAAAATATCTGGCAATTTTCTGTTAATTTCTTAAAATTTTGGAATTTAAGTTTTTCAAAATTTCTGGCAGCCATACTGGATCCACCATTTTAAATTTTTATACTCTGATATCAGATTCGTACTCAGCGACTCAAAAAACCAAAAAGTACCAAGTTTCTCAAAATTACGTTGATATTTTAAGTAGTGCTGCACGCGAGACGAGACTTTGTATGTAAAAACCGAGACGAGACCGAGACTTTTGCACGCGCGAGACTGGTCTCGTGGGCAGCACTAATTTTAAGATTTTCAAAAATTTTGGCGGCCATATTGGATCCGCCATTTTGAATTTCGAAAATTTGACTTCAAATTCGTACTCAGCGACCCAAAATACCCCCTAGTACCAAGTTTTATAAAAATTCGTCAGGCCATTCTCTTGTTTTCATCATGACGTGTATACAGTAGGGTGGTCCAAAAATGCATGGGAAAACAAAAATTTTTTATTCTTAATGCTCTCACCCCCTAGGATTGTTCTATATAAAAAAAAAATACAACTATTTTTTTATTTTTTTATTTTTTAATATTTAGCTGGGGCTCAAAGCGCTCAAAGTTTCCCATGCAAAATGCATGGGAAAAACATACTTTTTCGTAGAAATGGTAAAGAACTCTTGAAAATCAATATTTTTCAATCGCCCAAGTCTGTTTCTTTTCAGGAGATTTTAAACAACCATTCCAAATAGTTTATTTAACAATTTTGTAATATTAACTATTTTTTATAGGGCCTCAAAAAAACCCCAGGAATTACAAAATTATGAAAAAATCGTAAAAAATATTTTTACTATTTTTATGAGAGTTTTTCCCTATATTTTGAATAAATAAATAACATAAATATTGATTTTTAATAATTATTCCATGTAATTGCTAATTTGTTTGAACAAATTATTATTATTTTTTTAAAACTTTTTATTAAATTGAGCTAGAGTGTTGCAACTTTTTCTTAATTTTGCAACTTATCGAGGCCATTGGAGGCAAACACAAAAAGAATATGTTAAAATAATAATTTTAACAATTGTTTAAACAAATTATATTGTTTATTTTTATGATTTGCGCAAATTGAGCTATAGAGTTGCAATTTTTTCAATTTTGCAACTTTTATAGGCGTATAAAAGCAAGTATTAGCAACAAAATGAGAAAATAAATAAGAACAATTGTTTAAACAAGTTTTATAGTTTATAATCAACTTTTTATGTAATAGGGCTATAGAGTTACAACTTCCTCTAAGATTTGCAAGTTTACTTTTGTTGAGAGGTAGGAATGACTGTAATCAATAATTAATTTTAGACAATTTACAATTTTTATACCAGCTTAATAATCGACATTCTGATGACATAGTGCGGGATGTTCCTCAAGAAAAGAAGTTTACATTTTTAAACGTGAAAAGAAGTTCATTGAATTATCGTTTATAAATTGATTGACACTTTTTGGTCTTTCTAGCTTTATTCAATGAAAATATAAAAATAAACATTATTAAATTGTTTAAACAATTTTTCTTTTTTATTTTAACATTTTGTTGCTAATACTTGCTTTTATACGCTTATAAAAGTTGCAAAATTGAAAAAAGTTGAATCTCTGTAGCTCTTTTTAATAAAAAGTTGATAATAAACAATATAATTTGTTTAAACAATTGTAAAAATTAGTTTTAGGTTTTGTTTTTGGCTTCACTGAACTCAAAAAGTTGAAAAATTAAGAAGTAGTTGCATCTCTGTATCTCTATTTAATAACAAAATTAATAGTAAACAACATAATTTGTTTAAACAATCGTAAAGATTATTATTTTTCGTTTGTTGTTCGTACATGGCTTCACAGTCATAAAAAAATTGCAAAATTCAGAAAAAATTGCAACTCTGTAGCTCAATTTGCGCAAATCATGAAAATAAACAATATAATTTGTTAAAACAATTGTTAAAATTATTATTTTAACATATTTTTTTTGTGTTTGCCTCCAATGGCCTCGATAAGTTGCAAATTTAAGAAAAAGTTGCAACACTCTAGCTCAATTTGATAAAAAGTTTAAAAAAAATAATAATAATTTGTTTAAACAAATTAGCAATTACATGGACTAATAATTAAAAATCAATATTTATGTTATTTATTTATTCAAAATATAGGGAAAAACTCTCATAAAAATAGTAAAAAATATTTTTAACGATTTTTTCATAATTTTGTAATTTCTGGTGTTTTTTTGAGGCCTTATAAAAAATAGTTAATATTACAAAATTGTTAAATAAACAATTTGGAATTGTTGTTTAAAGTCTCCTGAAAAGAAACAGAGTTGGGCGATTGAAAAATATTGATTTTCAAGGGTTCTTTACCATTTCTACGAAAAAGTATGTTTTTCCCATGCATTTTGCATGGGAAACTTTGAGCGCTTTGAGCCCCATCTAAATATTAAAAAATAAAAAAATAGGGGTATTTTTTTTCGATATAGAACAATCCTAGGAGGTAAGAGCATTAAAAATAAAATATTTTTGTTTTGGACCTCCCTAGTATACAGTATACACGTTATCCACAGTTTGGGCCGTTTTTTTTCGTGACGTGTATACATGTCATCCACAGTCAAGGGGTTAATATATTTTTAATAAGAAATTAACAAAAATTTTAAAAAAACATCTTTGGAATTTAGTTGAGTGTATGCTTTTGGTCTGGCTTAGAGCAAGAAGATTGAAAAAATAAAAATGACGATATTTTGAAAAAAGGTAATGATAGGATTTTGGTCTATATAAATTTTTAACCTAGATATAGTCACGAACAAAACCCACTTTGTACTTTTTATACCCATTTTTATCATACCTGTGACTGCTTCTAGACCACAGTAATTATATTTAAAGATACGTCTTAAGGGGGGAAACTCGTGTAAAATGAAATTTTTTGACATATATTTTTTACATTCTCATCCTAAATGAGAAGGTATTAAATTTTTGCGATTTTGAACTTTTGCTTAAACCCACATTTCTCGACGTTTTGAGACCTCATGATTCCAAAAAAATGGGTTTTACGAAAGTGTCTGTCTGTCTGTCTGTGTAAAAAATTTTGAAATCCATTAACTTAAGTAAAAATTCATCTATCAATTTAAAATTTGGTATGCGTTTTAAGTGACCAAAAATACAGATCAAGTTCCTTAGCCAGCTATTTTGGACCAAAAATGTCAAAAATAGAACATTTTCAAACTTCAAAAAAAAAATTTAAAAAAAATTTTTTCTTTATTTTTTTCTTAAAGTACAAGTAAAAACAAACAAATTTCGTTAATAAAAGTTTTTGATATAATGCAAACTCAAAAAGATATGAATTTTTTAAGTTTTACAATTGTATAAAAGTCTTGTTTGAGGAGAAGAGGGGAGGGGGGAAGTGAAAATCGGTCAACAGACTGTTGACGCATTCTCATCTTACTAAACTCAGGTAGAAATTAACAAGAAACTAATTTTTAAACTGCTAAAAACCTTGAAAATCCTCAAAATACACGTTATATATGCAAAAAACTGAACATAATATGGGAAAATCATATACAGAATAGTATATTATGCATCAAGGGAGGGAAGTCCGTGTTTTTTTGTCAAGCACAAATGTTCGAAGAACGAGTGTGGCACGAGCGTAGCGAGTGCGAAACGAGTTCGGAGAACATTGTGCGAGACAAAAAATCGACCTCCCGAGGTGCATATGCTATTTTCTATCACATATGTACGAAAATCTCGTGTTTCGTTCGCGTTAGCGGGTCAGCACTCGCAGTTTTCAGGTTAGTGACGTTAGAGATAAAAAAGTTTTTTTTCACTGTTCGGAAGTTTTTTTACCTCTAACGTTCACTGACCTAAAAACTGTGAGTTCTGCCCCGCTTAAGGCGAACGAAAACACGTGGTTTTCGTGCATGTGTGGTAGAAACAGGATTATTTTTCAAAAAAATAAATAATCTCCCAGTTTTTTCTTCCTATTTACTTTCATTGATCACACCAAATAAAACTGCATCAAAAAATATTGACTTTTCTAAAAATTTTTGGAAATTTTGAAAAAATTTATTTTTACATTCTCATCCTAAATGGGAAGGTATTAAATTTGTGCGATTTTGAACTTTTGCTTAAACCCACATTTCTCGACGTTTTGAGACCTCCTGATTCCAAATAAATGGGTTTTACGAAAGTGTCTGTCTGTATGTCTGTCTGTCTGTCTGTGTAAAAAATTTTGAAGTCCATTAGGTTCATATACCACGTGGACAGCTTAGGGGGAGGGGGGGTTTCGTCAAATGTCCACGTGGACAATTATGCGTGATTCGCAAAATGTCTCCATTAAAAACAATATTTTGGTTGAAACTGAGGAAGTGGAACTCCTTGAGATGTCCTGCTTAGAGGTAGATAAAGTGGAAAACAATTTAATAGATTCCACAACGGTGCAAAATGACGATTGTTTTGCTAACATTGACAATATTTCAGAGTGGTTAGTGCCCCCGTGGATTGACGAAGATAATCCTGAAATATCTAATAACGAATATTAGATTTGTGACAAAAAATTATTTTTATTTTTTATAATTGAAAATGATCCTTCCAAAGTATTCTACCAAAGATGGCAATTTACCTATTACTTGTAGAACTTCTTAAACTTTTTATTATTTACTAGTAGAACTTATAAAGTATTTTCGTATTAATAAAAAGCTGTGATTAAATTTTTTTAAAAACAATTGAAGATCTATTTATTTACCTAATTTCACGTAAAAGAGCATCCTGTTTCAAAGAATTTGTCATAAAAAATTGTGAAGTTTACTCGAATATTCATATTTCCTTTGAATAGTTCTTTGATTTTAACATCCAAAAACTATTTTTCACTAAAATTGTCCACGTGGACATTTAGGGGGGGGGGGGTTATACAAATGTCCACGATTATCCACGATGAAGGGAGGGGGGGTCAAAAATCGGAGAAAAGTTGTCCACGTGGTATATGAACGGCCCCTAACTTGAGTAAAAATTCATCTATCAATTTGAAATTTGGTATGCGTTTTAAGTGACCAAAAATGCAGATGGAGTTCGTTAGCCAGCTATTTTGGACCAAAAATGTCAAAAATAGAACATATTCAAACTTCAACAAAAAAAAAAAATTTTTAAAAAAATTTTCTTTATTTTTTTTCTTAAAGTACAAGTAAAAGCAAACAAATTTCGTTAATAAAAGTTTTTAATATAATGCAAACCAAAAAAGATATGAATTTTTTAAGTTTTACAATTGTATAAAAGTCTTGTTTGATGGCAAGAGGAGGAGGGGGGAAGTAAAAATCGGTCAGCTGACTGTTGACGCATTCTCATCTTACTAAACTCAAGTAGAAATTAACAAGAAACTAACTTTTTAACTGCTAAAAACCTTGAAAATCCTCAAAACACACGTTATATATATGCAAAAAATTGAACATAATATGGGAAAATCATATACAGAAACACTATTATTTTTAAAAAAAATAATTAAACTTCCGGTTTTTTCTTCCTATTTACTTTTGAATGATCACACCTTATAAAACTGCATCAAAAAATATTGACTTTTGTAAAAATTTTTGGAAAGTTTGAAAAAATTTATTTTGACATTCTCATCCTAAATGAGAAGGTATTAAGTTTGTGCGATTTTGAACTTTTGCTTTAACCCACATTTCTCGACGTTTTGAGACCTCCTGATTCCAAAAAAATGGGTTTTACGAAAGTGTCTGTCGGTATGTCTGTCTGTCTTTCTGTCTGTCTGTGTAAAAAATTTTGAAATCCATTACCTTGAGTAAAAATTCATCTATAAATTTGAAATTTGGTATGCGTTTTAAATGACCAAAAATACATATTGAGTTCGTTAGCCAGCTATTTTGGACCAAAAACGTCAAAAATAGAACATATTCAAACTTCAACAAAAAAAAAACATTTCAAAAAAAAATTTTCTTTATTTTTTTTCTTAAAGTACAAGTAAAAGCAAACAAATTTCGTTAATAAAAGTTTTTGATATAATGCAAACCCAAAAAGATATAAATTTTTTTAATTTTACAATTGCATAAAAGTCTTGTTTGAGGAGAAGAGGGGGAGGGGGGAAGTGAAAATCGGTCAGCAGACTGTTGACGCATTCTCATCTTACTAAACTCAAGTAGAAATTAACAAGAATCTAACTTTTTAACTGCTAAAAACCTTGAAAATCATCAAAATACACGTTATATATATGCAAAAAATTGAACATAATATGGGAAAATCATATACAGAAACACTATTATTTTTAAAAAAAATAAATAAACTCCCGGTTTTTTCTTCCTATTTACTTTCAATGATCACACCTAATAAAACTGCATTAAAAAATATTGATATTAATATTTTCTTTTTACCTCCTAAAGGTGGTTGGGATTTCGAATTCCACCAAAAGTTGAGTTCGGTGTCTATTCCTGTTTTTTGGAGCGCTGAAACTGAAAAAGACCCCCAAAAACAAATTTCTTCCCTACTTCACCCCCTATTACCCCCTAACAGGGGTTTGAGATTTTAAATTTCTAAAGAAAAAATAGAATAAGGTGTCTATTTCTACAGTTTTTGGGGCGCTAAAACCGAGAAAGACCACCAAAAACAAATCCTTCCTTCACCCCCTATTACCCCTAAGAGGGTTTAGAATTTTTAATTTCAAGACAAGTTGAATTCTATGATGTCTATTCGTATATATTTTATAAGCCGCTGCTGCAACCAAAAAAGACCCTTGAAAACAAATTTCTTCCTCCTTTTACCCCCTATTATCCCTGGGAGGGGGTTGGAATATTAAATTTCACAAAAAGTCGAGTTTGGTTTCTATTTCAATATTTTTTGAAAAGCAAAAACCAAAGAAGTGTTCCAAAAAATAATTTTCTTCCTCCTTTACCCATTTCTCGGTTTTAGCGCCCCAAAAACCTTCGAAAAAAACACACTATTCGATTTTTTTTCGAAATTTGAAATATTAACCTCCTGTTGGGGGGTAATAGGGGGTAAATAACAGTTAAATTAGCGCTTTCAAAATTTTTGTTTATTCTATTTCGTTACTTCTATGTAATCAAGATATTAGCAGGCATTAAAAAAATTTCTTGTAGAAAATAAAAAAAGAAAACGAAAAAGTTTAAATTTTTTCAGCTGTTTGCATTAACATTAAAAAACAAATAAAACAAAAAACAAAAATCTACTCTCACAGATCTCTTAAGAATTTATTTATAAATTTAAAAAAAAAATTGAAAATCCATGCAGCTGTTCTCTCTAAAAGTTGATTTGAACATCAATTTCTGATTTCAAACCACTGTGGTTGTACACTGAAAAAAATGCTGTAGTGATTTTAGACATATGCTTATGGTTAACAGTTTTTTTAGAACTTAGAATACTATATTAATGAATATCCAATAAAGCATCGGTGCGCCACTTACAATTCTACCTAACCTAAAAATGTGACTGTCAGTTTCGCCACTCATATGGCTGAAACACCAATACAGTATTGCTGTTCCAATATCAGCAATATATTATGGTAGATCTACCCATAATTATGACAGTTCCACGGAATTATTTTTTTCAGTGTACTAACATCCACTTTTTATAAAATATAAAATAACTAGTTAATTAAATCGATATTGTTAATATATTATTTAATCCTTAAATAAATTGAGAACATTTTAGTAAAAAATTTGCACCGAAAGCTTTAAAAATGTATTAAATAGACCAAAATCTATAACCGTGAAAATATTTTTAAATGTGACACAAGAAATGAAAATTCACAAATAGACTAACAGCTAACTATTTTGTGTAGCAGAAAAAATCAAAATGACTGACAGCCAGTCGCATTCATAAATATTTCTTTTCTCACACAAACTATATTTTTATCTCGTTTTATTTCCGAAATATATGCATCGGCACTTTTTACCACCGTCAATTTCAACCCCGCCTTCCCCTATATCAACAAATACCGAAAGTTTGCATTCCTTATAATTATATTGACTTTACTAGACTTTCAAAAATTTTAAAATCATTTAATTTACAAGCGATTTCTATTGTAAAAAAAATTTAAAATCCGTTGTAAATTTGGGCAAAGACTGTACTGACAAATGTCAAACAAACTTTGTGTATAAAACCGATTGTAAAAACTGTTCAGCGAAATATATTGGGGAAACAAAAAGAACTTTAAAAAAGCGTACTGGCGAACATAACGGAAATAGCAAGAATGATGATTCTTTTTTCTTTGCTCATCAATCTAAATTCAATCATGAGTTTGATTGGAATAACGCGGTGATTCTTGATAGGGAAAGTGATTTTAAAAAATGAGTGTTTTCGGAAACGTTGCATATAAAAAGTAATAATTTTACCATTAATAAAAAATCTGAGATCTTATATCTTAATACAATTTATTTCCCTCTCATTGACCGATTGAACTCATGATCAGATTTCTCTTTCTATTCGTTTGTGCCTCTCTGTTTATATGAAAGTTCATTGACGTCTATTTACCAAAATATTGTCTAATTACTTCGATTAGTTTGAAGTTTAGTCTAGACAAAATACTTTTACTATTATGACGATTTTATATTTTATTAAAAGGAATATTGTTTTAAATTTTGTTTTTTAACTATGTAACGTCAAATTTTAATTTAGGTAAAAAAAAAATTTTATTATTTATAATTTGTGTTTTATGTGATTAAGTAACAGTGCATTTTTTAAATCTTGGTGTATTTTGTGTTTTTTTTTCAAAATTAGCCTGATGAGGATGACACAACAGTTTATCGAAACGTAGCAATAAACAAATAAATAAATACACAAACCAATTTTACTTGTTCTATGTATTTTACGACCTTCCAAGGATTGAATTTTACTCACATAGAAATCTTCTTTAACTTACTAGCTATTGCATGACGAACTATTTTTTTTTTTAAATATTTAAACATTATTTTTTGCAGATTGTTTATAAAAAAATAAGTGATTTTTTTTTCAAAATAGTCTTAAATTTTCAATTTTCTTTTTCATTTTAGTTTTCTCTTCGTCATGCAAATTGTATTTATGCACTTTAACGATAAAAATTTTATTTTTTAATTTTAGTTGAGATTTGAGACCAGTAGGCTGCACGGCGCAAAACTAAAGTTCTAACTTTAATTTTTAAGTATTTTTAATTAAAAAAATTTATATATACAGCTTACATTGTATATTTTAAGATAGGCTTTATTTCAATATAATAAACTTTACTTCTTTTTTGTAAAAAAATCATGAAAAACCGTGCGTTTACACGAGTTTCCCCCCTTAAAATCTAAAAAAAACTCAATAAGTTCTAAATTTTAAACAAGATATATTCAGTAAGTTCTATAAATAAGTTCTAAATTACATAATTGAATTTTCGCGCGTCATATTAGGTTGGCGACCTGTGGTCACTTGACATCTCTTGTAGACAACTTCAGTAAGCGGCTACTTAACTCGAGTTTAACCAAACTATTTTATCTAAATTAAATGAAATATTTGGTTAAATGAAACAAAAAATATGTATAATGTTGGGAATAACTAATATATATACCCGTGGTAATTCACTATACTTTTATACAATAATTATACATAGATTTGAAGTCCAAAATTTTTTTATACAATGAATTTTTAATAATGCAGGGTGAAATACCTATTTCAGAAAATGTATTTTACTTAAAAATGTATAAATGGATGAGTTGCGCAGCATCACATATTTATATTTTGTTTGTACGCATTTTAATGTACCAAAATGAAACTTGGGTTGTGAAAAGTTTATAAAATAAAAAACATTTTAGATTAGTTTTGAAAAAATTTCATGGGAGAAAAGAGGGGAGAATATTACAACAGAAATTTTCTTTGCTTTTTTCGGACACAACTAAAATTTTTAAAATAATCAATAATTTCATTGGAAATTTTGGAAAATTCTCTACAAGAACATTTCTTAAATTTTTAAATCCATTGATATGGGAAAAATATATTGCCATTTAACAATTATACTGCAAAAAATTGAGCCGCTGATAACATGGCAACCACGCATTACACAGATCTAAAAACCTACTCTATATACTTGTTTTTAAGTATACTTCAACATACTTCATTGACAAAAAAAAACTTTTTTTAGAGTGGCTTTTTTCTCAGAGAATGCCTCATACACGTGATAATCGTAGTATATAGAATTAAAGTGAAGTTTTTCTTATCTTTTTTTTTTCAACAAAGTTACAAAATGTGTAAAAAAGAGAACAGAAACTAAAATAATAGATACGCGTTATCGCTTACCAATGACATGTGGCAATTGCGATATTAGTCATTTTGTATATTTTATATTGTACTAAATGACCACTGTAGTCGTTCATGCTTGAAGAATGTATAATTGTACCTTGTCTTAACTTACCTTAGTTAAAAAGTAATAAAATGGGTTATGTAAAAAAATTGGATTCGAAAAATAACAATCTGGTACCATAATACTTTTTTTAAATACAAATTTGTACTAGAAAATGCCGAATTTAAATTTCGTGTAGAAATTTAATTAGGAATATTTGTCTTATTTTTAGTCTATATAGAACTGATCGATATAACTAGTCAATGCTAGATTAATTACCTATTCTTTAAATTGAAATAAGTGAAATGTCACTTATCAATTTATTCACTTATAAATTCTAAGTTAGAGTGTACACAATGCTATAATAAAAACTAGTTTAAGTACAATGAGTACACATGGTCATGGTATTTTTGAAAGAAATATTTGAGTATTTGAATCATATAAGGAAATGTAGAATTATACAAGGGTTGAAAAAAGAGGACAAATCCGGACAAAGGTATACCCTATTAAAAAATCCTATATAGGATCATACATAGATTTTTATAGGAAATTCATGTAAATTTCTATAGAAATCTATGTAGGATCCTACACGGAAAAAAAATTTATTGAAAATTTAATAAACTAGTCAATCACTTTTGGATAGTACACATAGTTATTGAGTCTGTAGTTGACATTACTTAAATAATGTAGAACGTTGTTGAAATGTTAGAAAAAGTTATAGAATTTTTAAAATATTCGTGAATTACTGAATGTTTTTTATTTATTGTGTAACGAGTTTATTAAAGGTTCCTCGACTGTGTTCTAGTAATTCGACAACTGGAATGCGCAGTGACGTTTGCGCAGATATCGATTTCCTGTCATATGTTTGCTTGTGACGCAAGATTTACATATTTAATCTTATATATAAAATATTAGAAGTACACTTTGTTCTAGAAATTGATCGATGGAAGTTACTTCTTGTAATATTTCTGTCTAAAACAAAAATCTGTATAGAGTGAGGTTTAGAGTAAATGTTGTTTTTCAAAAGTTTTGACAAATTTCACTACTAAGTATATATAACCAGATAACAACGCGTGCGCGCATTTTATGATCACATTGGTGCGCGCACAAAATGCTTACAGAATGCTGGCTCTCTGACAGCATATTCTGACGATAATGAAAGTGCACGCATGATGAACGCAGAATGCATGCATAAGTGTGTTATAATTATACAATCACCTTGTGCGCGCTGAGTGCATGCAGTTTGCATTCCTATATTCTATTTTGATATTTTTGTATTTTATATACGCACTTAGTTTTTAACGACCAAATAGTTTTTAATGTAACTTAATAACGTGATTTTATAAACTGTAATTTTTTCAAACTCTATAGTGATAATCTTTTTAAGAGTTATGTAAAATTCTAATTTTATTGTATACTTAAAAATGTTTAATAATAAAATAAAGTTTTAATTGTTTAAATAATTTTGTAAATTTTTAAATAATATTTATGTTTTGTTTAAATTAGGCAAATAAACAATAAATTTGTGAATATTTAAATATTTTCAAATTTTTATTCTATCTACCAATTATTATTATTATTCTTTTTTTTTACAAGACAAGTTTAGTTTCTTTATTATTATTATTATATTATTGTATGATTGATTATGTCATTATAATTAAAAATTCAAATAATAATTCATTGACAATTAAAAATTTAAGAATGAAACAATAGGTTTCTAATAGTGACGAATTTTAAAGAACGTAATTACTGCGTAATATAAATATTATTTCAATTTAATTACACTTAATTTTCTACTACTTTTAATTAGATCTTAAACAGTATAAAAAGTCAAGAAACACAAAATACAACAAACATTTTTACAGAATTAAAGAACTGAGTCAAATCACGCCAAGTGGGCACCCCTTCGGACCTTTTTCAACCAATTTTGATGAAACTTAGAAGAATTGTTGTACCAATAGGATACATTAAATTTGTAAAATATGGTTCATAAATATGAACGGGTTGCCTAGATACAGGGGGTCAAAGTTGATTTTTTTTTCGAAACGGTAATTTTCAAAAATTTTTGGCTCCAAAAATATTGTTCTTTGAAAAAAATGTTCTTAACATTTTTTGTAGCACATTAGTTGTAGTTTCCAAAAAAAATTAGTATTACTAGAAAAATTTTTTGTTTGTTTTAAACATTACACAGGCACACAAAAAAAAAAAAGGTCAAATACCAGAGGGCAGACCAACATATTCCTAGGTTTTTGGGGTCGCTGAAACCGAATATGGCCATGAAAATATTATCTGCTTGCCCATTTTCCCCCTAGCCCCCCCCTTACACCCCTCGGGGGGTGACATTTCAGTTTTTCCAAAAACGTCAAAAAGGCAGTCTATTCCTATGTTTTTTGGGGCGCTGAATCCGAAAAAGACCACCAAAAGCCAATCCCCCCCCTCCTGCACCCCCTAACACCCCCTGGGAGGGGGTTGGAATTTCGAATTTCACGAAAAGTCGAGTTCGGTGGCTATTTCTATGTTTTTTGGGGCGCTGGATCCGAAAAAGACCACGAAAAGAAAATTCCCTCTCTCCTTCACCCCCTATCACCCCCTGGGAGGGGGTTGGAATTTCGAATTTCACGAAAAGTCGAGTTCGGTATCTATTTCTACGTTTTTTGGGGCGCTGAATCCGAAAAAGTCCACCAAAAGCCAATTGGCCCTCCCCTTCACCCCCTATCACCCCCTGGTAGGGGGTTGGAATTTCGAATTTCACGAAAAGTCGAGTTCGGTGTCCATTTCTATGTTTTTGGGGGCGGTGAAATTGGAAAAGGACACCAAAGGTAAATTCGTTCCGTTATTCACCTCTTAGCATCTAGTTACTAACACTGGGAGGGGGGTTGATATGTTCTCTTTTATGTGTAATTAAGAAGAATAAGCAATGTTTTTTTTACGCATTTGAATAAATAATAACTAGGTAGGCACCGATGATTACACAAGTATGTACCAGCACAATTTGATGGATCTTGATTTTACTACACTTAGCGCGACCCAGGAACAACGGCGTGGACGTGGTAGTTTTTGTTCCCTTTGGGGTGCTTTTTTAACGTGAGTCCCCTTGCCATACCATTGTCCGTAGGACCATCAGAAGCGCCTTGAAGATTTTCACGATTTGAACGCAAAGCTCTATTTCCATTAATTTTTCTTCTTGAAGCATTTAACTCAAAAGTAGCCAAGTTGCCCACCACCCTAGAGCTGCGGTTGCATGATGACGACGCCTGCGGGCCCGCTTGCTCACCCTGACCAGCCGCCGATACTGGGGTCTCCCTCCCCTGCATCGTAATCTTCTTCCCTACTTTTGCCATGAAGGCATCTTTTTTACCTAGGAACTTAGCCGGTTAACCGTTATCCGCCTTCACCGCGTGGAGGTGTCCTAGTTGCAAAAGTAGATGTGGAAGTAATTCATGAAAATTGAAATTGTAAACCCATCCCATGGGAGGGGGTAAGAGGGTGCTAGGGGGTGAATGAGGGGACGAATTTATTTTTGATCCCTTTTTTCAGTTTCATGGCCCTAAAAAATATTGGAATAGACTCTAAACTCGATTTTTCATAAAATTCGAAATTCCAACCCACTCAAGGGGATATTAGGGGCTTAAGCGGGCGGGAATTTGCTTTTGGTGGTCTTTTTCGGATTCAGCGCCCCAAAAAACGTAGAAATAGACACCGAACTCGATTTTTTGTGAAATTCGAAATTCCAACCCTCCTCCTAGGGGGTGATAGGGGGTGAAGGAGAGGGGGAATTGGCTTTTGGTGGTCTTTTTCGGATTCAGCGCCCCAAAAAACATAGAAATAGACACCGAACTCGACTTTTCGTGAAATTCGAAATTCCAACCCCCTCCCAGGGGGTGATAGGGGGTGAAAGAGAGGGGGAATTTTCTTTTCGTGGTCTTTTTCGGATTCAGCGCCCCAAAAAACATAGAAATAGCCACCGAACTCGACTTTTCGTGAAATTCGAAATTCCAACCCCCTCCCAGGGGGTGTTAGGGGGTGCAGGAGGGGGGGGATTGGCTTTTGGTGGTCTTTTTCGGATTCAGCGCCCCAAAAAACATAGGAATAGACTGCCTTTTCGACGTTTTTGGAAAAACTGAAATGTTACCCCCCGAGAGGTGTAAGGGGGGGGGGGCTAGGGGGAAAATAGGCAAGCAGATAATATTTTCATGGTCATATTCGGTTTCAGCGACCCCAAAAACCTAGGAATATGTTGGTCTGCCCTCTGGTATTTGACCTTTTTTTTTTTGTGTGCCTGTGTTATTAATTGTTTTAAACAATTAAGTTTTTTTATGCTTTCTCCATCCTCATAAACATCTTCTTTTACATAAAAAAGTGTATTTGATATTTAAGTACAGAAATCAACAATAAAATTTAACTGCCCGACATTTGCATAAAAACAATCACAATTTGTTTATTGTGGTGCGCGACGGTTATGCTGTTTTACCTGATGGCGCGTAACCTCTTAATGGTGCTAGGCAAAAGTTTGATTTATTATTGGTTTTCGATTAATTATATTCATAAAAAAACTAAAAGAAGCATATAATTTCAAATTAATAAAGACTGCATTTCGTAAGAAAGTTATAATAATACATTTATTAATAGTCATTAATTTACATTTAAAATAAGGTCAAAATGGTTTTAACCATTTTAAATTTCAAAATTTTATCGATTTTTTAATAGTCATTAATTGCATTTAAAATAAGATTAAAATAGGTTCTAAACATTATAAGATTTCGAAAATTTAACGATTTATTAATAGTTATAAATAAATTTGCATTTAAAATAAGATTAAAATGGTTTTAAATATTATAAGATTTTAAAATTTTAACGATTTTGCTTCAGTTTTTTGGTTTTACATTTTTTTACGGTTTGTTAGTTTAAGGAAAAGAAAATTTCTCCATTTTTCTTCCTATTTATTTAATTTTCTTAATGTTTTACTATTTTTTTAGTCCTTCCTTGCGTTTTAATTAATTCTTTAATTTTTGTTATCATTTTTCCTTCTTTTAAATTATTTAGTTTTTATTTTATAATTACGAATTTTTTAAGACATTTATTTGATGCTTTTTTCTTTATTTTTAAAATTTTTCAATATTCTACTTTTCTGGAAGCTTTTATTCTTTTATTTTAAATTAGGTAAATTTAATCTTGTATTAAATATTCTCACGTTAACATCGTTCTTCTATTTCATAGAATTTCTTTTCTTTTTCAATATTTTAAAATTTTCCAAAATTGTATTCATTTTTTTTATTTAATTTGTCAAATAATTCTCTAATTGTTTTAATTTTAAAATTTTGTTCTCTTTAGTAATATATTTTACCGTTTTTTTTAATTATCTTCTTATTTATTATTTTAATTTTATAAAAATGTTCATAAATAATTTAATTTTTTAAAACAGTTTCTACTTTTTTATATATATTTTTATGTTACTGTTTCATTCTTGTGTTGTTTTTTAAATTTTTTCTTCATTAATTCAATAAACTCTTTACAAATAAACATTTGGAGATTTTACTGATTATATTTTAAAAAAATCAATTTTTGATTGATAAAAAAAAATTGGATTTTTTAAATTTTTTAAAGAAGATCATGATTGATCCTTGCTTTTAAGATTTGAGCCCTGCTTTTAAGAATATAGCAAAATTTTAATTTATTTTACCTAGCTGTTTGTTTATTATTTATAATAAAAATTTGATGTCAGGGAAAACTCAGGGAAATGTCAGGGAAATTTGTAAATTAAGTTTTGTGGCCACCCTGGTTTTGAAAAACGAGTTGGTTTTTTTAATTCTTTACCCATTTATTTTATTTATTTAAGGCTTACAATTTTCTAAATTAATCAGTAAACTCTGGGTGTTTAACGATTTTTAAAAAAATTTCGCTAATTCGTTAAAACAAACAAAACATTTCACTCTAAATCCTTTTCTTCTTTAATAATTTTCAAAGTTGATACTCGGAATTTGATTAAAGAATCAAAAATTGATTTTTTGTTAGCATTTTTGTTTTATTTTTTAAATTCAACTTTATATATTAATAATGCTATTCTTCAATTCGTTTTTCAATTTTGTCTATTTTAATTATAAATTGATATATCTACTCTTTCAAGCAATTTCTAGATTTTCTGGTATTTTAACAAAAAAAATGTTAGAATGTTCATTTTTCATTCTTTATATCGTGAAAATTTCGAAATTTAAAATGGTTAAAACCATTTTGACCTTATTTTAAATGTAAATTAATAACTATTAATAAATGTATTATTATAATTTTCTTACGAAATGCAGTCTTTATTAATTTGAAATTATAAGCTTCTTTTAGTTTTTTTATGAATATAATTAATCGAAAACCAATAATAAGTCAAACTTTTGCCTAGCACCATTAAGAGGTTACGCGCCATCAGGTAAAACAGCATAACCGTCGCGCACCACAATAAACAAATTGTGATTGTTTTTATGCAAATGTCCGGCAGTTAAATTTTATTGTTGATTTCTGTACTTAAATATCAAATACACTTTTTTATGTAAAAGAAGATGTTTATGAGGATGGAGAAAGCATAAAAAAACTTAATTGTTTAAAACAATTAATAATGTTTAAAACAAACAAAAAATTTTTCTAGTAATACTAATTTTTTTTGGAAACTACAACTAATGTGCTACAAAAAATGTTAAGAACATTTTTTTCAAAGAACAATATTTTTGGAGCTAAAAATTTTTGAAAATTACCGTTTCCAAAAAAAAAAAATCAACTTTGACCCCCTGTATCTAGGCAACCCGTTCATATTTATGAACCATATTTTACAAATTTAATGTACCCTATTGGTACAACAATTCTTCTAAGTTTCATCAAAATCGGTTGAAAAAGGTCCGAAGGGGTGCCCACTTGGCGTGATTTGACTCCTAGTCTAATTTTCGAATTTTTAATATTTTTAAAAATTATTATTAGTGACTGAAAAGTTATGAAAAAATATGTAATAAATAATTCTTTGAAATAATAACTTAAATAATGTTCAAGGATTTAAACCAGTGACGTAACTGGGAGGGCAAGGGCCCTGGAGCAAAAAGGAAAATAGGGCACCAATTACATGTATATAATAATTTATAAGTTACATTCATTCTTTCATTCATTCTGTCCACACCTGTCATTTGTTACAAGATGTTTTTTTCATTTTAAAATTTTAAATCATATTTCACCTTTTAAAAATATTCTCGAATTCTAAATTTTTAGCAATTTTAATTTCTTCAAATTTCAGTTAATGTAAACTTGCATTGATTAAAAGGTCAATTAATCCACTTTTCAAAAATCCTAAATTTGGAGTTATTTGAAAATTTCATCAATTTCAATTTTCTTAGATTTACCATCTTCAAATTTTAATTTTCCTTTGTTCAGTCGTTTTTTCAATTTGAATTATTATTTTCTTGACATTAAATCAATTTAATTATTTAATGCCAAACTTTATATTTAAAGTATTTAAATTTAAATTAATGTTTTTAATTTACCATTATTTTTGACATTTTGCTATTATTTTCAATTTTTAATCATTTTCATCTCAATTTTAAATTATTTTGTTGAATTTTCATTTCTTTTTATTATTTTACTATTAAGTATTTTCTCCATCTTTTAATATTTTAATTATTTTTTAATTAATTTTCTAAATTTTCAGTTAATATCTCAAATGTAGATTACTGCGTCATCAATTTTACATGCTTTAAACGATTTTTTAATTATTTTCTTTTGCTAAAAACTGAATTCCGCAATTTTTATATTATTGTCATCAATTTTTAATGTTTTAAAAGGTTTCTGAATTTTTATCTTTTGCTTAAAAGAATTCTTTAATTTTTTTGTTATTTTCTTCATTTTCTAGTTATTCTCATTATTTTAGCATAATTTTTTAAAATTTCATTTACATACCTGATATTTAATTTATTTTCACCAATTTTCGATTATTTTTGCGATTTTTAGATTTTTCTCTTTAACTATAACTTTTTAATTAATTTTGTAATTACCTAGTTTCTTTTTCAAACATATTGTCTATGATTTTTTCAATTATTTCTCTCTAATTTTATTTACTATTTTCAATTTGGCTTCCGTTTCCGGTACCGTAAATTAGTGCACGCGTTTGTGAAGGGAAAATTGTTTTTTGGAGAATTTGGACTAAATTAATTAAGGGTGGGTAGTGGTGTGAGTGAAAAGTGATGAACAAAGCAAGGTGATTGTTTTGGAGTGAATGTAAGTGGAATGTGGAGTGAATGCAAGTGGTAAAGAAGGTAAAAGAAAAGTGTGATTTCTGAGGTTAGGGGAAAAGAGGGGGGAGAGAGTGCGAGAGATAGCGTGAATGACGAGGAGAGTGAATGAAGTGTAGGTAAGGTAGAAGTCTAAAATGGCGGAAACTGACTCAAGCAGTACAGGCGGGAAAAGGTCGGAGTTACGAAATTTTATTGGTGAAATAGTAAGGGGCAAGGGCAGAAAAATTATGAAGTGTGAGGACTGCATCGACATACTCGGGTTAGTCAAGACGTTGGTTAAAACTTTCGATAATGAATGGGCAGAAGTTTGGGACAAAATAGAGATTGTTAGGGACATAGAAGAAGAAAGAGATAAGCAGTTTGAGGTAATAAAAGAGGAGATAGGCGGGATTAAAAAGAAGTTGGAAAAGTGGGAGGAAAATTGGAAAAAGGAAAAAGAAAATATGTGGAAGAGAATGAACGGATTAGAGAAAGAAATATCGAGTTGGAGTGAGGAAGATGAAAAAATTGAGAAGGGTGGAGTGGAGGCTATAGAGATAGGGGAGAAGAAAGCAAGTAGAGAGCAGAATGGGAAAGTAGGAGACGTTAATTGGGAAAGAAAAATGAATGAGTTATCGAGTCAGGTTGAGCTGCTTGAGAAGGAAAGAAAGAAGAGAAACATCGTTATTAGGGGTTTGAAAGTAGGGTATAGTGAAGCTAAAATGGAAGTAGAAAAATTGTTATCAGGAATTGGGGCGAAGGTAAAAATTAAAAAGGTTAAGGGAATTAAAGGAGTAGATCAGGAGATAGTAAAATTGTGGATATTAGAGTTGGAGGATGAAGAGGACAAATATGAAGTAATGAAATTAAGAGGAAGGTTAAGAGGTAGTGAGATGAGGATAGATGAAGACAGAACATGGAGAGAGAGAAGGATAAGGTGGTTTTTGGAAGAGAAAGCATGGGCAGAGAGAAGGAAAGGAGGTGAAGTAAGGATGGGGAGAGATTGTGTCTGGGTTAATGGAATAAGATGGAAAGTGAGAGAAGAGACAGGAGAGGTTATAAAAGTATGAGTGTGTATAGAAATGGAGTGCTTGGGTAGGTTAATGAATGGAAGAAAATGTGGTTGTGAATAATGAAAGAGGAATAAATGGAGAAGTGAAAATAGAGAGGATAGTGAGTGATAGTGTAAAGAGTGAATGGTAAAGTCAGAATAGTAAAATTTAAGAGGGTGGGCGATAAAAGGAAGGAAGCCAGATTTGGCAAAAGGAACGGGAAATGGAAGCCCAGGCACTTAGCGGATAATTGGTTAAAATAGGTTAAGATGTCGTGTAGATTTAAGTAGATTAAAACTGTAAATAGGTAGTTATAAGAAGGTTATTGTAATAAAACTGTAAAGGGAGCGGAGCCCTCGAACCCGTTAAAGGGAGAGTAAATAAAGTATATACTGTTTTCAATTTTTTATATTTCAATTATTTTCAACATATTTTAATTTTTTTCTCACTCTTACTACTCTTACTACTATTTCCTTCAATTTTAAATTATTTTCATTTGTTTCCATAAATTTCAGATTTCTTTTTATTATTTCAATTATTTTTGGCTTTCTTCAATTTCTTGTCCAATTTATAGTTACTTCCCTTATTTTTAATTAATTTTTAAGATCTTTTTTATTTTTCTTAATGTTCAATTATTTGTTTATTTAAAAAAAATTCTGAAATTTTTCCAATTATTTCTCTCAAATATCATTTTTTGCAACTTTTCATTGTTTGTACCATATTTCAATTATGTTCTTCAAGTTTCAAATTTTAAAATCATTCTTCTTTTATTTTCCAAAATTTACTTCCTTCCATTTTCAATTTTTATCATTTGTTTTATGATTTAAAAAATTTCAAACTATTCAACTAAGATTTTAATAATTTCATTCAATTTTAATTTATTTTTATTATTTTCTGTATTTTTTTTTAATTTTCAATTACTTTCGTTCTTTTTCATATTTTCCAAAAAGTTTATAATTATTTCAATGTATTTCTGAAAGTTTTAAGTATTTTTTTGAAATTTTCTTTAACTTTATTTTATTTAAAATATGTTATGTAATTTTATCTATTCTTTTTCACTTTTAAATTGTTTTTTAGCATTTTTCAATTATTTTTTTAAATTTTGAATAAATTTTTTTATTTTTTATTTATTTTCCTCGATTGTTAATTATTATTCTCATTTTCCTAAATTATTTTCTAAGATTTTTAAGTATTTCTCTGAAATTTAAATTATTTTCTTTAATTTTTAAACATTTCTATGATTTTTAAAATTATTTTCCCCTATTTTTAATTGATTTCATTTTTTTTAATTGATTTGCAAAATTTGCAATTATTTCTTGAAATTTTTTTAATTTTTAAATTTTTATAAATTTTGTGCTAAATAAATAAATATTTGTTTTTTTTAATTGTGTAAATTTATTTTTAAATATTATATTTAAAATATTTATAATAGTGGATAACACAAAGCACAGAAATTAATTGCTGGCGCGCGATAAATTTAGTTTTTTTAATTTAGTCAAACTGTTAATTACTGCAATTAGTGAGGTTTTTGGCATTTTTTCAACAACAAAAATGTCTATTAGTGTTGGACCAAGGGCTCACTGAACTTAAGGGCTCCGGGGCACTGTCCCACTTTGTACATAAATAAAATTTAAAAGACAAAGTTTGTGGTGTAACTACGTTAATTACTTAATTGATTTACTTAAAAATATAGAAGTTTTTTGTTTACTCAAAATCTGTTAAATGGATAGTATTTAGCAAAACTAGCAATTGACGAGACAAATTTCTGATAATTATAGTAAATACATAAGCTACACACAATACGCACTTCGTGCTTTCCACAGGTACGCACGTACTGCGCAGCACAAAATGCGTGCAATATGAGTTTCCATGGAGGGCGCATCTGTGTCGTTATATGCGTGCACATTATGATGCACGAATGCCTGCATAATGCGGGCACTGAGCACGCATTTTGCTTTCTGGGTAAGGACAGTTCGAATCTTAACGTTCAATGTGTACGCGCGCGTGTATATTTAAGTGTATCTGAATTGATATTATATGTGTATTTGAAATGAAATGTAGGGTAGAGTCAGGGGTAGTGGGACACCTATTTTCAAGTTTATATTAAAACTTAAATTCCACTAATTTTCAGAATTTTTTTTGGATTAGTAGAAAACTTATGATGCTTACTATATAATTCACACGTCATATACAGAATATATCTCATTAAATTTAAACAATTAAAATTTTTGTAACATAGCACAATTACCTGTTATTTACTGTGTATTCAGGTAGTGGTACACTGCTATTAAAACACCTAACAAATATTTTAATAGTAATATTTTTATTTGTAAATTATTAATAAACTTATTATGCAGTAGAAAACATTTTAAAATGTTGTACAAAACCCACTAATTATTGAATAATTCACATTAATATATTCTGTAGTTCGGGTGTCATGAAAAAAGGTGAAAAAAGCAGGTGAAATTGGTATCTTTAAGAACTAAACTTCCTAACCTACAAATATTTGGCGCGAAATTTAAAATCAATCTATATAACCTTGGAGATTTTTGTTTTAAATACTTATTTTTAAGAATAATAGTTTTGAAATTTATTATAATAACAATATTATATAATTTGTAGATGTGTATTACATGAACTTTACGCAATATTGTAACCTCACAATAGAAATGCGCTGAACTGCGGCACTGCGCATGCGTTCTTTAAGAAGTTGTCTGATTGGTAGAAGGATTTTATGATCAGGGTTGCCAATTTCACAAGTCATAAAGTAAAATATTTTTCCCTGTACCACCACACAAACTGGTACATTAAACAAGTCATACGCAACAAAATTGTTTATTATAATATATTAATAATATTTTTGAAAACTTTAAATCATCGGAATATTTTAGTGAAGACCCTAAACAAAGTAAATCACAATATATTTATGTTTAAAAAAATTCCATCTCTATAAAAATCAATGTTGTATGTCAAGCAAATTTTTCCTCTGCTGCGTCAAAAACAGTTTTTTTCTATTTTCTTCGTAATTAATGAATCAATGTGGCTCAAACTTTTGGACGTCATGTGTTTTTGCTTACCTCGATTATATTTACAATTTGGAACATTTTTTTTCAGTAGTTTGTCAGAAAATTACAATGTACCACCACCCGAACTGTCCCACAACCCCTGACTCTACCCTATATGAATTAAAGTTAAAGCGTAAAATGATGTGTGTTTAAAATTACATTGGATCTATAATAGATACAAAAAATAACTGGCTGAATGTAAATAAAAATTAATTTTTTTCCCATTCCTTGCAGTCATGGAAAGAATGCTTGACAGTTAATGAAAGGTTAGTTAACTGGTATCTCATAGTTCTTGAAAGTTTTCTAAATTTTAAACAACTGTTTGCTAAAGTTTTTTAAATTTTAAATAACTGTTTTCTTAAGTTTTCTAAAGTTTTCTAAATTTTAAATAACTGTTCTTAAAATTTTATCAACCAGTCAAGCATTGCTTAGAAAAGAAGTTTTATGTTCATTAAATGATTTTATGTCCTATCCAAAAGTAATTGACTAGTTTATTAAATTTTCAATAACTTTTTTTTCAGTGTATGCAGATTTCTATGTAGAATTAACCTATAGGAATCCACGTGGATTTCTATAGAAAATTTATATATTTTTCTATAGAAAAACATATTTTATCCTTTAGGTCACTTATAAGTCTTTCATAGGTCTCCTATAGGATGCATCTTACACAGGACCCTATATGGGATGATTATAGGAATTTATGTATAGTTTCGTAGGTATGATCCCACATAGGTTTCGAAAAAAAAAATTTGTAGTTATTTCTACGTATAGGGTTCTATGTGGGTTAAAATATAGGAATTCATTTAAGTTCCTACGTAGGATCCTATATTAGGGGGGCCCAAATAACTTTTTTCGTGGAAAAGGGCATGTCACCCCCGGAATGTGTTCCAATGCGGAAAAAAGTGAATACGTATTTTTAAATCTTCAAAATTTTGATATTAACTGGTGTCGCCGGGCACCTCAATTTTCCCATGTAAAATGTATGTATGGAAAAATTTGCAATTTTCGAAAAATCAAAATCATTCTCAAGGATTTGACAAAAGTTAACATAAAGTTAGTGGGTATTATAGTAGACTCTCTGAAGATTAATTTTACCTACATAACTTTCAGTTTTGATAATCCTAACCCGGTATAAAATTACCCCAAAGTTGACCCCTTTTTAAATTTTTGCACCTATACCATGTAAAAGTATACCAAGTAAAATCCATGTTTAACATCTTTATCGATAGAAATAGTTATTATTATTTATCGCAAGTGTTAATTATTGTTTAATTATTTTTTTAGGAATATTTTTAATCATTTGACAATTTTTTAAACAATTTAATAAGTTTAAACAATTAATTTTTTCTAAAATTCCATACAAATGACTTTTTTATGTATATATTTTTATTTTTTTAATGTTCAAACAAATTAATTAGTTTAAACAATTAATTTTTTCTAAAAAATCATACAAATGATTATTTTTTATTTTTTTGTAATGTTTTGAATTCATGTACATTTAAATTTCAAAATTTTTGATAAAAAATTTTAACGAAAACTTTAAAAAAAACATAAAAGTCATTAGTATTATTTTTTAGAATAAATTAATTGTTTAAACTAATTGATTTGTTTGAACATAAAAAACATAAAAATGTACACATAAAAAAGTCATTTGTATGGTTTTTTAGAAAAAATTAATTGTTTAAACAAATTAATTTGTTTAAACAATTGTCAAATCGTTAAAAATATTCGTAAAATAATTAATTAAACATTAATTAATAATTGAGATAAATAATAAAAAATATTTCTATTGATAAAGATGTCAGACAAGGATATTAATTGGACAAAGTGCGTGTAGGTGCAAAAATTTAAAAAAGGGGCAACTTTGGGGTACTTTTATACCATTTTAGGGTTATTAAAATTAAAAATTATACAGGTCAAATTAATCGTCAGAGTGTCTACTATAAGATAAAGTAACTTAATATTAACTTTTGTCAAACGTTTGTGAATGATTTTTATTTTTCGAAAATTGAAAATTTTCCCATGCATTTTACATGGGAAAATCGAGGTGCCCGGCGGCACCAGTTAATATCAAAATTTTGAAAAATCCGTACATACGTATTGACTTTTTTTCGCATTGGAACAAATTCAGGGGGTGTCATGCCCTTTTCGACGAAAAAAATCTTTAGAATGCATTTTTGGGTCACCCTAATCCTATATGGTCGATTCTTGCGTAACTGCCCGATTTCAAGATAAGTTTTGGTAAAAAAGAATTTTTTTTTATTCAATGTTTTTCTGCACTTATTTTTCTTATTAGTGTGTAATATAAGTATATTTTAAACGATTTTACTACAACTATATTTATACAAAAATAATAGCAAATTTTTGAAAATTGGCTGCCATGTGGAGCTGAACGGCATCCTTTTATTGCAAATATATTGTACAAAATAAAAATTTCTTTTTGATATTTTGCTAATACGAAAATAAATAATAAATTCATAAATTATTTAATATTCTAACAGTATTTTAGATATTAGTTAACATATATAAAATTTTATAAAAAAACAGCAAATACAATATTTAATAATGAATATTTCGTTTTATTTTTTGGATAATTTGAAATCGAGATCGAGCAATATAATCCGGCATTGCTAAACTACTTTATAGAATAATATTTTAAAATAACCACCACAGATAAAAAGTTTCTCTGCATAAAGCACACTGAACACTTCATATAGGCTATGGAGCTGAAATTTGACATTTATTCTAACCTCACTTCTACAATCTTGCAACATAAATCTATTCCTTCTGCAGATCGCTTGTTTCACATGAAAACTTAAACAAAATGGTAACAATACTATCAAATAGTTGTTACAGTAATATAATAGTAATGATATGGAACTGAACGCTTTTTTTGTACACATGCGATTTTCACAAAAATAATTATTTTTTTAGTAAAAATTTTTCTTTTTTAAAACTTTTTTCACGTGTAATTTAGTGCTAATGGATCAAATTTAAGATTTAACTTATTAGAAAGCATAATAACTAAACACATGACACCTTAATTATAAGTCTACAGATTGCGTTCAAAAATTGGAAAAATTGAGGGACAAAATATTTTTACAGATTTTTAAGTATGAAAAAGGTATTATGAAGTGCAATATAAACCTAAATTGTTCATAAATATAGACACTTTATGCTTGAAAAAGGCTGAGTTATAATAATGATATTTTCACCGAAAATTATTAAATTAAAGTTAACATTTTGCAAAAGGGACACGCCACGGAGCTGAAATTTCAGCAGTTATAGTGCAATATAATAGAAGTTATAATATATATATTTAAGTATATTTGGTTTTTAGTTACTCTCATATATACCTTTAAAATTCACTAATACACTCCAGAATATATTTTTAATTTAGGTGTATTTTTTCAACGCCGCCAAGTAGGGCAGTTACGTAAGAATCGCTCATATAGGTCTCGTAACAAAATTTTGGTACGCATTCCTACATAGAATCCTATGTGGGTTTACATATAGGAATTCATGTAGGTTCCTTCGTTGGTTCCAATGTGGGTCTCCTTACAGAAAACCGAGAGTTATTGAATATAGAAGAAAACAATTGAAAACTGAAAAATGGTATTAAAATTTGAAAAAAATTGAGAATTGAAGACAATATTTAAAATTAAAGGAACTTTATGATAATCGTAAGGTGTAGGGGGGCTTATATTGGAACCTACGAAGGAACCTAGATGACATGATACCTAGTTAGAAGTGGATAGAAATTTTCTATCCCTCCCAAGTACACACTTTAAATCTTTTTTTATTACACTTACATCAAAAGTTAGATTTTACGGCTTGTTTGGGAACCCTTAAGAGCTCATTTCTCGGACGACGGTCGATTGAGTCCCGCGGTCAGAACAATGGTCCAGTTGAGTCCCGGGACTAATTTTTATACAGGCTCAAGAAATACGAAATAAATTGTGATGAAATAAAAAAAAATTAATTAAATTAATTAAATTAAATGAAATACTTTAAAAGTATATGCTATTTTTTCTCAAAAATTGAAATATAAGTAGTTGAATTTTGTAGAAACAAGAGGAAAGTAGATTAATTTTACAATAATCTGAAATTTTACTTAGTTTTGTTCGATATTTAGACACTAGAACATCGATTTTGTGTGTTTTAACAAAAAATTTATTCCCTTAACTAAATCATATTTCAAGGTAACTTTTACTTGTGTTTCAATTATTCTGGCCTCTATTTGGCTTCCTCATAGAAGAATTTTTGCTGTGTTATTTGACAGGGACGGTTTTAGTAGCTTTGTGGCTCTGTGCAAGAATTTTAATTAATTCTTTAGTTAAATACGCCAAAAAACGCAGGAAAAATTGTAGTTAAATTAATCAAAAAATAGAATTTCAGTTAACTTAACTAACATTTTTTTTATTGTAATTGTCAGTCCTAAGCCTGAAATTAAGTGTGAAGAAAAATGATAGAAAGTGCATAGAACTACTGCTCTACATGTCATTTCAATTTAAATACAATTCAGCGACCAACTTACCCCAGGACTCAACTGGACTTCACCTTAATTACCCCGGGACTTAACTGGACTAAGCCTTAATTGCCCCGGGACTCAAATGGACTTATCCTTAATTACCCCGGGACTCAACTGGACCATTTGAAAAAGGTAGAATTGACCGCGGGACTCAACTGACGTTTTCCGCATTTCTCGGCCTAGGCCGTGAAGTAAATGAAGTCGCAATCTGATTGGCTGATGCTGGTCAGCTGACCTTTACTTTATGGTACAGCTGTGCCCAAACTTCACGGCTGTTTACGGTTTCGCCGCCCTCCGGGGGCATTTCTAAGTCTGTCGACCTACTCCCACCAAGAAATGCCCCCGGAGGCCCTTTTTTACGATAACCACCTCTCCCTAGGTTCGAATTCTTAGTTTTTGGTGTGATCAAAAATGTTATATGACACTTGGACCCTTTCGGCACTTACGTTCTCGTGCATCGTACAACTCGCCAAAGTCAATTCATATTAACCATGAAAACGCGTAAGAGGCTATCTATTCAAGAGAATACATAATATGACGTGTTATTACGTATTATAACTGTAAATGTCGCTATACACGACTTTGTTGAAGGCGAAATATTCTTTAGCAATGGACACCGCCCTCCAAAACCCTTCTCTCCCAAGAAAGACAGAATTGCTTATTGAAATGAAACGAAATTGTATCCACGATAACCCTTGGGGGTGAGGGATTGGGCGAATGGGGTTGTCTATTTCTAAGAAGTATTTCGCCTTTAACAAAGTAGGGTCTATCGACATTTACAGTTATAATACGTAATGACAGGTCTTATTCCGATATTTTCTTGAGTTGATAGCCTCTTAGGCGTTTTCATGGTAATTATGAAACTTCTACGTAGAAATATCAAAAAGTAAAGCAGCTAGGATTTTAAATCTTGAAATTTTGAAATCTGGGAGCCATTTAGGACAATTCCACATTAGCCGTTTGTTGTTACATTTTCAGACAACCTGCGACTGGTTGAGGCACACTGTTCTCGACTACGTTAGATGAAGCCTCGTCACCACCTCTACTTTGCCTCGGCTGCGATTGGAATTAGGCTCGTATTACGATAATACTCGTACTATAAAGTGCCATTTAGGGTCCTTGTGTCATAAATAAGTATTTTTTATTCTGTTTTTATCCATGCCTATCCACAATGCCTATCCTTTTTTATCTATCGTAGATAGAAAGAGATTAGAATTTTTTATCCCTCCCAAGTACATACTTTGAATCTTTTTTTTTAAATCCTTCCTATCCATGTCTATCTCAATGCCTGCCTATCAATGTCTATCTCTTTCTATCCATCATGGATACAAAATGATAAAGATTTTCTATCTATTTTCAATTGTAATCCATGTCAAAGGCTGAAATTTTTATCTTTTTCTATCCTTTTGAATCCAAGTTTAATTTATTAATTAATAATTAATTGTTTAATAATCTTATTGTATTGTATACATACACCAGGACTCGATTTAGTGGACATCGATTTAGTGGACATTTAATTAGCTCACCGAGAAATCCCGCCTTCTTTCAGTAGCGTACACACAAATTTAGCCCCTTAGTCATGTAATGCAAATCTGTGATTGTGCATTCTTTGAAATAGTAATATATGGTGAGCTTATTTATAATGATTTATTAAAAAGAAAGTATACAGACCAAAATTAATTTCGATAGTAATTAAATAAATGATTTTTATCATGATTGTACATGACCATTTCAGGGCATCGCTCCCAGAGATGTGCAGGGTTGCACCAATCAGAATGCTCGTGACGTCACACTCGATTTAGTGCCAAAGAACCGAACTGTCCACTAAATCGAGTCTCTGGTATTCTGTTCTAATCCTATCTGTAATGCAACTAATGCTGAAAAATCCGCAAACACGAAGAAGCGAACCCTAACCACGAGCGCAATGACAACTTAAACCCCGAGCTCCAGTCGACTGAGCTAACTAAGGATATTAAGAGACCACGGATACTTATGCATATGCTTCATAGCATCTACCTCTATCTCTTTGAATCCTTACCTTTCTATCCTTTCTCATCCCTCGTCTCTCTTATATTTTTCTAATCTTATCTCCTTTTATATATGCACCTATACATCTATATAGTAATTCAATTTCTATTCATTTAAATCTTTCCCAAAAATATTCTTATCTATTTCTATCTGTGATGAAAAAATTTCAATCCACTTAAATCTTTCTCAAAAATACTCTTATCTCTTTTTATACTCAAAATATTATTTTAATTTCTATTTATTTGAATCTTTCCAATATATCCCTATCTCTTTCTATCCACGATACATTGTTTCAATTTTTATCCAATTAATTTTTTTTTTAAAAATATTTCTGTCTCTTTATATCCACGATATATATTGTTTCAATTATTATCCATTTCAATTTCTCCCAAAAATATTTTAATCTTTTTCTATCCACAATGTATTGTTTCAATTTTCATCCATTTTAATCTTTCTAAAATATCCTTATCTCTTTCTATGCACGATACATTTTTTCAATTTTTATCCATTAGAATCTTTTCAAAATATATATCTATCTTTTCTATCGACAGTATATTGTTTTAGTTTCTATTCATTTGAATCTTTCCAATCATAGTCTTATTTCTTTTTGTCGTTGATAAATTATTTTCTTTACTGTATATTGAAATATGTTTAAAGTATATGTTTAGCTCATTTTATCGGCGACGTATTTAGGTAAATGATTGAAAGAATAGATTAAATAGTAGTCAATAGTATAATAAATCGAATACTTAAATAAAGAAGGATCGAATGATACATTGATTGTAAATGATAAAAAAAAATTGACATTATTTAAAGCGGAGATATGTTAACATATTTTTTAATTTAAATTATCATGAATTAAGAATTAAGAAGTCGAGAAATTGGTGGCACATAGAGATAAGAATAGAAATAGGAGGTCAATACAGGATCATATTTGGATACGTGTTTTATATAGAGTTTTTTCAAGTCTCGTTATTTTTACACAGTTAGCTTAAAAAAAGGTTAAATTGGATAAACAGAATATAAATTTGAATAGAAAATCATGGATGAAAATGGATATCCTGTTTCATAGATTTAAATAAAATAACAATTAATTTCGGTATAATTCAAAATAATTTATTTGGAAGCGAAAAGGATGAAATAAAAAAATTGTTTGTTATTCAAATTTAAAAGCTGATTGACATGGGTGTACTCCTTTGTAATTTTGAATGGGATACAAAAAGGTTTAAGTAGGATTTAAAATGATTTATTTGGACATAAAAAGGATTAACTGAAACAGATTGGTTGTTATTCAGATTTAGAAAAAATAAAAAAAAGATTAAACAGTATAAAGAGAAGATAAATTCGTATATAAATCAGGGATAAAAATGTATATATACTGATTTTGAGTTTTAAACATGACAGAAAAATATTAAGATAGAATTCAAAATGATTTATTTGGATAGGAAAAGAAGGGATTAAAAAAGATTGGTTGTAACTAAGATTTTAAAGGGATAAAAAAAATAAAATGAATGAATAGAAGATAAATTTCAATATAAAATTAGGGATACAAATGGATATACTGCTTCGTAATTTTAAATGGGACAAAAAAGATTTAGGTGGTATGTATTCAAAATGATTTACTTGGATATGAAAACTAGGAATTGAAAATGATTGGTTGTTATTCAGATTTGGAGAAGATACAAAAAGTATAAAGTGGATAAAGAGAAGATAAGTTTAGATAAAAAACCAGGGATAAAAACGGATACACTCAACTGTAGTTTTGAATAGGATAATAAAAGATTAAGATTGGATTCAAAATTATTCGTTTGGATATGAAAAGAAGATATTGAAAAAGATTGGTTGTTATTCAAATTTGGAATCGATAAAAAAAGATTAAAATGGATAAGATGATAAATTTCAATACAAAATTAGGGGTACAAATGGATATACTGCTTCGTAGTTTTAAATTGGACAGAAAAAGATTTAGGTGGTAAGTATTCAAAATGATTTACTTGGATATGAAAACTAGGAATTGAAAATGATTGGTTGTTATTCAGATTTGAAGAAGATACAAAAAGTATAAAGTGGATAAAGAGAAGATAAGTTTAGATAAAAAACCAGGGATAAAAACGGATATACTCATCTGTAGTTTTGAATAGGATAATAAAAGATTAAGATTGGATTCAAAATTATTCGTTTGGATACGAAAAGAAAATATTGAAAAAGATTGGTTGTTATTAAAATTTGAAATCGATAAAAAAAGATTGAAGTGGATAAGAAAGAAGATAATTTTGGGTAGAAAATTGGAGATAAAAATGGATAGATTTATTTAGGGATTAGAGATGGATCGAAATATCATTAAATAGATAAAGTTGGGATTGATTCGAATAAAATTTCCGGGATTAGAAAAGATAGACATTGTGATGGATAAAAATAGAGATTAAAATGGATAGGTGGGATTAAACAGAGGATAGGAAAAGATAGACGTGAATAAAAGAAGATAAACGAAATTTATCCTTTTTAATCTTGGGGATTAAAAAGGATTCAAATAGATAAAGTTTCTATCCCATTATTTGCAGCAGGGTAGGAATGCATACCCAAATGTTGTTGCGAGAACCTGCATCAATTCCTATATGTCAACCCTTGTAGGAATGCGTACCAAAATTTTGTTGCGAGACCTATATAGGATCCTACGTAGGAACTTAGATGAATTCCTATATTTCAACTCACATAGGACCCTACGTAGAAATGCATACACACAGGGACGTAACTACAAATGTCGAGGCCCCCCGCAAATTTTATCAGGAGGCCCCCCTCCCCCCAAAATTTTTTTAATTAATGTATAAATAATTTCAGGCAATATTTTCTTTTTTTAATTTTATTTAAAATTTTTTTTTTTGCATTAGGGTTTTTGGGCTCGAGGCTCCCCAGCAAGCCGAGGTCCCCCCACAATGCAGGGTTTCGCTGTATGGCAGTTACGTCCCTGCAAACACATTTTTTGTTTGCGAAACCTAAGTGGGATCCTACCTACAAAACTATACATAAATTCTTATAGATCATCCCATATAGGATCCTATGTAAGATACATCCTATAGGAGACCTATAAAAGACTTATAAGTGACCTATAGGATAACATATGTTTTTCTATAGAAAAATATAAAAATTTCCTATAGAAATCCACGTGGATTCCTATAGGTAAATTCTACATAGGAACCTGCATAGTATCCTACATAGATTTCTATAGGAATCTACATGGGTTTCCTATAAGAATCTATGTAGGATCCTATATAGGATTTTCAGCGTAGTCATTGGGTAAATCATTTACCATCTATTTTTTCGAGTTTAAAAAAAGTGTAAAGAAGTCAATATTATGAAAAAAAGGTAGCAATATTTATTTGCTTTAAATAGCCTCTTATTATTAATTATTAAACTTATTAATAAATATAACAATTTTAAAAAGATTTATTAAATTTTGGAAATTATCAACATTTTTAATGATGTTTTGACGTACTAACTGTATTTTTAAGATTTTCCTATACTTCAGATAAAAGTGGTTTATTTTCCAAATCTATAAGTTGAAAAACTCCCTGCAGTCTAAATTTTTAAAATTAAATGTACACCAGAGACTCAATTTAGTGGACACAAATTTAGCCCCTTAGTCATGTAATGCAAATCTGTAATTGCGCATTCTTTGAAATAGTAATATATAGTGAGCTTATTTATAATGATTTATTAAAAAGAAAGTATAAAGACCAAAATTAATTTTGATAATAATTAAATAAATTATTTTTATCATGATAGTACATGACCATTTCAGGGCACCGCTCCCAGAGATGTGCAGGGTTGCACCAATCAGAATGCTCGTGACGTCACGCTTGATTTAGTGACAAAGAACCGAACTGTCCATTAAATCGAGTCTCTGGTGTAGTTTAATAATTTCCTTTAATGGCTGGAATTTCAAGGCGATTTCTTTCTTTCGTCCATTGTCTGTTTATTAACGAAAAACTCCTTGAATTTCGCATTGTGTGCGGGGATGGCAAACAAAACTTTACAAACTTTACTTTACTATTTTCTGCTAAAAGCATTGTATAAAAAAATTAATTATTATTTCCAAATGAAAGAGATCGCAAATTTGCAAGAACCCGTATAAAACCCTGACATTTTCAAAAACCCTGTAAGATAAAAGTAACTCATCAAACAAAGAGGACATGTCTGGGGAAATCCGGACGGATGGTCACCCTACTGATGCCAAAATCAGATGCTATCAAATCGTTAGGCACTGTCTTTGGCCCATTAGGGCGTAGGTCTTGGCAATGTTCTTCTCCCACCTCTTTTTGTAGGTTATGTATGCAGTTCGTAAAACGTCTACCAGCGAACGTATCCCTTACAAAGAGGTAGTACTGAATTCAGTACTGGGGAAGAAGTACTGGTTTCAGTACTGGGGTCAGTACTGGGTTAAGTTCTGGGAAACCAGTACTTTTTTAGCGCAATATAATTTTTTAAGCACAATAACAAATTTTTTTTAAATTTCATTGGAACTGTGAAATTGCGTTCAATGTATTCCTCTCTATTTAATTTACAACAAAAAACTACTGAGCAGCCGTAGGACCCATAGAAACTTAGTGCGCAACGTGAACAAATTTTCAACAATGCATGGCGAAAAAATTATTGCTTTCCAGTACTGAACCCAGTACTTATCCCAGTACTGAACCCAGTACTTATCCCAGTACTGAACCTAGTACTTCTTTCCAGTACTGAAACCAGTACTGAATCCAGTACTTCTTTTTTGTAAGGGTGCCCACGCTTTCTTTTCCAAGAACCACCTTATCCTTCTCCCCCTCCATGTTCTATCTTCATCTATCCTCTTTCCACTCCCTCTCAACCTTCCCCTTAATTTCATGACTTCATGTTTGTCCTCCTCATCTTCCAACTCCACTATCCACAATTTTATTGTCCCCTGATCTACTCCTCTAATTCCCGTAACCTTTTTAATTATTACCTTTGCCCCAATTCCTGTAAGCAATCTTTCTACTTCCTCTTTGCCTTTCCTACACCCTACTTCCAAACCTCTAATCACGATGTTCCGCTTTCTTTTTTCCCTCTCGAGCAACTCAACCTGACTCACTAACCTCTGTCTATTCTTTATCGAACCTTTTTACCAACAACTTGACTAACCCGGTAAGAAGGCCGGCATTGAATCGTTTCAACGCCTTTTAATCCCGTTTTTGGGTGAATGCCTTTAAATACCTACGAACGCATTAATTGGCATTGGCATTAGCTCGTTTTTGATCGAATGCCTTTAAATGACTACAAACGCATTAGTAGGCGTATATTTTGAATATATTTTGAAGTTTTCCTTTAAAATATGTTAATAATTTAGCTTCACTTACTTTATAGTATAAGACAGAAAGAAATGTAAAAACAAAATTTACGATTTAATGTTATTTTTTTCCCTTGTTTTACATGTAAGAAAAATGACAAAAAGACTTAAAACATTATGTTTGCGTTCACGCTTTCACTATTCACAGATCAAGTATTATCGTTAGAGACGAAATCACTTATTTTATTACTTTAAATAACACGATTTAGTTAGAATAGATCGAACAACACAGAATGAGACGATGCAATGACGACGCGTTGCAAAGTATGAAATGCAACATATGGCGTGCTTTTTAATCTGACGCAGGGATTAAACGACATTAAACCTAATGAATGCTCGAACAGCATTCAATGGCATTAACTAAGTCAACACTTTATCTCCGTTGTGGCATTGAATGGCATTCAACTTTTTATTCCCACGTATGGTATTTGAAGGCATTGACTCAATTCAAGACTTTATCTCTATTACGGCATTGAATGTCATTCAAATGTTTTCAAATATTTTTAGAGATTGAAAGGGATTGAACCAAGTTGAGTTATAACCAAATGAGGGCATCAAATGGCATTCAGGACAAAAACGGGATTCATTGGCATTTAAAGGCATTCGAACGACTGTTTTTTTAAATGCCAAACAATGCCTTTCAATCCTCAGCTTCTTATCGGGAACTCAAGTAAGTATATGCAGTCCTGTCACTTCATAATTTTCCCGTCCTTTCCCTTTCCTATTTCGCCTATAATATTTCGTATCTCCGACATTTTCCCGCGTATACTACTTGAGTCAAATTTCGTCATTCTAGATCCCTACCTTACCTACACTTCATTCGCTCTCGTTATCATTCACACTATCTCTCGCACTCACACCCTACTCTTTTCACCTAACCTCGCAATTCAAGCTTTCCTTTTACCTTCTTTATCTTCCTCATTCACACTATTTTCTACTTACATTCTTTTTCAACCATTCACCTTACTTTGCACATCAATTTTCACTCACACCACTACCCACCCTTAACTAATAATAACCAAATTTTCCAAAAAACAATTTACCCTTCACAAACGCGTGCACTACTCTACGGTACTGGAAACGGAAGCCGGTTTATATTCAATAACCATTTTTTCATTGTTATACAATTTTAGTTGACTATGGTCACTGATTTATTAAGTAGTTTTAAATAATTACCAATTGGTTTTAATTAGCTTACTTTTCGCTTTTTAAAATTGTATAATGAAATTTACCCTAGAGCCTTTCAAGAAGTTACGAAAGAAGTGAAATCTAAGGAAGGAAAATTCCCAAAGTATTTTATTTGTTAACTACGATAATATTTAAGCAATACAATAATAATTATTAGTAAACATCGAAAACTGTATGATAAATCTAGGCCAAAAGTGATCATTTAAATTTGCAAAAGAAACAAAATCTAAGTTAGAAAAACTTTTAAATTAATTTAATTGTTAACTAAGATTTAGACAATTTAAAAATTATTAGTTAACATCTTAAACTGTATTATAAATCTAGGCCAATAGTTACGAATTAAATTTGCAAAAGAAACGAAATCTAAATAAAGAAAACTTTAAAAATAATTTATTTGTTAACTAAAATTGTTTAAACAATTTAAAAATTGTTAGTAATCATCCCCAACTGCATTAGAACTCTAGGCCAATAGTAATTAATTAGTTTTATAAAAGAAACGAAATCTAAGGTAGGAAAAGTTTGGAAGTTATTTATTTGTTAACTAAGGTTGTTAAAACAAATTAAAAAATGTTATGTTATAATTAAAACCGTTTAAAAATATTTTAGACAAGTTTTGTGTGTAAAATATATAAGTTTATATAGTTTCTTGCATCAAAGTATCTGAAAATCAATTTCTCGAAAATCAATTTTTTACTTTTTAAAAGTTATTAACATTTATTTTAGTTAATAAAAAAAATCTTGATTTTGTAGCAGTTAAGAGTTCTAGTGCAAACATTCATGAGTGTTTTAAAAAAAAATTAGAATCGGTTTATTTTTTAGTTGTCGGCTGATTTTTGTCCAAAAATAGTGCTTTTGGCTACACTGTGCGACCGTTAGGAAAACTCTGTAAAAGACAGGTTAAAAGACTCTAAATTTAAAGGTTGCCTAACCTTGGCCACAGTTTCCTGGACCGCTGGCGAAACTCCGTAAAACTCAGTCTGAAAGACTGTAATTCAGGGGTTATTCCATCCTTGCCCACAGTTTCCCCGACCGTTGGCAAAACTCCATAAAACATAGTTTGGAGGACTTTAAATTTAGTGGTCTGCCGAACTTTCCGAGAGTTTCGCCGACCGTTTGGAATGATAACGGGCAGCCACCCAATGGAGACAATGATTGGCCTAACTACTTTCCCCAAAGTTGGGCCAACTTACTATACTGAAGTAGGGCCAACCTTCTATCTCAAGTGCAACCTCACAGTAGGCACAGGGTTGGGCCAAATGGAGACTGCTTGATCCAAATTTACATCTATTAATGAAGACACATAATTACATAAATAAAATCAAATAAGAATACAGAAATATAATATTGATGAAAACCTGAAACAAAAAAATTTTATCAGTGATGAATATTCGAAACCCGGTCTTCCAGCTGCCAGTCCAGTAGGCTAACTACCAGCCCATCAGAGATATAAATAAACAATACCAAATGAACCTTATAGCCAGACATTTCAGTAACACAGACTATTGGCTCAATTATCATCCCCAGGTTAAACCGACCGTCTGGTATTATTTTTAATTTAGTTTTTATTTATTCAATTATTTTATTATATCATTTAAAAGACAGAGTATAGCTACAGGTCGGCCGAACAGTAGCCAGAGTTGGGCCAACTGTTGGCAAAACTTTGGGAGCAGGAGTTCCAGAAACCCTTGGCAAAATTTTGTAAGCTAAAGTTCTAAATACCAAATTTTTTTTGATTGGCTCAACTTCTGCTATAGAGTTGTGCCAACCAAAATGAATTACGTATTCAGAACTCTGGCTTCCAAAGTTTTATCAACGGTTGGCCCAACTTTGGCCAGAGCTGTGCCAACCTAACTGAGTAAGGTATTTAGAACTCTGGCTTACAAAGTTCTGCCAACGTTTGGGCAACCTTGGCCAGAGTTGTGGCAACCAAAAGAAATTACGTATTTAGAACTCTGGCTTGCAAAGTTTTGCCAACGGTTGGGCAAACATTGACTACAGTTGTGACAACCAAAAGAAATTACGTATTTAGAACTCTGACTTACAAAGTTTTGCCAACGGTTTGCCCAATTTTTGCCAGAATTGTGCCAACCTAACCGAGTAAGTATTTAGAACTCTGGCTTACAAAGTTTGGCCAACGGTTGGGCCAAATTTGGCCAGAGTTGTGCCAACCGTTGGCATAAATCCGCATCCCATAGTTGGCTGTTTTGTTCTGAGTTCTTTAAACTAGAAATTGACTAGAGTTTTATTTTCTCAGTGCTTTGCTCGCACCTGGCAGTTTCCAATCTACAGTTCTTTTTTAAATCTTTTTCAGCATTTGAATTTCAACTCGGGTGTTTAAGAAAAAAATATTCTTAAAATTTTAAAGAAAATATTTTTAATTCAAGAATATATTCTTAAAATTTTGAAGATCTTTCTTAATCTAAGAAAATATTCTAAATCCAATAAATATGCTACTTATTCTAAGAATATTCTTTAAATAAGAATACCCGAGTCGAAATTTGGACCCTGAAAAAGATTTGAAAAAGAACTGTAGATTGGAAACTGCGCAGTAGTTTCTCCCACCGAGTTTTAGGGGTTCCGCAGGTATAGAAAGGGTCATTTAGAATTTGTTAACTGTAGTTTAAATTATTTATTTTTATAACATTATACTCGTTATTTATTAAATTAGTAAATATATGCCATTCTTATTAACACAATAAATATACTTCTAGTCAAAAATTCAAAAATGATATTAGTTTTTTTATATCTGCTACCGTTTATGAGATATGATATTATTATTTTCAATTTAGGGCTTTCGCGGAAAATTTTATATGTACGTAATTGTTAGAATATATAGATTTTGAATTGAAAAGAAACAGAATTGTAACATTAAAATTTAAACAATTTATTTTGTTAAGGAGCAAATTTTTCATGGGTACATTATTAATATATTCAAAGTCACGGAAAAGGGTCTACAGAGGTCATAAATCTTAAGGAACCCTGAATATAATTAAAAATCAGAAACAAAAATTTCTCTAATTTTGCATTAATGAACTAATTACTTGAAAATTAATATTCTACGTGTCCCAACGATGAAATATATCTAAAAATTTCCTTAAAAAAGTTATTTTTTATGAAAATAAACAAATATTTGAAAATTTAATCTCCTTAAATTTTAATATTTTTTGGAAATTTTTTAGATATTCGTAATCGTGAAAACACGTAGATTTTATATTTTCGTATTTGAAATTTCAATTATTTTAATTAAAAAAGTTTCTAGTCATAAAACTTTTGGGTCACTCAGGTTATGAAAACCATAAAAGGGGAACAATACATCAAGAATCTGTAGAATTTTGCTCAAAATATTTCCAAGACCAAATTCAGTACATTCAAAATCTTTTCAGTACTCTGAAATGCTGGGAGTGGGGTGAGTAATTCTTTTCACCATATTTTGAAGACTTTTAAAACTTTTTCATAACCCAGTCTTAAAAATGGCGTGATTCGGTTCTCTGTAGATAACCAGAAAGTTACAGATTTAAGAACGATTCACTATGTGACGTCAGAGTGCAAACAAGTACAGTCCAAATTGCATGTCTCCCACTTTTCTACTTTTCTTGCACGCACTGTTTGACCAACAGAACAGAGTCGATGTCTTTAGCGTGAGTAGTACAGCTTCAAAATCTAATCTGACAGTATCACTAGCGCGGCGTGTTGACAAGTAAAAAAGTGTGAGACATTCAATTTGGATTGTATTTGTGTACACTCTGACGTGACATAGTGAATCGTTCTTCATTCTGAAACTTTCTGGTTATCTATACAGAGAACCGAATCACGCCTTTTATGACTTTCTTATGAAAAGTATCGTTCGTAACTGCTTGTCACGCATGTTACGAAATATACTATTAAGTCAAATTTAGGACTATTATAGTATTTTCATAACTTTTTCAGTATCGGAATTTCGACTCGGGTATTTTATTCTTAAATATGCGCCAAGAATAATTCTTAAAATAAGAATACCGTTTTTTCAGTGATAAATTCACTTTTAACAACAATCAATCTGGGGTGCTATTCTGTAACTTCACATCACATCACTTCACTTTCACTTCACTTCACTTCACTTTCACATCACTTTCACTTCACTTTCACTTCACTTTCACTTCATTTTCACTTTACTTCACTTCACTTTCACTTTATTTTTACATTACTTCACTTCACTATATATTATTTATTTTATATGTTATTATACATATATCTAGGACGTTCCAAGTCAACAAGGACAGGCCTGAGTTCAAAAATGGTCTTGACTGATTTTAAAGTTATAAAGTTCAAAAAATTTGTAAGATTGTCTACTTTTGAATGCCTAATGGCGTTTTTTAAAAATTCAAAATGGCGATGCCAATATGTCGTAAAAAAGGCGTTTAACTAAAAAATGTAAATTCAACTTCATGTATTAAAAGTCTAAAATAGACCAACCTGACCTCAAACTCTTAAATTAACAGTTTTTGGGGTCGTTAAATGCAAATCTAATGTTGGTTTCTCAAAATTCAAAAGATTTGAGCTTCCTTTTCGAAAATTAAAAATGAACTATCCAAAATGGCGGACACAAAAATTAAAACGCGATAAAATTTGCTTAGAAGACATTACTCGGGGGTTTTTGGGGTCAGGGCCGGCAGGATATATGGGTCAGGTGGGTAGCATGACCCACTCGAAAATTTTTGAATGAGTCATGACCCACTCGAAATTTCAGAGCACTTAATTGAAAGTGCACTCCTTTGTTTAACAAAAAACATAAATTTAGTTTATATTTTGCTTATAATATAATTAAAATACTTTTTCTCTTAGTTATTGGTTATTTCTCGAAATTATATATTTAAATAAGCACGCCTTCTTTCAACCAATCAAACTCAGACGTCTAGATATGCACTTTGCAGATAGACATTGAATCTCCAGTGAGAAATACCGGCATCCACCCCTGTTTTGTGGATGCGATCACTACAACTTTTGTGAATGAATGCACCTTTAGGCTGGCGTCCCATGCCTCCGTTCTGCGTTGCGTTGTAATGAGATAAAAAAGGACAAAGTATGTATGTGTCCTTTATTATCTCATTCTGACGCAACGCAAAACGGAGAAATCGGACGCTAGCGTTAGGGTACGATTCCATGTATGGAACCGTCGAACGTTGCGTCGTAATGAGAAAGAGAAAGACGTATACATATCGTGGTCTCCCTCTCTCTCATTGCGACGCAATGTTTAACGCATCCATGTGATTTCACCCTAAGGTCCTAAGCAGATTGAATACAGTCGAAACTCCCATGGATGAATTTTGATGGGGGTTTCATTTAAGAGAGTTTTTCAAACTCTGTAATGCATTTGCAGCCATCTTGGCCCTATTGCGCAGACGCATAACTAAAAAAGTTAATGAAAGGAGGCTGCGATAGGGGAAGTTTCATTTATGGGAGTTCCATCATTGGGAGTTTCGACTGTACGGCCACGGGAACAAAGCATGAGACAGAAAAGGATAGAAGCAGTCTCCGTCCCTTTTTATCTCATGCACTGCTCCCGTAGGGGTGAAATCATATGGGGACAGGGACGCAATTGTATCTTTCCCAAATAGCACGTAATATTGCAGCAACGTTGCAGCAACATTGCCGTGCAATGTTGGCAATATTGCCGCGCAATGTTGCTGCAACGTTGCCTCAATGTTGTCCATGTCCACATTGCTGCAACGTTGCCCTGTAATATTGCTGCAACGCTGCACTGCAATGTTGCTGCAACGTTTCCGTGCAATGTTGCCGCAACGTTGCATTGAAATGTTGCCGCATCGTTGCATTGAAATGTTGCCGCAACGTTGCAGCAACTTTCAAAATATAGCAGTTCAAAATTTTATAAAGGCTTCATTAACTTTTAAAAATAGTACTTAGTAAAGATGACATTTACGGAATAAAATGAAAGTTCAACCAATGCAAATTACGTTAACTGTTCATTTTTTTGTATAATCAACGTTGTATTTAAGCGTTGTATTGAGCAACTATATTATTGCAACGTTGCAGCAACATTGCAGTGCAACGTTGCGGCAATATTGCAGGGCAACATTGCAGGAAACGTTGCAGCAACATTACAGGGCAACGTTGCAGCAATGTGGACATGGACAACATTGAGGGAACGTTGCTGCAATATTACGTGCTATTTGGGTTTCCGATCCAATAAGAGTGGAAGTTGAACCACTCCAATAAGAGTGAAAGACCCTCTCTAAAGGAGTGAAATATCTCTCTTTATGAGTGAACTCTAAAAAGAGTGCTGGCTCAATTTTCGCTCTTAGTGGAGTGATATCTCACTCCATATATATATATATATACCGAAATTTCAAGTTGCTACCCACTCGGGCTTAAGCTGTCCTGCCGGGCCTGATTATTGCGATCTCTAATTAATAATTTAAATAAAAAATATAAAAGATTGTGCCGAAACCCGTTCGGAAAATGCCCTACTTTGCCCTATTTAAAATAGGGCGCAGGCAGGGGCCTTAGCAGTTTTCCTTGTTTGAAAAAAAAAAGAAAAAATATGAATTAATTATTAACTAAGCAGCACATTAGCAATACTAAAGTGTATTTTTCAGTAATTACTTTTTTGATCAGAGATGAAAATAATTAAATGATCTGGATTTATAAATTATAATTAAAGTCACATTACTAGAGCTTGACATGGGCGACTCCCATAACTCGAATTCCGCCCGGCGGTCAGTTTGGACACCAAAGCAAGTACTGAACTCCGCCTGGCGCGGCGGTCACTTAAGGTCCTACTAACTTTTTACACCCCGTGGATCCAACCCCATTGTTCGATTAATGTGTATTAGATGGATTAATTAACAAAAAAAAATATTGTTTAAATAATAGTATAAACAAATTTTAAGTGATAAATTCAAAATCTGTGTTTTCTGACGATTAAAAGCATATCAAACTTTTCTCAAATAGTTGAATTTTAAGGATTTTCCATTTCTACACACATTTTGAAGTTAAATACACGCATAGAAGGAGTTTGCTGTGGCAGCAAACTATTAGCTGCACAGTGAATTATATTCTCATATATAGGGACAGCGAACAAATTTGCTGCGAGAGCATAAAAGTTTGCTGTGAGAGTAAATTTTTAAAAATTTGGCTAATATTATCAATCACAGCAAACTTTTTTCGTTACCATAGCTAATAATTTGCTGTGATTACTAATTTTGTTAGATTCAACAGCTCCCAATGGGAAATTGACAAGGATAAGCAAATGTTCGCCGCCAATATCGGCCCAATACTCAGCCATTAGTTTAGTACTTATATTTGCCAATGATTTGCCAGAATGAGTCTTGGCGAAATATTGGCAGTGTAGAAACCGTTGCCAAGCCTTGACATTCAATATTGGTCTAATATTCTGCCAATGGTAAATTTACCATTGGGAGCACACATCAGTTAGCAACTAGAGACAATTTATTTTTTTCCGTGTATTCATTCAGAAAAAAGTTATTAAGCTTGATTAAAATAAAATTTTCAGACAAATATTAAACATAGCAGGCCTGCTTAATTAAACACATTCTTTAAATTAAAAATTCTCTTTTTACAGTGCATTTTATATTTTTTTTTTCAGAAAACGTAAGCAAAAAAAATTACAAATTTTCCCTTCGCACTTTTTCCAGGCTTAGGACTGGCTGCATAATTGTATTTATGAAATATACAACAAAACAATTTTGCAGGCGTGTTTAAAAAATGAGTTAGGTTTCCAACAAACCAATCTGTAAATTCCAATCCATACATTTTACCGGTAAATCAGTTATAGATATATACCTATAACTGATTTGACAGTAAAACTTACTGATTCAAATTCAGATACCAATGTATAATGCTCAGCATTATACTAATAAGAATTTTGCAGGTTTGAAACAAACTATATGTGAACGTTTGGAGCGTAATAATATGTTGATATATATAAATTTGCAGGTTTGAAACAAACCATATGTGAACGTTTGGAGCGTAATAATATGTTGACATATAGAAATTTGCAGGTTTGAAACAAACCATATGTGAACGTTTGGAGCGTAATAATATGTTGACATATAGAAATTTGCAGGTTTGAAACAAACCATATGTGAACGTTTGGAGCGTAATAATATGTTGATATATAGAAATTCGCAGGTTTTAAACAAACCAGGTAAATATTTGGAACGTAATAATTAGATTTTAATTTATAGAAATTTGCAGGTTTTAAACAAACCAGGTAAATATTTAGAACGTAATAATTAAATTTTAATTTATAGAAATTTGCAGGTTTTAAACAAACCAGGTAAATATCTAAAACTTAATATTTAAATTTTAATTTATTTGAAGGTTTTAAACAAACCAGATAAAAAAAATTATTTGCAGTTTGGCAAACATTTATAAGAAACTTGATGAATAAAATCTAGTCTAGTCAGCTTACAAGTTTGATATTCTATCATTGATTTTTGCAAAAAGTTCTGCTTGTCAGTCATTAGTTTTGTTTGCGGTGCAGTGCTTCTACTTTTTATATAAATTATGCATTGTTCGTCAATTAATGCATTTAAAAATAAAAAAATGTTGGGATTTTTAGAATGAAAGTTGTCTTTAAAATTTGAATGAAATCCTTCGCAACCATTTGTAGTTCTCGTTGTTGAGGAAGAAAATTTAGACCAAATATTGGGAGGGAAACTAGAATCTGCTGTGATGTATGTATCTAAAACATAATCACAAAATTGTAGTACTCTTTCATCATTTGGCGCAACTGACATTAAATCCTCTGCAAAACAATCTTCTACATCAGTTGGATTTAAAAAGGGCATACCAAAAAACAATTTTGAAAAACGTCCTATTTCAGAATTATTATTTTTATATTCTTTACTTAATCCCAACTCCTGAATTTTTCGCCACCAACTTTGGCCTAAATGAAATCTACAACCTTTAATTGTTGTCTTAGGAAAAACAATGCGAATACTAGAATGGATAGCCAGTTCAAAATCGGCATAAAAAAAAAAAATAAAGATTTGATAAAAATATTTAGGGCAACTGTAAAAAGTACCATCAACAAAAACATCACTAACTTTACAAAGAAAATCTAAGTTTAAAAAAGTTGAAAACATAATAATCCCTTTTTCTTTATCATTAATAAGTAAAAAATACTCGTTTTTATTAGTTTTAATTTTCAAACCGTCCAAAGCATCATGTACGTCTATCCTTGATTTTGGCAATGGTGGATATGCAGATCTCCTTGCATGGCCAATATTATTTCTAATCAATTTCATGTCTGTAGTAGTCATCGATCCAACATCACATTTTCGTAATTCTGTGCAAATTAATTTTTTTAGTCTGCATAAAAGTTCTGTATTAGCTTTTCGTTTTATTTGATTTGATACAATGTTTCGATTAATAATTTTCTGATCTACCATTTCATGATTATGAACTATATTATTCTCTACAATTTCGTTAGATGAATTTAATTTTAAAAAACTAGTGCAAGATTTCAAGTTGCATCTCCAACGTTGTATTTCATTCGCTAAATATTTTTGAAAATAAAATTTATATCCCTCAAAAAGAATTAAATTATTTCCTCTCTCACCTAGTATGAATTCTTTTTACGAAAGAAAAAAAGTAAATAAATGATAATAAAAAATCAAAAATAATATATTTAAAAGGATTTTCCTATATAAAAATGCACGTACCACTTTATAAAACTACGCGACAGAAAATTGCACTCAACAGTATATAAAACTACACGAAATAAAAAAGCACTCTAAACTTTTTAAAATAAAAATGCACTCAGCACTTTATGAAAGGGCACAAAATAAAAATGCACTCAACACTTTATAAAACAGTACCGCATAAAATGCACTCAACACTTTATAAAACAGCAGCAAACAAAATGCACTCAACACCTCACAAAACTGTTAAAAATAAAAATGCACTAATCACTTTATAAAACAGTACCGCATAAAATGCACTCAACACTTTATAAAACAGCAGCAAACAAAATGCACTCAACACCTCACAAAACTGTTAAAAATAAAAATGCACTAATCACTTTATAAAACAGTACCGCATAAAATGCACTCAACACTTTATAAAACAGCAGCAAACAAAATGCACTCAACACCTCACAAAACTGTCAAAAATAAAAATGCACTCAACACTTTATAAAACAGTACCGCATAAAATGCACTCAACACTTTATAAAACAGCAGCAAACAAAATGCACTCAACACCTCACAAAACTGTTAAAAATAAAAATGCACTAATCACTTTATAAAACAGTACCGCATAAAATGCACTCAACACTTTATAAAACAGCAGCAAACAAAATGCACTCAACACCTCACAAAACTGTCAAAAATAAAAATGCACTCAACACTTTATAAAACAGCAGCAAATAAAATGCACTCAACACTTTACAAAACTTTAAAAAATGAAAATCCACAACATAAATTTGCACTAAACAAATTTTCACTAAATAAACAATCACCAACTAGCACTCAGCACACACTGAAGAAGAACATAATTAACATATGGGGATGTTTGAAAAAATGATAGTGGGAGAAATAGGACCAATGAGTGACGTCTATATCTCCCACTCTTTTACAGTGTTTGCTTATTACCAATCAACTACAGTCAATTGCACTGTGCAAAGCCAAAGCCAGAAAAATTTTTGAGGGTGGAAGGGGCGGATTCAGACAAGGTTCTATTTTTTAACACAAGATGGAAATTTACCAATAAGTTTTTATTTCAGATAATTTTTTACGTCAGAATTGTCAGTGTCTAGATTGAGAAAAGTACGTTAAATTCATAAGTTTGTTTAAAACCTTCAAATTGTTATAAATTAAAATTTAAATATTAAATTCCAAATATTTACCTGGTTTGTTTCAAACTTGCAAATTTCTTATTGGTATAATGTTGAGCATTATACATTGGTATCTGAATTTGAATCAGTAAGTTTTACTGACAAATCAGTTATAGGTATATATCTATAACTGATTAACCGGTAAAATTACATATATACAATTATGCAGCCAGTCCTAAGCCTGGAAAAAGTGCGAAGGGAAAATTTGTAATTTTTTTTGCTTACGTTTTCATAAAAAAAAATATATAAAATGCACTGTAAAAAAAAAAATTTTTAATTTAAAGAATGTGTTAAATTAAGCAGGCCTGCTATGTTTATTATTTGTCTGAAAATTTTATTTTAATTAAGCTGAATAACTTTTTCTGAATGAATACACGAAAAAAAAAAAATTGTTTCTAGTTGCTAACTGATGTGTGCTGATGAATCTAACAAAATTAGTAATCACAGCAAATTATTAGCTATGGTAACGAAAAAAGTTTGCTGTGATTGATAATATTAGCCAAATTTTTAAAAATTTACTCTCACAGCAAACTTTTATGCTCTCGCAGCAAATTTGTTCGCTGTCCCTATATATGAGAATATAATTCACTGTGGCAGCTAATAGTTTGCTGCCACAGCAAACTCCTTCTATGCGTGTATTTAACTTCAAAATGTGTGTAGAAATGGAAAATCCTTAAAATTCAACTATTTGAGAAAAGTTTGATATGCTTTTAATCGTCAGAAAACACAGATTTTGAATTTATCACTTAAAATTTGTTTATACTATTATTTAAACAATAATTTTTTTTGTTAATTAATCCATCTAATACACATTAATCGAACAATGGGGTTCGATCCACGGGGTGTAAAAAGTCATTAGCAGAACCTTAGGTGACGGCCGTGCGGAGTTCAGTATGGAAAAGGTAGGTAATTAAGGATCTTGTATGAATTCGAGAGTAATCGGGTGACTATTGAGAACCCAAAGTAGAAAAAATTGGGCAAGTGCGTTACACTCGCCCTAAAACGAAGGGTTCCGTACATCCCTAACTTTTTAACTATATGAACTAGAGATCTGAAATTCTTCGCTATTGATATAATATAGATATTTTAATATTTTAATAAACCCCTTTTAACTTTTAGCGATAGTGCAAGTTAATCATGTTAAATGCGATTTTTCACGTATAATCTATAATTAAAAATATACCCCTATAAAACATAAGCATAAATTATGCTTATTTCAATTATTTATTAGTTATTTATAATTTGAATTGTATAGTTAATTGTTTTTAGAAAAGCTTTTCAATAACACATTTCTACAAATTCAAAATTAATTTTTTTTTATTTTCCAATAATAAATTTTAAAAACTAAATCCACACGGAAAAAATTAGTTCTAGAATAATTCTTGAATTAGTTCAAAAACTCAGGATACGAAAATAATTCGGCGATATGTCTAAAAATTTCAATAATCTTTCTGAAATTTTTCAAGTATTTCTAAAAAGATCTTCAAGAATTCTTAATAGCTGCGCGACTGGAAGATTGCTTTCGCGGTGATCTAAAAGTTCTGGAACTGAAATAGAAGGCGCAATACACTGACCAGGCCCCCATATAGCGCTTAGTTCACTCAAGTATGATTTATGCGTACAATATTACAATCGCGTGTTAGCTCAGTTGGACAAAGCAAAGAGATATTCTGTAGTCTCAAGGAACTGAGTTCGAGTACTCGTGGGTGAAAATTTTTTTTAAATTAAAAAAATTTTCTCGTCTTAAACGAGTTCCGTAATTCTTATTCTAAATTTCGAAAGTCTTCTTGAAATTCATTATAAGTCTTCTAGAAAAACTCTTAGGTATATGTCAAAGAATTAATAAGAACTCCCGAAAAATTCTCGTTCCCTAAGTTCCTGTACTAATTCAAGAATTATTCTACAACTAATTTTTTCCGTGCAACAATCTAACAATCCGAACGCGAATAGATTGATGAGACAGGATAAACATTGCGATTGAATTAAAATTATCATAAAATTATAGTAAAAATTAAGTAACTATTATAATTAAAAAATATGTAATTTTTTTGTATCCTAACCTGTAAATGAAAGTAAATAAACATTATAAATTATATATCATTTTCTTATTATTTATGTTTTTTTTTATAAAATAATAAAATGGATTGAAATTTTTTTTTTTATTTATTAGAAATTTATTATTTGGATTATGTGAATAATAATTTAAATAATGATAAATTAAAATAATTTTTTTTATTTTTAAAGAAATTTAAGTATAAACTTAATGATTTTTATAAGATTAAAAATTTCCAATTAAATAGACTAAGCTTTTTTATATAATTTTGAATTTTAAAGCCAAAAAAATTTTTTTTTAATTTTTTTTTATTTTTTAACTTTTAAAGTAATTTAAACATAAACATAAACATTTTGTACAAAAAAATAATCTGAAACTATAAAATATTGTAGCTGTTTAGAAGAAAAAAATTTTTTTTGGGTAAAATTTCAGTTTTTTGGAAAAAATGTTATGATAATAAATTTAAACCACAATTTTTATGGTTTTATAAAAAATTCTGCATAAAATTACACATTTTTAACCAATTCCCAACCTTTCAGGATAAATACGCTGAGCTCTAGCATAGGGGTTTTTTTGTCATTTTTCAACTTTTCATTAATAACTTTTGAAAATTAAGTCCAGCAACGTTCGCTATATTTTTCCTTTAATCTACACGTAAAAATACCAAGCAGGGCTGCCACCGTTCTTAAAGGTTAAAACTAGTGAAAAAAGTGAGTTTTTGATTGAAATAAGTGAGTAAATAGAGTTTACAAGTAAAAAAGTGAGTAAAAAGTGAGTGAAAATTGAGGTTTTTTTGCATAATTTAAAAAATTTAAATTAATAATTTACTTGTAATATCAATTTTTTTCTCAATTTATTAAATAATACAGGTATTTAATACTTTTACCATACATTTTTCTTTTTTTTTTCAAGTGTAACGAAATTTATCTTTTATAAATTATATTTCTCATAAAAACGTAGATATATATTTTAGTATCACATGTTTCTATAATTTATATTAAATTTTCAAATACAAAACGAAATATATAAGAAATAGTTTTAAACTTATACTTTATAAAACGACACTAGATGCATTAAAAACATTTGGTTTTTTAACTTGTGCCCTTGTCATCAGTTCGAGGCTTTTTTGATTTATCATTGAAAAGATTATCTAGAAGAGACGAAGTCCTTTTCTCTACTTTTTTCTCCAAAGAAGCAGTTTTTTTCTTATAAAGTACTTCTGACCTTATTCGCATTGCTTTGGCACCACCCAGCATACCTTGAGCAACCTTGGCTTCTTGAAGGTTATTGTTTTTAAGAGCTTCTTTCAACTTTCGATTAGCTTCGTCAATTAGTTGATCAGCAGCTAGGCGTTCATCCTCTTCAGCTTTCTTCGTCAGTTGCAGATCTTTCTTCAACTCTCCTAATTTTTTTTTGTCTTCAATTTGTTTATTTTTTTCAGCTTTTCTTTGTTTCTCTAATTCCTCTTCTTTCTGGTTTCTTTTTATCGAATTTTCCTTTTCAACACGTTTTTCCTTTAAATATTCTTCATGCTTTTTATGTGCATTTGCTGCAGAAGTAAGTAAAGTTTTTGTAATTGGTACTAATTCTGGGCGACCATTATAAATTTGAACACCATCCCAGATATTTAATCGAGCATTGAGTGTTTTTTCTGACATTGCAGCCCTATCAGCTGGTAGTTGATTTCTTGAAATCGAAAAACGCCGTTCAACATCTGAACTACCATGAGCCAGTGCACTGCTTTCACAACCTTTGTAATTAGTGGATATTTTCGCTCTTTTAAAAAATTTTCAATTTCAAAAATCTGCTGCCAAAAATTATCAATTCTGATAGTGAAATCATAAGATGAAAGGTCTTCCAGCTGTAAAAGGCGCCATTCGTCACTAAGTGAGTCTACATCAATGTCCAAATTTAATTTTAATAACTTGTAAACAACCACAATGCTGTCCAAACTTTCTTCTTTTTTTATTTCTTTAGGCTGTAAGCATCTCAAGTGCATAGTTTCGGCTCCTTTAGCTAAGATCGATTTTTCAAGCAAACGACTCGCTGCTTTTTGATAGTGTTCAAGAGCTTGCTTTTTAAATTTCAACAAATCTAATTCACTGCATTTCGACAAATACCGTTCAGCATCTTTCCCAATTACAATTTTTCGAATTTCCAAGAAATTTTTTGCATCTTTAATAAACGAGTCTCTCATGAATTTATTTTTTTCGACGAGCGATTCTGGTTTGCAAAATTTGCTTAAAAGAAGAGCAAACAAAGATGACATTTCATCATACAAAATGTGGATCATTGGCTGCTCAAGTTGGAAAATGCTTGAAAATCTTTCGAATAATTTTGCGCTTTGGATGGTAAACGCAATTTGAGCAGGAAATGTCGGATCTTTTAAAACACTAACTATAGACTGATATTTTTTTGATTCGAGTGTTTTTTTCGCATTACCTTGTATCGGCAAATATTGCAAAAAATAATGAGTAAGTGCTGGCCATTGTTCCAATAATCTCTCCGCAGACTTAGCAAGCGAAAGCCATCTTGATGACACATGCTTCAAAAAGTTCTGTTTTGGGACATTTTTCGTAACCTGTACTTTACTGTAAGCTTCACAACGACTAGGAAAATCATTAAAAAAAGTGTAAACTAAGATTACTAAATCTGAAACTTCTTGTCCGAACGAAAGGAGTGCGACTTCGAAACACGAGTGGACAATATGCAAGTTGCAATACCCTATGTTTAAAAGTGCTTGTCCACGCTCATCTTTAACTTTGTCACTAATTTTTTGCGATACAGTTTTGTTGACGTTTGGACCATCAGAAGCTAACATGACCATATTGTTCAATGACAGTATTGCATGTTCAATTGATGATAAAATATATTTAGACAATATATCTCCAGTTGCTATACCAATGAAGAACGTTTCCAAATGATGAAATACTACACGTTTGGCTTTTTCTGACCAATATCGAATAGACACTTGTAATTCTTTAACGTGTTTCTCATTAGTCGTTTCATCAAAACAAATAGTGTAACTGACAGCTGACTGAGCATCTCGCACCTTTCATCATAAAAAAAGGCCCTAAAGCCTCAGTCCATAAATACGAAACTTTGGTTCTTCCTAAAGTCATTTCTTGTGGCACATTTTCGTCCCCGAACATAGATTTGAAAGTATCTACGACACCGTCACATGATGAAGCAGAAAAACCTGATATTACACATTTTATTGCCCAAATGAGTTCACTTTTCAAAGCTTTGTGTTTCTTTGTTCCGGCCTCCAGAACAATTTTGTTATTATTATTCGACTCCTCAAGTGAAATTTGTAGAGGTGTTTTAAACAGTACCAGCTGCAGTGGATTTAACTTCACTTTGACAGAGTTTTGATGTTTCAAAGTACCAGCGTGTTGATCCAGTGCTTGAAATCCTTTTCGCTCTATGGATATAGTACATTCGCAAAATTTACAATGAACATTAACTTCGGTTTTCTCGACTGCCCATTCTTGTATTTTATGTCCATTCGCGTCCTTTCTGGTAAACCAGTCTTTCTTTACCGAGCACTTATTTACAGACATTATATATCACATGTCCAGAAAATAAAACAATAATTTACAAATATAAAACTTGTTGTCTTATAAAACAGTTATTGGAAAAAATACAAAAACAGAAAAATGTAATATAAGTATTTTAATGTTTTAACATAACCTTAAAGAATGAACTGTGAATAAAAAAACAATATTGTATTGCTAGGATGACAGCAAAATAATACTTTAATATTTCTAATAACTTCAATCATAAAATAATAATGATGTTGCATTTTTATAACTTACATCCAATTCATAAATATATCTTAATATTTATTAAATAAATAAATATTCTTTATCAAAATAACAACAAAGCGAGAGCAACACTGTCGATGGATCGATGACTGCGTAAACTTAGATACACCAAGTATGCAAGCGAACGTTGACGACGGTAGTCAAGCGAACTATAAGGCGCGGGAAATTTCAAATTAAATCAAATTTATTAGTTTTTAAAATTAAAATATAAGCATTTTACAAAAAATAGTGAGAAAAGTGAGTTTTTTTTAAAAAAGTGAGTAATAGTGAGTGACCTGAAAAAAAGTGAGTAAAAGTGAGAAAAGTGAGTCAGTGGCAGCCCTGAGTCCTAGGTATACCAAATTTCAAACCTCTAGGTCAAATGGTTTGGAAGATAAGGGGGGGGGGGACACGTTTTTTTTAAAAAAAAAAAGTTTTTCCTTGACAACGCTATGACCATCACCTCCAATCATGTTCTCTATATTTTTCCTGAACTCTACTCGCGAAAATACATATGTGTACCGAATTTCAATACTCTAGGTCAAATAGTTTAGGAGATAAGGGGGGGGGGGGGGTAAATAGGCATTTTAATGCATTTTTTGAAAAAAATCTTGTTATTTCCTTGACAAATCTATGAACACCACGTTCAATCATGTTCGCTATATTTTTCCTGTAATCTACACGTGAAAATACATAAGTGTACCAAATTTCAACGCTCTATCTCAAATAGTTTGGTCGATAGGGGGGAGGGGTAATGGTTTTGGGCGACGGACAAACGAGTGAAAACATAAGGGTTCCGTTTGGACACTTTGTGTACGGAACCCTAAAAACAAGAGTTGCCTCGGTTAACACGCCTTTTTTAAGTATGATAGTGCACACGTTTTCTTTATCCAGAGACGAAAATATTAAAATAATTTGGATTCATAAATTATAATTTATTTCACCTTACTAGATTTTGACATGGGCTTCTATCTAGAACCCTAAGTAATGAAAACTACTAGTTTCTCGGTAACGCCGTATTTTTAAGTATGATGGCGTGCGCGTCGCGACGTTCAAAAGTGATAGTTTTCTTTTCGATAGGTTTCTTACAGTTTCAAGTTTATCTAATTTTATAAAAAGACTTAAAAAGTGGATATGGATAAAAAGAAAAGAAAAGCGAATGAACTTCTTCGGATTCGTGTCAAAAAACATCGAATTCGTGGACAATTTAATTTGGCTTTAGGTGGAAATGAAGAAAATGATATAATTTCAACCCTATAGGAAATTCCCACAAAGGTCCGTGAAAGGTTCCTTCGTAGGAACCTACGACCCATTCTCTCAAGAATGTCCTGTAAGTGATCTCATAGGGTCCCACGTAGTATCCTATATAGGAACCTAAGTGGGTATATTTTTTTATATGCACTATTTTTTTTACCAAACTCGCAATTTTAAAGTTTAATACATTTTTGTGAGCTTTATTTTCAAGAAAAAATCTACTGCGCAGATGTAGGAGCTATAGAAACTATAAAGTCTTAGTGCGCATCCAGTAAAATTTTCAATGATTTTAAGAGCCTGTTCCTGCATAGGTTTCTACATAGGTTCCTACGTAGGACCCTATGAGATCACTTACAGGACATTCTTGAGAGGATGAATTGTAGGTCTCTGTTCAAGCTCATGTGAATTTAAATGATCTTGTATGATAAGAACATTGTATGCTTTTTATGCTATCAAATATTTCATACAAAATGTACGGATTTATTCATTTAGTTCGTAAAATTAAATTTATATTGATCTACGAATCTTAAAACTAAAATGAATGTGAGTGATGAGAATGAAAAGAAAACCTCACATTGAGCTATTCTATATTAGTGAGTTTCTTATTTCTAAATAAGATAAGCGATTTCATTGAACTCACGTGTCCAAAATTTGTTTAGTTTATCCCTTCTCATTCTAAGTCTTTAGAACAAAGAGCCTGTTAGATCACGCTTCAAAAAAGTCAGTCCGATATTCGACGTTGTAACGAATGGTCTTCAATTTCATTTTTATATAATTAAATACATTTTAACTTAAAAGGTTTCCACAATTCATTTTTTGACCTTTTTATACGTAATATTCTTTCCATCAAGTAAAACTGATAGAAAGGTACTAAAACATTAGTACACCTCTAAACATGGTCCTTCGAGCCGGATTTTCTTCAAGTTTTAAAACACAAATTTATAATATATTCTGAACAATAAAGTGCAACAAAATTGTTAAGCAAATGTGTCAGTGCGAATACGTCTACACCTGTTAACAATTAACAGAATAAGTGCGCAAATTAGTGTGATCGATCACAAGTGTATAAGCTTTCAGTAAAGCTTAGAATGGAATCATTGATTTCATTTTAATTATCACAAAAATACCAAAGTGTGGCATTATAGCAAGTATCGAATTCAGTGCTTTCTGTCGCGTCTTAATTTGAGCCAATGTGCAACAAGTGAAACAAAGCTCATATTTGTTGCTTCTCAATATGAGTTCATTTCGGGGTTCATTTTGAGCCAATGCTTTTCTGTGGCTTTTCACGTTTAAGTAGTGTAAATTGATTTACATTTTCTCAATTTTTCACAATAGATTGAGTCAAGTTGTGCAAATTTAAATCAACTTATCAATAAGTCAAATGGGCAATGCGTTGACAAACACCCTTTGAAAAGCACAACAGTGCAATTCGTTTACTATTTTAACACGAGCCTTGAGGCAATGCGTCTAAAACACCTTAAGTACACTTGTTTTTAAATAAATTTCAAGAGGCAATGCGTTTAAAAACACCTCAGCAACGATAATATTGTGTTGATCAACATTTGCATTTTCATGTGAAATGAGGCAATGCATTTGAAACACCTCAATTACACAATTATTTCGAACAATATTTTACATTCTTGTGACTTGAGACAATGCATTTAAAACATCTCAAGTGCAGTAACGATTTTTCACAATGAGGCAATGCGTTTGAAAACACCTCAAATACAACTCTTTTATTAACAAAAAATAAGAGGCAATGCGTTTGAAAACACCTCAAATACAACTCTTTTATGAACAAAAAATAAGAGGCAATGCGTTTGAAAACACCTCAATTATTATGGCCATTCTACACAGAGGTAATGCGTGTTAAAAACACCTCCATTTTTTATACTCACGTTTTTAGACAAAGGACATGAGTCAAAACATCTCAATCCAAATGTGGTTTTCAAGAGACGATGCCTTATGTACACCTCATCTTCAACTCAATTGGCAAGTATTAGGTTCAAACAGGTATGTCAATTCATTGAGTCTCTAATTTACAGGAATGTCTATCTATTGAATGCTATTTATTCAATTTCAACTATTTTATTGATTGATCACATTCGCACATTTGAATTTATTCATTAACATTTACACGCTATATTTATAAAATGGGAGTTTTTTATCTATTAAATAAACTTTATACAAAGTAATAAACTTTACACGCAATTTAACTACTTTTAAAGTGTTTCTTATACACTTCGATTCTTATAACCCTGCTCAGGTTGCAAAATTACAATATCAATACACAATGTGATACTTTTTCATTTTCTGAAGTTGACTATTTATAAAATACAATTTGTCAAATACAATATCCAATAACATTTGTTAATGTATAAACATATTGCACTTCTGATAATACCTTATCACGTAGATTCATTCTCTAATTTATTAATCTAAATTAAAATAACGCTACAGTTACTGTGCAAAGATATAAAATTCATAATCATGATTTAAACTATAATTTATAAATACGAATTTTAAACGTTTCAAATGTTTGCCAATAGTTTTAATTTCCTCAAATTGTGGTTCCTTTAACTTTTTAAAAAAATCCACTGGGGAATATTGGTATTTTGAAGATGCTACAATTGGCCCAGCACTGGGGCAGTGCTGGCAGCTAGAGTTGCATTGAATTAATTATGAATTTTCTATTAGAAAGAAAGAAAAATATCTATTTGATCGAAAACACATTTTTTATCATAATTTATACAAGCTAATTGTTGCTTCATGTCATTAAATATAAAGCTAAAAATTGTAATTACGTTTTCTGTAAAAATTTGCAACATATGTCATAATTTTCATTTTTACAAAATATTAATCAAAAAGCAAAAGAATTCATTAATGATTCGAAAAAATTCGTTAAAATCATTACATCTATAGTATCATCTTTTCTATTAATGACAAATACTATCGTTCAATTATTTGACAGTCTTATTGTAAAGGACGTTCATTACAAATCAACATTTTACGAAAATTAATTATTTTCTATATTTATTTGGATCGCAACACATGATTGTTTTCATATAAAGAAAATCGAGAATAAATGCTCGTTTGTCATTTTTAGATACATGTGTTCTCGTTCATTTTATACGTATGTTCTATTAAACAAATTGAAAATTTCATTAATTGAATATTTCTCTTTTCTAAAATTTTACATAATTTGATGACAACAGAGAATAAAATGTCATTTATATCGTTCAAATTCATTTGAAATGAATACTAATTTCACACTCACAATTTCATTTTGTCGTAATTAGTAAAATCAATTGGATTCAAAATCGCGTTACTAAAGAAAATATCTAAAATCCCTCCATATATTTTGTTGACTGATTCGAATTTCCACGTCAGATATAAATTAACATAATTATTAGAGTTATACTATATATTATCTCTATTCATAATTGGTTCCGTTTTTATCAAAACATGGAAATAATCTATTTCTTTACAAAAATAATTTGATTTGTGTAATTATCAGTGTTTATCATATATTCATAAAAGTTCTCAAAGAGGTAATATAACGAAATGCTGGTTAATTAATTTGCAATCAACAATTTAAAAATTCAATTAGTCCAGAAAATATCAACACGATTATCTTTTTCTCAGAAGGAAATTAAATGTGAGCAGTATTTTAAATACACATGACACGTAATAAAAATGACTAATATGTAGTAGTATAGACCCTCAAATCACTAAACGAAGTCGGAGAATCTGAACAAACGATTTTAAAACTATAAAACGGGTTACAAAAAGGACTTTTCGTAATTATATTGGATTTGAAAATCAATGTTTCTTAACAACACATTTTTCCTCGATATTACACGTTGTTTTAATGCTTAATTAAACGTTTCTAATTAAATTAAATTTTAATGCTCGATACTACTATATTCAATTTTTGTACACGATTCTCAAATGCATGCTCTTGTAGTGAATATACCAAGAAAATGTAAAAACTGTTTTCATTTTGAAATTATAAATGAAAATCAATATGTACTATACGAAAATACCATTTATTAATATAGTAACTTATTATTTTTTCGCTAATAATATTTTTGTATTTACGATTTTGACATTTCTTTAACGAGGATTTTCAAAAATTTTCTTTAACAGTAAATGTTCTAAATCACGTTTTAGTTGTTCTCAATTCAAGTATCAATACATTTAAAGGATAACAAATTCGATAAATATGCAAACAATTGATTTAATTATTTCATAAAGCTTAACTTTACAAGGGAGTTATTCATAACGATTTAAATTAAACAGAAATTACATATAGTAAAGACACTTTGTAAACAATACAAGGCTATAGAATACGCATTTGGTTATCGTATTATATTAGCCAAAGTAAAAATTACAACGATCAAACATTCATTGTTTGTTTGGTATTTTAAAATCAGCTATACTATACACGAAATAACCCAAAAAATTAACAATCTAAAGTAACATGAATGCGTTTACTTTGTCTTCTATTGATCATGATTTAAAGCACTTCTACAATCAATTTCATTTCCTTAAAGATCTTTAAATATTTACACATGTTTTCCTTAAACATCACTTATAGCTCCTTAAAAAAAAAAGTTATATACCAATGTTAGATATTTTCTGAGCAGTTTTATCAACTGATTTGCGTAAGATATTTCACGTTCAAATAATAACAATGTTGAAAAATCAATTTTTAAATTGATTCAAAAATGTAAATTGATTACTTGTTATCTAAACATCTTAAAAATATTTGCTTTAAGTAAAGTTTCTGTGATTAAATCCAAAACTTCAAAACCAATTACATGCAAGATTTAGAAACAAATTTTTAAATCAATTTTCACAAGTCCATTCTCATATTATTAATCGAAAATAAACGAAATTTTTGGTAAACTGGTCCTCAGCCATTTCAAGAGGATATGTTATCATTTTTTATTTTTGGTCTTTACTTAAATGTATCGACAACATAATGGTCTTTTAACTACATTAAAATTTATAATTTGGACCCACGTACAAATAATAATTATTTCTTATAATATGTTATTTGGAGAACGCAAATTTTTTCTTAACTTAAGCGATTGTTAATATTCAAATTAACAAAATCTTATTTTCGAATAAATGTATTGATTTCACTTTTTCATGTTCGCACGTTATCATATACATTTAATTCAGTGTGATAAAAACGTTGGTCTATTTGCCAAAACACGATAGATTGTTCTAACGAGAGATTATTTAATCGACTTAATGCTACTATGACAATGGCACAAATTTGCAAAGCGTAAAAAACAAATTGAATGAGATACACGATCTTCTTCAATCACTCAATTTTACAAATGATATTAGTAATTTTACGCACAAAGTATTGAATTTCTCCCTCTTCTACTCACTTTGAATAGTTATGGAGAACTAAAGTAATTTCATACAAACATTATTTTTAAAAGGTAGCTTTGTAATCTTTTTTAATGTTCAAAGAATTTTATACATTTTTAGTCTCAACGGAGACTATTCTAACTTGGAGTCTACGAACTCCTATACTTGTTTATACGTAAACTGATCTTTCAACCTTAACATCGAGACATTTCCTGATAAATGACTCATTGACAAGTGTGCCTGTGCCTAATTTTCAAGTATTACTTTCAGCCTAAAATATAGGAACTCTACAATGAGTATCCTTTCAACATCGTACCAGAACGTCATTACATATGACGCTGTTTCACAATCCGATTGTGAATCGATATCAAATCACTGGATGTCTTCAAGATAATAAAATTGCAAATTTCACGACAATTTGGTTTATAACTCTCACTTATTCAAACAGTAAAATGAATTAATATTTCTTTTCACTTCTAACATTTAATACGATCTACTAAATTTGTACTCAAATTCTTTAAATTTGAATTTATTCTGATAAATTTCTTGAGATTATTATTTAGGGTGGTATTTTAATATCAAAATATAGTATTAATTTGATACGTTTGCCATTAGCAACATTCAGGATTTCTTTTCAGTTTGACACATATTAGTTTCTTACATTGAAATCTGCGTATATTTATGTAAATCAATATTGATTTCATTTTAATTCCTGAATCCCACAAACATCATATTATATTGTACAACACAAAGAATTAATATAAATTTCATCACGCATATTATTTAACAAGGTTCATGAAAGGGTTGAAAAGCCAAGATAATAAATAAATTATTATTTCTCAAAACCAGTTATTTTCTAAATTTAAACTAGAATTTTACAAAAATTTATACGTCGACTCTCTGTATCAATTAAATGCTCGTCGAAAATAGTTTCAACTGTCTGCAAATTTAACCAACACATACACTTGTTCTCATAAAGCATAATTATTTATCTTGTATGTATTGACTTTTAACGAGTATAAATGAACTGTAAGCAACGATATTATTATCAGATTTGTACTATTTCCAATCTTCTAACAATGGTTAGAAGAATAATTATTAAAATTGATATTTTATTTATTCATTACGACATTATAGAATGAATGTTGACTCGAATGTTGATCGTAAACTCTCAACGGGGGGAGTATGTTGAAGCTCATGTGAATTTAAATGATCTTGTATGATAAGAACATTGTATGCTTTTTATGCTATCAAATATTTCATACAAAATGTACGGATTTATTCATTTAGTTCGTAAAATTAAATTTATATTGATCTACGAATCTTAAAACTAAAATGAATGTGAGTGATGAGAATGAAAAGAAAACCTCACATTGAGCTATTCTATATTAGTGAGTTTCTTATTTCTAAATAAGATAAGCGATTTCATCGAACTCACGTGTCCAAAATTTGTTAAGTTTATCCCTTCTCATTCTAAGTCTTTAGAACAAAGAGCCTGTTAGATCACGCTTCAAAAAAGTCAGTCCGATATTCGACGTTGTAACGAATGGTCTTCAATTTCATTTTTATATAATTAAATACATTTTAACTTAAAAGGTTTCCACAATTCATTTTTTGACCTTTTTATACGTAATATTCTTTCCATCAAGTAAAACTGATAGAAAGGTACTAAAACATTAGTACACCTCTAAACATGGGTTCCTATATAGGATCCTACGTAAGACCCTATGAGATCACTTACAGGACATTCTTGAGAGATGGATTGTAGGTCTCTACTAGGAAACCTTTTAGGGACCTTTGTGGAAATTTCCAATAGGGAAGTGATTCAGATAGTAATTAGTTTTAAGTATTTTGAACGAATAATAATATTAAATAATAATAATAATAATAATAATAATAATAATAATAATAATAACGAATTGATTATCAAGCTTCTTGAATGCTTACAGGTACATCCAAACATTGTGAGATGCTTGAAAGATCTAATGCTCAAGTGGAGGACAAGGTTTGTTATAACATCGAACAAACAACAGGTGAATACTAACATCGTCACTTATAAAAGAGGAGTTTTTCAAGGAGACTCACTCAGTCCTCTACTTTTTTGCATCTCCCTCTTGCCTCTGTCTATTGTTCTTCGAGAAAAGCACTCTGGATACATGTGTGGCAAACCAAAAAATAGAGTATATAAGATCAACCACCTTTTTTATATGGATGATCTTAAGCTCTATGCCTCCAGTAAGGAGGCACTTAATATCTTAGTGTTTGCAGTAGCTGTGTATTCCAGAGCTATAGGTATGTCTTTTGGATTGGACAAATGTGCCGTGATTCATCTAAATAGAGGAAGACGAGAAACATCGGATTTACAAAGTAACTCTGAGGACCTTCAGCTCATTGGTGGCAACACCATACAACATCTTGGTGTAGGGGATGCTTACACATATCTTGGGATTCCACAATCGGAGACTCAGGATGTTTGTAAGCTTAAAGATCATCTCCAAAAGAAATATCGAGGTCTTCTTAGAAAAATTTGGTCATCTGAATTATCTGGGAAGAATAAGATACAAGCCACAAATACATTAGCCATTCCTTTACTTCTCTATACATTTGGAGCTGTTAAGTGGAATGTGGATGACCTGAAGTTACTAGATAGAGAGACACGTAGGATGATGTCAATACATCGATGTCATCACCCAAGGTCTTCTGTACCTCGAATTTACCTTCCACGCGATCAGGGAGGGAGAGGTCTACTTAGTGTAGAGTGTCTTCATCGCCGTATTGTATTGGCTGCGGCGTGTTCGGTGATGAACAGTAATGATCCTCTTATGCAATTTGTCCACCATCATGAAATTGCAGATAATGGGGCATTTTTATACAAAGCGGCAAACAGAGCGGCAGATGAACTTAGTCTTCCGTTTGATACCAGCGATACAGAACAGGGATTGGCATCATTAACACCTTTGATGCTTAAAAGACAAGTGAAGCAGGCTGAACATGTACTTCTATTGGAGCAACATGTTAGGAAGCCTCTTCATGGGCAATTCTATAAGATTCTTAGGGAGATGGAGTTGTCTAAGGATCTGTCTTTTAGATTTCTGAAATCTGCTGGTTTAAGATCGGAGACTGAGGGATTTTTATTTGCTTGCCAAGATGGTGTTATCAATACCTTATATTATCGCAGTAAGGTCATGCAGATACCTGTCGACAATTATAACTGTCGAGCATGTAAACAATATCCGGAAACACTTACTCACATTCTAAGTGCGTGTCCGACGTATGCATGTTCCAGGTATATTGAAAGACACAATGCTGGACTTAAGGTGTTGTATTACCATCTTCGACACCAATATGGTGTAGATAAGGAACCTGTCTTGCTATACGCCCAAGAGGATCAGGAGGCTGTTGTGGAGAATGAGAATTGCAGAATCTACTGGAATTTTTCGTTTTCTACCACTCATCGTATCAGTGCTACTAAGCCTGATATAGTACTCCAGGATCATAAAGGTAAGATCATCTGCGTGATTGAGTTTTCGGCTCCTGCCGAGGGCAATATTGCTCAGAAGGAGGATGAGAAACGGCAAAAGTATCAAGACCTGCTGTTCGAATTGAGGAGAATACACAGAGGCTATAAAGTCCATTTAGTTGTCCTTATTCTCGGCTGTCTAGGGGGGATGAGAGCTTCATTTGTTAGCCAGCTTCAAAAAGTTCCAACCTGCGAGCGTCAAGCTGACGCATTGGCAGGTCGAATGCAGAAGGCAGTTCTGCTGAGCTCTCTTCATCTGGTCAGGCAGCACTGTTCTTCATAATATAACATCACGAAGGTAGCTCTAAAAAAGCATCCAATAGCGTTCCTGGCCACCGCGTAAGAACAACAGCGGCAACGGACAGGAACACCTACAGAACAGTAAACTGAAAACACCTCGAGCAAAGGAATCGCGCTATTGCTTACCTTTCAGGACGGAAGGAGCAAAAGCGGATAAGAATACGTAAGGCAAGAATGGGAGAGGTTGTTTTAGTGAGGTATTACCACAGCATGTGGTCGAGTCCCACACGAACAAGTGCGTAAATGCATTTTTTCCTCTCCTAAACTTGTTTTGTAAAAAAAAAAAAAAAAAAAAAAAAAAAAAACACTGACATACTATTTTTGTTGTATTAACATTTACAGAATTCGATTCACATGATCCAGTATCTGATGAACCTGATAATAACCCGGGTAAACCCAGTTGAAAAAACTTGTACCAGATCTTGGAAAAGTTCTTGTACGATTTCTAGTATCTGATCAGGGGCATGAACTTGTACAAGAACTTCTATGGTTTCCGTCCAAAAAATTGGAACATGTTCTTGTGCAGGTTCATGTATAAGATCTTGTACAAGAATACTTACTCATGCAAGGTCCTGTATAAGGTCTTGTACAAGAACACTTACTCGTACGTGCTTATACAATAGGGTGGTCCAAAACAAAAATATTTTATTTTTAATGCTCTCACCCCCTCGGATTGTTCTATATCGAAAAAAAATACCCCTGTTTTTTTATTTTTTTATTTTTTAATATTTAGATGGGGCTCAAAGCGCTCAAAGTTTCCCATGCAAAATGCATGGGATTTAAAAGACTTTTTCGTAGAAATGGTATAGAACCCTTGAAAATCAATATCTTTCAATCGCCCAACTCTGTTTCTCTTAAGAGGACTTTAAACAACAATTCCAAATTGTTTATTTAACAATTTTGTAATATTAATTATTTTTTATAGGACCTCAAAAAAACCCCATAAATTACAAAATTATGAAAAAATCGTTAAAAAATATTTTTTACTATTTTTATGAGAGTTTTTCCCTTTATATACAAGAACCTGTAGAAGAACCTGTACAAGAACATTTACAATAACGTGCACAAGAACATTTACAAGCACATGTATAAGGTCTTGTACGAGTAAGCGTTTTTGTACAAGATCATATACATGAACCTGTACAAGAACGTGTTCCAAATTCTTGGACGGAATCCATACATGTTCTTGTACAAGTTCATGCCCCTGGTCAGGTCCAAGAAATCCTACAAGAACTTGTCTAATTGTAAGATCTTGTTCAAGTTTTTTCAACTGGGAAGCTTTTTGAATGACTTTGCAGGTAAAATTTATCATCTCTTATTATATTAAAACGAAACCTTTGTCGTCAACAGAAATTCGTCGTTCAGTCGTTCTTCCCCTTCCACTTGGTTCACATCTTTTCTTTATAAGCAACTTTTATAATCAATTCACCTATAATCTTTTTGAACAATTAACATTCATATAACTTAGTCACGTAGTAAATCAATATCATTAATTCTTATGCGCACTTGATCATCATGTTCATGACGCATGCGCACCAGATGTTTATTGCAATTACACATGCGCAGTAATGCTCTACGGCAATTACACATGCGCAATAATGCTCTTTGACAATAACACATGCGCAATAATGCAGTGTGGGCAGTGCCGTAACTAGGGTGGTGCCGTCGGTTCCGTGGCACCGGGCGCAGTCATCGGGGGGCGCAAACTTGGAGGGGCGCAAAATTTTTTATATACATATATATTTTTTTTTAATAAAAAAAAATTATGTAACCAAAAAAATTAGATTAATTTTTTTAAGCAATTCGAAGTTGTTTATTATAAATGTTACTAATTGTAAGTACTTTAATAGACAAAAAGTGTTTATTTACTGCATTTAAAACATCATTTTTATGAAACATTTAAAATCAATAAATATAAACATTATTAATAGAAAGGAAATAATTCGTTCATTTAGTAAAAATTTAAGTAAAAATTTCATCAATTAATTTATTTGAAAAAATTAAAGAAAATATTTGAAACTTGCAGAAATTGAATTTATAATTTAGGGCAAAAATTAAAAATAATAAAAATAATTGGAATTGAAAAAAAAATTTAAATAATGATAAAAATAGATGGAAATTGTAGCAAATAATTAAAATCATAATAGTAAATAATTGTTGAAAATTAAAGAAATTTTAAAATAATTTTAAATTTATTATTCTCAAATTTCATTCTTCAATTGCATTCCTAAATTTTCAATTATTTATTTGATTTTTAATTACTTTTTTCAATTTTAATTCTCTTTTATCTTTTTGCATTTATTTTGGCTACCTTTTAATTAGATATATTATTTTCTTTTTTAATTTATATCATAAATTTTCATTTATTATGTCAAATCCAAGTTATTGTAGGTATACACTTTTCAGTGTTTTAATCATTTTTCAATTATTTTTCTCAAATTTCAATCAAGTTCGTCAATTTTTATTTTATTTTTTTAATTTATAATGATTTTCACAAATTTTATATTATTTTGATTATTTGTTTATTAATTCCGAAAATTTACTTGAAATGAAATAAATTGTCAACTTTTGCGTTAAAATAATTACGATAATATTAAGAAACTCTTTAATTTAATATTGTTTTATTTCTTTTCTCCGCCTCCCTCCCCGGTCAATATTATGTGTGCAGATAGATGGCAAAAATTTACAAGTCTCGCTGCCCCTGATTAAAAATATTTTTTAACTTCTATTTTTCTAAGGAATAGGGGGGGGGGGGGCGCAAAAATATTTATCTCGCACCGGGCGCGAAAAACCTAAGTTACGGCTCTGAGTGTGGGATCTAACTAAGCTTAGTAGTTGTTACTTTTTTTTTATTACGTGAGATAATTATCTCAACCCCCCCATCCCACTTATTTTGTAAAATTTGTAAACTTTGCTGCAATTTTATATTATTTTAATTAAATTTAAAAACATTTTAAAATTTGTAAAATATAAATTTTTTTCCATCTAACACCTGTAAAATCTATTAAAATTGAACTCAAATGTTTTGAAATGCTGATTCTTTACGTTTTTCTTATAATTAAAGGGATGGAGGGGTTAAAATTTATCAACATACCATCAGAATATTATCATTTCAATTAAAAATTAAAAAAATTTTACATTTAAAGGCGCATTTTCTTTATATACTTTACATAAAATCTATAATAACGCACCGGTCTTTTCATACTTTTAAAAACCTTTTTCTTGGGGTACGCGGAGGGGTGGGTTAAAAATTAATCAACATACTATTAGAAAATTTCATGTTAATTGTAGTGTAAAAATATTTTTTTAAAACATTCACTTATTCAATTAGAAAAAAGGGTTTTAATATTTTCGTGAATTTCTACGTAGTAATCTCTTATTATATTAAAACGAAACCTTTGTCGTCAACTGAAATTCGTCGTTCAGTCGTTCTTCCCCTTCCACTTGGTTCACTTCTTTTCTTTATAAGCAACTTTTAAAATCAATTCACCTATACTCTTTTTGAACAATTAACATTCATATAACTTAGACACTTATACAATTAAGTGTAGTAGTGTGCCATGATAGTGACACATGCGCAATAATGCAGTGTGGGTTCTAACTAAGCTTAGTTGTTGTTACTTTTTTTTTATAAGTCTAACGAAAATTAAAATTTCATTTATTTACATGTGCAAAATGTGTTATGTATATTTTACTTTTCAAAATTATATGTTCTACGCAAAGTATATGACATTTTGTTTACATGTTTTTTGGTTTCCGTTTACGTTTAGATTGTTAGAAATCCATTTTGTTTTGAGATTTTATTAACTGCGCATGTGTAAAATTATTTTGAAACCTATTGCGCATGTACAACTACACGAAAAAAAATAATTTCTGAAATATTCATTGTAACGAAGTGTTTCGTTACTTAAGAGTTGCAGTATTATTTTGAATAAGTTAAATAAGGGAAAATTATTAGTTAAACATCTGCGCCAGGTTTCGACTTTCCTTAAGACGAGCCTGACTGACGTTTTTCCTCTAATAAGTGGTTTCCCTCGTAAATTTTGGTTAATTTCTTGGTCGTTGAATATTCTGAATTCAGCAGTCACCTCTCCCCTTTCCCATTTGCGCCAGTCGTCAGTTTTCGCGTTACAGGTTCAAATCCGCGAGCAGCGTGACAACCAATCCTAGACGAAGGACGGACAAGAGGGCGGAGGGTGAATAGGAAGTCGAAGGAGAGGAACCAATTTTCGGCGGGCAACGCAGAGCGGGACGAGAGGGAAGTCGCCACGTGCTACCTCACTTTTAATCGGGCTGTGATTGAAGATAGTTGTGTTGAAAGAATAGGACCTTGTAATCGGGCGGTCTTGCACACTACACGTGTTGGTAAATTGTCGCGAGTTTTAGATTGTAATTTAATTGAGTTGTGAGATTGAGTTGGAGATTTTGTGAATAGAACTGATTAGTTGTGGACTATTAAATACTGGAGTTTATTCGAAATAGTGTGTGTCTTATTTATTTGTATTGCGAGAATTCCCTTACTTCCTCGACGGAGAACAGCTTGAGCCGACTTCTCGGAAACTCCAGAGTGCTGTTCAGAGGGAGTCTCATCGAGGGTGTCATCGAGTATTTGGTCCGTTGGTGAGTCAAAATCTTGTCGTGGTGTCAAACAACTTTGCGTGAATCGTCGCATCTTCGTGGCCATCGGAGGTGGAATTCCGGCGGAATCTCCACTGAGGTTTCAGAATTGATTTGTGTCGTTGTCGTTTGTCGTTCGTGTAGGTAAATTTCGATAATGGGGTAATTTGGACGATTATTGGATTTAAATTCAGTTTTAAAATTTAATAATTAGGTACTTCGTTACATCATAAACTTTATTTTTAAATTTGAGTCAAAGAAGAAAATTTAGTAGTAATTCAAACCTACAGATTTTAGGTACATAATTAACTAGTTCCTGAGAAATTCTTAAAAATTAAATGAAAAGTAAAATTTATATTTTAACTTCTTTCGGTCTTATTTTAAACATGTGAATTACCTGCACATTGGTGATTTAAATGGATTATTTTAAAATATGAAACAGAAAAATCCTACGCTAGAAGACTTGAACTTGCCACCTCTCTCTCTAAAGCCGTCCACTGTATCCACTAGGCCATTGACGCAGTTGGAAGTCTTTACAAATAGGTTATATACAAAATCTTTTATTTCTTAAAAAATCCCCCAATACTTCGTTATAATTATATTATTTGCAAAGACACTTTAAAATATAATAGAAATTTTTTTCTTCTTGGAAGAATTAAAGAATACACTCATATTATTATTCAATATAATAGAAATTTTAATATTAAGCATGGTTTTACAAAGCACATTGTTTCACAATTGCAATACCAAAAGATTTATCAATATCTTTGAATGATAAGTATATGTTTTCGGAATTTTTAAAATTATACTTTGGAAGCATGAATTTGACACTTATTTAATATTTATATTAATATAAAACTAATTTATCCAAAATTTCGTATAAATCATTGTAATATTATAACACTTTCTTGTTAAAAACAATTTTAGTATATTATTTGTTTTAAACAAAATTATTAAACAATTTATTTTAATATTAATAATATAAATATTACTAATTAATAAAAAATTCTTAAAACAAAATTATAATCTTTATATATAATTTTCAAAAGATTGAAAAATAACAACAATAAAATAAATGATAATTTCATGATAGTTTTTAATATTTAAACTTAGATAAGCAATTTCTTTATCAATAAATATAATTGAACGAGCGTTAGCGAGCGAAGTAACATCGCTAGTAAATATTGTTTCTAAACCTTAATAGAAACTTATTAAATCATTAGAGAGAATTCAGTTACCGTTTGAAAATAATGAAACTATACAAACATCAATTAAAGAGAACTAATCTCATTTAACTCGTTTTTAGGTTATGGTGGTAATGATATTAATAGATATTAAAATATTCATAGATTTCACTTTGCTATATTGTTTCAGTAACATTTTATCCTAATAAATAATTAATAAAATTTAACTAATTATTAAATAAAAGTGAAAAATTGTATTTAAAACTATATATGGAGCAAATTTTCTCAAGTGTCGAACGTCAAAATTAAAAGTTGTTGGATCGGACTAATATTTGCACAAACTTTAGTGCTATGGGTAAGTACTTTAACCACCAAATATTATGCAATTTTTTTTTAAATTGTAAAGGGGTGAGGGGGTGAAGATTTGGGTAAAAGTATAAGAACATTAAGTTTTTCAAAAAATCGTAGCTGATAAATAAAAAAATGAAAAAATTTTCACCTATATGTTTTCAAAATGTTTTCTTCTGCTTTTTCACATGCTGAAAAAGTTTTTTTTTTTAAATCAAACTTTAACCCTTTTTTTAAAAAATTCAAAATTTTTTTTACTTTTTTTTCAAAATGGACCCATTTTTTTCTTTTTCTTTTGTTTTAAAAGAAAGATCAAGTTGTGTACTTTAAACTTACCAAAAGAACAAAATGACGTTTTTTGTTGTTTTCAATTTATTAATTAATAAACTAGGTGTGAATACTGTCCATTTCATGGACACTTCGCTTCCAAGGAAGCAAAACAAATTGCTTCCTCATAGAGGAAGCAATAATTTAATAATATTTCAAATAATTTAAGTTAATAAAAACAAAAATTAAAAAAACATGAATTATTTTGATTAAAAAGATACTAAAACAATTTGATTAGTTAATTTCAAAAATCCCTAAGTTCAAATTTAGATATTTATGATTTTAATAACCAATTTAAATTTTATGGAAAATCCTCTACAAAAAACTTTATGCACGCATACACATTTACCCACACATATGTACGTATACATAAATACACATACACATAAATAAATAAATTGGCAAGCAATAAAGAAAAATTATTAAAAAAATAGAATTATTTGAAATAATTTTTTTTTTTATTAGTTAACCTTTATTTTAATAAAAATTTTTTCTTATAATTATATTATTTTTTATTGTTTTACTACTCGTCTTGTTGTTCAATAATATACATTATTTTTTTTTTAAATTATTTATTTTTTAAAAATAATTTTTTTGTTATGTGAAGTAATATTATTTTTTTTTTAATTATAAATTCAAAGATTTAAAATTTTTAAGCATAACAGGAAGTTGAAGTTAACTCACAAAATTTAAAAAAAAAGAAGCTTAAGGTATATCTCCTGAAAAGTCGTTTTCTTTAGATTTCCTTTAAACTTTGGAAATTAGTTTAAAAAGATATGATTTATGTACCTGCAAAATTCCAAGCCGACTAGCGGGCCGATAGCGGAGATATTAAATTTTGAAATTTCACATTTTACATGTAAAATTTATAATAAGCCTTGCGCATCTAACCTTTTGAGGTACAACTTGAAAATTCTTCTTTAGGACTTAAAGAAAAACTAATATGTTATTTATAATTAGCCAAAACGTCATATTTGAAAACCTGAATATTACTAGCGGGCCTATTTAAAAAACAAAAAATAAACAATATTTATCTTTTTGATTTAACTGAATGCGCAGTAGCATAAACAGTTGTCTGAAGTGAGAATAGTGAACACACATATATATGAAATACTAGCATGATTCTTGAGTGTGAATATAATACATTGTCTCTAAGCGATAGTCAGTTGAAAAATTTTTTAGAAAATGTCATATGCTGTGAAGGTAAACTTTATATGGACTGCTTTGTAAATTTTTGAGGATGAATGTAATCGAGAGATATACCTTAATGTTTTTAATCTGTCACTTTCATAAGAAGCATATTAATTGCCAAACTGGGAAAGTAAATATAAATAAACTTATTAAATTTTTTTTTTTTTTTTTTGATTATTTAATTTTATTTTTATATTTATTTCTATTATTTAATTGTTTGATTATTATAGCTTTAGACTTTTTGAAAAAAATATTCAACCCATTTGGAAATCAAACTAATTTACAAGCGGATGAGAAATTATTATTAATTTCTCATTAATTTCAATTAGTTTTTCAGCCAATCAAAAAATGGCTTAAACAGACTTAAGGTACATGTTTAAAGCTTTAAAAATCCACTTAGAAATTTTATTTATGTCTATTTTTGGTGTTACTATAGCTATTTGAAAAAAACGACTTTTTAAAAAAGTATCTTTACATTTCTTGAAATATTAAAAAAAATATTAAAGACACATTAATTTAAGCTAGATATTCTTTTTCTACAGGTTCTGGCAATAAGTTTAAAAGAAAAGACGTTCAGATATGTTCATTAGGCTCTGAGCAATCAGCGTTTGAAAATCGCTCGGGTCCCGTAGACCCAATCTAGCAGTTACATTAAATCCCGATAGTCTAGCAGTTGAGGGTTAATATTATTAGTAATATTATTATTATTATTATTATTATTATTATCATTATTTTACTAGGTGAAAATTATGTCCATTTCGTGGATATTTCGTTTCAAAGTTAGCAAACAAATTTGCTTTCTTATAGAAAAAGCAAAATATTAATAATATAAAATTTAATTCGAGAAATTCTTTAAAAAAAGGAGTTTTAAGTGCAAAAAAATGAAAAAACATCAATTAATTTCCGAATTTTTGATCAATTATAAAAGTTATATAGATCAATCGATTCGTTTTGAGATAAGGAATATGATTTTCTTATTCATTAAGTTGTATTTTTAGCTTGGAAAAAATTTTTGGCAAAAAACGATTTTTTTCGATGAAAAAAGGTGCTCAACAAAATTTGATTGGATATTTTCAAAAATCCCTGTGTCCAAATTTAGATATTCACGAGCTTAAAAAGTCATCCAAATTTTATTAAAATCTGTTGAAGCGTTCTCGAGATATCCTGGCGACAAAAAACGCTATACACACACACGTACACACACACACACACACACACACATACATCTGGACATTTGCTCAGGAATGAAAATTTACACTTTTTAGATGAAAATGAGTCGATTTAGACTATTTTTGGAAAATCGAAAATCTTAACGATTACAAAGCTTCCTCTATGAGAAAGCAAAATTTATAAAAATTGAAATATTTTACAAAAAAATTAGGTTACGGCAATTCTGAATATACCACTTTGAAGCTTATCAAAATCCGCATCCAACGAGCCCTATATGAAGTATTTTGGATAATTTTATGATTTTTAAATAAATATTTATAAAAAATTAATTAACAAATAAATATCATCTATAAAAATAAAGGTAAAGTGTTAATTTTTTTTATTAGAAATTTTTTACAATCCTACATTAAATAATTTCTAGCTAAAGTATTTCCAACCATTGAAAATTTAAATAAGACATTTTTACATCAAAATTCATAACACTACATTAAACTCGAACTAAAATTTAAACATCTATAAATTAAGTTTGGATGAAAAAATATTAAATATTTTCTCTAAGAGGAAGCAGAAAGTAATTAAATCGAGTTTTAAAAATGATGAACATAATATTAAATATTAGTATCAAAAAATTTTAATTGTTATTATTATAAAAAAATTTAAAGTTTTGTAATTTTGAAAACGATATATATAAAATTAAATTATACAAATTATTATGAAAAAATATAATATTTAATTATTAAAAAAATGAATAAATACTGTTCTGTAGAAAATGTCATAAAAATATTAGGCCCGGTGGTTACACAAGTACACCCAGAGAAGTGATATATTTGACTCAAAGATATGTTATTTGTGCCAAATAAAAATATATTTGTCTCACAGCCTAGTAACTTTTTTATTTGTTTCAAATAAAAAAATTTATTTGAATCAAATAAAATTTTATTTGACACAAATAAAAATTTATTTGATTCAAATAAAAATTTATTTGAAACAAATAAAAAGTTACTTGGCTGTGAGACAAATATATTATTTCTCTGGGTGTAGCTTTAACCAAGTTGTGCAGCGCGACGCGGCGCATGCATAATAAAGATGTTGATGTAAAAATGTCTTATTTAAATTTTCAATGGTTATAAATATTTTAGCTAGATATTATTTAATGTAGGATTGTAAAAACTTTCTAATAAAAAAAATTTAACACTCTACCTTTATTTTTATGGATGATATTTATATGTTAATTAATTTGTTATAAATATTTATTTAAAAATCATAAAATTATCCAAAATACTTCATATAGGGCTCGTTAGATGCAGATTTCGATAAGCTTCAAAGTGGTGTATTCAGAATTGCCGTAACTTAATTTTTTTGTAAAATATTTCAATTTTCATACATTTTTTTAAATTAATTAATTAATAATTTGAAAACAACAAAAAACGTCATTTTGTTCATTTAGTATGTTTAAAGTACACAACTTGAGCTTTATTTTAAGACAAAAAAAAAGGAAAAAAGGGTCCATTTTGAAAAAAAAAGTCAAAAAAAAATTGAATTAAACGCTGTACCACGGGACCACACAAGCTTAGGAAAGCAAACTGGAAATCTTAGAGACGAATCATTTTTTATTTGCATTATGTTTCGTATTACATTAAATTTTTTATAAACAGTTATTCAGAAATCATTAAATATATTAATTATATTGATTATTGAATTCAATAAATAAGCAGTTTATATTTTTTCAATTTTTGTTTTTGTTTAATTAATTTTAAATAACGTTTGAAACACTATATTGAAGAATTCGTTATAATATTTGTATTAACATTTAATTTCAAATGTTTAACAATAAATAAAAAAAATACATAAATGCATAATACATAACCACGTAATATCCAGAAAAATTCATCAATTTAATTTAAACTACAAGAACTACAACACTTAAATTAGACAAAAACTGTTTCAAATTTATATGATGAAATATCTTATTTTAATTTAGTTTTAAATTTTATTTTGACAGGTCAGTTTTCTGTTTTACCTACTATCGATGTATCATACGTTTGTTAGTGTTCGTTATTGTTTAGATTTTGTAACATATGACTACATAAAATTTTTTAATTGTGATATTTATTCTATTTATTTGAACTATTTCGTTTAAATTTAAAAACGACTTAACAATTTATTTTAATTTTACGTGTGATATAAATATAAAACTGTTTTAGTTAATTTCGATTCATTATAACCTCAACACTTGGTTTTGTCGTTCTGTGACATGTGTGATTGTTTGTGTTAAAATTGTATTTTTAATTTTTATAATTTAAAAAATGGTTTCTTAATGTTGAAAATTTAAAAAATATTTTATAAATAATCCACTTATTAATAAATATAAATAACAGATCAAGGATTATGAAGAATTATTGATTTAATATTATGATTATATTTGATTATTAAAGTTCAATACTGGATCAAGATTGATACAAGCTTGGCCACCCAGTCTGGGTTCACCAAGATTGAATCAATCTTGAAATGAGCATGGAATGAACATTGCTATCCAATCTTGAACAAAGCTACGTTGACGATGGATTCAAGACTGTTTCTAGCCTTGACAACCCAGCCTGGGCGTTCAGGCCTGAACCAGGCTTCAATCCATGGTCAGTCTTGGTTTTTCTCCCCTGGGATAAATGAAGAAAAAAGAAAATATTAAGTCAATTATTTAACAATTTAATTTTATCTTCCATGAATGAGGCATTTTAAATTTGATGTTTTTTATGATTACCGTATATATTCCCGGAAAATTTTTTTGTAAAATGGTTAGATTTTTGTTTGAGGTTGTGTAAAAGGGTCGAAGCACATTAATGAATCAAAGTTTGGTGAAATTTAATTTTGTGATTTGTTTTAGTTGAGTTAAATAGTATTTTAAATCTCGAATCAGATATTTTCTGTTTTTAAGGAACAGCGGATTAAAGAATATTAAATTTTTTTGCTCGTTATGAAGAATATAGTTTTCATTAATCTTAATGTTTTTACAAAATTTTAAATTTGTGTTCTATTTATTATTGTTTTTAATTTGAGTTTCAGAAAATGTTCTGAATGAATCAGACGAAGGACGTGAACGTCTTGATAACAATACTGACTCAGAAGATGGTAAAAAAATAATATATAACTTAATAGGTACATACAATTCGCATCGTTTTAAATATAATAAAGTTAAACGTAATATTAATCCTTGCTTTATTTTTCAATTAAAATTATTATTTTTGTCTATTATAATTACAGAATCGGTAGATGTACAAAATAATGGAAACGAATCAAACTCTGATATTGACTCTGCTTCCGAATTTGAAGTGGATTTTAATGAAATTGACGAAGAAGAAGCGGATTTCTTCATTAAAGATGAAGCTGAACCAGAAGTAAAAAAACTAAGAGAATGGGCGATCGTAGAATCGATAAAACAAAAACAGTTAGATCGATTATTAAAAATATTACGATCACGATTGCTTCCAAATCTCCCAAAATCTTTAAAAAGGTTTTTAGGTACATCTGGTGCAAGGTACAACTTTATTCAAATGGAAGATGCTAATGGTACAATGGGTGAATTTGTTTATTTTGGGACAGAATCTGGTCTTAAAGAATGCGTTAATATACAAATTCATGAAATAATTTATTGGAGTTACAAATTGCATGTGATGGACTACGATTAGTTGACGCTGGATATTAAGAGTTTTATCCCCTTGTGGTTAAAATTCATTTTAACCCTGACATCTATGAGCCATTTGCTATAGCTGTTTATTTTGGTGAGACCAAACCAAAATCTGTAGAAGCTTATACAGATATGTTTATTGAAGAGATAAATGCTCTTCAAGCGAATGGAATTAACATTGGAGGCAAACATTTCAATGTAAAAATTAAATATTTTATTTGCGACACGCCACCCTACTGGAAAATCCTATATAGGTTCATAGTAGGAATCCTATAAGATTTCTACGTAGATCCTTATAGGATTCTATATAGGATCCTATGTAGATTCCTATAGGAATATTCCTATAGGAAAAACGCATGTGATTTTGTATAGATATGACATAGGAAAACATATAATATCCTATAGGGTTAAATTTCACATTTCTATAGAAAAACATATATTTTCCTATAAGATTCCTAGAGATATAACATAGGAAAATGTATGTTTTCCTATAGGATCATATATGAAAACCTATAGGAAAACATATAGTTTCCTATATTGGTTCACATATGAAATCCTATAGGAAAACATATATTTTCCTATAAGCATCCTATAGATATGAAATAGGAAGATATATGATTACATATAGAATCATATATGAAAAACTATAGGAAAACATATACTTGCCTATACTAGATCACATATGAAATCCTATAGGAAAACATATAGTTTCCAATAAGAATCTTTATAGGAAACTACATGTTTTTCTACAGGACTCTTACTAAATTGGAGCAGAAATTTATGTTTTCCTACATAGGATCGTACGTGGATTCCTATAGGAAAGCGTGTAGTTTCCTATGTCAATCTATATAGGAAACTACATGTCTTCCTATAGGGTTCCTATGAGAGTCCCATATGGGAGTGTATATGGGTCAGCATATAGGAATTTATATAGGTTCCTAGGTAGGATCCTACATAGGATTTCTGAAAATGACTTTTTTCAAATGCGCATACCTCCGCACTGAGTCAATGTCAGAATTTAAACTTAACTGCTTCAAGCACGTGAGAGTTCTCCCTTTTTATATCTTCTCTATCTAGACTCGTTTGTGTGTTTAGGTGAGAGAGCGCACCTAGCGGCATTTCTATGAATCTCTCGTATAGGAATTCATATAGGATTTCACATAGGATCCTATATGTCGACCCACATAGGAAAGCATCTTTTCTTATAAAAGAGAGTTCATTCCATAGAAATGCCGGTAGGTGTGTTCTCTCACCTATATGGGTCGACATATAGGATCCTATGTGAAATCCTATATGAATTCCTATACGAGAGATTCATAGAAATGCCGCTAGGTGCGCTCTCTCACCTAAACACACAAACGAGTCTAGATAGAGAAGATATAAAAAGGGAGAGCTCTCACGTGCTTGAAGCAGTTAAGTTTTAATTCTGACATTGACTCAGTGCGGAGGTATGCGCATTTGAAAAAAGTCATTTTCAGAAATCCTATGTAGGATTCTACCTAGAAACCTATATAAATTCCTATATGCTGACCCATATACACTCCCATATGGGACTCTCATTGGAACCCTATAGGAAGACATGTAGTTTCCTATATAGATTGTCATAGGAAACTACACGCTTTCCTATAGGAATCCACGTACGATCCTATATAGGAAAACATAAATTTCTGCTCCAATTTAGTAAGAGTCTTGTAGGAAAACATGTAGTTTTAAACTATATTTTTTCCTATAGGATTTCATGTGTGATCTAGTATAGACAAGTATATGTTTTCCTATAGGTTTCCATATATGATCCTATATGTAATCATATATCTTTCTATTTCATATCTATAGGATACTTATAGGAATATATATGTTTTCCTATAGAATTTCATATGTGAACCAATATAGGAAACTATATGTTTTCCTATAGGTTTTCATATATGATCCTATAGGAAAACATATATTTTCCTATGTTATATCTATAGGAATCTTATAGGAAAATATATGTTTTCCTATAGAAATGTGAAATTTAACCCTATAGGATATTATATGTTTTCCTATGTCATATCTAAACAAAATCACATGCGTTTTTCCTATAGGAATGTTCCTATAGGAATCTACATAGGATCCTATATAGAATCCTATAAGAATCTACGTAGAAATCTTATAGGATTCCTACTAGGAACCTATATAGGATTTTCCAGTAGGGCAGCACGTGCGTTTTTAAAATATATGACATACGGGTTTCAATGCCTGCGAAAGGTGTACCATCCAAGGTTTTAAAGAAGATGCTACAACCGTTTATTCTACAAAGAGAACTGAGGAATCTTTTGAGGCAAAATCTTCAGCTGCTCATCACAAGAGTGAAACTCCTTTGATAAATATAAGACCATTGCTAAATATAATTTTTTATTTCATTTTAGATTTTATGCATTTATGTTGCCAAGGTATAATAAAGAGATTACTTGAAGGGTGGATTGCAAAAGAACGAAATAAATTAAGTCGAATTCTAAGATTGGAGTTATCTAGAAGAATGAAACTGCTAAAACCACAAATACCCTGTGAGTTTCAAAGAAAAACAAGATGAACTAATTCAATTGCAAAATGAAAAGCCACATAATTTCGTTTTTTCTGTTATATTGCGGTCCAGTAGTTTTTGTATTACTGTATGCAGCTTGTCTAATATTATGTTGCGAAAAATTGTGCAACAGATATTTTCATAAGGCAAAAGAATATTTAAGAGTTTTTTTTTAAAGTATTGGACAATTATATGGGATTAAGTCTCAAGTTCTGAACTCCCATCATTTAATTCACCTTGCTGACGACGTGCAACATATGGGGTGCAACCTGACCAAAGTCACTGCATTTCCCTTCGAAAATTTCCTAGGAAAACTAAAACAATACATAAGAACACCAAATAAACTATTGTCCCAATTATGTAGGAGATTACATGAGAGAAAGTTTATTTCTCTAAACAAGCGTCTATTCCGCCTTTTATTCAAATATTAAATGAAAATAGGAATGTAATTAATTCTATTATGTTTAAACAAAGTACAATCACAAACAGAACTCCAAATAAAATACTATACTTTTCAACGATGATACTGTACTGTTATTGTACTGTTATTGACTATAAAAGGTAGAGGACCACTATAAAAGAAGTAACATTTGTTAATAATATTTAAAGTGTAGAAAATTATGTGCATGAACATTTGCACGTTCATGCACGTGTTCTTGTATCAGTTTTTATTGTGCGTGCTTGAAAATGTACACGTTCGTTGTTCCAAATTCACGTGCTGTCCATTCACAAGTTCATGCACAAGACAAGTCAATGCACCTGTGCATGATTTTATTCAGAATCATGTACAAGTTCAGTAGATGATCTTGTACACGGATTTACAACCGGGCTGAAAATAATAAATTTGAATAAAAATGTTGTAATATCCAAATTAATTTTTTTTTTAGTATAGAGTAATATTAGAATTAGATATTCAGAACATGAAGTTCATTACTTTTAAAAATAAAATTAAAGTTGATTAAAACTTCAATTCACTGTTTTAGAAAAGGTGCGATTATTGTGGGATTATTTGTATTTTATTTCATTTTGAAATCTAATGCTACACTAAAATAATGATGCTATGTTTTGAATAACTTCTTTGCATTAAAAAACAGTTTCTGTTAATATTGTATACAGATATACTTTTAATAAATGATTGTCAAATCATTACTTTTATGCACCTGCTTATTATTATTGGATAATGTTTAAGATTTGTACGTAAGAGTTGCATACTTTATAAAGTAGATTTATTTTTAAAAAATAGTTATTTTGAGAATAACATTTCTATTTTAATAAATTTATTTCAAAATAGTGTTTTAAATCATTGCGAATTTTTCACTACAGACCACATGGAAGCGACAAGCACGTGCGCAAATGTTTTTAGTGGGAATCTACATCATGTTATCGTTGATCGCGTCCATTTTACGTTGTTTCACGTCTATTTTCTAGAGAAAATTAACTGTTCTGAAGCTGTATAAGTATATTGTATTTAATGTAAATTCTTTTTTTCTACTCTAAGAATTATATAAACTTGGCAATGAATTCTTCAAAAGGTAATCTATTGTATTTGTTTAATTTTAAATTAACGACAAAATTAACGTTTCTCAGTTTAACCTCTTGACATAATCTCAATGTAAATAATAGTCTTTAAAATGATGTTTTCTTCATTATATTTGTTCATTACTTAATTATCTATATGTGACATGGACAGTGAAAAGGATTCTTACGTGTCAGAAAATAGTTTTTCATTTTTTTGGAGGCGTAACTGTGCAAGTGAACGACTGAAAGTTTATTGTTCCGTAAGCGCCAGAAAAGGTAAAAATGCCAGGATCAGGCCGCTCACAAGTGTTACGAGAAGGGGATAAAGAAGTTCCTACCGGCGGAATATTTGACAAAACACTGACGCCAGGCGGTACAGATATTCGACGCAGTGCAAGGCCAAATAAAGGTGTTCCACCAAATAGGTATGATCAAATGTTAAATAAAGATAATCTTCATAATACTGATGACAAAGATGAGCAAGATTTAGCGTCCGGTAGAACAACTCCGCGATCGGTAAGAACAATAAATTCTCAACGTTCTAGTAACTCAAGTACGACAGAACGACGACAGATCGAAATTGAGTTAAAGAGACAGGAAGAGTTAGCCGAAATCGAACTCCAGGAAGCGGAACGCGAGAGACTAGCCGCGGTCGTGAAAGCAGACAGAGAACGAGAAATAATCGAATTACGGGCTCGTTTAAAAGAGGCAGAGCTGAACGAAAATTCGGAATAACGTGGGCGATCAAAGGCCAGCGATTTTTGTGAATGATCGGTTAGTATTAGGTCGAGTCATTCAAAAGTGGCGGATTGGCTAGAAGGTAAAAACGAGGGTCAAAGAGTAAATACACGTGGAGTTGACGAACACGATATGGACAACAAAACGCGACCGCGTAAAAAACAAGAGCCGTCAAACGAGACCGTACCGCAGGTTCAAAACAAATATATGGCACGACAAGCCATTGGGAAAGATTTACCGATATTTAAAGGATCGACGGCGGAATGGATCCTGTTTGAAAGAATATTTCATCAAACGACCGAGGCGTGTGGATTTTCGGCTGCCGAAAATATGCTCCGACTTCAAAAATGCCTTCAAGGGGATGCTCTAGAATCGGTCAGAGCTTTATTAATGACGACAAATGTAAATCGGGCTATGGACATGCTTACGCGTAGCTTTGGTATAGCTGACCACATCATAGAAGAATTAATTAACAAAGTCAGTAGCTCCCAAATGTTAGAGAAGATCGCCTAATAACAACGATCCGTTTCGCCGAGACCGTGACAAATCTAGTAGCTACTATTGAATCATTAAATCAACTGTCATATTTATCAAACCCCACGTTAGTCAAGCAACTAGTAAATAATTTACCTGCGACTGAAAGGATGAGCTGTGGTAAAAGAGTAGCTACGAGATATAATGGAAACGGCCTGATAGAATTTGCGACATTGCGACGTGGATAGCAGAAGAATCCAAAGCCGCGAGTGCCATACCCTACTAAAAAATCCTATATAGGATCCTACATAGGATCCTATATAGAATCCATATGGATTCCTATGAGAATCCACGTAGGATCCTATATAGGATCCTATATAGGTATTGTCCTATAGGAATCCATGTGGATTCTCATAGGAATCTATGTGGATTCCTATAGGTCGCCTATAGGACAAGTCGTATATAGGAGCCTATGTGGACTCTCCTATAGGAATACATGTAGGATCTCATATAGGATCCTGCATAGGCGTCCCAAAAAATTTTTGTACACCCTCCTACATATGATCCTACGTAGGTTCCCATATAGGATTCTATTTGGGAACCCATATAAGATCCTACATGGGTACCCCCAAAAAAATTTTTTGTACCTCTTCCTCATGCGCAGTCGTCTTTTACGTATTCTACAATACTTACGCCTGCGCAGTAAATATTTTTCGTCCTTATAATGGTGCTTAATGTATATTTGAATAAAGTTGTTAAAAAAAAACAATTAATTCTGTGTACATAATTTTTTTTGGGTGCCCATAAAAGATCCTATATAGGATCCTATATGGGAACCTACGTAGGATCCTATGTAGGGGGGTGTACAAAAATTTTTTTGGGACGCCTATGTAGGATCCTATATGAGATCCTACATGTATTCCTATAGGAGAGTCCACATAGGATCCTATATAGGACGTGTCCTATAGGCGACCTATAGGAATCCACATAGATTCCTATGAGAATCCACATGGATTCCTATAGGACAATACCTATATAGGATCCTATATAGGATCCTACGTGGATTCCCATAGGAATCCATATGGATTCTATGTAGGATCCTATGTAGGATCCTATATAGGATTTTTCAGTAGGGTATACCAGCCTGTGCCCCTGGAAAAGGAAAAGCATGAGAAACGGGTCTTTTCATGCCGCCGCGAAAACGACAGTGCAGAGACAGAACCATGTGCTTATTGTGGGATCAAATCTGATCGGACAAGTGCGTGTAGGGGGTATAAAAAGCTCTCAGTTGATGACAGATGGGACTTTGTTAAAAAGAAACGTGTGTGTTTCGGGTGTTTATCGACAGAACACAGCATTCGTGATTGTAAGCGAGGATAGTGCAACCAAACAGGATGCACCCTGAAACACCATCCCATTCTTCATAATTATTATCTGAAAAAACGTGTGGAGAAACGGACTGACGACAAAAACAACTTCGATAACGGGAACGGCAGAGAGACCTGCCGACGAGATAAGTGAAAGAGTAAATTTAATTACACGTAAAGGCGCGAAATGTGTTTACTTGCGAATTCTTCAAGTGACACTGACAGAACCGAAGGGCGAACTCGACACTTACGCACTATTGGACGGAGGGCCAGCCGTGCCTTTGATATCAGAAATGGTAGCTGATCAAATAGGACTGACGGGGCCGGTACGCCGCTAACAGCGTCCTGGTTTAACGATACTAGTAACGTCGATAAAAGGTCCAAACAAGTGAGTGTAGAAATTCGCGGAACCTCGGGAAAGAGATTTCTCTTAAGAGACGCGCGAACCGTCAATATGCAAATACCGGGACAATCGATGTTCATAGATCCGGAAAAATGGCCGCATTTAAAGAATTTGGAAATAGACGGTTTAAACAACACAACACCCACTATTATGATTGGTGAGGATAACCTACACTTAAAAAAGATCCTGAAACAAGTGACCGGTCGAATAGGAACACCGTTCGCGACTCTAACGCGATTTGCTGACGCTCTTTCACGTGGTGTAAACTAAAAAAAAAAATTTTTAACACGTAAGCCCCCTTTTTCACTGTCCAGGTCGCATATAAATATTAAACATCGTATAGATTAACTTTAAAATTTCTTTCTACATTTTACAATTTATCGATTTTAAACATTTAAATAGTAAATTGCTCCTTTCATAAATCTTTCTAACGTTCCTAACCCATAACATAAGTATTCGTCGATAAATTTAATAATTATTTTACTTTACTGTTATTTATTTAACAATTAATTTAATAATTCATAGCATTGTACTAATGAAAACTTTTAATTAACAAATAAAATATCAAATATTTTAACGAACAATACAAGTACAAAATCTATTAGTAAATATTTAAAGCAAAAATATAAACTGTTATTATAAATAATTGTATAAATTTTAAAATAAATGTTGAATACGCAACTGGAAAATATTTCCAGAAAACATATGTTTTCTCGAAGTTGAAAATTTTCGATTTGTCTGCCATTTCTATAATCAAATTATTCTTTTAAAAATAATTAGCAATTATTATTAATGTATTTAATACGTTTGTGTACAAAAATAAAAATTATAATAATAATTTTAGAATTGGAAACTTATCCTTCTTAAATATATACCGTCAAGTAGGGCTATTTTGTGCGCTGTGGGGCTATTTTGTGCACGCGAGGTTTTTAGTGAATAAAATCTTTATATTCAGTTTTTTAAGTTTGCTACTTGGTATAAATATTTTCTAATATCTGGACTACTGAAAGTACTAAAGGAAATTGCTTAATTCTTTATCAGAAATCACAAAAAAAATCATAAATTCGTGAAAATCAAGCTGGAAATTTTTAAAGTTCTCAAAATTCTGTTCAGATTTCCGGAAGTTTAAAAGTGTTTCTAAAGGTGTTAATAATACTTGTTGACAATTTAGTTGTGATGATTTGTACGTGATGCGCTAACTTTTTATTACATATTTTAAGAAAAAAGTGTAAAAAACTGAAAAACCAGAATTTGGTAGGTTATTTTGTGCATTCTTGAAAATCAAGTTTTTTTCAATAATTTGTTTTGCAGTTAGTAAAAATAACTTTAGAATTTCCTTTTAAAACATTTTTGTCTTATTTTTGTTATAAAAGACAAGAAATAAGCATTAAATTTCAGTTTTACCCATGGTGCCTTAAAAACCTAAAAAAAGTAACATTAATAATTACTTGCTTTTCAAGTTAATTTTGAAATTTTTTTCTCTTAAAATAACTGAAGAAGTGTAACAGAAGTTATTTTAAGTAAAATTTTTTTAAAGAAATAAATTTTTTTGTAAATTTACATTTTTGTGAAATTTTAGTGTTTTACTTTCAAATTAGTTGAACAATTCCTAGAAAAAAATATTTCTGGCTTTGTTTTTCTTTATTGTACTCTAGAATATCTAGAAATAATACTTCATACAGCAAAAACGTTCAAAAAAATTTTTTACACAACTTTATAAATAAGCAAACTTTGATGCACAAAATAGCCCCACCATGGGGTCTATTTTGTGCAGAACTTTGAGTTTCTATAACTCAAACAAAATTTTTTTTCTTGTCGGCTAACTCATAGGATACCTTTAGAAGGATGTCCACAACATAAATGAATAGACACATTTTTTATTTTTTCAAATTCTGAATTTTAATAAAGCATAGAGTGAAAAAAGAGCGGTTTTGTGCACAAAATAGCCCCACTTGACGGTAAGTATTTTCAAAAAGTTATATTTTGGAAAATATGTAAATATAAGGTTGACTTTCTGGGCTAAAATTTATTTGTATTTGATAAACAAGTTAAAATTAATTCTACATTTTCGTTGACGACAAAAAAACGTTATAAACTTGTACTTCATTTTACGCTCATAATTTAAATATAAAAAAAGAAAAGAAGTTTTTTAAATTTATTATCGTATTTTCTTAAGACCAAAAATGTTTTTTTTAAAATTATATATATTTGTGTATAAACTTTAGAATCACTCAAACTTGGTAACTTTCAAGTTGTAAGATTTAAAGATGGGACCACTGACTTTTTGCCAACGGTGTCGATTTTTTTTTATCCATCATTGGGGTTAGTTACAAAATATATGCTTTCTCCTTATGATGAGAATAATTTTAATACGCTTAACACCCTTATTCGATCAAGAGCTCCAATTGAATGTCCACCCGTTTCTTTGTGGCCCACATATGCTGTATCTTTAATAGGTCAAGGTGTTAAGTTGATCCTAATTATTTTTATAATTGTTGACATTTATTTGCCATGTATTTTTATAACTATAATAAATATAACGTAAGAAGTAAAAAAGGTTTGGTTATGTTTATAACGCGTCACAATATATAGAAATCGTTTTTTCTTCTAGAAACATTTGAAGAGATTTAAGAAAAATTAAAATCTCACGATCCAAAAGGGACTCGTAGAAGTTTTATGTACACAGAAGAATCTGATTACACACTTGAAGAAGAAGAAAAAGCAAAAAAAAATTGAAGAAAGCTTCAGACAAAAAATAAATTCTGTTGATTTATTAAAAATACCTGAATTTAATTCTAATGAATCACATTCCAATATCGATACCTCTTGGGAAGAGGATACACTTAAAACTTTTCTTTTGCAAAAGACTTAAGCACTGAAAAACAAGAAAGGTTTAAAAAAATTATCTGGAAGAAAAATACGAAAAAGAAATTTAAAAAAGGACAGTAAAAATGATACCAGTTATAATATTTCTTCAGACTCTGATCACGCGAAGAAAAATACTACATGTTTAATCAATTTAAACTCTAATTTGTCAAATAATACGTGTATTTAAATTTATATTGATCAATTCTAAACGTTATTCAAACTAAAATAAATTGCACTTGATTAAACTTTAAATCTTTAGAAAATTTCGAAATACTTAGGTTTAAATCGCATCAAATTTAAACTCAATAAATTCAAATTTCGATGCATCAAAATAGTAAATTATATAACATTAAATCCACCCAAAATTCAGTTATTTCAAACCTTACTATTTTTAAAGTTGTCATTATAAGTCAAACATGCTGATAAAGTTTGAAAATGTATTTAACTACAATTTTATTTTAAAAAACGTAATTTAAAACGAACTTTTATCAAAAGAAATGTATTTGTTTGTCATTTAAACTTTCAAAACACCAATTGTATCTTTTTTAAAACTTTTTTAATAGTAATTACTCCTGAATTTATTATTTAAAATATAATAATTAATTTTAAATATTATTTACAGTAGAAAAATTGGGAAAAAATGTGTCAAATTCTTTAAGAAAAGCTGCATCGTCCGTTGAAGGAATGAAAAATAGACAGCTTGACATTAATGACAATGTTAATTACGGCAGTGTTTCTGAAGGTAAAATATTCAAAAATTTGCTTGATTATGTTTCATTGTTGTATATAAAGTATTCAGTTTTGCAAAACTCTATTTTCAGTTAAATTATTATTACTTATTTCAATTCTACATGTTTGTTTTTAATTTTTCAGATGAGGTTCTTCAGAGCAATAATGTAAATACAGGTAATTTTCACACATTAATTAAATAACTAAATAAAATTAGGGTGATCGCGAAAGTCAGGGAGAAAGAACCATATAAAATGTTTAATATAAGTAACTAAAGGATTTTTGAAAATGAAATTTTGATATCACCTTGACATAAAGAATTATTTGAAATTTAATTACACTAAAGCGTCGATTCAGTGGACTAAAATGTCCTGTGGTCCACTGAATCGACGAGGTTATTGGCGGAAGGTCACGTAAACAGTCAGGGCCGTGTGAAACTTTAAAAGTATATTTCCCAAGTACTTATTTTTTATTTCCTTTAAATTCATACATATTTTGAACTATAATTGGAAAATAAAAGAATGGACATTTAAAATAAATATTTAAGTATTAAACTATTGAAAAAATAGTAGGCACGACACGGTTTCGTTTGTAGTAGGGCACCACGCGCCCGCGAAAGTTAGAAGTTAGTACGCCTATGAATATGCGTGTTCGCCGAGCTCAGCACCCTCTTCTCACCGATCACCACTTCACCAACAAACTAGTCCACTCGACCGACGTCCACTGAATCGACGCTTTAGTGTAAATAAGTTTTGCACATGTTTCTTAAATTTGATTGATATTAAAGTGAGTGTCAAATATTTTTAGTACAAGACTTAAGAAAGCCTTTGAAAAATTGCATACTTTTATTTTTATCATTACAGATTTACGTAGTATTCTTAAATATCTTTAAACTATATCGGAATGGAGTGCTGAACTGAAAAAATTAGAGATAGACTTATAGTCGGATGGAAATAATTTTGGATACTTTGTTGGCGAAGAATACAAATTCCAAGCAAGGATTTATCATTGAAAATAACATTAATATACCGTTTTAAAATATGGTAGAATTTAAAGAGTTTGATGACAAATTAAAAAATGGTGCTCAATTCAGATTTGATTTTGTAAGTTCTTTTTATTTAAGAATTTAAAATTTCCATTACACGAAGAAAAAGCAGTAAGAAATTCCACTAAACAACTTTACAGTTTAGAGGTAAAGTGCCAAATGAGGAAACTTTTAAGTAAGAATTCAACTCTAAAAATTGGTAATTTAATTTGGTACAAACTATATTAAAGGTTAGAATTACATAGTAATAGTTTAAATATTTTATCTACAGTTTAAATTTGCTAATATGAGAAATTTGTTTATTGGCACGACATTCCTAAATTGTAAGTTAATTTAGTAAAATTTGTAAATTCATTTTTCTTCGACAATAAATTTATTTAAATTTGTTAATAATTAAAGAAAAGAAGTCTATTCATATTATTATATATTTAAGTGTCACCCTTAGGCTCTTTAAAGGATACAAATTACTGCATTACAAAAGATTTAGCTTTAAAATTCACAAACACAAAAAAATCTGGGGATAAGAAATATTAAAATCTTTTGAATTTCATCGATGTCTTACAGTTAAAATTAAATTATTTATTCCAAAATTAAATGATATTAATAATAAGATACACTTGTATTTTTATAAAGCATATTTCAATAATAAATATAACTTCTGAAAAATTTCTGTTAACAGAGGGTGTTATTTTCACTCATTATGATTAGAAGACAAAAAACTGCGTAAGTGACAAGGAAGTTTTGGAGTTAATTGGCATTGGTCTATCAAACGTAAAGGATTGGGAGGAAGGAAGAAAGGAACGCGCTCATCAAAGAAGCACCTGTGCATAATCCTGGACGACAGATAAAAATATTTGGCTTATGTAGACAAATCTCTTAAAAAAGAGAAGGCAGCGTACTTTAAGTACAAAAAGTTGTTTTTGTCGTCGCGACTTAATATAAGGGTAAAAGTGATTTGTTATATGCTCCTGATTAGACCTATCTTGTCCTACGGGAGCCAGATATGGTACGAGATGGCACCACTTACGATGGAGAAAATTAGAGTATTCAAACGTTCATGTTTGAGAGCGTTTGCCAGAATTTATCGTGACCCTGTCTACAATTTTGAGCGAAATATTTTAAATCAGAAGTTATATGATTCAACGGAGGTACCAAGAATCGACTTCTTCATTGTCGGCATTATCAGAAATCATATTGCTAATGCCTGCAAGAATCAGGTAAATCCTTTGATATCATTGCCCTTCTTGAGGCGAGACATTCCGAGCAGGGTTTGCTGAGCTATACCCAACGTGGCCGTTGCTTGGCTCTATGTAGTCTAGCTGATACTCAGGCTTTCAACATTGGCTGTAACTACGACCGATTATCGTATTGCCAACATTGGAATCACGAGTAAAGGCCATTGTTGAATATAAAATACTACCATGTTGTAATTAAGAGGTCAGTATGGGCCTACTGTTCATATTTTCAAGAATTTATTTTTCATTTTAAAATATATTTTTATTTAACAGAGACTTTTTATACATAAAAATTCATATTTAAAAGTGACAAAAAATATTTTTTATTTTTATTTTTAATTGCTTATCGCTGCAAAATATTTGCTTGAAGTTAACCCTCAATTTTACTAGCCAACATGATTTAAGGATTTTGTTATTTTTTTATCATCATAGGTGAAAGTTTCTAGTTCAGACGATAACTACAGATGGCTCAGTCCAGCTGAACCGTGACAACAAAATTCCATTGATTTTCTGAAATGTTAAAACTATCATGAAAATCTGTAGTTTACAACAGAACAAAAAAACACTTTTAACCGTTTTTTTAAATTCCATGTCTTTGTTAGTTTTTTTTGCATTAACAAATTTTAACAACATTTCAAAGAAATATTAATAACTCAACAGTGGTTTGCAATAAATTAATGAAATTTATGTGGATTGTCTAAAAATGTTCACTCTTTTTAACGATTATAATTGCAAAATTTTAATATAAAAAATTACATATTTTTAATAACAATTTTATAAACAATTTTAAATATTTATGTGTTCTACCCCTACGGTAGAGATGAAACTCATAGAAAATGTACACAGAGATGTCTTCTTTAAGTTTCTAAAAAAAAATTTGGTATTTTCAATAAGAAGTGTAGATAATATATTTATTTTCTCTTCGCGCGCCGACCGTTACGCTGCGAGAAGCTCCAGCGCACTGTGGTCAGAATCTGCCATTTACTGTTCAAAAAAGTCTACAGCCTCCAAATTTTAACGAAAATGGTTGACTCTTGATTTAAAACACTCAGGAATAAATTCTTAACAACTTCAATGCAGCAGTTTTCTGAATTTATGTTTTTATTATTATTATTTTAATGTTAATAACAAAATAATGACAAAGTGTTTAGTATATCTTCATTTTATCAAATAAAAGTAATTTTTATACTGAATATCATTTCAATCGACTGACTATCGATTTTTAATAGGCAAAAAATGATGTTTTAATGAATAAAAAAAAATGGTTTATTTAGTTAATAAATAATTTAATTCATTTAAGTTAACAAATGAATAACGCGCTTATATGTAGTTGAACTAAATTAGTTTTTTTTGCAATTATTTTAGTATTTAGTTACACTTGACAGTTGTGCATAAATATTGTTTAAAAAGTGTTATTTGTCATTGTTATAAACAAATTAAATTAACAAATTGAGCAGCTCACTTGCTTTTCACTAAAACTGAATTGCTTTTTTTCTCAATTTTTTAAAATTTTTTTAACAGTAACATTCCTTTATGAACATTGTTTAAACATTTCTTTTTATCATTGTTATAAACAAATTAAATTAAGAAATGAATAGCACTAAAATCAAACTTATAAAAACAAAAAAAAAGCTATTCAGTTTCTATAAAAAGCAAGTGAGCTGTTTATTTGTTAATTTAATTAGTTTATAACAATGATAAATAACACTTTTTAAACAATATTTATAAATAAATGTTAATTTTAAGAGAATTATAAAAATTTAAGAAAAAAATCGATTCAGTTTCGATAAAAAAAGAAGTGAGCAGTTTATTTGTTAATATAATTTGTTTATAACAATAACAGATAACAATTTTTAAACAATATTTATGCACAACTGTCAAGTGTTACTAAATACTAAAATAATTGCAAAAAACTAATTTATTTCAACTATATATAAGCGCGTTATTCATTTGTTAACTTAAATGAATTAAATTATTTATTAACTAAATAAACAATTTTTTTTATTCATTAAAACATCATTTTTTGCCTTTTAAAAATCGATAGTCAGTCGATTGAAATGATATTCAGTATAAAAACGACTTTTTTTTGATAAAATGAAGATATACTAAACACTTTGTCATTATTTTGTTATTAACATTAAAATAATAATAATAAAAACATAAATTCAAAAAACTGCTGCATTAAAGTTGTTAAGAATTTATTCCTGAGTGTTTTAAATCAAGAGTCAACCATTTTCGTTAAAATTTGGAGGCTGTAGACTTTTTTGAACAGTAAATGGCAGATTCTGACCACAGTGCGCCGGAGCTTCTCGCAGCGTAACGGTCGGCGCGCGAAGAGAAAATAAATATATTATCTACACTTCTTATTGAAAATACCAATTTTTTTTTTAGAAACTTAAAGAAGACATCTCTGTGTATTTTCTATGAGTTTCATCTCAACCGTAGGGGTAGAACACATAAATATTTAAAATTGTTTATAAAATTGTTATTAAAAATATGTAATTTTTTATATTAAAATTTTGCAATTATATTCGTTAAAAAAAGTAAACATTTTTAGATAATCCACATAAATTTCATTAATTTATTGCAAACCACTGTTGAGTTATTAATATTTTTTTAAAATGTTGTTAAAATTTGTTAATGCAAAAAAAACTAACAAAGACATGAAATTTAAAAAAACGGTTAAAAATGTTTTTTTGTTCTGTTGTAAACTGCAGATTTTCATGATAGTTTTAACATTTCAGAAAATCAATGGAATTTTGTTGACACGGTTCAGCTGGACTGAGCCAGATATAAATTTTAAGAAAATACTGAATTTTTTAAATGTAGATAATCCAATCTCTAGATGTCATGTTGGCCAGTAAAATTTAAGGTTAAATTTAAATAGATACATTTATCAGAAATAATCAATCAAAAATAAAAATTTTGTTGACACTTAATATGAAAAATAAATTCTTGAAAATATGAACAATAAAGTAATACTGACCCTTTATAATAACGTATACTTTGAATTTATACACTGAAAAACTTTGTAGATCAATATTTACTAAACTCGCAATTTAATTTTAGTAAACTAACTATCAAATTGTTATTTCACAGTTTGACTATTAAAATGTAAAATTCATGGTTTGACTAAAAAAACATTCAATTTTAAGTCATCTGTTCATTAAAATTTTCTCCTAAAAGGAAGAAAAAGTACAGAGCGGAGGCACAATATTTCGTCGAATCGCCATATGACAGTTAAGGCTGTTGGAAGGAGAAAATTTGCAGTGGTCCTCAAACACTTTCCCCTCCGCTGCTCGAAAATTTGGACTTATGAATTTTTTTAAAAAAACCCAGACAATTTTTTGAAAAAAGGGCTCTGACTTACCATAGTATTTGAGATAAGGAATTTTTTAAACCTTTGTTTTACTCGAACCGGTGTTCCTACGAGCGTCAATATTATCCCCCGTTTTGACATTGACAGATTTTCTCTAGAAGATGGCCGCCCCACGTCACCTGATCATATGACAGGCCGGAAGTAGCGTCACCGTTACCATGGAGTCCACTCGGGCGATGACAAGATGGACTCCGCACTCTGTTTACAATCTTTCAGTTTTGATGTCGCACGTGGAGATAATTTTCTCGCTCGTGGTGAAATTGTGTTTCCCAAATTCCCCATTCCCTGCGAAGTTTGGCAAGAAAGTAATTATCCTGTATAAAAGTGTCTAGTGTTTTATAAAACAAACGGCAACGGTCGTGTGAATTTGTAGTGTTATTATTTCTATGTCTCGTTTTCCTCGAAAAGTGTTCACACACTGAGAAAAACAGGAGATTTTCTTGTTTAATAATTCCACTATTACCCCTAATTCATAAAATTCCAACAAGTTTCTTCAATCTTTTTATTTTTCAATCAAATTCTGGGCAATGTTTTTATCAAGCACACTGAAAGAAATAATTCCACGGTACTGACATAATTATGGATAAATCACCCATAATATATTGCTAATATAGATACTGCCATAATATATTTGTCTTTTAGCCATATGACTGGTGAAACTGCGATGTATATTTTTAGGTTAGAAGAACTGTCAGTGGCGCACCGATGCATTATGGGATATTCATTCATATAGTATTCGAAGTTCTACAAAAACTGTCAACAATAATCATATGGCTGATAAAGCTAGAGTATTTCTTTCAGTGCACTATAATCTGACTTGATAAAATATTGACATTGACACATTTTCTGACCCGACTGCTACAATCTGTCAGTTTCAATGACAAATTTGAAATTAATTTTTCTACTCATGAAAATGTCTATTCGTGAAAAATTAATTTTTCCAAAATTCCTCATTCTCCAAAATTTGACAAAAAAATAATCATCATATTAAAAAGTGTCCAGTGTTTTGTAAATCAAGACACTTTTATGGGAAAAAATATTTTTATTGACAAAGTTTTTGAAATAAGGAAATTTTTCAATGTTTGTTTTAAGAGAACAGATGATCCCACAAGCTTCAAATTTATCTCCAGTTTCGACATTCACTGATTTTTTGTATCGTCTACAACATATAAAAATCTACTGCCAGTTTCTATGACAAACTTGAAATTTATTTCTTCACTCATTAAAATGTCTATTCCTATTAAATAAATTTTTCCCAAATTCCTAATTTCCCAAACCTTGAGAAAATCATAATCATACTTTCAAGAACGATTCTATTAGAGTTTTATGCAACAAACGTCAAAGAACTTGTGTTATTTATAAGTCAGGTGGCATTCGAAAAGTTTTCCTTGACAGAGAAAAGCAGGTTTTTTTCTTTTTTATTATTTTCATTCTTCCCCTTATTTTTAAAATTTCAGCAAGTTTCTATTTTTCTTTTTACGAATAAAATTCTCGGCAATGTTTTTATCCAGCAGTCCCCTGACTTATCGACCTTATTCCACGGCAAGTCAAACATTTACCACATATTTCACAATTTTTTCTATTTTAGTCAAAAGATTTGTCCGGAAAAAAATCTCTGTGTTGCCAAACTTTGTGCAATAACGAATTTTTCTACATATTTCTTTTCAACGAAGAGATGATTCTACTAGCATAAAATTGATCCTCCGTTTTGACATTTACAGATTTTTTGTTCAAAATCTCGCCAGACAGGAGCTTCACTCCTACAGGCACAGGTGGCGTCTGCTACATACAAAAATCAAAATCAAACTTGAAATTCGTTTTTTCATCTACGAATATGTATGTTTTATTTGATATTTTGGAATTTATCACTCGGTAATTGTTAATAGGAAGATAGGAAAATTATCAATCTCTCCAAATCAATTTATTAAAAAGTTTTATTTTGACGTTTCGACAAAACAATGTTGTCCTCCTCAGAAAAAAACTTAGATGTTGGATTACAAGTACTTAAGATTTTTCATCACAATTTTTTATAAATAGTGATTCGTTAATTTTTTATATAATTTTATAGTTATAATTTAGAAAATTCAAATAATATTTTTGAATTTTGTCAACGTCATTCTGTGCGGTGTATACACTATGGAGTCTACCGACTTACTTTTAATAAATTGTCTCGGAGAGATTGATAATTTTTCTATCTTCCTATGTATGTTTTATATTATATTAATTTTTTCTAAATTCCTAATTTCCCAAACCTTGACAAAATCATAATTATACTTTCAAGAACGATTCTATTACAGTTTTATGCCTCAAACTTCAAAGAACTTGGGTTATTTATAAGTCAGGTTGCGTTCAAAAAGTTTTCCCTGACAGAGAAAAGCAGGTTTTTTTTTCATCTTTTTCATTCTTCCCCTTATTTTTAAAGTTCCAACAAGTTTCTATTTTTCTTTTTCCGAACAAAATTCTCGGCATTGTTTTTATCCAGCAGTCCCCTGACTTATCGACCTTATTCCACGGCAAGCTAAACATTTACCACATATTTCACAATTTTTTATTTTTTAATCAAGAGATTTGTCCGGAAAAAATCACTGTGTTGCCAAACTTTGTGCAATAACGAATTTTTCTACATGTTTCTTTTCTACGAAGAGATTAAAGTTGCGAAGAAGTAATATTACCTGGAGAAAGGTAATGAGAACGAGAATATAACCGGGCATATAACCGACCAAAATTCTAATAGAGAATTTATAATAGTTTAAGTTTTTTATTTATTTATCAAATTAAGTCAAATTTTCTCAATCAAAATATAAAAATAGAATTTATAGTGTCATTCTTATTAATAATTATTTGAATTTCAATTTTAATAGTAATAATTATATATAATAATGTGTTTTAATTACTTTCTCTTCGACAATAAAACAATTTCATTATTTATTGCAAATTTCATGTTATTTATTGCAAAATGAAATTAATTTTAAATTAATCCTTTATTTCATTTTATTTTGTTTTATTTTTATCTTATATTTTATATTTATGATAGCACCTTGGTGCAAAAGGGCATCGTTATTCTTTTTGTAAGCTCGTACACTGGTATTAAATAAATAAATAAATAAATAAATTTTTTTAATTCACCATTATTATTGTTACTAGCAAAATAAAACGCGCGCCAGCGCGCGATTAGTTTTTCATACATTTTTGAAATTATAAAATACAATGATAAATATAACAAATCGGTAAATAATATTTATCTAATAAGAAGAAATAAATAGTTTAAATATAATATTTAAAAACCAGTTAACATAAATAAAATAAATATTTATTTAGGACAAAATTTATAATATTTTAGGATTAAAAAGAATTGCAAAAAAGAATTAAAATTAAGCAAAATAATAGCCAATATTGCAAATTAATTAAAAAAAATGAAATCAGTTAAAAATTGGGGAAAGTAATTAAAACAATCATAAAGATGTTTTAAACATAAAGAAAATAATTAAAATTTGAGAAAAATACTTGAGAATCTTAAAAGTAAATTAAAACAAAATTGAATAATGAAAAATTAGAAAAAATAATTGAAAACTGAAAAAACATGGTTAAAAATTGAGATAAATGAATTAAAATTAAAAAAAAAAATTAAATTTTGAGAAAGTAATTAAACAAATTACATAAAATATTTTAAATAAAGGAAAATTAAACAAAATTTGAGAAAAATACTTAAAACTTTTAGAAGTTTATTGAAATAAAAGAAAATAATTAAAAATTAGAGAAAATAAATGAAAAAAAATAAAAATAATTTAAAATTGAACAGAACATGTTTTAATTAAAGAGAAATAAGTAAAAACTTTTTGGCTATTATGAAAGGAACGAAAAAAAGAACGGAAGTAATTGAAAATTGAAGAAAATAATATAAAAAATAATATAAATAATGAAATAATTGAAAATTCAGATAAATAGTTAAAAATTTTTGATATTATGAAACAAATGTAAAGAATTGAAAATCAAAGGAAATAAATTTTGGAAAATAATTTAAAAATGTTTTTAAATTTTAAAACTTGACGAAAATAATTAAAATATGATACAAACAATGATAAGTTGTAAAAAATAAATTATATTTAAGTGTGATAATTGAAAAAACTACAGAATTTTTTTTAAATAAAGAAAAAATAATTGAAATTTGAAAAAAAATACATAAAGATCTTAGAAATCAATTAAAAAAAAGAAAATAACTAAAAATTGGAGAAAAGAACTGAAGAAATAAGCTGAATGTAATTGAAATTTACGAAAATTAATAAAAAAATTTTGAAATTACGAAAACAAATGAAAATAATTAATAATTGATGAAAACAATTGAAATTTTAGAAAAATTCTTAAAAATCTTAAAAAATAATTTTAGAAAATGAGAATAACTAAAAATTGGAAAAAAGACTAGAAGAATGTTAGAAATAATTGAAATTTACGATAATTAATAAAAAAATATTTGAAATTCTGATAACAAATCGTCGCTTGGGAGAAGAACTTTGCCATATCGATAAAGTTCTGAAAACAAAACTAACTCGCAAGAGCTCTGAAAACTGCGCTATTCTAATCAACATTTAAAGAAAATGACATTTCGGAATTACCAGATTTTGTTTTCAAATTAAGTTTGGCAACGCGAAAGATTTTTATTAATAGGTTACACAGTGTGCCTCAACCAGTCGCAGGTGGTCTGAAAATGTAACAACAAACGGCTAATGTGGAATTGTCCTAAATGGTTCCCAGATTTCAAAATTTCAAGATTTAAAATCCTATCTGCTCCACTTTTTGATATTTCTACGTGGGAGTTTCATAATTACCATGAAAACGCCTAAGAGGCTATCAACTCAAGAAAATATCGGAATAAGACCTGTCATGACTGTAAATATAAATATAAATATATTATGACTGTAAATGTCGATAGACCTGACTTTGTTAAAGGCGAAATACTTCTTAGCAATAGACAACCCCACCCCACCCCCCCCCAATCCCTCACCCCCAAGGATTACGGAATTGCTTATTGAAATGAAACGAAATTTAATCCACGATAATTGAAAATGATATTGATACTCATGGTTAAAGGATCTTTGACCACCACCCCCTCCCCACTCTTATTGGCCACCATTTCCCATTCTGTTACTCTCTATGTAGCCACCCCAACCCCTCACCCTTAGGGATTACAGAATTGCTTATTGAAATGAAACGAAATTTAATCCACGATAATTGAAAATGATATTGATACTCATCGTTAAAGGATCTTTAACAACCCCCCTCTCTTCGCACTCGTGTACCATCAATGATTTCCCTCTATGATTCATTTTGATTAAGATAGTATTTTTCATAGATGTACTTATACATCTGTGAAAAATATTATCTTAATCAAGAGGAATTTAAAATAATTACAAATTTACCTTGCCATACACTGAGAAAATTATATCTGTAACGATTACAGAACTGCTATGGTACTGCTCGGACGAAACGCCACCTTCAGTAAATAGTAAATAAAATAATGTTATAAAAAAAACGAGATTGTCTCATACTATTTAAGGTTACAGAAACACAGAAATTAACGTACGTAGTGATAAAATTACAGGACAAAATATACTTAACATGTATTAAAGAGTCTAAGAAATACTTATGTTATAACTTGGAAAAAGATATAAACTCACCGTGAAACGTTACAAAACAGTTCTGTAATTTAACCTGTTCACATATAAAAAATTTTTCTTCCAGTTTTTCAGTTGTTCTCTTTCAGTCAATTTGTGTACGCAACTCTCACGTAACCTACACTTATTTACTGATACACCCTCCCTCCTGTTGCTTACAAATATATTTTTGTTAACTATTTGAAAACAAATTCGCATGGTGAAAGATTCGAACTCGCGCGACCGGACCCTATCACGAACGCCTTAACGACCACAGCTATCACAGCACATGTCAGTTAGTTTTGACCCGTCTATATGAACTACAACGTGGTGTGTAGCGTCGTCTGTTGCCGAGTTTGAAGCCGTAAGATGCCGGAAGAAGCCGAAAGCTGCCGAACGTTACCTTCTTTAATGTTGCGTACGTAATGCTTACAAAGCAGTTCTGTAAAATTATCTTGCCTATACTGCACTCTGTGCCTAAAGGAACCTTACAGCTTTATATAATGAGCACGGTGCTCTTGGATTAGGTTTAACCCAAAGGTGCCCCCCCATCAAATTTTTCTCTGAATTCTTATTTAAGTATCAGAATTGAGTAATTTGAACCAAAAATTAAAATCTTCTATGGAAGGAATGAAAAGAAAACTCAATTTTTCGCAATTTTTTGTAGGTTAATTGTTCTAGCCACATCCAAAACCACTCCACGGTTAAAATTTCAGCTTAAAATATTTGTACGTTCAACTTAAGCAACATTTATACAATTATGATGCCAAAAATAAGTAACAGTAATTTTATAATCCATAAAAACAGCGAAAAACAGTGCTTTTTGTTGGTTTTCAAGCCTAATCACTTTATCTATTATTGTAAATGCAAAGATTATAATATTCATTTGAAAGCTTATAAAATTCCCTACAAATCGGTCGTTTAGTCAATCTTTTATCTTTAGTTAATAAGAAGATATGGCCGTCAGAATTTCAGAAAACAACATAAAAAAACGTTTTCCATGTAGCAATTGGGCCTTAACTTTGTCAGCATGCAAAAAAACAATAATTTTCAAGAATACATTTTTGAAGCTGACTAAATTTTAAACAAATGAGTCGAAATTTCATTTTAATCCAATAATATAAACCGGAGATATAACGTACTACACTTGGATGTGTCTACTTTTAAGTCGGCAGGTGCATAAGTTTTTGGTAGCGCGATCTGACACGCCTTTTTCAATATATTCTTTTTCTGTACGACACTTGTGGAATTAAAATGTAAAAGATTAAAACATTTACTACGTATTTGTCATATAATATTCATTTGATTATCTATAAAAATAGTAAAAATCAATGTTTTTTGTTTATTTTTAAGACGAATCGCTATACCTATCATTTTAAATCCAAAGATCACAATATTTCTTTAAAAACTTATAAAATTCGGTACAAATTAGTTGTTTAATTAATTTCTTATCTCTAGTTAATAAAGTAGTATAACGCATTAACTAAAATATATAGTTTATGAAGGAACGATAAATATTTTACTTAGGGAATAATTAGAATTGCAAACATGTTCAGGTTGTTTTAATAATATAAATAAAGTTTGACGTTGCGAAAATGCCAAAAGCCAGGAATCATGAAGAAAATCGAAAATGTATTTGTTTGTTATGCCTGGGAAAAAGTAAAACTATGCATTCTATAAAAGGCGCATTGTACACGCTTGTGCATAAGCAATTTAAATTTGATCAAAATGACATTCGTTTACCGGTCGTTTTGTGCTCCAATTGTAAACGTAACCTTTACCTGTATCAAAATGACCCGACAAAAAAAGTCCAGATGCCGGATTACAGCAAATTTGCTCCATTAAAGAAAGTTACAAGAATGAGTTCCGATGCTACGTGTGATTGTGATTTGTGCGTATTAGCACGTAGAAATTCATTAAGATTTACAACTGTTTCTAACGCAAATGTAGCAGAAGCTGGTAAGTTAAAACATGATGCCATGATAAACGATTAGAAAGCAAAATTGATAAATTTACTTAAATTTTTTTTTCACCCAGAATCAAAAAGAACTGAGATTCGATGTTCTAATTGTTTTACCGTTATTTCGAGAGGAATTTCGCATAAATGTTCGCTTCCTACTCGCATTGAAAATTTGACAAATACAATTGAAGAGGCAGGACCTAAAGTTGTCGACCAGGTAATTTCTTCATTATTAAAGAGAAAACTGGGAGATAATGAATCAAGTTTGTCACTCGTTCAACCACACGGAGGTAAACCGCTTGGAATCGTCGTTGGGGCCAAGAAAATTGAAAGCTCAGCAAAGAAACCACTATTGTCATCGGACGATTTCTTAAAAATTCAGACAGGTACACATTTAACACAGAGGCAGACATTAGAAATAGCAAAGGCGTTGCGTGTTGCTACTAAAAATTCGAAGGTAATTGAACCAAATTTGCAGAAAGAGTTATTTAGAAAGAGTCATTGTGTCGATGAATTTTTCGATGTAAAAACATTTACTTTTACGAAAAACAAGGGTCTAGAATGTACTGCAGTTAATGAGACTGTTGCCTATTGCGTAAATCTTGAAGGTCTAATTAAACATGTCTCTGAAAAACGTGGTGTTTCTGATGTTCATCTTAAATTTGGGATAGACGGAGGGGGAAATTTCTTAAAGGTATGTTTATCGATACAGTCAAATGTTGAAAAACAGTCCCCGAATGAGCGACGTCGAAAATTCAGTGACGGAATATGCGCGAAAAAATTCAAAGATTCAGGCGTTAACAAATTGCTTATATTGGCGTTAGCACGGGGATCTCAGGAAAATTTTGAAAATGTGTCAGAAATATGGACGACGTTAAAAATAAGTCAATTCCAAGGCACAATAGCCACTGATTTAAAATTAGCTAATATTTTAGTTGGTATTATGTCGCATAGCAGTGTATTCCCTTGCACTTGGTGCTACGTTACGAAAAATAAAATGAATGTTTGTGGAGAGTATAGAACTGTACGCAATACTACTGAAAATTACGAGAAATGGCGTCAATCAGGAGCTAAAAAATCTGAAGCAAAGTTGTATAAAAATTGTATTCATCCTCCAATAATTACAACAGAAGAGGATGATTCATTCCTCTTTGTCATTCCACCTCCGGAATTGCATTTAATGCTGGGCGTGATAAATACCTTGTATACACATTTGCTTCAGAATTTTGAAAAAGATGCTATAATGTGGGCAACTAAATGTTGCGTTGTTCGAGACGTTCGTCGCGGATGTTCGGGCTTTAATGGAAACGCTTGTAAGAAATTACTGAACAAAATTGATGTACTCCGATCATATTCGAAAGACATAGAATGCTTAGCATTTGTAAAAGTGTTCGAGGATTTTAATTCAGTCGTTAAAGCTTGTTTCAGTACTCAACTTGACCCTACATTTAAACAAAAAATTGACACATTTAGGCGGAGTTATCTAGAAATCGGAATACCCATTACTCCAAAAGTTCACGCTGTATTTTTCCATGTCGTGGATTTTTGCGAACAAACACAAGAACCGCTAGGCTTCTTCAGCGAGCAAGCAATGGAGTCCGTGCATGCAGATTTCCAACAGACTTGGAAAAAATATAGTGTGATCAGTACGCATCCGGAGTATGAGAGCCGACTCTTGCATGCGTTACGCGAATATAATGCTTTGCATACTTTTTGAATGGACGTTGGATTTCTTTAACTATATGTTAGGAATTCGTATGTCAATTCCTAACAAATTATAATTATAAGGATTTGAATGTATTTTAATTTGTTCATATTGTCTTAAAAACTTTTCTCAAAAACTGTCCTAAATAAAGTTTCTTTTGTTGATAAATACGCAAATGTGTTTTAACCTTTCTCATTTCAATTCCACAAGTGTTGTACAGAAAAAGAATATGTTGAAAAAGGCGTGTCAGATCGCGCTACCAAAAACTTATGCACCTGCCGACTTAAAAGTAGACACATCCAAGTGTAGTACGTTATATCTCCGGTTTATATTATTGGATTAAAATGAAATTTCGACTCATTTGTTTAAAATTTAGTCAGCTTCAAAAATGTATTCTTGAAAATTATTGTTTTTTTGCATGCTGACAAAGTTAAGGCCCAATTGCTACATGGAAAACGTTTTTTTATGTTGTTTTCTGAAATTCTGACGGCCATATCTTCTTATTAACTAAAGATAAAAGATTGACTAAACGACCGATTTGTAGGGAATTTTATAAGCTTTCAAATGAATATTATAATCTTTGCATTTACAATAATAGATAAAGTGATTAGGCTTGAAAACCAACAAAAAGCACTGTTTTTCGCTGTTTTTATGGATTATAAAATTACTGTTACTTATTTTTGGCATCATAATTGTATAAATGTTGCTTAAGTTGAACGTACAAATATTTTAAGCTGAAATTTTAACCGTGGAGTGGTTTTGGATGTGGCTAGAAAAATTAACCTACAAAAAATTGCGAAAAATTGAGTTTTCTTTTCATTCCTTCCATAGAAGATTTTAATTTTTGGTTCAAATTACTCAATTCTGATACTAAAATAAGAATTCAGAGAAAAATTTGATGGGGGGGCACCTTTGGGTTAAACCTAATCCAAGAGCACCGTGTGAGTTTTGTAATAATTTAACTTTCTTTTATGACAGACCACTGTATTTAAAGGTAATTTTTTTCCTCCTAATCCTGTAATAATAACAGAACAAAATTTTGATGCGAAGTATAGTACAGCTTATGACAGATTACAGGACGTTTTGTAAGATTAGCAGACATATTCTTAAGAACAACAAGGTTAACAAGTAAATAAAACAGAAATGGTCATTTCGTCCGAGCAGTACAGGTTAGTTCTGTAATCATCACAGATAGAATTTTCTCAGTGTATTAATAAGTATAAATTAAGAGTGCTTTTCTACCATAAAATAAGACTTTTAAAAAGGCATCCTACAACTATTGGGAGGGTACATAAAGGGGAAAGGTGGTCAATGAAGACGAGGGGTGGGGGGTTGTCAAAGATCCTACAACAATGAGTATCAATAACATTTTTAATTATCATAGATAAAATTTCGATTCAATTCAATAAGCAATTCTGTCATCCTTGCGGAGGGGTTGGGGGGCAGTTACATAGAGGGCTAAAGAGAGGGGAAAAAGTCTTCAATGAGAGTGGTTAGGCAAAGATCCTACAACGATGAGTATCAATAACATTTTCTATTTTCGTGGATAAAATTTCGTTTCATTTTAATAAGCAATTCTGTCATAATTGGGGCGGCAAGGGGTGGCTTCATAGGAGGCTACAGAAAGGTAAATCATGGTCAATGAGGGTGAGAGGGGTGGTAGTCAAAGATTCTACAACGATGAGTATCAATAACATTTTCAATTATCGTGGATAAAATTTCGATTCAATTCAATTCGCAATTTTGTCCTCCTTGGAGGGGGTCGGGGTGGTTACATAGAGGACAAAAGAGAGGGGGAAAAGGTGTTTAATGAGGGTGGGATGGTAGACAAATATCCTATAACAATAAGTATCAATAACATTTTCAATTATCGTGGATAAAATTTCGTTTTATTTCAATAAACAATTCTGTGATAATTAGGGGGCGGGGTGGAGTGGCTACATAGAGGGCTACATAAAGGTGAAATATGGTCAATGAGGGTGGGGGATAGTCAAAGATCCTACAACGATGAGTATCAATAACATTTTCAACTATCGTGGATAAAATTTCGTTTTATTTCAATAAACAATTCTGTGATAATTAGGGGGCGGGGTGGAGGGGCTACATAGAGGGCTACATAGAGGTGAAAGATGGTCAATGAGGGTGAGGGGTAGTCAAAGATCTTACAACGATAAGTATCAATAACATTTTCAATTATCGTGGATACAATTTCGTTTCATTTCAATAAGCAATTCCTGTCTTTCTTGGGGGTGAAGGGTTTTGGAGGGCGGTGCCCATTGCTAAAGAATATTTCGCCTACAACAAAGTCGTGTATAGCGACATTTACAGTTATAATACGTAATAACACGTCATATTTCGGTATTCTCTTGAATAGATAGCCTCTTACGCGTTTTCATGGTTAATATGGAACTCTTATGTAAAAATATTAAAAAGTGGAACAGCTAGGATTTCAAATCTTGAATATTTAGAATGTGGGAACCATTTAGGACAATTCCACATTAGCCGTTTGTTGTTACATTTTCAACCACCTACGATTGGTTGAGGCACACTGTGGTTAAGAATGTCTGTATAAAAAACAAGCTTAGGTGATTTAAAAAATTTAAGAATTAAAATAAATTTACAATTATGTCCTAGTATTTTGATCACCTGAGCTAGTTTTTTTATACTGACATTCTTAACCTATAATAAAAATCTTTCGCTTTATTTCACCATTATTTTTTTATATTCTGCAATTATTATCTTCAATTTTTCATTATTTTCATTATTTATCTGAATTCATTTTTTAAATTTTTAATTACTTTCATCATGTATTAATTATTTCCTTCAATTTGTAATTACTATTCATATTTTGTAAAATTATTTTTCAAGTTTTTTAATCATTTTTCTCAAAATTTAATTATTTTCATTTTTTTCATAATTTTTCAATTTTTTTCATTAATTATCTTAAATTTTAATTATTTTTAGCTTACTTTAATTCTTTTATTCATTTATTAATTTATTCTCATTTTTTTTCTACTTATTTCTCAGATTTTCAAGTATTTTCCTAAAAATTTAATTATTATTGTTTATTTAAATGAAAATTCTGCAGTTTTCTCAATTATTTATTTAAAATTTAATTTATTTTTTCAACCTATCATCATTTTATTTTATAATTCGATTATTTTCTTTCTTAAAATTTTAAAATCATTTTTCAATTATTTTCTAAAATTCTAAAATATTTTTCTCAAATTTCACTTTTTTCTCTTCAATTTATAAGCATTTTCAATTCTTTCATTCGATTTTTTGTTACATTATATTCTTACATTCTACAGAATGTAAGTAATTGAAAATTGATTTAAAACATTGAAAATTGAATTAAGGGCATGTCCCAGATCTTGGGACCACTTGAGACTAAAATGTAGAATTCTATCTTATCTCCGATATTTAATTTGTTAAGAATTTAATTGTTTTTTAAAATTTTTAATAAGTCGAACATTCATTCACACTTTATGACTTTCGAAAACGATTCCCAAAATTTTAAATCGATATCTTCTCTAGTTTAGGCTTAAGTACGTGTAAAAAAATTAATCAATATTACCGACATTAAAAAAAGAGTCGGTAATATTGATTAATTTTTTTACACGTACTTAAGCCTAAACTAGAGAAGATATCGATTTAAAATTTTGGGAATCGTTTTCGAAAGTCATAAAGTGTGTCATGAATGTTCGACTTATTAAAAATTTTAAAAAACAATTAAATTATTAACAAATTAAATATGGGAGATAAGATAGAATTCTACATTTTAGTCTCAAGTGGTCCCAAGATCTGGGACTTGCCCTTAAATAAATAACTAAGAATTTAGAGAAATAATTGTAAAATGATCAAAGTAATTTAAAATTAAAAAAAATAATCGAAATTATGATGAAAATAATTTTAAATTTAAAAAAAATAATCGAAATTATGATAAAAATAAATTAAAAATTTTAAAAACTACTTGAACTATGATGGAAATAATTAAAATTTCTAATAAATTATTGAAATTTTTGAAAATAATGCAAAAAGAATTAAAATAATTAGAAATGGGAGAAAATAGTAGAAAAATTACGTAGGGGAGAGTGGCCATCAATGTACCGGGTTTTTTTCAAGGTCATAGTACTTATTCAATTTCACCAATTTTAAGCACTTCTTTGCATTAATATAAAACTACAACACTTATCTAGGTAATGCACACATATTATACACGATTTATTTTGATTAAATAATCAAATTTAGGATTTTTTTAAAGTAACAAGCTATTTTCATTTTCAACAACCTGGGTACACAATGAACCACCTCTATAAAAACACTAAAAATGTTCAACAATAATAATATTGCAATTTTCACTTTGTAAAAAAACTTATTTTCTATCAAATACTATAAAAAAATATTACTTAACACTTTTTAATTGATAATGTATAACATAAATATACCTCAACTTTAAGTTAACTAGCTAAAATGGCATTTTAGTTTTGCTATGTTGAGAAAAGTACTGATAACAATCGCTGTAACATGCTGTACGCATGCCTAGTTTTATAATCAGGCATACCACTCTAGAAATCGAAAATACACTGAAATTCCAGGTGGTTCATTGTTCCCCGGTACATTGAATCAACATGACATTTGCAACAAAAATGGTTTTTATAACTTAATCCAATATTTCAAAATCTTTATCTCATTAGAATATTGTAGTTAAGGCCCAAAACAAAATAAATCGTAAGTACATTTATTTTTAAATTGCCTTATTTCAATTAAAAAACGTGTTTGTATTTTAGGTAAATTTTTTCTTCAGTGCATCAAAAACAGTTTTTTTCAGTTTTCTCTGTAAAGAATAAATCCACACGTCTTAAATTTATGGACGTAGTGTGATTACGCAAACTTCATTTATATTTAAAATTAGGAGAATTTTTATTTAATTGTTTCTGAGAAAATTGGAATGGTTTATTGAAAAAACTGGTACATTGATGGCCACTCTCCCCTAATTTATTTTTAAGCGAAAGATCAAGTCAGATTATAGTGCTTGATAAAAACATTGCCCAGAATTTGATTGAAAAATAAAAAGATTGAAGAAACTTGTTGGAATTTTATGAATTAAAGGTAATAGTGGAATTATTAAACAAGAAAATCTCCTGTTTTTCTGAGTGTGTGTCCACGTTCGACATCAAAACTGACAGATTGTAAACAGAGTGCGGAGTCCATCTTGTCATAGCCCGAGTGGAATCTATGGTAACGGTGACGCTACTTCCGGCCTGTCATATGATCAGGTGACGTGGGGCGGCCATCTTCTACAGAAAATCTGTCAATGTCAAAACGGGGGATAATTTTGACGCTCGTAGGAACACCGGTTCGAGTAAAACAAAGGTTTAAAAAATTCCTTATCTCAAATACTATGGTAAGTCAGAGCCCTTTTTTCAAAAAATTGTCTGGGTTTTTTTAAAAAAATTCATAAGTCCAAATTTTCGAGCAGCGGAGGGGAAAGTGTTTGAGGACCACTGCAAATTTTCTCCTTCCAACAGCCTTAACCTAACCTCAATGCTACCTTCAATAATATATTATTGAATGTATTGAAGTTGAATTCTAAATGACATAATATAACTTATGTTACAACATATATCTTAACCTAAAATACAGATTAAAAAAATTCGCTTTAACCAACGTAACGTATCCAATAATTTCCTGACCTCTTGTGAGATCAGTGTTTACGAATGAAAAATTGTTTTTAACACACACCCAAAAATTTCAAAATATGTCAGATTGAAGCAGGTCAAATTTTCGAAGAAACATAATTGATTTTCACTCAAGAGAATATCTTTTGAAGACGAAAGTACATATACTATCTTATACATTTGATATAAAAGCAAGGTTTTTTGTAATTAGGTTCCAATTTATATAAAAATAAAGTAAAGGCAGCCAGCAGATGCCAAAACAATTTAGAAATATTTTTCGTTCAAGAAAAGAGTTGTCAGAAATTGTCATATTTCATGTTTGAAAAAAACTCTTTTTGGTCAAATGAATCTTGTGGATTTGATTTAAACACCCGGTTTTTTGTAATTTGATTCAAATTCATAAACCATTAAAGAAAAATCAGTCAGGTTGTGCCAAAAAAATTTAGAAATATTTTTCGTCTTTGAAAAGTTATGTCAGAAAATAGTCGTTTTTCATGTTTGAAAATCATCCTTTTTGGTCGATTAAATCTTCTAGATTTAATTTAAAGATCCAGTTTTTTTTCTAATTTGGTTCGAATACATAAACAATTAAAGAAAAAGCAATCAGGTTGTGCAAAAAAAATTTAGAAATATTTTTTGTCTTTGAAAAGTTATGTCAGAAAATAGTCGTTTTTCAAGTTTGAAAAATACACTTTTTGGCCGATTAAATCTTCTCAATTTAATTTAAAGGTCCGGTTTTTTGTAATTTGGTTCGAATTCATAAACAATTAAAGAAAAAACAGTCAGGTAAAACCAAAAAAATTTAGAAATATTTTTCGTTTTTGAAAAGTTATGTCAGAAAATAGTTGTTTTTCATGTTTGAATAACACCCTTTTTGTCTGACCAATAGAATAATGCAATTTTTTTTAGCCTATCCTTGTAACCTTTGATAAATCGAAGGCTGGTTTTTTTCTGTTTGGTTTGATTTGATTGAGAAATAATAAAATTATCTGAAATAAAAATTGGGTCTTAGAAAGTCAAAAACAAAAAATGTAGTTTTGTGCTCTTCTGTTCAGAAAATCTTTTAAAACATAAGTAAATGTTCTAGATCAAAAAATTTCCGAAAATTTGTAAACTAGTGTTAATAATTAAATTATGAAACTTTTACCAAAATTAGTGAAAATTGCCTCTTATTTGTATTGTTGACCAATGTTTCATAAATTTTGTTTTTTTAAAAGTTAATTATGATTAAAACTTAAAAGTAAATTCAAGTTTATTAAAAAATAAAAAATAGAGAACATTGATTAAAATTCTGGTCGGGCAATTTTTCATTAACGAACCTAAGCAAGAAATTATGAGACTATAGAATTAAACAGATTTTACTAGTCGGGTTTCAGTCGGGCTGATGTTGGATTTTATTCAAGCTTTTTCTTTAAAACAACAAATGACTATTTACTGCTTGGGTTATTTTAGTAAAGAGAGCCTGACCATAATCTAGAATTTTTCAGAATCACTACTTTATTCAGATGTTTATAAGAACAGTTTTAGCTGAATTAATTAATATTATTTCTGTGAAGGCCAATCGTAGATAAGTCGGGCTTCGTCAGAGCTCTTGCACGGAGAAAAATTTAGAACAGCATCTCTCCTATCTTTGGAATGCTGCTTCAAATTTTTCTCCGTGTGGTCATGGACTATTTGGTCGAGTGTGTCGCGCCCAATCAAATCCAGACTAGGTAGCCCGACCAGTTCCCAGTTTAAAATTGGGCTCCCCTGCCAGGACCTGACCAAACCCTGAATTCAATTTCTGCTCGGGAATATAAAAATTTAATTTACTACCGGTAAAAGTTTTTGACTGTATTCGTTTTCTGCATTTCCTACACATTTATAGTTTTGGTTTGATTTTTGGGCTTATGCTCCTTTCGGTCAATTAGACATATATTGGCATTTATAATTAGGTATCTTTATCTTTTAAGGTGAAGTTAGATAGAGCAGAATGGTGGATTTCGAAATGGTGGATTTCGGTTTACGTTTTCTGTTCAGAGCTGAGACCCTTGCATGTGGAATAGTAGAATGGAGAAATAGAATTGAAGAATCAGACGATTTGTTTACGAAATTGAGTTACTCTAATTGGTCAAATTGGTCAAATCTTTCAGCTTGCTTTCGATAATAACAAATTTTAATCGTTCTTGTTTTTCACAAACTTGTACTTCAGACCCACACGGCACCGGAAATTCCCTGAATTTTCCCTGAGTATTAGTCGACATTTTCCGAATATTCGAATTTAATTTTCAGAAAAGTTTCGTGGAAGCATTAAAATGTCCTCCAAAAGGAATATTGGTCGCGAAAGTTTCCTGAAAATATATTTCTAATTTTCAGGGAATTTCCTCAATCTAATATTCCTTTAATATTCATAGTATTAACTGTTCATGATGCGCACTGATCGAACTTGGTTTCTATGAAATTTACGGATGTACAGTAGTTTTAAGTTTCTAGAATTCTACAGTTGCCAAATATAACTTATAATTTTGATCAATTACCAGATCAAAAAAATTAAAAAAAATTTTTTTTTAACTTTCTCTGAATATTCTAGGAATATTGGACGCAGAAATTTCCTGAAAATTATAAATACAGGAACCTTCTCTGCACATAAGGTTTGAATATTCGGGAAATATCTACAAATATTCAGGGAAAATTCAGGGAATTTCCGGTGCTGTATGGCGACTTGGGTATTCTTTGCGTAGAACCACAGTTAGCAAGAAAATTGGATTTCGGAGCTTTTATAGGTATCATTGTTTCCAAAATAGAATGAAAAGGACTTTTTTAACTCAATATAAATGAAAAAAAACTAAAATTTATTTTTATTTAATTGATATAGTTCACCCGCATTTATTTATATGAAAAATAGAATAAAAATAATAATTATTATTTAATTGTTAGTTGTCATCATTATTATTTAATACCTACTTAAAATTAGTTCAAAAATTTTTTTGCAAAAAATGTATATGGGCCCGCAAAACATTGGTCCTGGGCCCGGATTTTCTCTAGGCGGCCCTGAGTAAAAGAAGGAATTAATTATAAAATATTAGAAACAATAGTAGTAAGAAGATATTTTTTAGCAATGCTAATGAGAAAAGTAGAAAACTAGAGCAGAATATCAGAAAGAATATAGTGAAATGATGAAATTAAAACGAAAAAGAATTGATAACAAAGGAACAGAAATATCAGTTGTGGAAGATGTATGTTAAGTAGTGAAACAGATTTAAAATTTTTTAAAAAACACATAGATAGTGCTGTTAAAGAAGAAAAGAGACATAATAATTCTGACAAACTAATAATTTCTAGCGATTGTAATGAGACAAGTAAAAAAAATCGTGCAGAATATCAAAAAATATTGAGAGTCAGTTAAAGTATCTTAAAGAAGTAGGAGGAGATGATAAGAATAAGAAATTACAAAGAATAGTGAGCCAGACAAAAATTGTTAACACCTCTAATCAGAAAATTAAAAAAAAGTTGAGCAGAATATAAAAAAAAGCTATCGTCAAAGATTGAAATTGAAACAGAAGATGTGCCATGATAAGGATGAAAATAACGAAATACTATATTCAAAAGATATGAAGGAGAAAGATATAAGAACATGTGATGAGAAAATGAAAAAAGTCACGCAAAATAACAAAAACAAAAACGTAAAAGATTAAAATTAAAAAGAAACGTAATCGATATGGAAAAAATAGATGTTTCGGAACATACAGGTAAAAAATGGAGTCATTTATGCGAATGAAAACATTGATATTCATGATTTTACTTATGCAGACAAAAATATTAATAGCATACATGTTCCAAGTTATAACATTATCTTGGTAAAATGTCGTTTTTTTGCAAAAGATGCAAGGCTAAACATTTTGAGAAAGAAAAAGTTCAAAAGAAATTAACTTATAATTATTGATGTAGTCATGGTGGTGTATCGTTGCCTTCAGAAAAATACCCTCATGAATTAAAAAAATTGTTAGATGGATCTCATAAGATATCTGGACATTTTAGGAATAATATAAGACTTTACAATAATTCATTTGCTTTTGCATCTTAAAATGCCAATGTAGTTAATTTCAATAATAAAAGGCGGGGACCATTTTGATAAATAATTCAAGATCGAATTTATTATCAAATCAACAATTTCCTATTTCCTGAAATGGATAATGATCCATCTTTTGGTCAATTATTCCTGTTAGATCCAGAAGAAGCAATTTGCTATAGATTAAATAAACATGACAACTTAGATGTGGATATATTATTTAGTATTGCCAAATTATTGAGAGATTGTAACGTATATACAAAGTCTTTTTTAATGATGTCTGAGATCATGGAGATAGAAACTGCGTTAGCAAAAAAAATAACTTAATTTACAATTTTTAAAGGTGTAATGAAGTTGCTGCTATTTTTAATATGAATGCTGAAGGTATAACACCAGAGTCTTATGTAACGATTTAATCATCGATTTAACAATTGCAATTGGTTAGTCATTTAGATCCAAATGTTGAACCTTGGATATATCCTATACTTTATCCTCTAGGAAGCAAGGGTTATAGTCTCGATACGATTCATACTGATAGTGACAAACCAACCAGAAATCAAACTGTGTCCAGATCTGCTTATATAAAATATAAAATAGGAGTAAGAGACCATACCTTCAATCAATTTTTATACGGTGGAAGAATGTTTCAGCAATGGTTAGTTGATAATTATGTCAAAGTTGAAAAAGTTAGGTTACATTTTTGTAAAAATAATCAAACAAAATTAAGAAGTGAAATTTACAAAGGATTAATTGATCATTTAGATAATCAAGAAATTGAAAATAATGTACATGTTGGCAAGATGTTAATACTGCCTTCAACATTTAAAGATTCGCCTCGTAACATGTTAAAACTGTATCAATATGTAATGATCATTATGTAGCTTTTCATGGTAGACCAGATTCATTTATTACAATGACATGTAGTTCATAATAGAAATAAATTTGAGAAAATTTATTACTTAATCAGTCAGCTTCTAATAAACCTGACAAGTTGCAAGAGTCTTTCATTTAAAAGTAAAAAAATTAATCGAAACTACAGTAGATGCGATAAACTATTTGGACAAGTGAAGTCTTATGTTTATGTTATTGAATTTCAAAAGCGTGATTTACCACACATTCATTTATTGGTTATATTGGAAAAAGGTTCTAAAATATTAAGAGCAGAGAGTGTTGATCGGTAAACTTTTTAAAGTAAGGTTTTTAAATGGTATTAGGTAAATCATAATTTTTTATAATTACTCCTCATATTCTTCATTTTATTCTTTATCTTTATTTTATTTAATTAATTTTTTATTAATCAAAATTTCCAAATGATCACATCAATTTAAATTAATTGCAATGTCTTCTTATCATTAATTTTCTTTTTTTATAAAATTATGTATTTCCTTTATTTTATTTATGTAATTATACATAAATGAAACATTATTTTAAGAAATAATAAAATTTGGCGTGCGTTTTAGCGCGCGCTTTTTTTCTAGTTGGATTTAAAAACAGATTTCAATTTTTATGGCACATCAAACCCCTGCATCCTTTAAAAAGAATTAGACTTATTATGACACTAACCTAAGTATTTTTATCAGAAGTACAACTATTGTCTAAAATATTTTTTGAAATTAACAATAGTTTATGAGATAACAGCCGAAATCCATAAAATGTATTTGTTTTTTGCTTTTTAACATTCTAATAAAATTTGCGTTAATTATAGTTAATAATAGTTAAAATAAACAATATAAATATATACTTAAGAAAAACCTACTATATCGACACTAAGTTCGAAAATTCAGGAAGATTTTTTCGATAAATAATTCAGGAAGATTTTTTCGATACTTATTTATCGAAAAAATCTTTCTGAATTTTCGAACTTAGTGTCGATATAGTAGGTTTCTGAGATGCACGATTTGTGTACAAGCCTACTCATAATTGACGAATATAGTTCATTGCCAAAAATTCTGGGAAAATTTGAATAAGATAAAAATTTGGTTCAAGCAGTCTCCAGTGGGCCTAACCCTGGGCCGACCGTGAGGTTGCACTTGAGATAGAAGGTTGGCCAAACTTTGGTAGTTCAAGTTGGCCCAAATTTTATGCCAACTGTCGGAAAAACTTAACAGGTTGGCCAAACTTTGGGGAGAATAGTTGGGCCAACCATTGTTGCCATAGGGTGGCTGCCGCCACTATGGGGAATTTTTAGATAAAGTGTGCCAAAATCAAATAACTTTTGATTGGAATAATTTAATGAAATGAATCCTTTGGAGGATGTTGTTTTATCCCTTGAAAAATAGTAAGGAATAATAATAATTGATTTTTAACCTAAAAAAGTGAGGTCAAAGTTAACTATATTTCGAAAAGTTTGTGTTTTTTTCTGTATCCCACGCTTATGATTCTTATGATTTAAGCATGAACAACGTTTTCTTGTAAATTTTTGGGCGCTTTTTCTGAATCTGTAATTGGTTTTTTAAAATTCAAATTGGCTGATCCAGTATGGCGGAAATTTTGAGCTAATTTTTAAAAATTCATCTGATTCGCTTTAAACTTGTTACTATGGGGTTTTGGGGTTGCTGATTTGGATTACCATGTCAGTTATTAAAAATAAAAAATGGCGGATCCAAGATGGCGGACGAATTTTGCAAAAATTCATCGGATTCACTTGAAACTCGTTACTCGGGGGTTTTTGGGATCGCTGATTCCGAATCTGAAGTCAGTTATTAAAAATACAAAATGTCGGATCCAATATGTTAGATGGGTTAGTGTACAGATTCATTTTCTATTACATTTCCATTTACATTTTTAAAACTGTAACATATATTATGGATTAAACTCAATTATAAGTTTGATTTAGCTATATTTATTAAATTTATTAGATTATAAAGTAAATTTTTGAAAATAATTGAAAATTTTTTTATAATTTACAGTTAACATTTTTTCTAGACAAGTAAATCAAGACATTATCATTAATCAGATACTAGACAGTGAGGAAAGCGAAATTGCAACAAATTAAAGCGATAGTGACCAATTTAAAAAAATTTAAAAACATGATTGGATTATTTAAAAATATTTTAATTCTTAAATTTACGTTGAAGAAAAAGTTCTATTTATATAAGTCTAGAAGAGATTGTTATAAATAATTACTCTATATTATACATTAGAAATTAAAAAAAAACAAAAATTGTTTACTAAGTGTAAATAATTTCTATGTAAAAAATGTTCACGTACACTTTTGCACAATGAAATGCTTATCTGCAGATTTGTTTGTTAATACAAAAAATATTCTGTAGAACTATAAAATCAAATCCAACTGTATATACGATGAATTTTAACAAAACTTCTCAGTCATATTAGAACCGCCATTTTGTAATTTTAATAACTGGCTTTATATTCGAAATCAGTGTACCGAAAAACACCTGAGTAACGATTTTCGAGTTAAAACAACAAATTTTTATAAAACTTGTCCGACATTTTAAATCCCCCATTATGTATTTTTAATAACTGACTTTAGATTCGAAATCATCGACCCCAAAAACTCTCGAGAAACGAGTTTCGAGTGAATCCGATGAGTTTTTACAAAACTCGTCCGATATCTTGGATCCGCCATTTTATTTTTTTTAATAACTGACTTGATATTCGAAATCAGCATCCCCAAAACCCCATAGTAACAAGTATAAAGCGAATCAGATGAATTTTTAAAAATTTGATCAAAATTTCCGCCATACTGGATCAGCCATTTTGAATTTTAAAAAACCAATTACAGATTCAGAAAAAGCGCACAAAAATTTACAAGAAAACGTTGTTCATGCTTAAATCATAAGAATCATAAGCGTGGGATACTTCTTTGATTTTGGCACACTTTTTCTAAAAATTCCCCATAGTGTGCCGGTTATCATTCCGCTAGTTGGCCCGACTTTGGCATATTAAGTCGGCCCAACTTTGGTATATTAAGTCGGCCCGACTTTGTGGAGAGTAGTTGGGCCAACCATTGATGCCATTGGGTGTCTGCCCGTTATCATTCCGCTAGTTGGCCCAACTTTGGCACGTTTTGGGCCAACCTAAAATTCGCACCTGGGTATATGAAGTGTTCAGTGTGCTTTATGCGGAGAAACTTCTTTATCTGTAGCGGTTATTTAAAAATATTATTCTATAAGTTAGTTTAGCTATGCCGAATTACTCTGCTTGGTCTAGATTTCAGATTATCCAAGAAATGAAACGAAATATTCATTATTAAATATTGTATTTGCTGTTGTTTTATAAAATTTTATATATGTTAACTAATATCTAAAATACTGTTATAATATTAAATAATTTATCAATTTATTATTTATTTTCGTTTTAGCAAAATATCAAGAAGAAATTTTTATATTGTACAATATATTTGGAATAAAAGGATGTGGTTCAGCTCCACATGGCAGCCAATTTTCAAAAATTTGCTATTATTCCCGTATAAATTCAGTTGTAGTAATATTCCTGACCTAAGTAAGCTACATGTTTTTGGAACATTTAGGTCCCAAAAACATACAGGAAAGTCAGAAATATCAAATACGAACTTTTAACCAGTATAAAAATTAAAGTCTTTAAAAATTAGAATGTTCGAAAATTGAACTTCTCTTACAATTTTCAATATTTTCGATCGCCAATTTTTTCATGGGTTTCTCCCCTTCATATTTAACTTCTTTTACATTTTCACTATTTTGCATCGCAAACTTTCTACTAGCTTTGTTAATGATTCTTTAGTATCTGTCACATGGAATTAAAAAAATGATGTCTGAAGTATACAAAACTACATTTTTTATTTTGGGTCTTATAAGGCCCAATCTTTATTTTACTTCCAAAAGTAATTTGATAAACTATTATTTGCATATTTTATGATATTGAAAAAAACTTTATACTTACAACACAGAAGAATTTTGTATTTTGAGTCCTATAAGGCCCAATTTGTACTTTAGGGCTAAAAATAAACAGCTCTGCTATTAGTTACAAAATTTCTTATATTTCAAAAGATTTCCAGGTCAAAGGTGTACAAAACCACATTTTTTATTTTGGGTCTTATAAGGCCTAAATTTTATTTTGGGCCAAAAAATGAACAGTTGTTTTATTAATGTCAAAGTGTATAAAACGATCACAAGAAGGTCATGGGAAGTATTAAAAATAAAAACTTCACAACATCGTATAGTCAAATTGTGCTACGTTTTGTCAGCTTAGATATGCTGAGCTCATCAGGCACTGTTTATTAAAAAATTTGTTTTTTTTTTATATATATATATATAAAACATTGGTTCTAATAAAAGCATAGTTTAAAAAAATAATATAAAAATAAATATACCTAGGATTAACACATAGATGAACTTATTTTATAAAAAAACGCACGTCAAATTAGTAAAAGAACAACCATTGTCAAGAAAAAAAATAAGTAGAAAAATACACGGAAAGACTTTCGATTTTAATACTTAATATTATAGTATTTATTTTTACAAAATTTCGATAGGAAACCAGGATATATCGTTATATTTTCAGAATTTACTATTTCTATTTAATATTTACTATTTTCGATAGGAAATGTTAAAAGAAACGTGAATCGACATTTTGTTGGGAAAATTGCTATTGAGTTTTGGAATTAGTAAAATCGAGATTAATAAGTAATTCCTATAAAAAGGCAAATAAACCGATCTTCATGATTATTATATTATTATAGGTTACCTGTGGTAATTGACATTCCATATATTTTTAACACTTTTATATACATATAAACACAATCACCGTCACAAACGAAATCCTAACATAACCTAAACACTAACGATAATACGCACGCACATATATATGCTTAACGAATCGCACAATACATATAATGTTTGAAGGGAAAAGTTTTCTTATATACTAATCGACATAATACATTACCACTTTTGAGAAAAATCCACAAAAATCACAAGTTTCCATCTGTGAACAATAGTTGAAGTTTGACATCCGCCAAATTCAAACTTCACTTAAAAGTTTTTACATGATATAACCGGTTTATATTGAATAAAACTATCACGTAGAAAGTATTAATTGTGTTATTTTTCACCCACTTTACGACAAAGTTAATGACTTAATCGTTTCTTTTAAGAGAGAAATTATATAATCTGAATAAGCAAATCAACAGTGACAAGACGCGCACAACGGTTAAACTGTCATGGCCGTCAATTTTCCAATAGTTAATGGAATTTCAACAAAGCATTATTTTGAAATATAATCTTTTTAATAGTAAGATATTCAAAATGAACTTATTTTATTGTTGCTTCCTATTGAATATAGTAATATTTTTAACCTATTTTTGTAAATATTTTTATAAAAATTATTATTTAATAAAAATTAAATAATTTTAATTATTTTTTTTAGATTATACTTTTTCCTAGTTTCATTTTCCTTTTAAAAAAGCAATCTTTCCAGTCTTAAATAGTAAATTTTAATTTCAAAATATATAAATATTAACTGTTAAAAAAGTATATTCTTCTAGTCCTGTAGTATAAAATACCATTTTACAGTTATATCCTGATTTACAATCGAAATTTTGTAAAAATACATATTATAATATTAACTATTAAAACCAAAAGTTCTTCCGTGTATGTACCGTCAATTGGGGCTATTTTGTGCACAAAACCGCTCTTTTTCCACTCTATGCTTTATTAAAATTCAGAATTTGAAAAAATAAAAAATGTGTCTATTCATTTATGTTGTGGACATCCTTCTAAAGGTATCCTATGAGTTAGCCGACAAGAAAAAAAATTTTGTTTGAGTTATAGAAACTCAAAGTTCTGCACAAAATAGACCCCATGGTGGGGCTATTTTGTGCATCAAAGTTTGCTTATTTATAAAGTTGTGTAAAAAATTTTTTTGAACGTTTTTGCTGTATGAAGTATTATTTCTAGATATTCTAGAGTACAATAAAGAAAAACAAAGCCAGAAATATTTTTTTCTAGGAATTGTTCAACTAATTTGAAAGTAAAACACTAAAATTTCACAAAAATGTAAATTTACAAAAAAATTTATTTCTTTAAAAAAATTTTACTTAAAATAACTTCTGTTACACTTCTTCAGTTATTTTAAGAGAAAAAAATTTCAAAATTAACTTGAAAAGCAAGTAATTATTAATGTTACTTTTTTTTAGGTTTTTAAGGCACCATGGGTAAAACTGAAATTTAATGCTTATTTCTTGTCTTTTATAACAAAAATAAGACAAAAATGTTTTAAAAGGAAATTCTAAAGTTATTTTTACTAACTGCAAAACAAATTATTGAAAAAAACTTGATTTTCAAGAATGCACAAAATAACCCACCAAATTCTGGTTTTTCAGTTTTTTACACTTTTTTCTTAAAACATGCAATAAAAAGTTAGCGCATCACGTACAAATCATCACAACTAAATTGTCAACAAGTATTATTAACACCTTTAGAAACACTTTTAAACTTCCGGCAATCTGAACAGAATTTTGAGAACTTTAAAAATTTCCAGCTTGATTTTCACGACTTTACGATTTTTTTCTGATTTCCCAATGGGGAAAAAACCATTGGTGCGTTAATGGCCCAATATTGGGAGCCAACAGACCATCATTGAACCATTATTGGCAACCATTAATCATGGGATGTTCACGTCCCTGCCAATAATTGGCAAGCCATCATTGGCCCATTATTGGCTGCCATTAATAAGCCAATAATAAAAAAAATTTTAATAAATTCTAAAAATAAATTATTAAATATAAAATTGTTTTAAAATTAAAATATTTTATTTTATTTACTTTCATTTTTAATAAAACATATTTCTCAGTAACGAAGGGAACTTGCAAAACAATTTCCATTTTGCCGTCTATCCCAATATAGGAGAGGCAGGAGGTAGTGAGTCTTCGAAAATATCGAAGATTTCTACGAAGAATTAAATAAAGCTGACTCCTTATATAAAATTAATGCTGCACTTCAGTTGCGAGAAGCAAAGCATGGTCGCCCTCCCTACACGGCGTTGAATAAAACTAAAATCACGCGCCGCGCCGCTTCAAACCGGATACTTCCGGAAAACAAAAACCGGCTTTTAGTCATTTAAATCTTTTAACTGCAAATAAATATGATTTTGACAAAAATAAACTTTTAATAACTGTTAATAATAAATAATAATAATTAGTAAATGTTTTTTATTAGAAACTTTTTATTCTATGAATATTTATTTCATAATTTAATAAAAAATTCCAAAAGATATAGAAGAAAATTGTCTTTTATTAAGATAAATATCACTCAAGTCACTTGAAAATTTCGGAATATCTAAATCAAAATTAATAAACGATATAGAAAATAAAGCAGAATAAAGCATTGAAAGAAATAAAAATAGAACAAAACATTTTTAATTTATTAATAAGATATACCTATTTATCACCTATGATAGTTATTTTATTAAAAACTTTGATAATTGATGCTATTTTCAAAATTTAAAATCTATTTAATAATAAAGAATTACAGCAATTTATTAAAAATATTCTTACCACCTTTTTTATATGTAATAGAAACATTTACTTTGATAAAATGTAATAAAAATTATTATAATGAATTAATTTTTAATTGAATGTTCCATTGAAAGGGCCAAATATAAAATTGCAAAAAGTTATTTTAATGAAATAATCAAGATGTAATAAATTAATAGACAAATTAATTGATTAATTTATTAACAATTTTTAATATATGAGTGTTATGTAACTGAGTAATTTATTTATATTAATTTAATAAATTAAAATAATAATTACTAAGCATTTACAAACTAATATTTTTTTAAAAATCGTTGAAATTCCTACTTTTAATTAAATTATTTCTATTTACAACTTTTAAAATTATCAAATTAAATTATCATTTTTATTTTGCAATTTAAAAAAAAACAGTACATTTTATTTTACTTTTTTTTTACTAAAATAGCACTAAATTTTAATTTAAAAGGGAAATAATCATAATATTAACGTTTTTAAAAAATTGTACTAAATTAATTATTGTTTGGAATTTTTATAAATTTAGCATTTAATTTTAGAATTAAAATTACGCAAAAAATTATTTAAACACTAATTTATTGATAGAAATTTTTAAAGATCAATATTAAAGTCAAAAAGTTACTTTAAAAACATAATTAAGTCTAAGAAATAAACAAATAATTGATAAATAATGAAGCTATATTTTATGTAATATATGAGTTAAATTGTAGTTAAATAAATTAATAATTTATTAAATTATTTTTTAATAAAGAAAATACTTTCCTTAAAAAATTTGCAAACCCCAAACAATAATAATAAACTAATTCTAATTAAATTAATTTGATTAAAAATTATTTATTTATTAATTATACTTATATATGGGTGATTCTCCACGAAACCGACAAATCCATGTCCCTTGTGCTTTTTAAGAAACATATTGCACATATCGTAATGAATCCAACGTGAAAAAGTAGCTCTAGTGATCACAAACAGAAGCCTGTAGTCACTTTAATTTATAAGATTAAATATTTTTTGTTAAATTCAAATTTAAGAGCCAAATCGTCATGGTGAAGCCTGTCCCCAGGGTCAGTTTCGAAATAAAAATAAATATTTTTAGTAAACTTTAATAATAAAACTAATTAATTGTAACATTTTCTTATTGTCTAAGTGTGTAGAATTCAGAAAAAAAATTGGTTGTAAAAAATTTATATTTTTTTTATTTCTTTTTAGATGTTATATCTTGTCCACAGTTTTGTGCGTCATGGTGAAGCCTTTTTAAAAAATTGAAATATTTCATAAAAATCAAATCCAAATGTAGTTATACTTTAGTACAAACAACAATTGACTTCCCTCAAGAGATTCACTACGACAGAAATAAATTTTTTATAATATGGTTGTATTATTTCAGTAAATTTAAATGCCAGGAATGCAAAAGCGATTTAAAATTGCTAATAATTTGTTTAAAAAAACAGTATTCATTAAGCGTCATGGTGAAGCCTCAGCGTCATGGTGAAGCCTTTTGCATCATGGTGAAGCCTTTTGGCTGTCTTTCATTGAATTTGTCATTCAACCAAGTTTACAATTAAAACAATTTTAGTGATTGTGTCCAAATAAAATTAAACCAATAAAATTTACTTAGCCTGGCATAATTTTAATAAGTTTATCAATAATTACTTTATAAATTTTCATAAATTACCGTATAAATTTGTATAAATTGTTGGTAACTGATTTGCAAATTTTAAATTATGTGTTAATAAATTACAATAAATGTTTTTAAAATAATTTATAAAATTACAACATATATTCCCATAAATGTCCATAAATTACCACATAAATTCCCATAAATTACCCTATAAATTTCCATAAATTTCCAAAAAAAAATTTGTTTATTTTCTTTTATTTACTATAAACTACCTCAAAAAAATTATAAATTTCCATAAATTACGAAATAAATTTCCTGCATTAGTTTTTTGAATCTTGAATTTTGTTTTGTATTATTATTAATATAAATTACCTCAAACTTTTTATAAATTACCGCATAAGTTACCATAAATTTCCATAAATTACTACATAAATTTGATGACATAGTTTTTCAAATCCTGAATTTCGTTTGCATTATTATTATAAATTACCTTAATATTTTCATAAATTACCGCATCAATTATCACCATGGATTACTTTATTTGTTTATAACGATTTTATTAACAAATTATGACTTAAAATAAAATATGATCAGAACAAAATCATTCTAAATTTTCTTGTAGAATCGATTGGCATCCATAATTTTAATTAAATGTGACTTTTTTATAATTTGTTTAACCAAATATTGTTTAACAAATATAAAATCTGAAATTTAAAATGCTAATGACTTTTATTTCACTTTCCTGTAAATCCTACTATCGATTTTATTATACTGCAACCGATTATGGTACATGGATGCAGTAACAGCTAATTTGTTTAAAAAATACAATAATTATAAACAATTCGTCCGGCCCATCACAGATATTTCATTCTTGACTATCATACTTGAAAGTTACATTACGATTTTTATTTTAATTAGAAAATAAAATTTCTAAAATAACAGTAACCAAATTGTCGGTTTCGTGGAGAATCACCCATATATTTGATTATTAATTTATTCAACTACAATTTAACTCATATATTACATCAAATATAGCTTCACTGTTTATCAATTATTTGTTTATTTCTTAGACTTAATTATGTTTTTAAAGTAACTTTTTGAATTTAATTTTGATCTTTAAAAATCTCTATCAATAAATTAGTATTTAAATAATTTTTTTCGTAATTTTAATTCTAAAATTAAATGCTAAATTTATGAAAATTCCAAACAATAATTAATTTAGTACAATTTTTTAAAAACGTCAATATTGTGTTTATTTTCCTTTTAAATTAAAAAAAAAATTAAATTAAATTTCAATAAAAGCATAGTTTAAAAAAATAATATAAAAATATATATACCTAGGATTAACACATAGATGAACTTATTTTATAAATAAGTTATAAGTAAGTTATTTTAGACTCGTACATCGTTTTTCACTTCAGTTAATTTTATTCCTAATGATGCAAAGTAATATTTGTAATTGTTTTTGTTTTATATAGCTACTGACTTGTAATAAGTTCATTGACTCCTTTCCTTTTTATTTATATTTTGCTTGTAATAAGTGTATAGTTCGTTTGTACTCGACTGTCGAAATGTTAAGACTTACCGTCAAGTGGGGCTATTTTGTGCGCATTGGGGCTATTTTGTGCACGCGAGGTTTTTAGTGAATAAAATCTTTATATTCAGTTGTTTAAGTTTGCTACTTGGTACAAATATTTTCTGATATCTAGACTACTGAAAGTACTAAAGGAAATTGCTTAATTCTTTATCAGAAATCAGAAAAAAATCGTAAAGTCGTGAAAATCAAGCTGGAAATTTTTAAAGTTCTCAAAATTCTGTTCAGGTTGCCGGAAGTTTAAAAGTGTTTCTAAAGGTGTTAATAATACTTGTTGACAATTTAGATGTAATGATTTGTACGTGATGCGCTAACTTTTTATTGCATGTTTTAAGAAAAAAGTGTAAAAACTGAAAAACCAGAATTTGGTGGGTTATTTTGTGCATTCTTGAAAATCAAGTTTTTTTCAATAATTTGTTTTGCAGTTAGTAAAAATAACTTTAGAATTTCCTTTTAAAACATTTTTGTCTTATTTTTGTTATAAAAGACAAGAAATAAGCATTAAATTTCAGTTTTACCCATGGTGCCTAGGGCTGCGCACGATACGATACAATACGATATTTTACAGAGTCTCGTCTCGGTCTCGAAAAATTGGAAAATTGATGGTCTCGTCTCGGTATCGTCTCGGTATCGCCTTCATAATTGTGGTCTCGTCTAGTCTCGGTTATAAAATATCGAAAAAATAAAACATAGTAATTGTAGAACACAATTGTTAACTTATTTATTGTAAAAAGATAAGTCTTGCAAATCAGCTATTAATTGTTATAAACGTCTTGGGTCTTGTTCATTTAATAGTGACGCTGTTGCTTACAAATTCTCAGCTAAATAAGATTACAAATAAGATGATGTTTAAAATGTGAAGCTGACAAACAGCAAAATTAACAATAAGTGGAATGTTGGACAGTACTTTTAAACCGATTCTTCACATTCTTCTTCGACAACCTCGACTTCTATACTTGCATCTTAGAAATGATTTCTGGTGTTAAATCGTCAGTTGAAGAATCTTGTTAACAAAAGATCAGTAATGTACATTTTCATTTTCCGTTATGATTATTTTTTTATAACTATAATTGAATATTTTTGAAAAAAGGTTAGTCGAATTATACATTATATAGCTTTTAAAAATAGATATCTACATCTGTTATCCGTAGTAAAGAAGTTCATAATTATAGTTACTTCCCTATTGTGGTAACACAATATTCGCTTTTCCCTATTCGATTTTTTCATGGTATCGTCTCGGTATCGTCTCGGAAATTTTTTTGCGGTATCGTCTCGATATCGTCTCGGAAAACGAGACGATACCGAGCCAAGACCGAGACTGGTCTCGGTCTCGTGCGCAGCCCTAATGGTGCCTTAAAAACATAAAAAAAGTAACATTAATAATTACTTGCTTTTCATGTTAATTTTGAAATTTTTTTCTCTTAAAATAACTGAAGAAGTGTAACAGAAGTTATTTTAAGTAAAATTTTTTTAAAGAAATAAATTTTTTTGTAAATTTACATTTTTGTGAAATTTTAGTGTTTTACATTCAAATTAGTTGAACAATTCCTAGAAAAAAATATTTCTGGCTTTTTTTTTCTTTATTGTACTCTAGAATATCTAGAAATAATACTTCATACAGCAAAAACGTTTAAAAAAACAGCTCAGACAAAATTTTTTTTCTTGTCGGCTAACTCATAGGATACCTTTAGAAGGATGTCGACAACATAACTGAATAGACACATTTTTTATTTTTTCAAATTCTGAATTTTAATAAAGCATAGAGTGGAAAAAGAGCGGTTTTGTGCACAAAATAGCCCCACTTGACGGTACATATTTTTCTACTAATTTTTTTTCTTGCCAATGGTTGTTCTTTTATTAATTTGACGTGCGTTTTTTATAAAATAAGTTCATCTATGTGTTAATCCTAGGTATATTTATTTTTATATTATTTTTTTAAAATATGCTTTTATTAGAACCAATGTTTTACCCTATGGGAAATGACAATCGGCTAGAGCTTGTTCCAAGCTTGGCCAATATTAGACCAATATTAGCCCAAGCTTGGGCCAATCTTGAGCATGGGCAAATTTCCCATAGGGTACACTGAAAAAAAAAATTATTTGACTTAATTAATTCAAATTATTTGACAAATATTTACTTCGTTCAAATATTTTTTAGTTGGACCTAAAAAATATGTATTTGATTCAAAGAACTTGAATTATTTGAATCACGTTTATTTAAACCAAATAAATCTTCTTTGGATTAAGTAAATAATTAATTTAATATAATAAACGAATATATTTAATACAAATGCTTAATTATTTGAAACTATTCATTTATTTATTTAACTCAAGTATTTGGGTTTTTGGACACAAATAAAAATTATTTGACACAATTAATTTATTTTATGGATTAAAGTAAACCGAATTATTTAATATAAATAATGTATTATTTAATGCTAATATATTACTTTATAAAAACAAATAAAAAGTATTTCAGTCAAATAAATAATTGATTGAAACGAAATTTGTGAGTTATTTAAAACTATTCATTTAATTATTTTACTCAAGTATTTGGGTTTTTGAGACAAATAAAAATTATTTGACACAATTAATTTATTTTATGGATTAAAGTAAACCAAATTATTTAATATAAATAATATATTATTTAATGCTAATATATTATTTTATAAAAACAAATAAAAAGTATTTCCGTCAAATAAATAATTTATTGTAACGAAATTTGTAAGTTATTTAAAACTGTTTATTTATTTATTTAACTCAAATATTTGAGTTTTTAACGTTAATAAAAATTATTGAACACAATTAAATTATGTTATGAGTCATAGTAAATCAAATTATTTAATGCTAATATTTTCTTTTTAAAAACAAATAAAAAGTATTTGGATCAAGTAAATAATTTATTATAACTAATGTGTGAGGCTAAATAGGTGTTTTTGTAACTTTGAAGTCAAGTCAGCGTGGCTTCGTGGGTAGCGTAAAAGTCTCGTATTGCGTGCGTCGCGGGCTCAAAACCACCATCCGTGCGAAATTTTATTTCATAGTTTATATGTTAGGTTATAATAAGTGTTAACTAAATATAAGTAAATAAGTGTAAAATAATCAGTATTTAAATAAATAATAAATAATAAGAATGTTATGAATGAAAATCACCATATTAAATAAGAGTAAACTCAACAACAAAAGAGGGATTACATTTTATTCATGCAAACTAATATTTATTTGCTTTAAAAATATAAATGAAATAATTTTTATAATTGATTTAAATTATCAGTTATTAGCTCCAAATATTTTATTTATTTGACACAAATTACTGTTTATTTTATGCAATAAAATAAAATACTCAGGTCGAATAAAATATTATTTAAATGGAATAATTTTCATAATTGATTTAAAAAATTAGTTACTAGCTCCAAATATTTAATTTATTTTACACAAATTACTGTTTATTTAATGCGATAAAATAAAATACTCAGGTTGAATAAAATATTATTTGAATGAAATAATTTTCATAATTGATTTAAAACATTATGTACTAGCTCCAATTATTCCATTTATTTGACTCAAGTAATTTGTATTTGATACAAATTAGTCTTTACTTAATACAATCAAATAAACTACTTAGGTCTAATAAATAGTTATTTGGTTCAAATACAGGTTTATTGGATAATAGACAAGTAAATAATTTAATTGGATCAAGTAATTTTTATTTGATCCAAATAATTTTTTTTTTCAGTGTATATATATATATATAAAACAAATTTTTTAATAAACAGTGCCTGATGAGGTCAGCAGATCTAAGCTTACGGAACGTAGCACAATTTGACTACGATGTTGTGAAGTTTTTATTTTTAATACTTCCCATGACCTTCTTGTGATCGTTTTATACACTTTGACATTAATAATGGAAGGGAATCATTCGAATAATAGTTGGGTGATTTTTCTGAAATTGCCTCTTTTGACCGGTTTTACGTGTTTTATTATTTAGGCAAAATCTACATAATATTATTTATTGTCAACTTCCTCAGTCAAAATTTAGCCTCTTCTTAGTATTATTAAAAATCCATAAGCAATTTCATTAAACCGTATCTGCGTACGAGCTAAATTGCATTCATCTCCGAAGCTTTTTTCAATTTACACAGCTCTGATATAAATTCGGATAAACCAAAATGCATTAAGTAATTCTAAAAGTACTTAGTAAAGGGTAACTTTTGACTATAAAAATCGACAACAATTAGTAATGAACAGATTGTACAAAATTAATCGAAATAAGAAAATGTTCAAAAAAGGTAGTTTCAGAAAAATCACCCAGTTGTATTATTAGTTACAGAATTACAAAATTTCTGATATTTTAAAAGATTTTCAGGTCAGAAGCGTACAAAACTACATTTATTATTTTGAGCCCAAAAATGGATTTCAATATTACTGAACTACAATAATACGGAAATGAACACATGTTTTGCAAAACTTTAAAAAATGTTTTTCTATGCATGTGTATGTACACTTATGTGGCACTGGTATATCTCAGGTTCTAATTAATATTTTTGAAGTCTGTAAATTGGAGATCCTTAGTTGGGCTAATAGACATTTGCACACAAAATTTCACTATATTCGGTCGAGTCGTTCTCGCGTGATAAATACTGCATGTAAAATATCGCAAACTATAAAAAAAAACGACAAGTTTTTGTGTATATCTTAAACCTTTTAATTTTAATATTTTATTCAATATAAAATTTTTAAAATTGTGCTAATGACGATTATCATAATAACTTAGATCTAAAAATTTTTTGTATTAAGATAGCTAAAAATAGTATTACTTTCTTATATTTTTAAGTCCTTATAAATTAAATAAGTTTCAAACTTTAATTAACTCATATTTCAATTAGTTTAAACTTTTAAATTTAAATTAATTGAAACTTAAATGCACATTAATTAATGCAAAACAATTCAATAATATTAATTATTTCTTATATTCACTATAATCTTATTTTTAATTCTTACAATTTTTCTAAGAAATTTGATTTTTCGTTTAATTTCTTATTTTTACAAAATTCTAAGATTTTGTCTCTTTTTACTTTTGATTTTTTTTTGTCTATGTGTCTTTTTATTTTAAAATTTTTTTAATTGTCTTTATCTTATATGTAAATTATTTAATTTTACACAATTTTGTTATTATAATATTCACTAAACTTTTTTGTGAACTTTTTTGTGAACTTATTTATTCTTTCTTAAAATTTTTAGATTTTTTTATTCTTTATATTTATTGTTACACTTGTCTTAAGTGTAATATTATGAAAAAAATTTTGGTTTAATTTACCTAAACTTTTTTATTTTTAAAGGATTTTTAAATTTCTTTTTTTCCCTTTTTATTTACATCTTTACATTTTGTATTCTGTTTTTATTAATACTAATTTTTCAGTAGATTATACCCAAATTTTATTACTTTTTTTTACCTTCTATATTTTTTTACAGTTTGTTAAATTAGGGAAATAAACATTTCTCCATTTTCTTCCTATTTAGTTAATTTTGCTTTCTCATCGAGGAAGCTTTGTGATCATTAAGATTTTCGGTTTTCCAAAAATACTCTAAATCGACTCATTTTTATCTAAAAAGCGTAAATTTTCATTTTTAAGCAAATGTCCAGATGTATGTGTGAGTGTGTATGTGTGTATAGCGATTTTTGTCGCCAAGATATCTCGAGAACCCTTCAACGGATTTCAATAAAATTTGGACGACTTATTTAGCTTATGAATATCTAAATTTAGACACAGAGAATTTTAAAAATACCCATTCAAATTTTTTTAGCACCTTTTTTCATAAAAAAATTCGTTTTTTGACAAAAATTTTTTTTTGTTCTTGCTTTTTTTTAATTTATTATTTTTTCGTTGCTTTTACTTAATTTTCTTAATTTTGTGATCATATGAATTTAAAGAAATTTTTTTTTGAAATTTTCTTATTTATTTGACATAATTTATTTGATTTTAATTAAATGTTTTATTATTTAATATTTCTTATTAAATGTTTTCAGTTTGAAAAATAAACTATTAAAAATAAACATTTGGAGAGATTTTATATATACTGATTGCATTTGAAAAAGTCATTTTGGATTTCTTTAAAAAAATCCTGATTTTTACCAGCCCTAGCTAATTGAAATTTACATAAATTTATTTATTCGAAAATCTGTTTTTAAAATCCATAAAATCCATTTTCCTTAAACTTTTTTTTAAACATTTGAAATCACGAAAGAACAAAACTTGTGATTTTTAAAAATGTATTAAAATTTAAAATAAGAATTTTAAAGTTTAAAAGTTTGTTAATTTATGATTAAGAATAATTAAAAGAAAGTTTATGCAAGATAGGCAGTTGTTCGGTTTAAAAAACGCGCTTTTGAATAATTTTTAAACTTCCTAAAACTTTCTCAAGTTTTAAAATTCATGCCCTTCTTCTAACCAAAAAGAATCACCCGAGTCGAAATTTAAAGTCTGTTTAACATCTATGAGGACCTATTAAGTTCTGTTTAAGTTCTTGTAAGGCCTATAGGTTCTGTTTAACGCCTAACAAAACCTATTAAAACCTTATGTAGTACTTCTTAGTACTTGGACTAGAAATCATACTTTATATTAATCCTGGTTAGGACCTGCTTTCACCTTAAATGTTTTATTTCTTTCCACGAAACGAAAGCCCAAAAGTCTTTTTAGAACCTTACAGATATTGCAGAGCCTTATTAAGACCTAATAGGTTCTATTCTATTATTTAAATATTACATTTTGCTTAAATGTACTGACAAGATCTCTTTCAATGACGTCAAGCGGGAAAAACCCTCTTTTGCGTTTCTGATTGATTTATGATATTTCAACCACTTTACTAAAATTATAAATTGACAAAATATTCATATTTCTTCCAAAGTTCTAATATGTAATTCTCATTTGTTTAAACAATTTATAATTTATATATCAATGTTATTTAAAAAACTGAATCTACTCTCAAAATTTAAAATAGTTAAAAATAACTAATTATTAGTAAAATCGTGGCTGATTTTTTATTTCAGCAATTAGCAAAATACTGCTTCTATCTCGTTTTCTATAACAAAAATAAGACAAAAACGTTTTAAAAGAATCAATAGAGTCCTTTTTACTAATTAAAGAACAAATTTTTGAAAAATAATGGATTTTAAAGAATCCACAAAATAACCCACGAAATCCTAGTTTTTCAGCTTTTTACATTTTTTTCTTAAAATATGCAATAAAAAGTTAGCGCTTCATGTATACATCATCACAACTAATATGCCAACAATTATCATTAATATTTATATACTTTTTTTTAACTTTTGGAGATCTAAACAGAAGTTTGAGAACTTTGAAAATTTTCAGCTTGATTTTCACGACTTTTCGAATTTTTTTCTGACTTCTGAAAAAGAATTAAGTAATTTTCATTCAGTAGTCACTGTAGTCTAGATATCCGAAAATATTTATACCAAGTTTCAAACTTAAACAATTCAATTGAAAGATTTTATTCATTAAAATCCTCTTGTGCAACAAACATACCCGCCTAACGATAGTAATTTTCTACGAATTAGAGAAAAATGAGCTAATATGTAAAAAATGTTACTAATTTTTAGTAAAAAACAACTAATTTGAAAAGGAAATATCTACTAATTGAAAAGTATACTTTCTCTATTTTAACTAATATATATTTTACTTTCAAATAAGTAGTTTTTTATTCATAATTAGTAGTTTTCTACTAAAAATTAGTTTTATTTTTTACTATTTAATAGTAACTTTTTTTTCTAAATCATTAGCAGAAAATCTCTAATTCAGATGCAGAGAGCATAAAAATTGTATGGGAGAGGGACCCAAAATGGACACCGTTTCGATTTATTGCTCTACATTCCAAACCGAATAAAATATATTAAAGTGTTTTATACTAGATAAAAGTACAATATATAAGGTAACTTAAGGCTACAGAGATAAAATTTTATTTTAAACATAAACATTTTTTAAAGCATTTTTTCTAATTGGTAAAATTTTCAATCTAAAAAAAGTGACCCCAAGATGGACACTTTCTTAAAAAGGTATACAAACAGAATATTAGTAAAATGATTTTAAAATATTATTATACGATAAATAAATAATATTATAAAGTTAACTAATTACTTATTCTAAATCACAAATTTAAATAACTTTACCACCTTAAGAAAAAACTGTAACAAAACTTTTTTAGACACAAAATGTGCATCAAAAACTTCGTCTATACAAACAACGAAAATGACAAAAAGAATAAGGCACTGTCACCTTAAACAAAAATTGAATACCAAATGTCCGTCTTGGGGCCCTGTTCATCTATCTACTAGAGGTAGAATTTCTTTAAATTTATAGCAGCACAGCCTCCCTTGGTCGAGTGCGTAAATGCGCGGCTCCTAAGGTCGAAGGCTCCACACACAGACACACAAATACACAGTACACTCTATGGCCGAGAGTTCAAGTCTTTCAGCCCTCTTCAACACATGGTTACGCGTAATTCAGTAATTATCTTGAAAATACTTTTTTTAAAAATTAGTTTACATTTTTTACTTTAGATCATTTTAAATTACAATAGTTTTTGAATTTATTATAATAATTTTAATTGAATTAAAACAGATTTATTCGTACCACAGAAAAAAGGGAACCTATAGTACCGACAGTAGAACCCGTAGGCTCAAAGCAGGTCCTATAATTAGAACCTGTTTAACGCCTAAAATGTGCTGAAAACAGACTTTTCAAGCGTCTATCAGGTCCTAAACAGGTCTTAACTTAACGAAAGTAAGGCCTGATTAGGTTCTTTTAAGTCCTAAATAATCTAGGTCTTATTAGGTCTTAAACAGACTTTAAATTTCGACTCGGGCAATTACATAGGTATTATGAAAATCAAAAGCTTTGTTTGTATGTGATTTAAAATACTTGTAAACTTTTTAATTATAAAATTGGATTGATTTTAAAAATAATTTCTTTAATATTTCGTAATTCTCCTACTCTTATTTGAAGATTCAAAAACCAAATTGTCCCTACTGCAATTGAGAAGTATTTAAAAACGTTAACTAACAAAATTTTAAGCAACTTTAATCGATTTTTTCTGCCACAGTAGGGATTAAATGTTTGAAACTTTGAATAATAGTAGAAAAATTAAGAAATATTCATTAAATTTTCAAAATAATGTTAACGTTTTTTTTTAAATCTTTGCCAAGTATCTAAACTCAAAAATTAATAAAATTTCTAATTTTTATGTTTTCTTCCGGAGAAAATGTAATTTTCGCAATTTCAAAAAATGCTATAAGGATTTTCGAAATATTTCATAATTGGCTTCAAAATAACTTCTGATAAAAGTTTAAAATCATAAAATAACAGAAGTTTATAATTTATAACAAAGTATCAAGGACCTTTGTTCCAATTTTTCCCACTAACAGACTTAATATGTGTATTTTACAACCGAATAGGAAGAAAAAAAGTGAATTAATCAAAGAAACTTCAAATATCAATTTAATAAATTAGGAATAAATTTTTAAATAAGAATTAACTGTTATAAAAGGAAATACTTTATGACAAATGTTTCAATACTTGAAAAATGTCGTGTAAACGTTTTTAAATAAGCCCGCCATTTTGTCAGCCAATAAAATCACTTGCACTCAAGAGAAAGATTATCCTTTCTATTGGCAGTCGCCTATGTAGCTCAGTGGTTCGGTAGTTAGTTTGCGTGCGTCGAACCCAGGTTCGAATTCCCATACCCCCAAATTTATTTTCAAAAGTTTCTTCGTAATGCTAAGTTTCCAAAGTTAATGCAGGTAACTACTTGTGAATAATATACTGTAAATCAAGATTAATAATATTTTTTTTATTTTATATTTTTTTCATTGTGGGTACATTTGAGGCCTCATTTGTGCCCGAATTTGAGACCACACTTGAGGCCACATTTGTGCCCTCATTTGTGCCCTCATTTGAGGCCTCATTTGTGGGCGCATATGCTGTTTCAAATCCGCTACCACATTTGTGGCCACATTTGAGGCCTCAAATGTGAGCACAAATGATGGCACAAATAAGGGCACAAATGTGGCCATTTTTTTCAATAGGGAGCCCAGTTACGTTAATTTTTGTAATGTTACTTCTTTAAGTATGGGGTTAATACATTTTGGTTTGTAAAAATACCAAAAGATTTGTAATTTTACCTCTTTCAATAATGATATATCACATTCAAAGATGAATATTACATTACGAATGTAAATATGTCACTTTCAAAGTAGGTTATAATTGACCCCTCTTTGAAAGGGCCAATTTTCTTGGCCACTGTAGAAATGAGGAGAAAATGTAAAATTACGTTTTCAACATAACCTTTACATTTGAAGACCTAATATTCAGAACGCGCGGTATTTGTTGACGTTTGAAAATTACAAAATGACAAGCACCGGTAAAACGGTAAAAGTCGTGTATTTGCATGAAATACTATACGTAAAGAAATATCTTTTTTTAAATTAAATACAGAAGTCGGTAAAAATAACATTCAATTAAAAAAAAAATGTAAATAAATTATAATTAATATTAACAGTGCACACAAATAAAAGCTGCAATATGGAAATTTGTAAATGTGTAAGAGGTTATGTACGACAATATACATATTAGGTTAATTAGTTTTCTTTTAATAATTAATTTATGAGTGTATCTTAAATTTTGTAAAAAAAAAACGGTCTTTAGTTATTACTTTTGTCAAAAAGTATGTTTTTAAACATATTGAGTCTCGAAAATATCACATTAGTAATTTTTAAAAAGTCCAAGTTGCTTGAAATATACTTATTTGAATAAAAATAAAGTTAATGGTGTCTCTCCATGGAGCAGTGGTTAGCATATCGGATTTTCAAGCTAAAGGTCCCGTGATCAATTCCTGCTGCCATCTAATTTTTTCATTTCATACAAAAAAATGTAATTTTACATCCCAGTAAAGAAAGAATTTTTGGACAAGCGAAAAGGTAAGTTGAACAAGCTTCATGTTCAACTTGCCTTTTGCCAATAGGAAGGTTGGACTGGTTGTTCAACCTGCCTATGCGTTATGTTCAACTTACCTAAATATTTAATACGTTAAATAAGACGGAAATATGAATTGAATATTATTTAAAATACACAGAATTACGTAAATATATGTCGATTTATTGTGAAAACATCTTGTTTTAGAAAAAAATAAGCGTTTTATGAGAAATATAGTAGTGCAAAAATATAGATACATTGCAGGGGCCAGAGCGTGTCATCGATAAAACGAAAATGTCAAGACGGTCAGAACATTTCCTAAATAAGTGGGAAATACTGGTTGGATATTATTTAGAGTACATAGAATTACATAAATATATGTGAATTTATGGTAAAAAAAATCTGTAGTCATCACTGAAAAAATATTGTATCATATATCAGACAAATGGTCGTTTAAAAGGATTATCACTTTTCTTAGGTTATGTTATTATTATGATTGTAATTAACTTTACCATTTCTATGCTATTAAATTAACATTTCTTGTTAGATAATGTAACCAAAATTTAAGTACTCTCTAAATTTCTTAGAGTGAATATTTCACTCTAATTTAGGAGTGAGATGTACATTCACTCCAGATAGAGTGAAAGTTCACTCTAAAAGAGTGAAATCGCTCACTCTAATGGAAAGAGTGCAGAAATTCACTCCAGTGGTTGGAGTGAATATTCACTCCAAGACTTAGAGTGAAACTTTCACTCTGTTTTGAGTGAACGTAAGCACGTATAACTTATAACGGCAGTTCGTAAGTTTTGTACCAACGAGCGTATAGCATAGTGGTTAGAGCGTTGGGCTTTAGGCCTGGGGGTCGCACGTTCGAGACCCCTCAGCGTCAAATATTTTAATTATATAAGTTTAGCGTTAGTATTAAGTTGTATGTTTTATTTGTAAATATAATATAATAAAATGTTATAAAATAATTTAAATAACAAATATCCTTGAGACTAAATAAATACGAAAATACCACAGTACTGACAGAAAGTTATTCAAGAGATTCAATATTTATTTTTATTTATTATTTTTATTTTTCAAAAATAAGATATTATTCCTTTAAAGTTATGTTATGCAAATTTTCAAAAGCTTTAATTTACCCAATCTAAAATTGGAGTGGGAAATTTGATCTAAGAGGAATGAGCCGCCATTTTAAATCAGCTGAAAAATTCACTCTAATTAGAGTGAACTCGTCACTCTATCTATAGAGTGAATAAATTCGCTCTTTCAATGAGTGAACATTCACTCCATATGGAGTGGCTCAATTTTCACTCTTGCCTGGAGTGAAATCTCACTCTTTAAGAGTGAGGTTTCACTCTAAGAAATTTAGAGAGTACAGAAATCACTTTTGTTTTTCACTACAAAAAAATAAGTGTTTTATTATAGGATAAAGGGAAAGAAAATGTCAAAAAATTTTCGTTTTATCGATGACACGCTCTGGCCCCTGCAATGTATCTATATTTTTGCACTACTATATTTCTCATGAAACGCTTATTTTCTTCTAAAACAAGATGTTTTCACAATAAATCGACATATATTTACGTAATTCTGTGTATTTTAAATAATATTCAATTCATATTTCCGTCTTATTTAACGTATTAAATATTTAGGTAAGTTGAACATAACGCATAGGCAGGTTGAACAACCAATCCAACCTTCCTATTGGCAAAAGGCAAGTTGAACATGAAGCTTGTTCAACTTACCTTTTCGCTTGTCCAAAAATTCTTTCTTTACTGGGATTTTAATCTGAAAAATACATAACCTAATATTATTCCAACTCAAACCGTAATATCGATAATTTAACGTAAAAGTGTCTCTTTCAAACTAGGTTATAAGTGACCCCTCTTTGAAAGATGTAATATTACAGAAAGATTTTTCTCAGTGTATAATTTCAGCTCCATGGCCTATATGAAGTGTTCAGTGTGCTTCACGCAGAGACACTTCTTTATCTGTGGGGGTTATTCTAAAATATTATTCTATAAGGTAGTTTAGCTATGCCGGATTACTCTGCTCGATCTCGATTTCAAATTATCCAAACAATGAAACGAAATATTCATTATTAAATATTGTATTTGCTGTTCTTTTATAAAATTTTATATATGTTAACTAATATCTAGAATACTGTTATAATATTAAATAATTTATCAATTTATTATTTGTTTTCATTTTAGCAAAATATTAACAAGAAATTTTTATTTTGTACAATATATTTAGAATAAAAGGATGCAGTTCAGCTCCACATGGCAGCCAATTTTCAAAAATTCTCTATTATTTCCATATAAATATAGTTGTAGTAAAATCGTTTAAAATATAATTATATTACACCCGAATAAGAAGAATTAGTGCAGAGAAACATTGAGAAAAAAATTTATTTTTCTACCAAAATTTATCTTGAAATAGGACAGTTATGTAAGAATCGACCATATAAAAACTAAAGAGAGAAAAAATAAATGTGAAAAGAAGAAAATATGCCGAGAAACGAAAATAAAAAGAAACCATTCTAAGAAAATTAGTTAAAAACAGAAATAGAAATTTTAAAATGTGCGGGAAATTGACAATTGTTTCACATCTTAATAAACAACCACTTGTTGGTTTTTACTTTAATACAAGTTAAAGATGTTTTTATTTTTAAATCATTAATAACTAATTGAAGATAAAATCTCTTATCTGTCCATGAATAAAATTTAGAAGTTTGGAATTTAAACTTTGCTTGGGTAAATTTTGAATAGTGTGCTCAAAAGAAAATTCCAGCCCTTTTTTTAATTGAAAAGTTAAAGGTTTATGAGATACGCCCACATACGAGAGAAAATCTGATATCAGCTGTAAAAGAACCGCAACGTATCTCCGAATTGTCAAGGAAATATCAATTGCCAGAATAGACTACAAGAACGAGAGAAATGGGAAAGTGTGCAGATATGATTATGAAATAATTCTATAAAAAATGAAATTTAAATTAAATATATTCTAGTGATAATAGTTGTTTATTAATTAGTTTCAATTATTAAAAATAATTTCGTATTATAAGAATCTATAATAGAATTTGATGTTCGATACTACCTTTAACTTTACACGGTGAGTTTTAACCAACTTTAACCTTAAGGTTCTCCCACTACAAATTTTTTTGCAGATATTGAATGTGGACACTTTTTTAAGAGTTTTGCAAAAAGAACCAAAATCTTTCATCGAGCCGTTTTTGAGAAAATCGAGTTTTTAGGTTAACAAATTTAATTTTTGAACTTTTTATTTGAAGTATATGCATGGTCGCAACAAAATAAAACTCAGTTTGAATTTAGGCACTTTCCTGAGTACGTTGCAGAAAAAAGTAATACTAAAAACACTTTCATTCAGCCATTTTTGAAAAAATCAGTCGTTTAGGTTAAAAAATTTAATTTTTGGTTTTTTTATTTAAAGTATGTGTAATATCGTTAAAATAACTAATACAAAAACTTCATTTATAAAATAAAAGTATTGCGTGGGCCGTAATCTTTATTCTTTATAGAAGATTACTGAAAAAAAAATGTAAATCATTGAAGTGCGATTTTTACCTTTGAATTTAATTGTTTTTGTCCCTTTCAATTTTTGTGCAAGTTACCTAGAGGGTCGGGTATAAAAATTAAATAGGACAAAAGCAATTAAATTCGAATATAGAGGTCGCACTTCAATGATTTAAAACTTTTTTTTCAGTAATCTTCTATAAAGAAAAAAGAATACGACCCACGCAATATTTATTTTCAAAAATGAAGTTTTAATATTAATTATTGTAACGATATTAGACATACTTTAATTAAAAATTCAAAACTTAAATTTTTTAACCTAAATGACTGATTTTCTCAAAAATGGCTAAATGAAAGTGTTTTTAGTATTACTTTTTTTTGCAACGTACTCAGGAAAGTGTCCAAATTAAAATTGAGTTTTATTTTGTTGCGATTATGCATATAATTTAAATAAAAGTCCAAAAATTAAATTTGTTAACCTAAAAATTCAATTTTCTCAAAAACGGCTCGATGAAAGATTTTGATTTTTTTTGCAAAACTCTTAGAAAAGTGTCCACATTCAATATCTGCAAAAACATTTGTAGTGGGAGAACCTTTAGGTTAAACTTGGTTAAAACTCACCGTGTTTAAGTTTTACTGAGTCCTGCGATGTTATATACACTAGAAAAATTTTTTAAATCGTTTTTTTTGAGGATTAAAATTATTATTATATAACATTGTCAAATTTTTTATAAAGATAAATAATGCTATATTTTTATTTAAAATAAAAAACATCGCGGTATCTATTCACTAACGTTTTCTAGACCAACCTGAAAGTTCGACTTCCATGAAATTCCGCGATAATACCCACATTTACCCTATATTTTATTTTCCCGAAATGAATAAAATTATTGCTTTAGACTTCATTATAATTTCTTATCTTTTATTTTTAATCATTAAGTTTATTTCTTTTATTAAGATTAATATTAAAGTATATGTTTTTCCTTCCCTGTTTTTTAATAGTATATTAAGCAACAAGGGGTTAAAGGCAGCCATTTGCTTACGCTGATGTTTGTGTACGAGTGACAGTCGAGGGCGAAGCCCGAGACAAAACGAGTACACAAACATCATTGTAAACAAATTGGACTGACTTTAAACCCATGTTGCTTACGATACTTTTTATTCCAAAGGCACAAAAGAGGTGCTTTCAAATGCTTGTAGGTTAGGGTCGAAATGCGTTCGTTTGTTTGACCGTATGAAAATGGCGTCCATTTTTTCCCTAAGGTAAAAAAATGCATGGATCAGCTGTTTATTTTTTCCCTAGGGAAAAAATAGACGCCATTTTCACACGGCCGAACAAATGAATGCGTTTAGACCCTGCCTACAGGCATCTAAAAGCGCCTTTTTTGTGCCTGTGGAATAAAAAAATAATTTATCACAGGCATTATAAAATTGAAATTATGTAATTTGTATTACAAAATGCAAAGTCAATTCAGGTGATATTGAACCAAATTGAAAATTGAATCGTTTTTCGATGCGAGACTTAAACTGAAAATTTAAAAAAACTGGAAATAATATTTGACGCATCTTACCGTATATCTTCTTTTCACTTTTAATCCGTGCCTTAGTTTCAGTTGATCCGTCATTAGTAAAAGAACCCTTTAGATTCTCTTGAGGAAAATCGTTGCATCCTATCAATTTGACTGGAGAATTCGTGATTCATAATTGCGAGCCCAATACTTAACAAACATTAAAATTTAAGGTAGCACACTAAAGCATCTCTGCTACAGCGGTTTCTTTTAAAGATTAAAAGGAAGAAGGTAAACTTAAGAAAAGATAGATCAGTATTTTCACTGTTACACTACACTGATAAACACCTTTTGAACTTAGTTACACCTTATTAAGCTTTCTAATTTTCTTCATTTAAACTTAACCAAAGTATTTCGAGAAACAGGAATGGAAAGAATAGAACAAAACGAAACATTATCAGAAAAGATTAAATTCTGTCAGTTCCTCGCGATTCTTGTTTTTATATATGTTCCTTTCTTCATTTTTCTATTTTAATCCAGCACTGTAAATCACTGTGAACCATTGGAGTGACACCTTGCGACTTGATATTAACTTGATGAAAAAACAAAATTATTCTTGAATTCACAAACATTAGATGACAGTTATCATAAAAAAAACCTTGTAACAACTGTAGATTACGCACTTTACCGACGACGAACTTTTTCCAGCTTCGGTCACTCCAGGGTCAGCCGGCTAGCTTCAGCACTTTTACCTCTTAGTAACTTTCAAGGACTCGAAAGAGGCTCCTATTCCTTTCTCTTATCCTTTCGCGCGCACCTTTTTCATTCTGTTAACCTTTTTAAGAGAACTTTCAATTCCAGCATACGTTCTCGAGACTAAATAATTTTGTCTACAATAATAATAACAATCATTTAACCATCTAAACTAATCCTAAATACACAGAACATTTCTCAAAATTAATTTCAAGGTGAACACAAGTAATATTCCCAAGAATGAATTACTTTCTTGTTTCAGACCTTGAGTTATCTACTTCCGGTTCTTTTCAGCATAAAATCAGCACCCAATATCCACATCCTTTTTCAATTTTCTACCTGTGTTTTTCTATCTCTTTCTTTATTCTAGTTCCACTTTTTCCTACCTTCATCTTTACTAAGATAATTCAACCGTCAGGATACTTCCAATTATATATTTACCCTTTTAGTCCTTCACTCGTGAACAAGGTCTCATCTATTCATTCATCGTTTTCAATTTTGTTATTGTCACTCTTTTTATCCAATCTTAATATTCTTTCTGTGAAACAAGCTACACTGAGTATTACTTCTATCTTGATAGCTAAACTTTCCGCACAATAAAAGATTAATATTTTTTTAATCAGTTCAAGTGTAGCATGTTATTAATATTTGTTGGTTGCACGTTATTACTCCTTCTTAGTGATCAATAAACTATTTTCCTTAAATTAAAAACTTTGTTTTCATTTAAAGCTGTCACTTAAAACCCCGTTACACTACTCCACTCACTAAGTTACGTTGTTATTATGCAACGTAAAATGTTCTTCCTTCTTTTATATTTTCTGTATTGTTGGATGGCCTCACTTTCGCCTCTTTTTCGCTGTCTACTTCAACTTTGTCCCTTCCTCTTTTCGTAGTAACTTCTGGTTTCGCAGTCGCTTCTTTATAAATAATGCTGAGAGTGAAATGCGTACTTTGGTGAAGTTACGATAGCGCTCCAGTTGGAGACATTCGCGAAAGCAGACAACCTAGGAAGGGATATTTGGCTACCTTGCCGGTCTCTACGAGATCGGATTTTAACGCGCTCGCACGGTTCAACCCGAACTCGTCGGTTTCAACTTTTACTTTCAGCTCTTACACAACACAAGCCTTCCCCATTGGTACGTATACAAGTAATAACTGAAGTAGAGAAGGTTGGATCCGTCGCTTTGATGTCTCTTTTCGATCTTTTTCTCAAATCATGGAAAATTTGTTTCTCATATTTTTTTAATCTAAAATAAAGACTTTTAACTTTTTCAAATTGACCAGTTACAATGCTAAAAATCAGATTGTTTTATGTTTAAACAAAACTATAGATCGATTTCGAAAGTTAAGTCACTTGTTGTTTTCCGACCTTTCCTTATGATTATTTTTTGTTACAATTAAATGACAATTCAGCATCTGTCACGTTTTGATAAGCTCGTGTCCTGTTACACTTGCGCACTTACGTCACTGGTTTTTGTGTTTGTTTTTATTTAAAGAAACTCTAAAAAAAAACACTTAAGTTTAAAAATAAATTGGAACTATACTTAAAATTTTGCACTCAGAACAATACAAGCTGGAAGCTTACTTCGCGAAGCACTCAGAACTCGATTAGCTGAAAGAAAAAGCAATTTAATAGTTGAAAACATGAACTTGTAATACACACGTAATTTCAATAAAAAAAGAGATTTTCATAAATTTGAGAAAGAACGAAAGAGTTTGGCGGGCTGTATTCTAAGACGGGTACTGAGAGAGAAGGTCTCTTCCGGTCTCCGCGGTGTGTCTTACTGTTTCTTGCTCCGGCGTAACTTTTGCGCGAAGCATAGACCCTCTTCCTCTCTCTCTCACTCATTCCTTTTTACTCTCCCCTCTCTCCTGTTCTACTACATTCTAGGTAGTCAAGTATGGAGAGAGGTAGAAACGACGGTGGAAACTTTGATACTGGTAGTGGTGGCAGTCATAACACCAACAAATCACTCAGTACTTGTTATACTGCAACTAGTTCTTTCGAATTACTATTTACTATATTAACATTCCTCCTATCAAATTCTTTTAAATAGGAAGTTCTGAAAATGATTTAAAAAAATAATTTAAAGGCATGTTACCAATTTGATGTGTTTAAAATACATATATACTGAATGTTTTCGAAAGTAAAAGGGTTGCTTACAAAATCGAGAGTATACGTCACATCTTGTAGATTATAATATAGAACTGAGACCAGTTAACTGCCTATTGGTTCATAAGTACGAGTAAGACACTTGACATGTAAGCATAAGCTATAAGTTCTCTTTGCGGTTCTGTCCACAATGGATCGACACAAGCATGGACCATGGGATAGAAAAGGGCATATAATATTTCTTTCTTTTGCTTTTGCATCTATGTCGAATGTTTCCATTGTATACTCACCAGGCAGGCTCCTCTCGCTCTCTGAGAGAACTGGGTTTCTTAGCGTTAATTTCACTAACACAAGCATACTCCCACTACAACTTTTTCATCCTCCCTTCCATATAAACCTTTGATATGTACACTTTCCCTCCACCTCTTCTTCATCATCAGCACAGCCATCACTCACAACTCAACTCTCCCTTTCCCCACTATACTACTCTCACTATCACATTACAAATAGTTCTCTAGCCTAGACTACAAGTTGAATAGAATGTATGCGGTTTTATTCTAGTATATTGCTTGATTTTCTAGTACAAATTTTATATATGTTACGTATGATATGTTCGTGCACATTTACGACCACGAGAACTGCTGTTTCTCTCCTGCTCTTTCCTGGTTGAATTAATAGATAGAAGTAGTACATATATATGTTTTGTGTACATTCTCTTTGTCACTCATTTCCCTCCGTTGTAACACACTACACTGCGTTCGCTCTCCTACTACCTAATTCTATAATCTCGCTCTTTTCCCCGTCAACCTAACAAGACTTAATACAGACTCTCTTTGTCTCAGCAATGGTGTAACACGAAACTTGAATAGTACTCGTTGCATGCAATACGTCAGAATGAAGGTGAGAGCTCATACAAAAGTAAATTTCTAGTACAGTTTTGTCCTCCGCTCCCGAATCCTGTAATTTCTTCTCTGCTAAACTTTCTTATTGAGCGTTTTATTAGGAACGAGTACTTAAACGTACTCTTATTTAAAGTAAAAATTTAGATTATATAATAATTTACAAAGAAAACTAGCACGTTCTTTATTTCATATTTAAATAGACTATAACTTTAGCCTTATAATCTTATCGAAGATTTTTTTCACTTACAAAACTCTGTGTTGTCTAAGACGATAACAGAGCTACTATGACTAATTGGCAACTAAACATACAGGACTACCAAATCAACAATTTCTGCTTTCACTTATAAAACAAGAAGAGACATTTGATAGTACACTGAGAAATTTTGAAGGTAAATGTTTATCCCATTTGAATGATACTCCTTGAATGAGTTGACAAATAACATAACATTTATTCACCGTGTAAGATATTCATCGACCTATGAATTGGAAGTAACTTAATGATAGATTTTAATACACTAACAGAGTGAAAATTTTAATTTTTATAAAAAATCTTTCAACTTTGGTTTTATAATGTTACAGCCCAATGGGAAACTAACGATTGGCGCATTAATGGACCAGTATTGGGTGGCAATGGTGTTAAAATGAATCTTTCCAAATAATAAAACTTAAACAGAAAGGAATTAAAGCTTTTTTTTAAATTAGAGAAATAATAGAGCATTAAGCATGGTTAATTTAATATTTTAAATACTATTTAAAAAATTTTAAGTTTAAAAAAATTAATGACATCAAAAATATTATTTTTCGATCATAATTTAAAAAAAATTCATATTAATTTAGCTTTATAAAACGGTGTTGATTTTTAAATTTAAAATTTAAAAGTTTGTGTTTAGGTATTAAGCTTTAAATTAGTTTACATCTTATTTTTTTTCATGTCCATATCTTTTATTAAAATTTAATTAAAATTTGTTTTTAAAAATAAAATATAATCTTTTTAAAGTTTAAAGTTGAATTGAAATTTTTTTAAAATTCGTTATATTAAAATTAATATTAATCTTAAATAATAATTTCAAATATAATTACTTAAAGTTAGTTTCCAAAAACTTGAATTAATTTTAAAACGAATCTTTACAAATAGTAAAACTTGAACAGAAAGTATTAAAGGTTTCTTTTAAATTTAAGAAGTAATAGAGCATTAAAAACTGTTAATTAAAATTTTGGAATACAATTAATAAAAAATTAAGTTTAAAAAAATTAATGATATCAAAAATTTTTAAATTTTAAAGTAAACATTTTGAATATTACAGTCCAACCTGGATAAGTGACATTTCAAGGGACCGAGAATTTTTTGTCACTTATAGAGGTTTTTCACTTATAGAGGTTTTCACTTAGGAGCGTTCACAAATTACGTAACATTTTTAGGGGGTGGTGGGGGGGGGGGGGGTCAAGCAGTTTGTTACGATCAGCAGAAAAAATGGCGCTAATGTATGTAACGACGTGTTACATGGGAAGGGGGGGGGGGTCAAAATTTTCTGAAAAAACGTTTCGTAATTTGTGAACGTTCCCTTATGGATAGCGGCCTCTGACACTTATAGAGGTTTTGTTAATCTACAAGGAATACGAAATTTAATTATTTGAATAATTTATTAAAAGATTATTTTATCAAAAAGTAATTCACCAATTTACATAAATATTAATTAATTGATTGAAAAAAGTCTATCAATTTTGTTTGTTTTTGGACTTTACTTTTATTTACTATAGCTTCTCAAGTTCATAAATTTTGTCAAATACGGATTTATTAATTTTTGTCAAACATTCAAAAAATCTATGAACCGTTTCTAGAGCAGCTAAATCTTCTTGATGTTTAGGGATTAAAACCTCTTTAATATTATTAATTAATTATAATATATATAATATATAATTTAATTAATATTATTTCAACAGAGCGTCTTTGTTCCGATATATCTATTGAAATTTTAGTTATTGTTTATTTACTACTGCCCTTTAGAAAATTTAAATACAGAAGAGATTTTCACTTATAGAGGTTCGACAGACGTTTCTTTCACTTATAGAGGTTTAGCCGAGAAAAATGAAGGAAAGTATATTCACTTACAGAGGTTGGAGAGACGTTTCTTTCAGTTATAGAGGTCTTGCAGAAAAAAATGACTGGTCACTTACAGATTACTCACTTATAGAGGTTTTTACATGGGAAATGAAGGGACCTGGCGATAGCCAGTCACTTATAGAGGTTTTTCATTTATCCAGGTTTCACTTATCCAGGTTCGACTGTATTAAAAATGTGCTCAGAAAGTAAAAGCTTTGTTTAAATTTTTTTAAACTTTTAAGTTAAACTGAAAATAAGATGTGAACTAATTTAAAGCTTTCTACACAAATTTAAAAAATTAAATTTTTAAAACTCAATGCTGTTTTGTAATAGCTAAATTAAAATACATTAGGATCGAAAAATTATATTTTTGATATCATTAATTTTTTTAAACCTCAAATTTTTTTAAATTGTATACAAAAATTTAAATTAACAATTTTTAATGCTCTATTATTTTTTTAATTTAAAAGAAATCTTTAATTCTTTTTTGTTCAAGTTTTATTATTTGTAAAGATTCGATTTTAAATTGTAAGATACTTAAGGGCATGTGATGGATTATGACGTCATTGGTATAGGCAAAATTTGTCCGTAACTTTTCTCTTAAAATATTGAATATTTTTTTATGAAACTTGGTAGAATTACTTAAAATGTCATTAAGAAGGTCTGTCAGACCCGAATTTGTTTAAATTTTTCCCAAAATTAATTTTGGGAAATTTTTGAAAAAATACAAACTTTTATAAAAATTAATTTTGAGACAAAATTGAGACAAAATTCAAACAAACTCGGGTCTGGGAGACCCTCCTAATGACATTTTAAGTAATTCTACCAAGTTTCATAAAAAAATATTCAATATTTTAAGAGAAAAGTTACGGACAAATTTTGCCTATACCAGTGACGTCATAATCCATTACATGCCCTTAATTGAAGTTTTTGAAAACTAACTTTAAATTAAAGAAATAATAGAGCATTGAAAATTGTTAATTTAACATTTTAAATAATATATTTAAAAAAGTAAGGTTTACAAACATTAATGATATAAAAAATATTATTTTCTGATTCTAATTAAAAAATTTAACTTATTTTAATTTAGCTATTACAAAACGGCATTGAGTTTTAAAATTAAAATTTTTAAATTTGTGTAGAAAGCTTTAAATTAGTTCACATTTTATTTTCAGTTTAACTTAATTTAAAAAAATTTAAACAAAGCTTTTACTTTCTGAGCACATTTTTAATAATATTCGAAATGTTTACTTTAAAATTTTAAAATTTTTGATATCATTAATTTTTTTAAACTTAATTTTTTATTAATTGTATTCCAAAATTTTAATTAACAATTTTTAATGCTCTATTATTTCTTAAATTTAAAAGAAACCTTTAATACTTTCTGTTCAAGTTTTACTATTTGTAAAGAATCGTTTTAAAATTAATTCAAGTTTTTGAAAACTATCTTTAAATAATTATATTTGAAATTATTATTTAAGATTAATATTAAATTTAATATAACGAAATTTTAAAAAAATTTCAATTTAACTTTCAACTTTAAAAAGTTTATATTTTATTTTTAAAAACAAATTTTAATTTATTTTTAATAAAAGATATGGACATGAAAAAATTAAAATTGTTTTTTATAAAAAAAAAAAATTTTTAAAATTGAAAGTTAAATTAAAATTTTTTTAAATCTTGTTATATTAAAATTAATATTAAACTCGAAAAATAATTTCAAATATAATTACTGGAAGTCAGTTCTCCAAAACTTCAATTAATATTTAAATTAATAAAATAATGGAGAATTAAAAATTGTTACTTTGAAATTTTGAATCCAATTAAAACAAAATTTGAGTTAAAAAAAATTAAGGATATCAAAAATATGTGCTCAAAAAGAAAAATATTGGTTTTAAAATTTAAAAATAAAAATAAAAACTAAAGTTTTTTAAGGAACACTCAAAATAAAATGTAAACTAATTTAAAGTTTAATACCTAGACACAAATTTTAAAATTTTAAAATTTAAAATCAACACCGTTTTATAAAGCTAAATCAATATGAATTTTTTTTTAAATTAAGATCGAAAAATAATATTTTTGATGTCATTAATTTTTTTAAACTTAAATTTTTTTGAAGAGTATTCAAAATATTAAATTAACTATGTTTAATTCTCTATTATTTCTCTAATTTAAAAAAAAACTTTAATTCTTTTCTGTTTAAGTTTTATTATTTGGAAAGATTCTTTTAATGATAATGGAATTTATGGAAACTAACTTTAAGTAATTCTATTGGAAATTATTATTCTGGTTTAATATTAATTTTAGTATAACAAAATTTAAAAAAAATTTAGTTTATTTTAAACTTTAAAAAGTTTATTTTTTATTTTTAAAAACAAATTTTGATTTTTGTTCTCATATTTTATATATATTTGGGATACTTATAATTAGAAAGTCATTCTGTTGAAATAAATAATTGAATTAAATAATTCAAATTTAAAATTTTTTTACATATATTAAACTTTTTTCATTTTTAATTTGTATTCAAATTTAGAGAATTTGTTTCTTAGTTTTATCCAAAAGAATTATTATTTTTTGCATGTGAAAAGCGGAAAGAATAACAAATAAAGTTAAATCTTTATTAACTATCATTCTTTACAATTTGTTAAATTTTACTTTAAATTTAAACACAAAAAATTGTGAGTTTCAAATTTAAATACTTACATGAATATTTGTATTTATGTGACTTAAGTTTACATTTTAATAAAATTAAAGTCTTCTTTAATATTTTGTAATTGTTCATTTATTTTTTGATTTTAAATTTTTCGTTCTGTTTATTTTACAAGCAAAGTTTTAATCTGATTATTTTTATTAATATTATTTTTAATATGAAATGTTTATTTTTTATCAATTTAATTTCTTTCTGATTTCTTTATAACTAATTAATTTATTGATAATTTCTATAACATAAACATCGATTAAAGTAGATTTAGAACAATAATTTTTAACCTTAGGACACACCTTTAAGAGTTTTCCAAATCTTCAAGAATTAAACACTTATTTATGGAGGATATTTATTATAAGTATTTCTTTATAATTAAGCATATTACTTTTTAATAACAATCAGAAAATTATACAAATTTATGAATTTGAATAACTCGTCTGCGCGCCGAGGATTCTCACGCGTTTGTGGTTTCGGAAACTGGCATAGGGCGCGCATCGGTCAGCCTCTCTCACGATCGAGTTTCTTCAGCTCTTTTATATAAGGCCTGATCCCGTACCTTTGAAAATACATTTCTAATGTGTCTAACACTCAAGTCTTCATTGCCAAATATTAGCTGAAGATTAAATTAACAATTCTATTTCCATATAGAGTTGTAAAAGAAGATTGTTGGTTATTCAGTGGCTCCCAAGGATGGACCAATATTGAAAGCCAATTGTTGTACCAATACTTGTCATGCATTAATAAATAAATCAAAATATTTGTTAAAAAAATAAATTTTTAAACAATAAATAAATGTTATTTTTTATAAAAATATAAATTTTAATATTGTTAATTTAAAAAATTTTATTTATTGGCATTATCATTAGCAACCAATATTGAACCAATGATGGCTGCCAATGACTGGCAAACCCGTTATCATCCCAAGGGTTCACCAACTGTGGTCCAATATTGGTTGCTAATAGTTTGCCAAGAAAAAACTGTTGGCCGACAATCATGGGACCACTATTTAGCCAATAGTGATCATTGGCAATTTCCCATTGGGAGGTTAGGAAAAATAACGAACACATAATAATTGAAGGGCTGGATGCAATAAGGGGATACGCGCGAATTTCAGGGGAAAATTATTGTCCAATAGGTCGGTTTTTTAGAGGTTTTAAAATTGCAATTTAAATTACGGATAATTGTAAATTATAGATATTTTAGTTTTTAAAATAATTTTAAAAAACCAAATGTTTTAAATTAGAAATTTCTTAATTATTTACCTCTTCAACTCATTGCAAAAAACCTGTTTTTTAGCTTTAGGCGCTTCGTTTAGAACAAATATTTTTAGCTACAAAAAAATGTAAGCGTGAAAGTTTCTTATTAGGATATAAAAAAGTTTTCTGGAAAGTTTCATTAATACCTATATTTTAAATACTTGAAAAGTTATTAATGTTTGAAGTGGCTAGTGCATCAGATATCTAAAGCGTAAACTACGGTCAAAATTGTTGAAATGAGATTTTGCTTTACACGAAAAAAAACCTTCTTAATTAGTACGAAACTATTTTAGTAGTCTTGGATAAATTGTATTACGAAATAAAGTTTCATATTGTTTACAAGATTTTCTACTTTTAATAAAAAACTGTTCAGAATTATTTACGAAACTTTTCGTACATTTTATAAAACAGCTCTGTAAAAAAAATTCTGTAATTGATATAAAACTACATTGAGAAAAATGGAACTTTACCCGTAACATCTAGATGTTAAAGTTTAACATCCAGATGTTGACGTTTAGCATCCAGATATTATCGCTTAACATCCAGATGTTACGGGTAAACATCCATTTTTTTCAGTGTAATTCAGCAAAAGTTATCAAATTATTTTGTGGAATGTACAAAATAGTTTTAGTTTCTTCGGAAAATCTAATTTGATAAATGATTTCAACACAATTTTAAATACATACTTTACATTTATTTTACACTTGCCCGTTCTAAATATCAAAATGTCCATTTGTAAGAGTTATGAATGAGTTTCGTAAAATATTTTATATAAATATAAATTATATATTATTTTATAAATAATATAAATTCGCGCGAGCAGTCAACACCCAGTGGGAAGAAAACCATTGGCTCTTTAATGGGCCAATAATGGTTGCCAATAGTGCCATTAATTGCAGCCTAATACTAAACCAGTATTGGACCATGAATGGTGAATTCTTGGGATGATCACGATCTTGCCAATAATTGGATGCCATTAATGGCTTACTCTTGGTTGCCAAGAAAAAAATTTTGATTTTTATCATTGGCAACCATCAATGACCCAATATTGGCAACCAAGAATTAATTAAAAAAAAAGAATAAATCAAAAAATTTATTAGAAATTTTTTTTATTTAATTATACTTATTTTAAAAAAATGACTATGGAAAATTGAATATAATTATTATATATGCATATATATTTTAAAAATCTCACAAATATTTTAGTATTCTTTTTGAAAGAACACTCAAGAAACAATAAGCTGTTCTTATAGAGCTGTTTTCAATAAGCTCCTATCTCTGTTCAAGACGGGAAGAACAGTAGAAAGTATATTGCAACTGGAAACAGTGAACAAATAACTAATTGAACGATAATTAATTCTGAATTTATTAATTGACGAAAAAATGACGTAAAACAAGTTTTGTAAAAATCATAAAATACAAGAATCTTTATAAAAATTAAATGATGTTTTAAAAATTATTTAATATAGATAGTATTTTATTTGAATTATCAAATAACTTTGCTTATTTAAATATATATTTACATAAAAATATAAAGTTTTTTTTTAAATTTATAATTTAACCTAGAATTTTATATAATTGTTAAAATCTATCTGTTGCTTCCCCTAAAAAAATCAGAAAATGTAAAATGTTTTAAAAAATTTTATTTTATTTTCCCAGTGATTACTTTACTACTATTTTGTAATTAAAATATAAAATTGTTTTTTACTAGGTATTCTAATATTTGATAAAGTCGAAATTCTCTTTTAAAAAATAAATATCTATTTTTGTCATAACCTTAAAAAGTAGTGAAATAAAAAATAATAATTAAAATTAATACCAATTTTTTATTATAATAATAATTAATTAATTGTTAATAATTTCATTAACATAAAATTTAAATTGTAAGTATTTATTTTTTGTTTTATAACAAAGTAAATTAGTACAATGCAATATATGAAACATCTATAAAAATTAAAATCAATATATTCGTCAAGAGGAAATTGTATAATTTGCACAAATAAAATTTACCTAAATAAAATAAACCTATACAATTATCTTAGAGCCTACTAAAACGTTTATTTCTTTTAAATAAAAATTAAATTTGATACAAATAATGTAATAAAATAATGAAAAAAAAATTAGTAATAAAAATTATATATTTTCTTCTTCAAACTTTTCAAATTTAGAAAATTAATTATATTTTCGTATTATTGTTTACAACTTTTTTTTAAATATACAAATTCAAGTTTTTAATAATTTTTCGTAGATTGAAAATTATAAGTAATAACGTTAGAAAGTCAATTATATTTTTTCAAAAGAAATTTTGTTTTATTGCGATTTAACAATAAATATTAATTTATATATATCGGTGAACGAGAATGTTATTGGCATAAAAATTTCGTAGTGGATGGTTCACTAGAATTCTTAATGAACAAAGGTTGTTCGGAAAGGTAAGGTAAGTATTAAATAATTTATTTATTTATTTATTTACTGTTAATAATTTTATTAACTCAAAAGCATCATATAATTTTATTTTTAATGTTTAATAAAAATTTTAAGTTATTTTAACAAGTTTTGACTTATTTTTAACGCAATAGAAAGATGAAAAAACAATCATAAAAAAGAGTGGGATTTAAAAACTTTAGATAGAATCATTATTTTAAGGTAAACGGTAATAATTTTTGACCGTACAAAAATTGAAAATTTTAAATTGTCAACTGAACTTGCTTATCTGTTGCTTCCAGAGAGACTATTTCATTCGATGAATTTGATACTTTCTGTAAATCTGTTGTTTTTGTACTCTTTAATAGTGCTGCCTCCGCAGCTCTTTGTCTTCTACCAGGGGCGGCGCCAGTTGTGTGGACTGTGTGGAGTAGTCCACACACCAAATTTTTTCGTGTGTGGATTTCCACACACCAAAATTTTTCAATTATTTTAAATAATTCTATCTTCATACAATTTTTAGTAGGGGAGAGGGCCCCAAGTTGGCCACCCTATCGATTTATTGCTGTAGAATCCAAACCGAATAAAATCTATTAAAATGTTTTATACCGGATGAAAGTACAATTTATAAGGTAACTTATGGCCACAGAGATAAAATTTTATTTTGAACATAAACATTTTTTAAAGCATTTTTTCTAATTGCTAAAATTTTCGGTCTAAAAAAAAGTGGCCCCAAGATGGACACCTTCTTAAAAGTCTCTGAAAATGGTAGTAAAAAAAAAAAATGAACATCGTGTAACAATTCTTGAACTAAGTTTCAATCATTTTACGGAATTTATCAAGAAATAAAATTTCTAAAAACTTCAATTTAATAGCTTAACAGTAAAAAGTAATAAAATGTCGAAAAATATCAATATAATAAATTCTCTGACGATAAAATGAAATTTTATGGTGGAAAATAAAAAATTTTAATTAGTTGGCTCAAAAAATTATTGAAAAAAGTGTCAAATCGAAAATATGCAAAAAAATACATTGAGATTTTAGGCCTGTCCATCTTAGGGTACATGACACCATTTGTTGATCCCCAGTAAAAATATAGATATGAATACTAAATTAGTAAAATCATTTTAGAATATTATTATACGATAAATAAAGAATATTATAACGTTCAGTACTCATTCTAAATCATAAATTTAAATAACTTTACCAACTTGAGAAAAAACTGTTACAAAACTTTTTTAGACACAAAATTACGTGGTATGTGTAGAAGAAAAACCAACTGGTTTTTTTCTTCAAATGTGCATCAAAATGTTCGTCTATACAAACAACAAAAATGACAGAAAGCATAAGACGCTGTCACCTTAAACAAAAATTTTATACAAAATGTCCATCTTGGGGCCCTGTCCATCTTGGGGCCCACTCCCCTATGTATAATTCCAATAAAACTGCGATTTTTTAAATTATTTAAAATGTCTTAAGTTTAAAATTTGCGTTTCACATATATAAAAATTTTAATTATTATATTTCAGACCTCCCCTCTCCCCCCTTTAAACATAACTTAAACTCCACACACGACTCCGACCTGTTCCGCCGCCCCTGTCTTCTACCACCTTCCCTGTCAACAGATTGCGATAACCAAATTCCTATAGCACTGCTTACATCACTTTCCTTAACATCGCTCATTTTAAAGCAAATCACAGCTAAAAAAGGTAGACAAAAATCATTGTTTAAAAAAACTGTTGATTATTTCTATTATTTAGGGGCCGTTCATAAATTGCGTAAGGCATTTTTCTTGGATTTTGACCGACGCATCTACGTCTGTAAGGCTCCATAAGTTTTTGATCCACTTAACCCCCTTATCATACATAATTTTTTGTTATCTATTTTTTTACGAGAATTTATTCCTATCATTGCAAAAAATTGTTTAATTAATGCAGGCATCACAGACAGACACTTTTTTACACTTTTTCAGCTTTTTTCATTTTTGTCCACATTTTCATGTTTCATGAGGTCAAGAATATATAATTTTTTTGTAAATTCCGGAAAATAATTAATAATTGAAAGAAATAATTGAAAAACGACGAGAATAATAGAAAAATTGAAGGAAATATCTAAAAAATGACGAAAATATTTGAAAATTGATAACAAAATTCGAAAAATGACTGCAATAATAGACAACTGGAAAAAATAATTTAAAATATTAAATTGAAATAAAATAATTGTAAATTGAAGAATTAAAAAAATTGTAATTAAATATACATTGAACAACTGGATTAAAAATCGAAAAAAAACAATTAAAATTAAAGAATGAAATTGAAATTTAAAAAATAAAATCAAATATTGAAAAAAGTAATTGAAAAAAGACGAGATTTATTGGATATAGAAGAAAATAATAGATAACTGAAGAATGGATTTTAAAATTTGAAAAATTATTGAGAAATAAAGTGAAGATTAAAGAATTGAATAACAATTCTGAGAAAATAATTTACAATTGTAGAAGAATTCGAAAACTGTCGATAATACTCGACAATAGAGCAAAATAATTGAAAAAAATTAAAAAATAATCTATATTAATAAAATCAGACTTTTATTTGTACATTGTTTAGAACTTTAAATTTCATGCATAATTTTTCGTTTTGAGCATCAAGGATTTCAAATATACCAAAAAAAAATTTCGTGTCTGTATGTATGTATGTATGTATGTACGTATGTATGTTTGTCTGTATGTCACAAAACCTTTGTTCGCGCATCACATAAAAACGGCTTAACCGCTTGAAACTAAATTTGTCAGAGTCTTAGGTCTTGACCTAAGTGAGGTTTATAAATTTACAGATTTGAAAATTATTCATAAGAACGGGAGATATACCATTTTTTTCAAAAACTGAAAATATCTAAAATTTACAAATTTTACATATTTGTTGATGGACTGCTTTCAAACATTCAATTATTTTGGGACCAAATTTGGCAGAGTATTAGATCTTGACCCAAGTTAGGTTTATAAATTTATAGACTTTAGAAATATTAATAAGAACGGGAGATATACAATTTTTTTGAAAAATGAAAAAATCGAAAATTTTCAAATTTTACATATTTTTTGATGGAATGCTTTCAAACATTCAATTATTATGGGACCAAATTTGGCAGAGTATTAGATCTTGACCCAACTTAGGTTTATAAATTTACAGATATTAAAAATATTAATAAGAACGGGAGATTTACGAGTTTTTCGAAAAATTTAATATTTTCAAATTTTACATTTTTTGATGGACTACTTTTAAACTTTCTATAATTAAGCATTACATGTTATTTCATTACATTTCAGCATAAGTTTGTGGAACATATTGTCTTATTACCGAGATATATAAGTATGTATAAAATTGTTTTATATAAAAAAAAAAAAAAATCGAAAAAATTATAATCTTAATTCAGTGATATCTAAATTAATAAAATCAGAATTTTGTCTGTACATTGCTTAGAACTTTAAATTTCATACATAATTTTTCGTTTTAAGCATCAAGGAATTCAAATATACCCATACAAAATTTCATGTCTGTATGTATGTATGTATGTATGTATGTCACCACGGTGCTCTTGGATTAGGTTTAACCCAAAGGTGCCCCCCCATTAAATTTTTCTCTGAATTCTTATTTTAGTATCAGAATTGAGTAATTTGAACCAAAAATTAAAATCTTCTATGGAAGGAATGAAAAGAAAACTTAATTTTTCGCAATTTTTTGTAGGTTAATTGTTCTAGCCACATCCAAAACCACTCCACGGTTAAAATTTCAGCTTAAAATATTTGTACGTTCAACTTAAGCAACATTTATACAATTATGATGCCAAAAATAAGTAACAGTAATTTTATAATCCATAAAAACAGCGAAAAACAGTGCTTTTTGTTGGTTTTCAAGCCTAATCACTTTATCTATTATTGTAAATGCAAAGATTATAATATTCATTTGAAAGCTTATAAAATTCCCTACAAATCGGTCGTTTAGTCAATCTTTTATCTTTAGTTAATAAGAAGATATGGCCGTCAGAATTTCAGAAAACAACATAAAAAAACGTTTTCTATGTAGCAATTGGGCCTTAACTTTGTCAGCATGCAAAAAAACAATAATTTTCAAGAATACATTTTTGAAGCTGACTAAATTTTAAACAAATGAGTCGAAATTTCATTTTAATCCAATAATATAACCGGAGATATAACGTACTACACTTGGATGTGTCTACTTTTAAGTCGGTAGGCGCATAAGTTTTTGGTAGCGCGATCTGACACGCCTTTTTCAATATATTCTTTTTCTGTACGACACTTGTGGAATTAAAATGAAAAAGATTAAAACATTTACTACGTATTTGTCATATAATATTCATTTGATTATCTATAAAAATAGTAAAAATCAATGTTTTTTGTTTATTTTTAAGACGAATCGCTATACCTATCATTTTAAATCCAAAGATCACAATATTTCTTTAAAAACTTATAAAATTCGGTACAAATTAGTTGTTTAATTAATTTTTTATCTCTAGTTAATAAAGTAATATAACGCATTAACTAAAATATATAGTTTATGAAGGAACGATAAATATTTTACTTAGGGAATAATTAGAATTGCAAACATGTTCAGGTTGTTTTAATAATATAAATAAAGTTTGACGTTGCGAAAATGCCAAAAGCCAGGAATCATGAAGAAAATCGAAAATGTATTTGTTTGTTATGCCTGGGAAAAAGTAAAACTATGCATTCTATAAAAGGCGCATTGTACACGCTTGTGCATAAGCAATTTAAATTTGATCAAAATGACATTCGTTTACCGGTCGTTTTGTGCTCCAATTGTAAACGTAACCTTTACCTGTATCAAAATGACCCGACAAAAAAAGTCCAGATGCCGGATTACAGCAAATTTGCTCCATTAAAGAAAGTTACAAGAATGAGTTCCGATGCTACGTGTGATTGTGATTTGTGCGTATTAGCACGTAGAAATTCATTAAGATTTACAACTGTTTCTAACGCAAATGTAGCAGAAGCTGGTAAGTTAAAACATGATGCCATGATAAACGATTAGAAAGCAAAATTGATAAATTTACTTAAATTTTTTTTTCACCCAGAATCAAAAAGAACTGAGATTCGATGTTCTAATTGTTTTACCGTTATTTCGAGAGGAATTTCGCATAAATGTTCGCTTCCTACTCGCATTGAAAATTTGACAAATACAATTGAAGAGGCAGGACCTAAAGTTGTCGACCAGGTAATTTCTTCATTATTAAAGAGAAAACTGGGAGATAATGAATCAAGTTTGTCACTCGTTCAACCACACGGAGGTAAACCGCTTGGAATCGTCGTTGGGGCCAAGAAAATTGAAAGCTCAGCAAAGAAACCACTATTGTCATCGGACGATTTCTTAAAAATTCAGACAGGTACACATTTAACACAGAGGCAGACATTAGAAATAGCAAAGGCGTTGCGTGTTGCTACTAAAAATTCGAAGGTAATTGAACCAAATTTGCAGAAAGAGTTATTTAGAAAGAGTCATTGTGTCGATGAATTTTTCGATGTAAAAACATTTACTTTTACGAAAAACAAGGGTCTAGAATGTACTGCAGTTAATGAGACTGTTGCCTATTGCGTAAATCTTGAAGGTCTAATTAAACATGTCTCTGAAAAACGTGGTGTTTCTGATGTTCATCTTAAATTTGGGATAGACGGAGGGGGAAACTTCTTAAAGGTATGTTTATCGATACAGTCAAATGTTGAAAAACAGTCCCCGAATGAGCGACGTCGAAAATTCAGTGACGGAATATGCGCGAAAAAATTCAAAGATTCAGGCGTTAACAAATTGCTTATATTGGCGTTAGCACGGGGATCTCAGGAAAATTTTGAAAATGTGTCAGAAATATGGACGACGTTAAAAATAAGTCAATTCCAAGGCACAATAGCCACTGATTTAAAATTAGCTAATATTTTAGTTGGTATTATGTCGCATAGCAGTGTATTCCCTTGCACTTGGTGCTACGTTACGAAAAATAAAATGAATGTTTGTGGAGAGTATAGAACTGTACGCAATACTACTGAAAATTACGAGAAATGGCGTCAATCAGGAGCTAAAAAATCTGAAGCAAAGTTGTATAAAAATTGTATTCATCCTCCAATAATTACAACAGAAGAGGATGATTCATTCCTCTTTGTCATTCCACCTCCGGAATTGCATTTAATGCTGGGCGTGATAAATACCTTGTATACACATTTGCTTCAGAATTTTGAAAAAGATGCTATAATGTGGGCAACTAAATGTTGCGTTGTTCGAGACGTTCGTCGCGGATGTTCGGGCTTTAATGGAAACGCTTGTAAGAAATTACTGAACAAAATTGATGTACTCCGATCATATTCGAAAGACATAGAATGCTTAGCATTTGTAAAAGTGTTCGAGGATTTTAATTCAGTCGTTAAAGCTTGTTTCAGTACTCAACTTGACCCTACATTTAAACAAAAAATTGACACATTTAGGCGGAGTTATCTAGAAATCGGAATACCCATTACTCCAAAAGTTCACGCTGTATTTTTCCATGTCGTGGATTTTTGCGAACAAACACAAGAACCGCTAGGCTTCTTCAGCGAGCAAGCAATGGAGTCCGTGCATGCAGATTTCCAACAGACTTGGAAAAAATATAGTGTGATCAGTACGCATCCGGAGTATGAGAGCCGACTCTTGCATGCGTTACGCGAATATAATGCTTTGCATACTTTTTGAATGGACGTTGGATTTCTTTAACTATATGTTAGGAATTCGTATGTCAATTCCTTACAAATTATAATTATAAGGATTTGAATGTATTTTAATTTGTTCATATTGTCTTAAAAACTTTTCTCAAAAACTATCCTAAATAAAGTTTCTTTTTTTGATAAATACGCAAATGTGTTTTAATCTTTCTCATTTCAATTCCACAAGTGTTGTACAGAAAAAGAATATGTTGAAAAAGGCGTGTCAGATCGCGCTACCAAAAACTTATGCGCCTGCCGACTTAAAAGTAGACACATCCAAGTGTAGTACGTTATATCTCCGGTTTATATTATTGGATTAAAATGAAATTTCGACTCATTTGTTTAAAATTTAGTCAGCTTCAAAAATGTATTCTTGAAAATTATTGTTTTTTTGCATGCTGACAAAGTTAAGGCCCAATTGCTACATGGAAAACGTTTTTTTATGTTGTTTTCTGAAATTCTGACGGCCATATCTTCTTATTAACTAAAGATAAAAGATTGACTAAACGACCGATTTGTAGGGAATTTTATAAGCTTTCAAATGAATATTATAATCTTTGCATTTACAATAATAGATAAAGTGATTAGGCTTGAAAACCAACAAAAAGCACTGTTTTTCGCTGTTTTTATGGATTATAAAATTACTGTTACTTATTTTTGGCATCATAATTGTATAAATGTTGCTTAAGTTGAACGTACAAATATTTTAAGCTGAAATTTTAACCGTGGAGTGGTTTTGGATGTGGCTAGAAAAATTAACCTACAAAAAATTGCCAAAAATTGAGTTTTCTTTTCATTCCTTCCATAGAAGATTTTAATTTTTGGTTTAAATTACTCAATTCTGATACTAAAATAAGAATTCAGAGAAAAATTTGATGGGGGGGGGGCACCTTTGGGTTAAACCTAATCCAAGAGCACCGTGTCACAGAACCTTTGTTCGCGCATCACTTAGAAACAGCTAAACCGTTTGAAACCAAATTTGTCAGAGCGTTAGGTCTTGACCCAAGTTAGGTTTATAAACTTACATACTTAAAAAATATTGATAAGAAAGGAAGATATACATTTTTTTTTAAAAAATTAAAAAAATCGAAAATTTTTAAATTATGCATTTTTTTTATTAACTGCTGATAAACTTTCTATAATTGAGTATTACCTGTTACTTCGTCATATTTTAGAATAATTTGACAAAAAATATCGTATAACTGAGATATATAAGTATAAAATTGGTTTCTGGATCAAAAAAATTGAAAAACCTACATTTTTTTTATATTACTGACTTTGTGTTAGATGGCTTTTACTCTTTTTGAATTAATTTTGTTATGTTTCCTACAACACATTTTGAATTAAATTTAAAGAAATACATTAATAAAAATAATTTTAGATGACACAATGCAAAAAAAATGTTGAATCTGAATTTTTTGAGGTAAAAAAATAAAAACTAGAAAATCTAATAGATTAAATTTAAATCCTATTTAACCTAAATCCCATTTAACCTAAAAAGCATTCTGCCTAAAACCCATTAAACATAATAAATATTATTTAACCTAATTTTCATTTAGCCTAAATCCCATTAAACCTAAAATGCATTAAGCCTAAATCCCATTTAACCTAAATCTCATTCAACCTAAAATGCATTCAAACTATAACCCATTAAATCCAAAAAGGCATTCAGCCTAAAACTATTTGTCCTAAATCCCGTTTAGCCTAAATTTTACATTATAAATTTCGTTCAATGGGATTTAGGCCAAATTTTTTTAAGCCTAATGCATTTTAGATAAAAAAGAATTTAGGCTGAATGCATTTTAGATTAAATGGGATGTAGGTTGAATGCATTTAAGGATAAATGGGATTTAAGTTTAATGGGATTAAGGTTAAATGGGATTTAGGATGAATGCATTTGAGATTAAATAGAATTTGGGCTAAATGCATTTTAGGTTAAAAGGGTTTTAGAATAAAAGCAAGTTTGTTTAGATGGGATTTAGGCTGATGCATTTTAGGTTAAATGGGATTTAGGATGTATGCATTTTAGGTTTAATGGGATTAAAGTCAAATGGGTTTTAGGCTAAATGCATTTTAGTTTAAGTGGCATTTAGGCTGAATGCATTTTAGGTTGAATGGGTTTCTTGCTAAATGTATTTTAGTTTAAAGGGGATTTAGGCTTAATACAATTTAGGGTAAATGGGATTTGTCTGAATGCATTTTCGGCAACATGACATGCGTATTTTTATCAGATCAACAACTTGGCAAGGTTGAGGCAAAGTAAAAATGCCTTGCCTCAACCTTGCCAATATTGATGGAACATCCGGTGCTGTTTGGGTATGTGCTAATGGGAAGTATATCTAATAAAATATATTAGAATTTAATAATTCTTAAAAGAGAAATATTTTGCTTTTAGAAAATTCTTTTTTAAATAATTTCTGTCAGAAAATACTTATTGGCAAAAAATACTTTCTGTCAGAAAATCATTTTTGTCAAAAAATACTATCTGTAAGGAAATAACTTTTAACAAAAAATTCTTTCTGTCGAAAAATACTTTTTGTAAAAAAATACTGTTGATGGCACGCCACTAGATTTCGTGCCCGCCGAAGGCGGGCTCGAAAGCTAGTTATAAAATTTAAAAAACAATTATAAATTGAAAAAATTTTAGAAAATAATTGAAAATTGAGGGAAAAATGAATAATTAAAATAAATAATTGCAAAATGATGAGTATAAATGAAAAATGCAAGAAAATATCTGAAAAATAAAGAAAATAATGAACAATTGAAAATAAAATTTGAAAAATGACAAGATTAATAGACAACAAAACAAAAAAACTCAAAAAATTATAGGAAATAATTGAAAATTGAGGCAAAAATTAATAATTTAAGGAAATAGTTAAATAATGACGAAAATAACTGAAAAATTGAAGAAAATATGTACAAAATGACAAAAATAATTGTCAATTAAAAACAAAATTCGATAAATGACTAGATAAATAGACAACTAAAAAAATAAATAATTGACAAAATTTAACAAGTAACATTAAATTCAAAAAGAAAATAATTGCAAATTGAAAAACTAAGAAAATTATAGGAAAAATTGTTACAAAATAATTGAACATTGAACAATTGTATTAAAAATCGAAGAAAATTAAAATTAAAGAAAATAATTGAAAATTAAAGAATGACATTGAAATCTAATGAATGAAATTAAAAAAAGAAAAGGGTAATTGAAAAATGTCGAGAATTACTGAATACAGAAGAACACAACTGAAAACTGGAATTGAAATTTAAAAAAAAATTGATTTTTGACGAAAATATGTAAACAATTAAGTTTAAAATTAAATAAACTTATTGATACTATAAAAAAATAATTTTATAAAGGAGAAAAATTTTTAATATTAAAGCAAAAGATTGACAAATTGGCAAATTGAATAGACATTTGATGAAAATAATTGAAAATTGAAGAAAATAATTAAAAATGGAGAATATATATTAAATTTTGGCAACTAAAATTGAAATTTGAAGAAAATAATTGATAATTGAAAGAAAAGTTACAAAATGACGAAAATATCTAAATAGTAAAGAAAATAGTTTAAAAATGAGGAGACAAATTAACAATTGTCAAAAAAATACAAAAAATAATTTTTATATTCTCTTCTATTTCTTAATATTCTCGTCATTTTTCAATTATTTCATTCAATTATTAATTATTTTTCGCAATTTTCAATAAGTTCTTACAATTTTTACAATTTTCAATTCTTCTCTTAAAATTTTATAATTATTCTTTACTTTTTTCAATAATTTTGTTCGGCTGTGTATTAAAATCTAGCCATTTTTCGAATTTTGTTTTTAATTGTTTTTAATTCAATTTTTTGAATATAAAGGGTACTGTGATGTCTGTGCAATGAAATTAATTTTAAAAAAATTGTTTAATACCTTAAATTTTGGTGCTTTTTACATGGTGTTAAAATTCCCAAAATTTATTTAGTAAAAAAAAATATACCTTACGTAACAAATTTGTTTACCCAGGTACCCACCTATGTAAGTTAGCATAGAAAAATGTTTTACCTACCCCACTACCCAAAAGACCTTACGTAATTTATGGACGGCTCCTTAAAGAAATAAGAAAAGAGTTAAATTTTAATAATACCTTTTATAAGTGCAAATGTTTTTGTTTTGGAAAAGTCTAGTTTTCCTACACCTTTCGACTGTTTTCCTTTACCGGAGTAATGCTGTTGAACTTCCTTTTTTATTACAGTCGGCATTAAACTTTTTATTGCTTCGCGCAAGATTTTTTCTCCTGATATTTCGCGTAGAATGTGAGCTTTCTGTAAAAATTATAAATCAACTTCAAGGTAATTACTATTTCTATTAATATATTATATATAAAAAATTTTAATATTATAAATAAATTTTTATACAGAGTATCTGGTGAATTGTCATTTTTAAATTTCTCGGATTTGTTTTTTTAATAACTGAAAAGTTATGAGTAGCAGTTTGAAGCAACCAGTAAATGTAATTTTTATTTAAAAAAGTATAAACAATCAGTTTAAAAAACGACTGTAAAAAAAAAGAAATTTTTAAAACGTCCAAAAGTCTGTTCAAGAAATGTGAAAAAAAATCTCTACGAAAAATTAAAGTTTTCATAATAGAAATAAAGTTTTAAGGAATAAAAAAAAGGAAAATTTTAATTTAATCAAAAATAAATAAATTATAAAGAAATAAGAAAAATAAAAAATATTTTTAATCTTTAAAATACAAACCAGGAAAAAGAATTGAAAAATACAAGAAAAGTTAAAGTTAAATATAACAATATAAAAAAAAAAGTAATAAATAACTCAACAGTTTAAAAAACAAATTGGGGAATATTGAAAAAAAAATTATTAAATTCTCAAAATTTTTTGAAAAAAAAGGAAAGTAAAAATAAAGATGACAAGAATTTTGCAGGAATGGAAAGATCTCTAAATATTAGAAAAATCTATGAAAAAATAAAAAAAATCAATGAAGAAATAAAAAAATTAATGAAAAAGTCTAACAGCCTTAAAGAATAAAAAAATAAATAAGATTATTTAATAAATATTGAAAATTAAAATTGTCTAATTTCTTATAAATAGAAAAATGATTCTTAAATTAGAAAAATCATTACAAGATTAAAGAATAGTTAAAAAATAATGAGAGAATAAAACTAAATGTATTGTTAAAGGCCGTAAATTAAAAATGTTAAGAAATTATGTGAAAATGTGAAAAGAAAAAAAATAATATTGTTTTTGATAAATATTAAAAATGAAACTGTTCTTTCAAAACTGATCTTTTAAAGCTTTATAAATGAGAAAAATTGATAGTTAAAATTAGAATATTTTTCTAAAAAGACGAAAATTTTTTGTATTACATGGAAATTTAAACTCAAAAATTAAATAATGGACAGAAGATAAGTTAACACGAAAATTTATGAATGATTAGTTAAATACTTAATTTTTAAATAATTAATTTTTGACCAATTAAATATAAAGTGTCAAAATTTACAGAAACCTTGATATTTTCAACAAAAAAAAGTTAATTTTCCTTTTCTTTTTATTACAAATTTTTAGATCGCATTCTGATCATCTTTATTTTAATGTTATAAATTTTTAAATTAGACAATTTTCTAAAACTTACAAAACTTTCTTCCATCTCAATATTGCCGCTGCTTAAATCGTTTTCAAAATTTTGGAACTCTTCAAATTTAGTAATCAGAAGTATGTCCATACTTGATTCGCCTGACAAACTTTTTAAATGATGCGGTACTCCAATACAGTTAATGGCTTTAGTAATACTTTTAATTGTTTCCCTTAAATCAAATTGATATTTAATTTCAAAACTAAGTTTAACTTTATCTATGTAAGATATCACTTTTTGAGTTTGTTCTTTCAATTGCTCATCAAAATATTTCTTCAAATCTGTAAAAACAAAAATATAGAAAGAATTTAATTTATTTTTTTTTTATAAAACCATTCAAAACAACATTACAGTTACCTTAGAAAGCATTTTTAATGTTAAAATTAGTATCCAAATTTGCAGTATTTTCTTGTAAAGAATTAAAATTGTCCTCCAGTCGAATTTTTTTTTAACCTTTGTCAATTGGCAGTTGTGATTTCCCTGAAAAATTATTTGAGTGTCAATTGATTATATTCAGGAAGAAGAGTAAAAGTAATTATAATAAATAAAGCATTTGAAATTTACTTTTTCTTGGACTCGAAAGTTTAAGTTTTTTCCCTGGTGCAATCATATCACATTCCTCGTCATTCGAAGAGGAGGAAGAGAGACTGTCAATTCGTAACTGTTTCTCTAATAATAAAAAATAGTATTTTTAATCAATACCTAATTAAATTTTAATTTCATTTTACTTTTGCTTTATTTTACGATTATTTATTTATTTTATTTGTTTATTAAAGAAAAATAGTTTGCATAATAAAATAACTTAACTAATAATCATTACAATTTTTATAGTAATTTTTGACAAGGAACTCAACAGTCATAAAATAAAATCGACCAGACACGTTTTTTTTACTATCTTCAAATTTTTATTTTTCGTTAAAATTAAATATTTTTAAATCCATGCTTGATTTTTTAGAAAATATGTGTTTTTACTCAGAAAATAAAGAACGACTAAAAATATTGAAAGTTGTTGAATTGCTATAATATTTAAGGAGAAAGAAAAATTAAATTTTATCCCATTAATCAGGAGTACCAATTTTTTTTTATATAATTTGGCATCAAAAACTTAAACTATTTTATCAAAACTTAGAAAAAAATTTTTGACTGTTTAGAACATTTTTTTCTAAATTAAAATGTTTTAAAATCCATGTGCTATATTATCGAAAGGTATTAAAAAGAGAGAAAAAAAATTGCCGTTAGAAATTACTAAAAACTATGAAAGAAGTTAAATTTTCCAAATTTGCATTTTCTTTTAAACAAAATCTAAACTGGTGTCAAGAATATTTTATTTTTTTATTTTTGACTTTGGAAGATAATTATACGTTTTAAATTATGTTAGAAAAAAGTTGTCACTCCTAAGGAAAGTGGATTTTAAAGTGCTGAAAATGTAATCGTGGTTTCCCTTTAATAAAATTAAATTTAAGATTTAAGAAAATAAAAAAATTACTTTTGTAGGGCTTTCCCATCCGTTTACGGCTCTTAGTTTGTTTTAAACTTGATGCTTTAGTTGGCGATGAAGCCTCAGTACTAGAATTTATGGACTGCGGAGTATCATCCATATTAAAATTTCTTTTAAAAGAATTGTTTGTTACTTTGGATTGAATTTTTGGACTAGAAGTTCTGTTTATCAACGCATCTTCTGCACCTGCAACGAAAAAATATATATATTTTTGTCAATTAAAGTAAATTTCTATTTTATTATAAATTTATAAATTTTTATTTATTTTTAATTTAAATTGAAAGAAAGAAATTTAAAGAAATGACAAAAATAAATAACAATTGAATTAAGAAATTTCAAAAATCATGAAAATAATTTAAATATATAAGAAAATAAGTTAAATTTGGAGAAAATAATAAAACAATATCGATAATATCGATAATAATTGAGAAATGACAAAATTAATTTAAAGGCAAAAACAAGCAAATATAAAACTACAATAATAACTAACAATTGAGAAAAATAGTTGAGAAGTGACAAAAATATTTAAAATTAGAAGAGAATATTTAAGAAATCACTCAAAATTTAAATTTAAAGGCAATTCATGAAAAATATAAAAAATTATTGGTAAATATCGATAAAAAAAAAATAATAAAAGAGTTAAATAATTCAAGAGTAACAAGAATAATTGATAACTGGTGTAAATAAGTAGACAAATAAATGAAAGCTGGGGCCAGGATAAAGAAATTACAAACAATAATTGAAAAATTGAAATAAATAATTAAAAATTGAAAAAAAAGGAAACTTGTAAAGAACCATTGGAAATTGGTGTAAAAAATTTAAAAATTCTTTTTCATAAAAATATTGAAGAAAATTGTTGAAATTTAAACAAAATAATCGAAATTCGTAGAAAAAAAAATTGGAAACTGGGAAATAAATTGAGAAATTCATGACAATAAAAAAGGATTTTAAAAAAATTATAAAAATTTGATGAAAATTTATTTTGAAATGTCAAAACTAATAATAATATGCAGAAAATAATTAAATAGTAAAAAATTATTTAAATTTTGAAGAAAAAATTGAAAGATGTTGAAGGTAATTGAAAATACTGGTTTAAAAATTAAAAATTTGTAGACATCAATTAAAAAATTGAAAAAATTAATAGAAATTAGAGCAAACTAATTAAACAATTTCAAAAATATTTTAAATTTGATAAAAATAATTGAAAATTGAATTAAATTGTCAATTAAATAATTGACAATTAAAGATATAATTGAAAAATAGCGGAAATATTTTAAAAATTACAAAAATAGTAAAAAATGACAAAAATATTTAAAAATTCCAGCAATTGTGTAACTAAGTATTCAGAGCTCACAGCTCGAACTAAAATTTGAAGCCTTCTTTGTAAGATAAATTATTAATTAAGCACCCAATAACAGAAGGCCCCTCACCCTAAATTGGAGTATTCATTTTAGTAAAAAAAAGTGAAAAAATGAGTTTTTTTAAAAGGAAGCGAATAATAGTAAGTGGTTTTAAAAAAAGTGAGTAAGACTGAGAAAAATAAGTCACCGATAGCCCTGTTGTTACCTTACCAGGGTCGCGAGAGGTAAGAGCTAATTCTCGATTTACTAAAGTACTAAAAATATTGTAACAAACCTTCAAGATCAGAGTTCTCTTTCATTTTTTCAACGTTGTCCAGTATAGTAGAAGCTTTATTTTTGTTAACGACATTTAGTTTCTCTTTTTTTTTTAAACTCGTATATGCCTCGGTTTCAAAACAACTGCTGTCTACCATGTCTTTCATGCACATTCTCAGAAGCCTTCTTCTAGCTTGTTCGTAAGAATCTTTTAAAAATATTATTAAAAACCAGTTACAATTAGTATCAAATGAAAAATAAGTGTTGAGGTAAGTGTCTACAAACTTTTTAAATTATATCTAATAATTATTTCAAATGCCTCAAAATCACAAAATTTGCAGACCAGTATTAATTATAAACTTAGTGAAAAATTAAAGACTTTAATACTAATCTATAGTGCTTTTTTTTTATAAAATATATATTATTTTTGTACAATCTTTTATTATATTTTGTTGAAAAAGAAATTAAAAAGCATTCCAAGCAAGATAAGTATAATAATTTTAATTAAAAACAGAGCTGACAAAAATCATGATTTTTTTTATTTAAACAAAAAAATGATTCTTTTCAATACATAAAATAATCATATGTTTATTTTTAAGTACGTTGTTTTTTAAACTGAAAACCTTAAATAAAAAATAGTAAAAAATAGAGAAAACATTTAATCAAAATCAAACAAAATATAAATAAATAAGAAATGTATAAAGAAAGAAAATCTTCCTATCCTTATAAACGAAAATAATAATAAATTATTAAAGCAAAACATAAAAATGTTAAGAGATACACGTAAAATAGTCCAGCACAAAATGTTACGAAAAATCTTTAAAATAAAAAAAAGTTACGGATATTGTTAAAGAAAAAAAAATATTTTAAAATACTAGACAAGAGTTAAAAAGTCATTAAAAAAACATAAAAAAATTTGAATATTTACAAACATTTATTTTAAAACTTTAAAAAATGGAGAAATTTATTACCAAAGACGCAAAATTGTTTAAATTTGTAAAAATAAAGAATTATTTTTAAAATTGAAGAAAAAAAGAATGAATAAAATTTTGGATAATAAAAAAAATGAGATTTTAAAAGGAAACATAAACCTTATGAAATATAAGAACAATATCATATAAGATATTAATTAGAAGTGTCAAATAAATGTTTTCTAAAATTCGAAATTACAAGATAAGTATGAATGTATGTTTTTACATTTTTAAATATATGACAGGGGTTTTCCCAGTTTACTGATTTATTGTGTTCATAAAGATTTACAAATTTTGTTGTTGTTGTAATTTTCTTATTTATTTATAATTTGTTTGATTTTGATTAAACGTTTTTCTGTTTTTTTAGCGTTTTTTATGAAAAGTTTTATATATTAGGAAAATGAATTTTTGATTTATATGAAGAAACTTTTATTTAAATCAATTAAATCGGATTTTTAAACCTTTTAACAAAAGTCATGATTTAAGAATCAGCCTGATATTAGATAGTGATCCAAAATTGTTATTATAAGATAGTGTTATACTTTACCAGCTTTTTAATTATTATTATAGGAAAATCTCCCCATGTAGCATCCGGAGGATTTTCATCCTTCACCCATGAGTCGACTTGCGAATAAAACTCCTTATCCGGGTATTTACAGCGTGGTTGCTCACTTCCCAGGGGCGGCACCAGTTGTGTGGATAGTGTGGAGTAGTCCACACACCATAATATGGATTAATATTTTTTTTAAAGTTTTCTATTATTAAAAGCAATGCTTATAGTTACAATCTGCGCAAAAAGTATATAAATAAAAAAAAAAATTTTCTTGAGAAGAATGATAAAATTGATTAAGGTAATAGTTACATCAAAAACTTGAGTCTTTACCCCCCCCCCCCCCCCACCCTTCAAAAATCATCTGAACTCCACACATGATGTGGACCTCTTTCGCCGCCCCTGTCACTTCCTGTAGAACAGATCCAAAAAACTGGAACAAACTCTACACATTTTGCAGGGTTGCCACAAACCCTGGAAAACCTGGAAAACCTGGAAAAGGTATGGAATTTCCAAAAGGGTATGGAAAACCTGGAAATAGTATGGAATTTAAAAATATTTCTGGAATTTTTTTCTTGAGATTTCAAAATTTCTGAAATTTGTGAAATTTCAAAAACTAATGGCATAAAAGACTTGAAAAAATCCTTCGATTTAACAATCAACATTTCCGTAAAATATAAACAATTCCATAAAAGAAAAAAAAATTCTTGCTTTACGCAAGAATTATTATAATTTCTTTAATATCAACTTAAAAATTAAAATCACCAATAATATTTATTAAACAAATTCTCAGGGCTGTTATTGTTTTAAATCACTTTGATTAAAATCATGATTTAAATAAAAAAAAAACTTTAAAAAAACTTCGTATGCCTAATATTTCATGTAAAAAATCGCAAACCATAAACAAAACCCACAAATTTGTGGATAAACCTTAAAAGTTTCAATTTTAATATTTATATATTAAAAAAAACATTAATACGTTCATTTTTTTGTAAATTTATTTAATTTGTTTTCACATCTTGTCTATTTTTGCGAAATATTTTTCAAACTTACTTATTCTTCCGTACAATTTTTAGATTTTCTTTATTTTTCTAAATTTACTGTTGGACTTGCTTTGAGTGTAATATTATAAAAAGTTTTTGGTTTTATTTACTTAAAGTCTTTTATTTTTAAAAGATTTTGAAATTTCTTTTGTGGACTATTTATTTATCCTGATATATACATTTTTTATTTTATTTTTAATAATTTTAATTTTTCAGTACATTTTAACCAAAGATTCTTTTTTGTACTTTTTACATTTTTTTTACAGTTTGTTAGATTAAAGAAAGAACATTTTTTCATGTTCCTCATATTTATTTAATTTTCTTGATGTTTCACTTGTTTTTTAGTCCTTCCTTGCGTTTTAATTAATTCTTTAAATTTTGTCATGATTTTTTCATTTCTCAGAAACATTTTTCCTTCTTTTCAATTGTTTAATTTTTATGTCGTTATATTTTTGAAAACATTTATTCAATGTTTCTTTCTATAGATTTTTTTAATTTCTCAATCTTCTACTTCTTTGAAAGCTTTTTTCTTTTATTTGATATTAAATACCTAAATTTAATATTGTACTAAATATTCTCATTTGAACATTGTTCTTCTATATCATAGTATTTCATTTTTCTACATTTTTTTAAATATATTAAAATTTTTATTCAGTCTTCTTTTATTTAATTTGTAAAATAATTTTCTAATTTTGCTAATTTAGAATTTTTTTTTTCTTTAGAAATATATTTTAACGTTCTGTTAATTATCATTTTATTTAATATTGTAATTTTAAAAAAATATAAGTAGTCAATAGTTTAATTTTTTAAAAAGAGTTTCTACTTTTTTTATATATTTTTATGTCAATGTTTCATTCCTTGTGTTTTTTAAGAAAAAAATTTTTTAATTTCTATAATAAACTACTAACAAATAAACATTTGAAGATTTTATATACTGGCTATATTTTAAAAACAGCAATTTTTGAATTACATACAAAAAATCTGATTTTTTTAATTTTTTGAAAAAAATCATGATTTTTATCAGCCCTACAAATTCTAGTCAAAACTTGTAGTGCAATTCTAGTTGTACCAAAGTTTAAAATATTAGAGTAATTTACTCTGGAATTTGACAGAATTTGAACCTGGAGAACCTGGAAAAAGCCTGGAATTTCAAAAGATAATTTTTGTGGCAACCCTGATTTTGTAGCTTTTTTATTGCCAGGTGAAGGAAATTCAAACAATACAAAACTACTTGATGTCGAGTTCTGCTCCATGGTTACCTGAAAAGTTAAGTTTTGTTAACTTCTTACAAAAATGAAGCTATAATTAAATGACATTTACAATATTTATTTATTTAAAAAATATCAACATATTGTTTTATACTAACCTTAAAAGAAGACAACCAATCTCTAATCCCTTTGCAACGAAAAAGCCCTTGAATGATAATGAATATAATAATTCGCAAACTCTTCTTTGCACCGTTTTTTTACAACGTGTTGGTATACGTTAAGATCATAACCTATATTGCGCATGCTCCAAGATGAACTGGACCAAAGATGTGCATGGTCCTTAAAACATTTTTGATTGGTGGAAGACCTTTGGAAAAACTTTCCAAACACTTCCACCAATCAAAAATGTTGTAAGGAGCATGCGCAGTTGTGCATCTCTAGCATCTCCGAACTGGACGCCATTAGTCAATATAGCGCGCGTTTATTTTAAATTAATTTATACCTCACTTTTCAAGTTTAATAAATTTAATGGAATTCATTTAATCGACCTCCAAAAATTATTTTATCATAAATTTTGATTAATATAATGATAAACTAAATCAAAGATGGTGGAAAGTATGTTAAAGAGTTAACTTCGTTATACGCAACTAGTCTTTTCCTCTCCCTCTGCGCCAGGGACGAATAAGTATACTGATCCCCCGTGTGGAATTATAAAAGTGAAATATTTGAAATCTCAGAAAATTAATTATCGTAAGTATTTATTTATTTATTTTATTTATTTATTCAAGTATTAACGGGCTTGAGGCCCTTTTGTACAAAGTACTTAACAAAACTTAAAACTAAACAACAATAAAAATTGTATGAAAAGTATGATACTTTTAAGTATGAGGCAAAGTATGAAACAATAACAGAGTTATAATAACGTATCCAAAATAATATATAAATCTGATGGAATAAGTTTAACATAGAGTTTATAATATAAATCTAAAACATGAACCAAAATATAGAGTTTTAAATTTAAGATAAAACTTTATCTTAAATTTTTTTTTATCTTAAATTTAAGATAAAAAGCATTTTAATTAACAAATCACTCAACAACTAGCACTTAATCCTCTTGAAGAATGACATAAAAAAATCAGCACATCGATGATAAATCAAACACCTCCTTTATTTAATACATTTCCAGAAATCCAAAGTTGAAGCCAAGACAATAATGTGTTTGAAGCAGAAGAAAAATTGTAGTGTGATCGTTCTTGAGAATTTGATAATAGGTAGATGTGTTTCAGTGTCATGTCATTTAACTATAGATCAATTCAATAGAAATGATCGTTCGATCTATGTAATGTTAGGTTCTGGTGGTACGAGGTAGTTCCTGTCTCTCTTAATGATTCGAGGTGATCCTTTTATGTAAATAATGTGAAGCCCGTTCTCTCCTTTCAAAACACGATCTTCCATTTCTTTTCTGGCATTTCTATAATCTTGCATTTGCAACGGAGTTTTGTCCCATGAGAGAAAAAGATTTTTAGGGAAAATGTCTGGAAGAGCAGTTTTTTTAGATTTAAGTTTTTTAAAGGCAGTGATCGTAAACTTTACACTTGTCTCATTCATCAAAGAAACACGCAATGGACGTGGTCGAAGTGACATCTGTATTCTAGGCCCGAGACGTTTAACTGACTGAGTTTCAGGAATTTTATCAGGCGATAAGACCTTCAAGACATTCAAAACAAGGTTTGAATCATGAGTAGATGCGTTGTCATCCTCAGGAACATTGAACAAAATAATATTAGATTTGCGGCTATTACGGTCTTCAATTTCTTTTAAGCAATTAGAAAAAGTGAGATCTGAGAATTTCGCGATTCTATCATTTACAATTTCGATGGCCTTTTTTATGACAACAACTTCAGTCTCCAATAAGTTCACTCGATCTAAAGTACCGGAGATAGAATTTTCTATTCCGGTGACTCGTTCAGAAATTTGATTTATAGATTCGCGCAGAGGATATAGTTTGAGAGAAAGATGCTCTAAAAGTTGCTTTAACTGATTAGCCAGCAATTCACTCAAATCTTCCTTAGTGGCCGCTTTCATGGCTACACTCGGTGATGATGACCTTGAACCGGCACAGCACTTTTTCTTAGATTTAAAGCAACTAGGATAAAACGGTGCGTTACATTTACCACATCGAGTGATTTCTTTCTGGATGTCAACATTACACCCCCGACAAGTTTTATCAGAGTCTGGCACTAATAATAAAGTAGACATCGCACTAATTTTTATGTTAGTTAATAAGAAGTTAGAAATAATCCAGTTAAACAACACTCTGCACCAAAATTTATACCAAAATAGTTGCAAAAAGTATCACTTTTACTAATAGAATGAAAAAGCAGGTCTTATGAAGTCACTTTTTAACACAAATTAAGCTTTTTTTGACGGAGACTAAGAACCACGTTGTGGTACTTTGCACATGCGCAATATGAGTAAGTATTGTATATATTTTGTTACAAGATCAAAACTGAAAAATGTTTTACTTAAAACTCTATACGTACTACCACTTTTTAGGGTTTCGTGGTTAGGGACCGAAACCCTTATAGTGAGACTTTGTCGTCCGTCCGTCCGTCCGTCCGTCGTTCACAGCCAATAGCAGTCAATTTTAGGTTGTGCGCGTGAGAGAGGGTGATAGTGAGAGACAGAGACGGAAACACACGAACCAATAGCAGTCAATTTTAGGTTGTGCGCGAGAGAGAGGGTGATAGTGAGAGACAGAGACGGAAACACACGAACCAATAGCTGTCAATTTTAGGTTGTGCGCGAGAGAGAGGGTGATAGTGAGAGACAGAGACGGAAACACACGAACCAATAGCAGTCAATTTTAGGTTGTGCGCGAGAGAGAGGGTGATAGTGAGAGACAGAGACGGAAACACACGAACCAATAGCTGTCAATTTTAGGTTGTGCGCGAGAGAGAGGGTGATAGTGAGAGACAGAGACGGAAACACACGAACCAATAGCTGTCAATTTTAGGTTGTGCGCGAGAGAGATTGTGTTAGTGAGAGACAGAGACGGAAACACACGAACCAATAGCTGTCAAATTTAGGTTGTGTGCGAGAGAGAGGGTGATAGTGAGAGACAGAGACGGAAACACACGAACCAATAGCTGTCAATTTTAGGTTGTGTGCGAGAGAGAGGGTGATAGTGAGAGACAAAGACGGAAACACACGAACCAATAGCAGTCAATTTTAGGTTGTGCGCGAGAGAGAGGGTGATAGTGAGAGACAGAGACGGAAACACACGAACCAATAGCTGTCAATTTTAGGTTGTGCGCGAGAGAGAGGGTGATAGTGAGAGACAGAGACGGAAACACACGAACCAATAGGTGTCAATTTTAGGTTGTGCGCGAGAGAGAGGGTGATAGTGAGAGACAGAGACGGAAACACACGAACCAATAGCTGTCAATTTTAGGTTGTGTGCGAGAGAGAGGGTGATAGTGAGAGACAGAGACGGAAACACACGAACCAATAGCTGTCAATTTTAGGTTGTGCGCGAGAGAGAGGGTGATAGTGAGAGACAGAGACGGAAACACACGAACCAATAGCTGTCAATTTTAGGTTGTGTGCGAGAGAGAGGGTGATAGTGAGAGACAGAGACGGAAACACACGAACCAATAGCTGTCAATTTTAGGTTGTGTGCGAGAGAGAGGGTGATAGTGAGAGACAGAGACGGAAACACACGAACCAATAGGTGTCAATTTTAGGTTGTGTGCGAGAGAGAGGGTGATAGTGAGAGACAGAGACGGAAACACACGAACCAATAGCTGTCAATTTTAGGTTGTGCGCGAGAGAGAGGGTGATAGTGAGAGACAGAGACGGAAACACACGAACCAATAGGTGTCAATTTTAGGTTGTGCGCGAGAGAGAGGGTGATAGTGAGAGACAGAGACGGAAACACACGAACCAATAGCTGTCAATTTTAGGTTGTGTGCGAGAGAGAGGGTGATAGTCACAGACAGAGACGAAAACACACGAACCAATAGCTGTCATTTTAGGTTGTGTGCTAGAGGGAGTTCAACACATAATTAATGATTAAGGGGCAATTTTAAAGGGTGGTTTTTGATGCTGATATTGATAAGGTAGATATACCTTAGATTTTTTTATTGAATCTGAGACCAAAATATCTTTGAAACCATTAACGTTTTTTTCTTTAATTATTGCTACCTTAAGACGTCTTTTAAATTGAATTCATAGATTAAGACGATATTTCACACACTGGATGGTTACGGATACACCCGAATGGTTCCGAAAACACCCAAAGGCTTCCGATAACACCCAAAGGGGTCCGGAAACTCCCGAATGATAACGGAAACCCTCAAGTGGTTACGCAAACAACCGAATGGTTCCGGAAACACTCGAGTGGTTCCGGAAACACTCGAGTGGTTCCGGAAACACTCGAGTGGTTCCGAATACACCCGAATGGTTATGGAAACACCCGAATGGTAACGGAAACACCCGAGTAGTTACGGAAACTCCCGAGTGGTTACGGAAACACCCGAATGATTACGGAAACACCCGAGTGGTTACGGAAACACCCGAATGGTTCCGGAAACATCCGAGTGGTTCCGAATACACCCGAATGGTAACGGAAACACCCGAAAGGTTCCGGAAACACCCGAATGATTACGGAAACACCCGAATGGTTCCGAAAATACCTGAATGGTAACGGAAACACCCGAGTGGTTACGGAAACACCCGAATGGTAACGTAAAAACACCCGAGTGGTTACGGAAACACCCGAATGGTAACGGAAACACCCGAGTGGTTACGGAAACACCCGAATGGTTACGGAAACACCCGAATGGTTCCGAATACACCCGAATGGTTACGGAAACACCCGAATGGTAACGGAAACACCCGAGTGGTTACGGAAACACCCGAATGGTTCCGAATACACCCGAATGGTTACGGAAACACCCGAATGGTAACGGAAACACCCGAAAGGTTCCGGAAACACCCGAATGATTACGGAAACACCAGAGTGAATACGGAAACACCCGAGTGGTTACGGAAACACCCGAGTGGTTACGGAAACACCCGAATGGTTCCGGAAACACCCGAATGGTTCCGGAAACACCCGATAGATTCCGGAAACACCTGAATGGTTCCGAATACACTCGAAAGGTTCCGGAAACACCCGAATGGTTACGGAAACACCCGAATGGTTCCGAAAATACCTGAAAGATTCCGAATACACTCGAAAGGTTACGGAAACACCCGAATAGTTCCGAAAAACACCCGAAAGGTTACGGAATTACCCGATTGGTTCTGGAAACAATTTTATTTAATACATTAATACCTTAGATTTTTGTATTGAATTTGAGGCCATTTTCTGGGTGTGGGTAAGACTTGTTTGAAATCAATAATAAAAAGCCACGAAACCCTCAATTGTAGGCGCATTGCGCCTGCTTTTTGTACTGTTTATTTTACAATCGTATTTGAAAACCTACGAGTGCCAGGTAGAGACGTATGAATATTCCTGGCCGCACTCTTCCTTGACTAACTTCGTGGTTGGTTTCTTGTTTATCGAATGAGCAGTTTGTGACTATATTCATGTGAATGGTGTTTATTGTTTGTGATTTGTTGATTTGTGTAATCTTACTTTTTATGAATGTTCTTGAAATGAAGAGATTATTATCTTTCATAATCGTTTCCTACTTGATTTAAAAGAGTAATTTTGTAAAAATACTAAATATAGACATATCGATACTTATTAACATCGATTGAAGTTTTCTTAAAAAATCAATATCATTGGATTTTGAGGTTAGTATAGAATATTAATAAGCTTCTTTTATCTATTGTAATTGGAGTACGTGGCTATTTTGCCTATATCAACAGACGATATAAGAAGAATCCTTTACTTCTTTAACGTTTGTTAAATTAGATTTTTGGTATTGAAATGCATATAATAATACAAATTAACCTTCTGTAATGCACAAAAAGCGTGAGAATGTTTATAGTTTTCCACCAAAAGACGATTGACATAAATTTACATTCTAGAATCAGAAGAATTTTATATAAATATAAACCTAAATGTTTAAATTCACAGGAATTGTTGAGATTAAAGTAATTTCATTACACAGAATGTATAAAAGTTCACTATAGTGACATTAAAGTTAGTTTTGTTAGGAAAATATATGAATAAACGGAACCAATTTTTGAGGTTATATACCATAAAAGCGTGTGACGTGTATGATCAAGGTTCCGTCCATTTCATAAGATACTATGAATATTCAAAAATATATAATACTGTAAAATTTACATTTTGTTCAAACATTCCCTCTCCTTATGGATAAAAAAGTGATAAAATTTTTCCAAAAATATTTTACGACGTCTGCATTAAAGATTAATTTATATAATTTGTATTTTAAAACCTAGACGTGTACCTAAAAGAATGAATTTTTTTGACAACAAAATAATTCAGTTTCTTTATTTTGTTAGTCTTTTCTTATACTATATTTTATTCTGGTAGGCGAAGTAAATATTAAGTGAAAATTCTTAATTTCTTATCAAGATTTCGTTTTTTTGCATTTTAATTTTGAATTTCAGAAACCTTTTCAATTTTCAGAATTACTTTTGAATGAAGTAAAATTAATTTCATACTGTTTGGAAAGCGTATAGAAATTGATTGAACCCCAGAACAAAAATTCTTCCCTAATTTAAGGCTGATCAAACCTGTGAAGAAAAATGCTCTCACCTGATTTCAATTCTGACGTCTCTCGGTCTTAAAAGATGAAATAAATTAGTTAATGATGATTTATTAGAAAGAAGAGAGTGGCAAAAGTGGGGGAACTTCAATTTCTTGCTATAAAAAAGAGCTAAATATTATTTTTAAAGTATTTTCGAAATTTTTAAAAATTATTAAAAAATATTATTCAGCTTTTTTTTATAGCAACAAAATTGAAGTTTCCCCACTTGTGCCACTCTACTATTTCTAATAAATCAACATTAACTAATTTATTTTATCTTTGAAGACCGAGTGACGTCAACATTAAAATCAGGTGAGAGCATTTTTCTTCACAGGTTTGATCAGCCTTAAATCTTAATCCCTTGGCTGTGCTGCTGAAAAATCATAAAGTGGGCTTAAACTGTGCAACCATTTCCAATTATTCAATTTTCATAAAACTTAGTACTAGGAGAATTTTCAAAGTTCAAAATGTCGGAACCAATATGGCCTTGAAAACCTCCTAGTACGAAGTTTTTTAAAAATTCGTTAAGTTATTTTCTTCTCTTCATCATGACGTATACACGTCATCCACAATTTGGGTTTTTTTTCTTTTCGTGACGTGTATATACAGATACATTTTCTAAGTTAATTCTTTAGAAATATTGAGAAGCACAAATTATAAATATAATTTTTTTTAAATTAAGAAAAGTCAGAATTTAAAGCACAAGATGATGTTTTGTTATCGGTATCGATCAATGTGATATTTAAAATACAAGTATTAGCTGTATCTGCTAAAATTCATTTATGACATAACCCTGGATATGAGTTTGTAACTTTTATAACTATAATTGCAATTTTGTAATATAATTATTTTTAATTCAAAGAATTCAGAAAGGTTTTTTCTTTTTTGGAAAATATAATTCGTACCCTTCTGATCACAAATTATATCGATGAATTAACTATTGACTTTTGTTGGCCTGCTGCGGATCTATTTTAAAAAAAATAAGTTTTAGATTTGTGAAATTTGAATTTTTTCTTAATTCAATAACCATAATTTTATGGTATGAATTTTATTTCTTTTCATGTTATTATCAATTGAAAATTGGAGGTTTACGATGTTGTTTTGTAACCTCAAATATGGCACTTGTCTTAAAAATATTATAATAAAAAATTTATTTTAAATTAGAAATCAAAACTTACCCGAAAAACAAATTTTCTTTATTCAACTTCTAGAAATAATACAAAATTTATTGAAATACATTATTTTAAAATAATAATATAATTTAAAAAATTTCTTGCACAAATTTTCGTGAAATTTTTAAGCTTATAACATTTTTTTTGGGTGCTCTTACAAATTTGAGATTTTAAATATGTTTTAATATTAATATAACTTACTTTCTATTAAAATTTGGCAAAGGTGTTTTGATATATTTAGACTTTTTTTTTACTTAAATGCAAAATTTAAAAATTTAATACTTTCTAAATAAAGCAAATCACCTTCGCCAAATTTGAATAACAAATAAGTTATATGAATTTTAAAATATATTAAAAATCTTAAATTTGTAAAAGCTCCCAGAAAAAAGTTATAGAATAAAAGTATTAAAAAAATTTCACAAGAAGAAAATTGTCAAATTATATTATTATCTTAATATAATGTATTTCAATAAAATTTTTCATCATTTCTAGAGTTTCTATAATGAAAACAATATTTCAGGTAAGTTTTAACTTCTAATTTAAAATAATGTTTTAATTATGACTTTTTTTAAAATAGTGTTATATTTGAGGTTGCAAAAAAACACCGTAAACCTCCTATTTTTAATTAATAATAACGCGAAAAGAAATAAAATTTATATCATAATATTATGGTTACTGAACTCAGAAAAAATTAAAGTTTCATAAATTATAAACTTTATTTTTTTAAAAATACGTCCGCGGAAGCCTTCAGATAATAGGTTAATGGTTTGATACATATACGTATTTTATTTTCCTCACTATTAATGTATTTATTTTTTATTTTAAACATATTTCTTCTAGGTTATCAAGAAGAATGTCCAACTATCGTAGGACTAAAAAATATCGTGAACTACAAAAACGTATTCATGAAAATTCTACTGAATGTGACGATACAGCTGAAGCGAAAGTTCGACGCACTGATGATACTCCTCAACAAATGTTACATTTTGAGGATTCGCAAACTATTAACACAGTTGAATACAATTCTGTTGAGGTAGAGGAGGATACTCTTAGACGGCATTTCGATTCAAACGTAGAAATTAATCAAACATTTGACTTCAACCAAGATTCGGAAGACTCTGATGATGATAGAAAGGAAAAAGATGAAAATGAAAACAATGATTACACAGATTTTGAAGAGGATGATGATGATCACGGTGACAAAAATGTCCTCTTAGAAGATGGAACAAAAAAGTTGGATCAAATTTCTAATAATCTATTAGGTTTAACAGTTGAAACGAAAAAGGATGAAGAAGAATCCCTAAGAACAAGATTGCACGTTTGGGCGATAAAGTATCGCAAAAATTTGACAAGAAATTGCGTTGAACATCTATTACAAGATTTAAGAACCGAAGGTATTAAGGACATTCCAAAGTCAGCTAGTACTCTTCTTCCATCAGAAAACACGTCCAAATATTCAATAAAAGTTATGGAAAGTGCACGAGGAAAAATAGAATCTTTTGTTTATTTTAGAATTGCAGAAACTCTGCAAAAAATTATAGATCCGAAAGTGTATGTTGAAGTCACCTTTTATGATTGCTGTTTTTGGTGGTAACTCCAAACCTGTGTCATCGATAAAATTTTTTAAAAAATTTGTAAAAGAGATGAATTTTTTGTTGACGAACGGTATAATAATTAATGGAAAAAAGTTCGATGTAAAATTCCTAGGAATTATCTCGGATACTCCAGCTAGAGCCTTCATAAAGGGTTGCAAGGGTCACAGTGGTTTTGCGTGTTGTGAACGGTGTGAAGTTTTCGGAATCACTGTTAATAACAGAAGAGTATTTACAAAAATCGATTGCCCACTACGAACAAATGAGTCTTTTCGAAATACCCAGGTGCGAATTTTCGGTCGGCCCATGGTTGGGCCAACCGTGCAGTAAGTTGGCCCACCTTTGGCTCATAGGTCGGGCCAACCTGTTAGATGATCACCATGGCCGACGTTGGCTACCGACCGTCGGCTACCAAGGTTGGCCCAACTCTGGCTGCCGACCGTCGGCTAAAATGCGCTAAAATGGTTGGCCCACGGTTGGGCCAACTTGAGACTACTTGTACCAAATTATTCTATTAATGAAGACACATATAATTACATAATTCACAAGTTATAAATATAATTACACAAATATAATCACATAAGAACACAGATATATAATAATGATGAAAACCTGAAACAGAAAAATTCCACCAGTCATGAAGATTCGAACCCCGGTCTTCCAGCTGCCAGTCTAGTAGGATAACCACCAGCCCATAAGAGGTATGAGTGATCAATACCAAATGAACCTTATAGCCAGACAGTAGAGTAACACAGACCGTTGGCCCAACTATTAGCCCCAGATTAGGCTGACCTTCTAGTGTTGGTTTTGATTTAGTTTTTATTTATATTATTATTTTATTATATCATTTAAGAAACAGAGTCTAGCTAACGGTCGGCCCAACTCTGGCCACTGTTGGGCCGACCGTCGGCATTTGGTTGACAAAGTTTAGTCGGCATGCTTGGTTGGCCCAACTTAGGTATTTCTGGTCGGGCCAACTTTGGGTGCCGACCAAACTTGCCATTCAAGTGCCGACGGTCGGCCTAACTCTGGCCACAGTTAGGCCGACCGTCGGCACTTGGTTGGCAAGTTTGGTCGGCACCCAAAGTTGGCCCAACTTAGGTTTTTTCAGTCGGGCCAACCTTGGGTGCCGACACTCTAGCAGCCAGAGTTGGGCCAACCAGGGGCCGACCATTCAACTCTGGCAACCGACCGCAATTCGCACCTGGGTAAAAAAATTAATTTCAATGAGTAGATGGAAAAAGTAATTGAACATTTGTTTAGTAAGCTAACAGAAAAATTAAGTAACTGCATCGAATTTAAAATTATTTATTTCAAGAAATAAAGGTTACTAAAAAATGTGAAAACTTTTAAACACAAAATATTTGGATAAAAAATTATATTTTAGTTCACAGATGCATTTAGATTTTAATAAACACAATATTATTTACTTCAGAAAAAGTATAATCAATAAAACATAATCAAAATTTATATCAAACATCCAAAATTGACTTTATACACAAAGTTTCTTTATTCCATTATTTAAAATATAAATTAATTATTTTATTATAAATTTTCTTTTAAGTTCTATTTCTCGTAAAAAATGTTGAAATTCATTTATTCTGTAATTAAATGAATTTTTTTTAAAGTATCCTTAATATTCATCATAGATCCGCCAATGAAAAATACCTAATGAGAAGTAGGAATAATTTCTAAAAATAATTCTTTAGAGTTTTCATTTGAAATAACAAATCAATTAGAAATTTTACTTAAAACAAAGTTTCTAACAAATTTTTTGTAATAATGTATAAAAAATAAAAATAAATAATTGTAGAGAAAATTCAAACGTCTCTACTTGGCACTCGTAGGTTTTCAAATACGATTGTAAGAAAAGTGTTAGTACGTATAGAGTTTTCAGGAATCACAGCTTGTCCCCTATTCCCCTTTTTCCCCTATTTTGAAGTTTTATCCCTATTTACTCTATTTTAAAGATTTGTCCCCTATTTCCCCTATTTCTAATTTTCAAATTTGAATTTATAATTTATCAAAGTTATTTTGTGGTTAATTCTGAATTTGTATCATTTAATAAATTTTAAATTTAAATTTTATACTCTTCTGTAATTTATTTATTTTTTTATAAAGTATACGGGTTATACGGTAATGTAGAGAACACAAAATTTTGTTCAGATTTTTTTTTTTTTAAAACTATGTAACACATACTGTGGGGGGGGGGGGGGAGTTAACTTAAAACTACTTTGTTTTTTCAGATATTTGTCAATTACCATTTATTTTCCGTAATTTTTAAATAATTTAAACAACTTTTTCAATTTCCACTTATTCTTTCAGAAATTTTATAACTATTTTTTAACATTTTTAATTATTTCGTTCTCTGGTTAATTATTCTCGCCAGTTTCCACACTTTTTTCCATTTGTCAATTTTTTCTATAATATTTAATAATTTTATCATTTTGTAATTTTTCTTTCAATTATCTATCTGTCTTCTTAAAAATGTAATTCTATAATTTTGAATTATTTTTAAAAAATTTAAATAATGTTTTAAGTTTAAAATTATTATAGAATTTTTTTTTAATTCTGGACTTTTTTCAATAATTTTTTTCAATTATAAAAACTGGTTTAGATTTCAATTGAGTTCTTCAATTCTGCAACTATTTTTTTTTAATTCCCAAATATTTTTTTCAATTTTAAATAGGGGAGAGTGGCCATCAATGTACCAGTTTTTTCAATGAACCATTTCAATTTTCTCAGAAACAATAAAATAAAAATTCTCCTAATTTTAAATATAAATGAAGTTTGCGTAAACACACTACGTCCATAAATTTTAGACGTGTGGATCTATTCTTTACAGAGAAAACTGGAAAAAACTGTTTTTGATGTACTGAAGAAAAAATTTACCTAAAATACAAACACGTTTTTTAATTGAAATAAGGCCATTTAAAAATAAATGTACTTACGATTTATTTTGTTTTGGGCCTTAACTACAATATTCTAATAAGATAATGATTTTGAAATATTGGATTAAGTTATAAAAAACCATTTTTGTTGCAAATGTCATGTTGATTCAATGTACCGGGGAACAATGAACCACCTGGAATTTCAGTGTATTTTCGATTTCCAGAGTGGTATGCTTGATTATAAAACTAGGCATGCGTACAGCATGTTACAGTCATTGTTATCGGTACTTTTCTCAACATAGCAAAACTGAAATGCCATTTTAGCTAGTTAACTTAAATTTGAGGTATATTTATGTTATACATTATCAATTAAAAAGTGTTAAGTAACTATTTTTTATAGTATTTGATAGAAAATAAGTTTTTTTACAAAGTGAAAATTGCAATATTATTATTGTTGAACATTTTTAGTGTTTTTATAGAGGTGGTTCATTGTGTACCCAGGTTGTTGAAAATGAAAATAGCTTGTTACTTTAAAAAAATCCTAAATTTTATTATTTAATCAAAATAAATCGTGTATAATATGTGTGCATTACCTAGATAAGTGTTGTAGTTTTATATTGATGCAAAGAAGTGCTTGAAATTGGTGAAATTCAATAAGTACTATGACCTTGAAAAAAAGCCGGTACATTGATGGCCACTCTCCCCTATCTCATTCTAATTTTATTTCCATTTTTTAAATATATTTAATGATTCTTGCCTTTTTTAAAATACTTTCTTCAATTTTTAATTATATTCTTTAAATTTCAATTTAATTTTCAACTTTTCAGTTTAATTCAATTTTTCATTTTTTTTTCAGTCACAAAAATTGTTTCAACATTTCAATTTAATTGTTTAATTCTACAACTATTTTCTTCAAATTTCAAATTCCATTTTTCAATTTCAAATTATTGTCTTTAATATTTAATTTAATTTAATTTATTCAAATATACGGGACCAGCCCTTTCGTACAAAGTACTCTTAACCTAAAGTTACAAAGCGCAACTGTATACTTTCACAAATAATAAATAAATGTAGCTAGGATGGCAAAGAAGAAATTCTAAAGAACATGTTTACGCAATATTGAGATGAATCTAGAAACACTGTTTTCAAAAAAGTCTATTTCATCGCTTGAGCGGTTCGCCTCTCTGCTTAGTCTATCAATCAAAGACTGTCTCCCATAATTTGTTCTATGAAAAGCCTCGAAGTACAACGAATAGCTTCGGGTTATTATTTGTGGAGCATAAAAGTGAATTCTGTTTAACAGCGCTGGGCAGTCAATATGTCCATTTAATAATTTATAAAAAAACAACATATCAATGTACAGGAGTCTGGACGTGATCAAAGGGATATTCATTCGTGTTCGCAGGCCAACGTAGTCATGAGTATAAAAGTCGAAAGGCAAGTCCAATTGGCGAGCAGCGAAGCGGAGAAATCTATTCTGCACTCGTTCAAGTCTTACTATATTAAATGTGTAAAAAGGAATCCAAATAACTGATGCATATTCTAGAATAGATCTGACGAGCGCAAAATAGAGAACTCTTAAAGTCCCCATACTGCGAAACATTGACGCGTTCCTCATCATAAAACCCAGGGATCTGATAGCGTTGGAGACCACTTCGGAAATGTGATCGTTAAATGACATATTGCTGCACAGAAGAAGTCCCAGGTCTCGCACTTGATAGGTTCTAGGTAATTCTTTATCATTCGAGGTGTAACAGTAGATAAGGGTGGTATTTCTAGAAAATGAAATCACCTGGCTCTTGTTCGAATTAATATCCATGTGGTTAGCTTCGCACCACTCCTGTAGCCGATCAAGATCGTTCTGAAGATCCCTTGCATTGTCACAGGGGTTGACAGAGTCGATCACTTTAAATAATTTTACATCATCAGCGTATAATGAAAAATGTGAGGAAAGAAAAACTGATTTAATGTCATTCATGTAGAGAATAAATAAAAGGGGGCCAAGGTGTGAACCCTGGGGAACCCCAGAAGTAGGATAAAAAGGGTTTGAAAATTTAAAATCAACTTTAACAAATTGTAATCTGTCAGATAAATAGCTTTTAAAAAAATGTAACAGATTTTCGGATAAACCCATAATTTCCAATTTTTTTAACAAAATGTTGTGATCGACTCTGTCAAAAGCCTTAGAGAGATCAACATACACAGCATCGACCTGGAGACCTTCCTCCATGCGAGACAATAAAAAAGTCGTGAATAAACCGAGGTTCGTGACCGTTGACCTACCCTTCACGAATCCGTGTTGTTCCTCAATCAGAGTGTGTGCGACAGCAGGGTAAAGCAAATCAAAAATTAACGATTCAAAAATTTTTGGTATGGCACTAAGAATGGTTATTGGCCTATAGTTTGCCACGTCCTCCTTATTACCATTTTTATATATTGGGATAATTATTCCCTGCTTCCACACCGATGGAAAAATCCCACACTCAAGCGATTTGTTAAACAAAATAAATAATGGCTCAATAATCGAACAACCGCATGAGCGAAGGAAAAATGGAGTAATTTTATCAGGACCCGCTCCTTTGTTCACATCCAAACTCCTTAATTTTAAAGCAATATCGTTTCTTGAGATAAAAGTGGATTGCAAATTGACCGATTCGCTGTAATTCAAAAACCTTTCAGAAATTACAGAAGTAGGAGTTGTATACACTGATTTAAAATGTGTTGCAAAGAGATTAGCAATTGATACATTATCCTCGCAGGTAATATCATTCAAAAACATTTTGTTAGGCAACGAATTATTTTTTTTAGCCAAATTGATAAAATTCCAAAAGTTCTTAGGGTTGTCCAATAATGAATTTTCCGTTCTCGCTATATAATTATTATAACATATTTTCGATAAGTTTTTACAACAAGATCTCAAATTCGAGAAAACCAAATAATCACATTGATCCCCCGAAGTTTTAAATTTTAGATGCGCGCATTTTTTATCATAAATAAGTTTTTTCAGTTCACCTGTGAACCAAGGAGGATATTCAGAAGTTTTAACAATTTTTTGCGGTACAAGTTCATTAAAAATTTCATACATATGAACATAAAATAAATTTGCCATTTCATTAATGTCTTCAGAATTTAACAATAACTGCCAATCAGTGGAATTAAGGGCCGATACTATGTCAGCCATATTCGCATTTTTAAAGTTATATTTAATATCACTTGATATATTAATTGCACATTTGTAATTATTATCACTGTTGAAATTAACAATCAACGCTGGATGATATACATCTATTGGCAAGATTGGATCATCTGTCACGGAGACTGAAAAAATATCAGGATCGCAAAAAACAAGGTCCAAAATAGAACCGTGTAAATTGGTCAAGTTATTTATCTGAAATAAACCAATATAATCAAACGTATCAGATAGTTGAAAAGCAGTTGACAATTGTTGTGGTGATAGATCGTGATTTATTGTGTTAATAATACAACTATCAAAAGAAAAATTCCATTTTAAGAACGGCAAGTTAAAATCACCCACTATGCAAAATTTGGCTTCTGGAAAGTTATAAAAAATATGCTCCATAATATGACAGATTTCCACATAAACATTAGAATTAGAATTTGGAGGAACATAAAAGCATCCCACAATGTAAAGTACGTGGTTAATCGTAAATTTAATTAAAACATGCTCGACAGTTGACTGGATCGATTCAACAGTAGAGCTCTTTAAACTACTCTTGACAGCGATCAACACACCGCCTCCTCTTGAACTCACACTTGTGCGACTATTTCTATCACATCTGTGAACATCAAATCCTAAAAAGCCTAGTTCAGTAGAACTAAAACTCGAGTTAAGCCAGGTTTCGGATAATGCAAAAATATTATAATTATGTAGCGGAATATTATATCGAAGTTCGTGTAATTTAGTTCTAAGACCTCTGACATTCTGATAATACAATTTGACAAGTGTGGAAGTTAAAGAGGAGGGGTTACTACCTTGATTTCCACTACCAGTAGGCCTAGCTATATCGATGAAGATTCTGCGTGCGCATTCTGAGTCACCACTTGAGCAACGTCTTGCTGGCGAGGTTTGATTTTCATTATAGTTGGAGTCCCGCGACGAAACACTAGTTTTAGATCCTGCTCCCCTTCCTTCTGGCGGTTCGCGATCTTTTCTTTTAGCAGTTGGATTTCGTTTAATTGCATCCTTGTTTTGTCTTCGGTCAACCACACATTTTTCAGCTCTGGAGGGAAATTCGAACTTCGTCTGGCAGCAACGAACATTTTCAATATTGTTTGTGCCTTCGTCTCCGTCGCACAAATAATTTTCACCGGCCTCGGTTTGGAGTTTTGAACCTGCACAGCAGTACCAATTCTAAATATTTTGACAACTTCAAGGTCACCGGACGGCACATATTTCCCCAGCATATCCAAGACGTCAGATTGTAATTTATTTATCGTGCTGTCAGAGTTAGACGGGACATTGTTATTATATTTTTCATGCTCCAAAAAACCAAAAAGCACAAGATTACATTTTTTTTCAGATCTTTCATTAAATTCTTTTAAACAAATACTGGTGGTTACATCGACATTAGCATTAAATGATTTCAAATTACGTTCCTCACAAGTATTTAATCTATCTTCAACCACTACAAGACGATCGGACAGGTCATTTACTTTACCTTCCGTGGAATTCAATCGAGACAGATGATCGTCGAGTTTTAGATTGACATCCACAAAATTTGAATTCATCGACTCGGTGAGAGTGGCCATCGACTCGGTGAGAGTGGTAATAGCAGCTAATATAGAATCTAAGGTGGACGGTACAGCCGGTAATGGAATCGATGATGTAGACAAGGATCGTGTTTTACAACATTTAGTATACGCACCACCAGGCAGTGTAGGAATTACTTCAGCGCAGCCAGGGTGGTAAGGAGCTTTGCAACCTGTACAAAGCTTCGGAATAACGCGTACTATATCCTTTGCGCACTTGGTGCATGTCACGATATCTGACATGGTAAATAATAAGTCAGCACAAAAAAGAAAAATATGCCTAGAACACTCTCACATATCTTCACAAATAGCAGTCCTATATCCGACTCACGCCGGACGATCACTTTTAGGTTAGGAATGTGTTTACCACGAAATAAGAGATAAAAGAGGAGCACAGTAAAAGACCAAATACATAACTAACTAAATGGAAAGTCGATATTCACGTTAGGCCAAGACTAACTCGTACAAAACAATGTAAATCATTTAAACAACTTAAAATTGTTCGAGCTCGCGTACCCACGTGTTAACCAGTAGCCACCTAGCGGCATATTAAAAGATTCTCGCTTTTTTTTCAATTTTTTTTTCTATATTCAATTATTTTTTTCAATTTTTAAGTTTATTCTTTAAATTTCAGTTCCTTCTTGCAATTTTTAATTATTTTCTTCAATTTTAATTATTTTTTTCAATTTGCAATCTAGTTGTTCAATGTTCAATTATTTGCAACAATTAGATATTCCTATAATTTTCATACTTTTTGAATTATTTTGTTTAAATTTAATATTGTTTGATTTTTTGAATTATTTTTTCCAATTGTGAATTAATCTACTTTATTTCTTTCAATGATTATTTGTTTTCCTCAATTTTCAATTGCTTGCAACCATGTTTTCAATTATTCTCTTAAAATTTTATAATTATTCTTTAATTTTTTCAATTATTTTGTTTGATTGTGTATTAATCTGTCCATTGTTAGAGTTTTGTTTTCAATTTTAATTTATTTTTTCAATTTTCAATTTATTTTTTCAAGTTTTTATTATTTTTTTGAATTTTAATTATTTTTGTCGATTTTCAATTCAGTTTTTCAATTTGCAATTATTTCCAACAGTTATTTCTATAATTTTCTTAATTTTTCAATTTTCTAGTTTAAATTTAATGTTTATCGTTTAATTTGTTAAATTATTCTTCTTCAATTGTGTAATTATCTACATATTTTTCGAGTTTATTATCAAGTGTCAATTATTTTTGTTATTTTTTAGTTACCTTTAAAAAAATTTTAATTCTGTTATTTTATATTTAAATTTCCAAAAATTTATAGTTTTGAATGACAAATAACAATGCAAAGTTTCTCGCGCGCTTTATTGTTGCTAGTATACATAATATTTCAATGTTTACATGAATAACGTTATTTGTTTAAAAAATATTAATTTGACATTTTAGGATAATTAAACACTAAAATTTATTCTATTTAAAAAGTTAAAACTATTAAGACCATGTTTAAAATCTTCAATTTTTCAATGGAAGTCGCCATCAAAGACTTTAAATCGAATTTTTTGTCCCCCTTTTGTCCCCTATTTTAAAAAAAATTGCCCCTATTCCCCTTTTTTACTAACAATAGGGGCTGTGATCCCTGAGTTTTAATTAAAACATTTTTCAGTTTTGATCTTGTAACAAAATATATACAATACTTACGATAATTAATTTTTTGAGATTTCAAATATTTCACTTTTATAATTCCACACGGGGGATCAGTATACTTATTCGTCCCTGGCGCAGAGGGAGAGGAAAAGACTAGTTGCGTATAACGAAGTTAACTCTTTAACATACTTTCCACCATCTTTGATTTAGTTTATCATTATATTAATCAAAATTTATGATAAAATAATTTTTGGAGGTCGATTAAATGAATTCCATTAAATTTATTAAACTTGAAAAGTGAGGTATAAATTAATTTAAAATAAACGCGCGCTATATTGACTAATGGCGTCCAGTTCGGAGATGCCAGAGATGCACAAATGCAAATGCTCCTTACAACATTTTTGATTGGTGGAAGTGTTTGGAAAGTTTTTCGAAAGGTCTTCCACCAATCAAAAATGTTTTAAGGACCATGCACATCTTTGGTCCAGTTCATATTGGAGCATGCGCAATATAGGTTATGATCTTAACGTGTACCAACACGTTGTAAAAAACGGTGCAAAGAAGAGTTTGCGAATTATTATATTCATTATCATTCAAGGGCTTTTTCGTTGCAAAGGGATTAGAGATTGGTTGTCTTCTTTTAAGGTTAGTATAAAACAATATGTTGATATTTTTTAAATAAATAAATATTGTAAATGTCATTTAATTATAGCTTAATTTTTGTAAGAAGTTAACAAAACTTAACTTTTCAGGTAACCATGGAGCAGAACTCGACATCAAGTAGTTTTGTATTGTTTGAATTTCCTTCACCTAGCAATAAAAAAGCTACAAAATGTGTAGAGATTGTTCCAGTTTCTTGGATCTGTTCTACAGGAAGTGAGCCACGACGCTGTAAATACCCGGATAAGGAGTTTTATTCGCAAGTCGACTCATGGGTGAAGGATGAAAATCCTCCGGATGCTACATGGGGAGATTTTCCTATAATAATAATTAAAAAGCTGGTAAAGTATAACACTATCTTATAATAACAATTTTGGATCACTATCTAATATCAGGCTGATTCTTAAATCATGACTTTTGTTAAAAGGTTTCAAAATCCGATTTAATTGATTTAAATAAAAGTTTCTTCATATAAATCAAAAATTCATTTTCCTAATATATAAAACTTTTCATAAAAAACGCTAAAAAAACAGAAAAACGTTTAATCAAAATCAAACAAATTATAAATAAATAAGAAAATTACAACAACAACAAAATTTGTAAATCTTTATGAACACAATAAATCAGTAAACTGGGAAAACCCCTGTCATATATTTGAAAAAGTAAAAACATGGGTCAAACCATGCCTAAAATATCAAAGTTGTCCCCTAGGTCTTCGATTTTGATGAAACTTGGTAAAAGTGTATAGAAATACATGCAAACGAAAATTTTGAAAACAATTTTCAAAATTTTTGGATTTACATGTGTTTAAAAATTTTTTTGGAAATTTTCGAAACGTCATAACTCTCACAATAATTATTCGATTTAATTAATTTTTTCAGGGATTATTTATTATTTGGTAACATTTGAAAAAAAATTGTGCCCAAAAAATTTTTTTTATTTAACATAAAAAAATGAAAAAAAAATTTAAATAAATTTTTCGTTGAAAAGCGTACCGTAAGATGGGGTAAAGTCGGCCAGTTTTTCACGATTTTCTTTAAAAAATACGTTAAATTAAGAGAAGAAAATATTGATACTTAGTATATATAATCTCTGACTCCTGTTTTTGAAGTTCATCATATAGGAAAAGTGAAATCCTTTTTAGAGAATTCACAATAATCCTTTTTGTCATGGCCAACTGTTCCCCTAAATGTGGGGTAAAGTCGGCCACCACTATAAACAGGTAGAATATGTTAGTTTAACATAAAATAATCATAGGAAATAAAGTTAATTAAAAATACAATATCTATAATCTATGAAATATATATTTATTTAAACTTTATATTATGATTTGACAAAGTTTCTATGTCAGATTTTTAACATAACCTGAACAAAAAAAAAAGTAACCTATCTGAATTATTTAAAGTTTTAAATTAGAGAAATAATATCTTTCATGCACCCTTCTCATTTTTAAATTTTAGTTTAGAAATAACAGTTTCTATTCTTACATTTTGGACATTGGGAACAAGTGAAAAAAAAATTATTTACAATATTTTTTTAAATTCGAACCATGGCCGACTTTTCCCTACAAAAGTAAAATTTTTAGAAAAACTGATTTTTCATAAAATTTAATAAACCAATAAAGGTTATTTTTGTTTGTAAATTATGTCAGAGACACAAGCAACGATATGTACAGTTTGATTTGTCAAAAAAAAATTTCAATAATAATTTACAACTACCTTTTTCACACTACATATTTTTTAGATAAAATAGGCTTGCACACAAAAATATTATTTTTATTAGAACTAACCCATGAATTCGCGTCAAGTATTTTTTAAATTCAAGTTTGACATTTCTGTTAACAAAAACAAAACAATATTTTTAATTTTTCTTTCTAAAAAAAGGATAATTAAATACTTTAAAAATAGGTTACCGGCTGGCCGACTTTTCATGACTGGCCGACTTTACCCCATTTTACGGTATTTTTTTTTCTTTCTAATATCGATTTTTAAATTTCTTATGATTTCACGAGTATTTTAAAAAAAAAATTGATGGAGGGTCTGAAACTTTCGGAGATATTGCATTTATTGTCTGTGCGGACCGCTGCGCTGAGTGCGGCTCAGCGCGTAGACCAAAGCGCGCTATACGTGCAAACTATTCAGAAGCACTTACAGCCCGTAAATTTCAATTGAATTAAAATCTTCTTTTTGTCAAATATTAAGTAATAAACGAAAATATAGTTTTTTATCTTGATTTTATAATTGTGAATTAATTAATTAATTAAACTTTTATAAATAAACAAATACCCTGCAACACAGAGGTTTTTATAATATATGGGACGTTCTTTTTCAAGCGGACTCTTCCACCTCCCTATTTTTGGTTTGATATAACAAAATGTAATCTTATTGGAAAAATTAGCTTAGATAGTCTACTTTTCGATCCCGTTAGGCGTTTTATAAAATTCAGAATGGCGACGTAGATATGGCGTCTAAAGCACGTGAAAAACTAGAAAAATGCGTTAATATGATCTAAAAGTGCTCTAAAGCTTCACATATTAGTTTAAAAACAACTATAAAATGGATAACGTACGATCTGATAACAAATCTAAACCTGAAATATAAAAATTCAAAATGGCAGATCTAATATGGCGGACAATACTGAAAAATTAGGCTATCCTCGTGAAAATGGCTACTCGGGGGTTTTCAAGGCCGCTAATTACGAATTTGATGTCAGTTTTTTAATATCCAAAATGGCGGAGTCAAAATGGCGGAGCAAAAATTTAAAAAATTGATCTCAACTTAAGAAAATGTCTAGTTTTTCACGTGCTTTAGACGCCATATTTAAGTCGCCATTCTGAATTTTATAAAACGCCTAACGGGATCGAAAAGTAGACTATCTAAACTAATTTTTCCAATAAGATTACATTTTGTTATATCAAACCAAAAATAGGGAGGTGGAAGAGTCCGCTTGAAAAAGAACGTCCCGTATATTATAAAAACCTATGTGTTGCAGGCTATTTGTTTATTTATAAAAGTTTAATTAATTAATTAACTATTATAAAATCAAGATAAAAAACTATATTTTAGTTTATCACTGAATATTTGACAACAAGAAGATTTTAATTCAATTGAAATTTACGGGCTGTAAGTGCTTCTGAATAGTTTGCACGTATAGCGCGCTTGGGTCTACGCGCTAAGCCGCACTCAGCGCAGCTGTCCGCACAGACAATAAATGCAATATCTCCGAAAGTTTCAGACCCTCCATCAATTTTTTTTTTAAATACCCGTTAAATCATAAGAAATTAAAAAATCGATATTAGAAAGAAAAACAAATACGCTTTTCAATGAAAAATTTATTTAAATTTTTTTTTTCATTTTTTTATGTTAAATAAAAAAAATTTTTTGGGCATAATTTTTTTTGCAAATGTTACCAAATAATAAATAATCCCTGAATAAATTAATTAAATCGAATAATTATTGTGAGAGTTATGACGTTTCGAAAATTTCAAAAAAATTGTTAAACACATGTAATTCCAAAAATTTTTAAAAATTTTGAAAATCGTTTTCAAAATTTTCGTTTCCATGTATTTCTATACACTTTTACCAAGTTTCATCAAAATCGAAGACCTAGAGGACAACTTTGAAATTTTAGGCATGGTTTGACCCACAAACATTCATACTAAAAATTTCAAAACGGCCGGACATTAAATTTTCTAAATTTTATTATTATAACATTCCCTAACCTCTTTTCCATTGTTTTTCTTGATTACTTTTATATTTTTAAATTAAAATACGCTAATTTTTTTAAAAATGTATTCAATTTGTTTTCATATCTTATCTATTTTTTGCAAACTTACTTACTCTTTCAAAAAAGAAAAAAAAATTTAGATTTTTTTTGTTTTTGTTTTTTTAATTTTTGTTAAGACTTGTTTCAAGCCTAATGGGTATTATTAAAATATTTTCCTTTCAACTTTGGAAAACCGTTTTATTTTTTAAGGATTTTTAAATACCTTTAATGGACTTTTTATTTATTTTTATGAATTTTTTTATTTACTTTTACTTACTTCTTATTCAGTAAATTGTTACCAAAATTTTTTTATTTTTTTTTTCGTAGTTTGTTAGATCAGAAGAAACATTTTTCCATTTTCTTACTATGTATTTAATTTTCTTGTTGCTTCACAATTTTTGTAGACATATTTTGCATTTTAATTTTATATTTTGTAATTTTTCTATTTCTTAGAAATATTTTCCCTTCTTTTAAATTGTTTAATTTTTATCTTGTAATTTCGAATTTTAGAAAACATTTATTTGACACTTCTAATTAATTGTTTTTTAAATTTTCTGAGTTTTTACTTTTATTTTATTTCATATAAATTTAATCTTGTAATAAATATTCTCGTTCTTATATGATATTGTTCTTATATTTCATAAGGTTTATGTTTCCTTTTAAATTCTCATTTTTTTTATTTTCCAAAATTTTATTCATTCTTTTTTTCTTCAATTTTAAAAATAATTCTTTATTTTTACAAATTTAAACAATTTTGCGTCTTTGGTAATAAATTTTTCCATTTTTTAAAGTTTTAAAATAAATGTTTGTAAATATTCAAATTTTTTTTATGTTTTTTTAATGACTTTTTAACTCTTGTCTAGTATTTTAAAATATTTTTTTTTTCCTTAACAATATCCGTAACTTTTTTTCATTTTAAAGATTTTTCGTAACATTTTGTGCTGGACTGTTTTACTTGTATCTCTTAACATTTTTATGTTTTGCTTTAATAATTTATTATTATTTTCGTTTATAAGGATAGGAAGATTTTCTTTCTTTATACATTTCTTATTTATTTATATTTTGTTTGATTTTGATTAAATGTTTTCTCTATTTTTTACTATTTTTTATTTAAGGTTTTCAGTTTAAAAAACAACGTACTTAAGAATAAACATATGATTATTTTATGTATTGAAAAGAATCATTTTTTTGTTTAAATAAAAAAAATCATGATTTTTGTCAGCTCTGTTTTTAATTAAAATTATTATACTTATCTTGCTTAGAATGCTTTTTAATTTCTTTTTCAACAAAATATAATAAAAGATTGTACAAAAATAATATATATTTTATAAAAAAAAGCACTATAGATTAGTATTAAAGTCTTTAATTTTTCACTAAGTTTATAATTAATACTGGTCTGCAAATTTTGTGATTTTGAGGCATTTAATTGCTATTAATTTCTTGTAAAGAAAAAAATTATTGCAATTATTTTGATAACCATTTGAAATAATTATTAGATATAATTTAAAAAGTTTGTAGACACTTACCTCAACACTTATTTTTCATTTGATACTAATTGTAACTGGTTTTTAATAATATTTTTAAAAGATTCTTACGAACAAGCTAGAAGAAGGCTTCTGAGAATGTGCATGAAAGGCATGGTAGACAGCAGTTGTCTTGAAACCGAGGCAGATACGAGTGTAAAAAAAAAGAGAAACTAAATGTCGTTAACAAAAATGAAGCTTCTGCTATACTGGACAACGTTAAAAAAATGAAAGAGAACTCTGATCTTGAATGTTTGTTACAATATTTTTAGTACTTTAGTAAATCGAGAATTAGATCTTACCTCTCGCGACCCTGGTAAGGTAACAACAGGGCTATCGGTGACTTATTTTTCTTAGTCTTACTCACTTTTTTAAAAACCACTCACTATTACTCACTTCCTTTTAAAAAAAACTCATTTTTTTCACTTTTTTTAGTAAAATGAATACTCCAATTTAGGGAGAGGGGCCTTCTGCTATTGGGTGCTTAATTAATAATTTATCTTACAAAGAAGGCTTCAAATTTTAGTTCGAGCTGTGAGCTCTGAATACTTAGTTACACAATTGCTGGAATTTTTAAATATTTTTGTCATTTTTTACTATTTTTGTAATTATTAACCCTCTTACGGCTTAATTAACTGTCGAAAAATTGTACCGAAACGGTTAAATTATTCCTGTGTAGAAAAATTGTTACTTTCAGGTTCTATTATAGTTTTCGGGGTCGCAGATTACGAATCTGAAGTTAGATTTTAAAAATTCAAAATGCGGATCCAATATGGAGAACCAAAAATTTAAAGATAATCGTATTTCAATTGTTTATAATGTGTTTATTTATAAATAAACAAATAGTAAAGACACATTTTATAATAACTTTTGACGTGAAAAGACATGATTTTACTATTATCCCTTCTCTAGGTTTTATTTCTTTGATTTTGTCTTTGGTGTAAGTTCGATCATGTTATAGAAAGATGCATGTATAATATTAACAAATTTTAACACAACATAACTTTGTATAAATTAATTTTTATTATGTCAATGATTAGGCACGAGAAAACATATATATTCAGCTTTAATTTAAGCTTATGAGGAAGTTAATCCGATGTTCAGTTATTAAAATATAAAGAAAAACGTTACCCCGATTATACTCGGGGTTAACCGTTCAGGTACAGGACAAGTTACCCCGAGTATACTCGGGTTATACCGTCAGAGGGTTAAAATATTTCCGCTATTTTTCAATTATATCTTTAATTGTCAATTATTTAATTGACAATTTAATTCAATTTTCAATTATTTTTATCAAATTTAAAATATTTTTGAAATTGTTTAATTAGTTTGCTCTAATTTCTATTAATTTTTTCAATTTTTTAATTGATGTCTACAAATTTTTAATTTTTAAACCAGTATTTTCAATTACCTTCAACATCTTTCAATTTTTTCTTCAAAATTTAAATAATTTTTTACTATTTAATTATTTTCTGCATATTATTATTAGTTTTGACATTTCAAAATAAATTTTCATCAAATTTTTATAATTTTTTTAAAATCCTTTTTTATTGTCATGAATTTCTCAATTTATTTCCCAGTTTCCAATTTTTTTTTCTACGAATTTCGATTATTTTGTTTAAATTTCAACAATTTTCTTCAATATTTTTATGAAAAAGAATTTTTAAATTTTTTACACCAATTTCCAATGGTTCTTTACAAGTTTCCTTTTTTTTCAATTTTTAATTATTTATTTCAATTTTTCAATTATTGTCTGTAATTTCTTTATCCTGGCCCCAGCTTTCATTTATTTGTCTACTTATTTACACCAGTTATCAATTATTCTTGTTACTCTTGAATTATTTAACTCTTTTATTATTTTTTTTTTATCGATATTTACCAATAATTTTTTATATTTTTCATGAATTGCCTTTAAATTTAAATTTTGAGTGATTTCTTAAATATTCTCTTCTAATTTTAAATATTTTTGTCACTTCTCAACTATTTTTCTCAATTGTTAGTTATTATTGTAGTTTTATATTTGCTTGTTTTTGCCTTTAAATTAATTTTGTCATTTCTCAATTATTATCGATATTATCGATATTGTTTTATTATTTTCTCCAAATTTAACTTATTTTCTTATATATTTAAATTATTTTCATGATTTTTGAAATTTCTTAATTCAATTGTTATTTATTTTTGTCATTTCTTTAAATTTCTTTCTTTCAATTTAAATTAAAAATAAATAAAAATTTATAAATTTATAATAAAATAGAAATTTACTTTAATTGACAAAAATATATATATTTTTTCGTTGCAGGTGCAGAAGATGCGTTGATAAACAGAACTTCTAGTCCAAAAATTCAATCCAAAGTAACAAACAATTCTTTTAAAAGAAATTTTAATATGGATGATACTCCGCAGTCCATAAATTCTAGTACTGAGGCTTCATCGCCAACTAAAGCATCAAGTTTAAAACAAACTAAGAGCCGTAAACGGATGGGAAAGCCCTACAAAAGTAATTTTTTTATTTTCTTAAATCTTAAATTTAATTTTATTAAAGGGAAACCACGATTACATTTTCAGCACTTTAAAATCCACTTTCCTTAGGAGTGACAACTTTTTTCTAACATAATTTAAAACGTATAATTATCTTCCAAAGTCAAAAATAAAAAAATAAAATATTCTTGACACCAGTTTAGATTTTGTTTAAAAGAAAATGCAAATTTGGAAAATTTAACTTCTTTCATAGTTTTTAGTAATTTCTAACGGCAATTTTTTTTCTCTCTTTTTAATACCTTTCGATAATATAGCACATGGATTTTAAAACATTTTAATTTAGAAAAAAATGTTCTAAACAGTCAAAAATTTTTTTCTAAGTTTTGATAAAATAGTTTAAGTTTTTGATGCCAAATTATATAAAAAAAAATTGGTACTCCTGATTAATGGGATAAAATTTAATTTTTCTTTCTCCTTAAATATTATAGCAATTCAACAACTTTCAATATTTTTAGTCGTTCTTTATTTTCTGAGTAAAAACACATATTTTCTAAAAAATCAAGCATGGATTTAAAAATATTTAATTTTAACGAAAAATAAAAATTTGAAGATAGTAAAAAAAACGTGTTTGGTCGATTTTATTTTATGACTGTTGAGTTCCTTGTCAAAAATTACTATAAAAATTGTAATGATTATTAGTTAAGTTATTTTATAATGCAAACTATTTTTCTTTAATAAACAAATAAAATAAATAAATAATCGTTAAATAAAGCAAAAGTAAAATGAAATTAAAATTTAATTAGGTATTGATTAAAAATACTATTTTTTATTATTAGAGAAACAGTTACGAATTAACAGTCTCTCTTCCTCCTCTTCGAAAGACACTTCAATTGACACTCAAATAATTTTTCAGGGAAATCACAACTGCCAATTGACAAAGGCTAAAAAAAATTCGACTGGAGGACAATTTTAATTCTTTGCAAGAAAATACTGCAAATTTGGATACTAATTTTAACATTAAAAATGCTTTCGAAGGTAACTGTAATGTTGTTTTGAATGGTTTTATGAAAAAAAAATTAATTAAATTCTTTCTATATTTTTATTTTTACAGATTTGAAGAAATATTTTGATGAGCAATTGAAGGAACAAACTCAAAAAGTGATATCTTACATAGATAAAATTAAACTTAGTTTTGAAATTAAATATCAATTTGATTTAAGGGAAAGAGTTAAATGTATTACTACAGCCATTAACTGTATTGAAGTACCGCATGATCTAAAAAATTTGTCAGGCGAATCAAGTATGGACATACTTCCGATTGCTAAATTTGAAGAGTTCCAAAATTTTGAAAACGATTTAAGCAGCGGCAATATTATGATGGAAGAAAGTTTTGTAAGTTTTAGAAAATTGTCTAATTTAAAAATTTATAACATTAAATTAAAGATGATCAGAATGCCATCTAAAATGGTTCTTTTTCATTCCTGAGATGCAGTAAGAGCCGCCAGACTTGGATTTGTATTAATCGAGGATATTGGACGAGTTTTGTATCGTCCTTCCGAGATGGATTTTGTTTTATTGCTGCCTTTTGGGGATATTTTGGAGGTTATTGGCAAGATGTGCCCTGACAAAGCCTCGCCTTTTGATTTGGATGTTTGATTCCACTTTGGCTGTTTGATGACACAATTTGGGTGTTCGATCCCACTACGTTTTTAATTTGGATGTTTGATTCCACTTTGGCTGTTTGATGCCACAATTTGGGTGTTCGATCCCACTACGTTTTTAATTTGGATGTTTGATTCCACTTTGGCTGTTTGATGCCGCAATTTGGGTGTTTGATCCCGCCACTTTGATGCGCCGTTGGAATCGGGATAGTTTGGCCCCTTACACCTAGTATCCTGAGACAACGACAGCGTTTTGTAATAATGTACTCCGAGAATAGCTCGCGAGATACATGGAAATTCTTTTTGCATTTGGTCGACGTAGCAGCTCTGGAAATCCCGCCAGGGAACTAAATATTCGAAGGAAGACAATTGGAACAGCTGAAGAGAGGAATATTTTAACCACTTACAACGAGAACTGTGAAGCACAAGAAGAGCTCCTGCAATTTACGTTTATTTTTTGTTTAACTTTAAAATTTTGCGATTTGTGTTTTTGCGTTTATGTTATTTTTGTTTTTGTTAGCGATTTTGTTTTTGCCGAAAATGGTAGTTTTGATGCTTATTTGATGTTGAATTGTTAATTTAGCGATTTGGAATTAATTAATTATGGTAATGTAACATTTTGATATTTGAATTTGAATCGAGAATCCCACCAAAGCGCCGCCGCGCTCTGATTGGTTCGCGCGCCAGCACAGTAGATTAGGCTAGGTTTAGAAACCAGCGTGTACCGGCGAGGGTCCTCGATGATTTTCTGAGGAAAATCAAGACACTTCCTTTTTGCGTGTCGATTGAGGAAAACGACCTGGCATCATGTGAGGATTTTGCGGAGCCTGATCCGGCAGGGAGGACGAGACCGAGCGGAGTCGAGTCTTTCTTCAAACTTTTGGTGTAAGTAAGTGGACATTTATTTATTCCGGCTATCGAGTTAGCAGATTTGGTTTGTTTGTAAATTAATTTATTGGAGAAAATTGTTCTCACTCTTGAGAAATTGTGCGTGCTCTTAGTCACTCAAAATGTCTGCCCGGTTCAGCCTCGTGGTAAATTAATTATAAAAGTTTGAATTTGCGTATTTGCTGACCGTATTTCTTTTAAATAAAAATATAGTGAATTTTGTCTAAAAATCATGTTGCGTTTTAACGCTTTTGTTTTAACTTTAGTGTCTTGCCGAAAAAATGTAATTGTTGCCGAAAATACCATCGCGTCGTGTTTAACGATCATTTTTGAGCGTTAAATTTTAAAAGAGATACGAGTCACAAAGTTAATAGTGAACTGAAGTGTTGAATTCTTTAAATGTGTCCCCTTTTTGAAACATTTAAAAGTATAATGTAGAGAATTGAATTATTCGAGTTTAGCGTTGCGATTTTGCCATGTGCATATTGAGAATTTTTGCCGGTTAGTGGATCTTGATTTCTTTTAGAGCATTCTCATGAACAATTATGGTTAATATCGATTTTCTGAGTTTATTCTTTTTATATAAATTTTCGAAATTTATGATATGTCGCGCTTGTATTCGAGCGAGGAGTTTAACTTCTATATTTTTTTTTGCGTATCTTTCTATTTAGCGTTGTTAAAAATAAAATAGTGAAAAGTGGAGCGGAATTAAAATATGTTATTTTTGTATTTTTATTCGAAAATTAGCGATTTATATTATTCGTAAAATCAGATTTTTCTTGGGAAAAATCAAATTAAAATTTAGCGACGCATGATTCATTATTAGTCATTAGAGAGAAATGTAGTTAGAAAGTTAAAAGAAAATTATTTTTGACTCAAGGAAACTTTTATTGAAAGATTTCGAAATAATGTTGCGAGTTATTTTGTCGTTGAATTCTTTCCTTTTTTTTTAATAGCGTAGAATAATAAAAAGACTATATTTGCAATAATGCAAATATATCTAAATTACTGAAGTTTTGTCGCGTATTAAATTTTATTACTGATTCCTAAATGGACGCAAGTTTATTTATTTTCTCTTTTATCAGTGATTTTCAAAATTATATTGTGGATTAATCCGTATTATTAAGCTTGCCGAAATTTTTGAACAATTGTCGATTCGACTTGTAGCGCTTCCATTTTTTTTTGTTTTATCTCTCGACCAATTTCGCGGTTATTATCTTTTTTTTTGTATATTATTATTACAGTAGAACCTCGATAACTCGAACCTCGTTAAGTCGAATTCCTCAGTAAGTCGAAAAAAATAGCATTCCCCTCCCGTTGAAGCCTTAAATACTCGATATCTCGAATTATTTTCAATTTTTAACTCGAAGAAAATATCATTCCCCTTGAGGTACTAATAGTGCATTTTTAAACTCTATAACTCGAAGTTCGAAAAGCTGACTCTGTAAGTCGAATTTTCTTTACAAGAACAGATTTTTTAAAAATTTTTTCTTTTATTATTATATTTTTATTAAGTTTATTTTTCTAATTTAAATTATTATTAATTCGACATTTAAGTCGATTTTATATTTTATATTACTCTACAAGTCGAAAAATGTAGGGGAGAGTAGTCAGAGTTGGATATAGTTTTGACTTTTCTATATAACTTCTCCTGTAGGCCGAATTTTGCAATGTCTCTTATATTATTGGAAAGTTCTACTAAAATGCAATGTTTTTGCTAAACATTGCAAAAAATTTGGACCAAAAGTTTCAAAGTTATAGGCAATTAAAAAAAAAAAAAGGTAGTCAAAGTTGAACATGGTAGTCAGAGTTGGGTCACTGTAGAAAATCAATGAAATATGAAGATAAATGATTAAAAATGACAATATATTTACCTTCGCATGATAGAATGGCACTCAAATACATTTGGAAATGACAAAAGGAAACATGAAATTGAAATAAATCATATTTCCTCTTGTATACCGAAATTGATCTGAAAGTGAAAAAGTATTACCAAAAATTTGAATTTTCTTTCTTTCCAATAGAAATGAAGTTTTTGACACCTTTTTAAGTTAACAAATTCATTTTGATTGCAAAAATGCTTCAGAATTACAAAATTTTGGATGCACCAACCTTGACTCAAGCGTCGTTTAGCTTCATATCACACACACACCAGGAACGCTTTATACAAACACCAAATTACGTTCCACATTTTCGTATAACATGTGAATGAACAATTTTAGTCAACTTAATTTGTCTTTGGCATATTTCTTCTACATTTAATTATCAAATTTTGAAACTACAAAAACGTTTTTTGTTGGGCGTATAACACGGACTCGCTTAATACGTCTATATAGTTAGCACACTTCACGGCAATCCATGTAAAAGTTTGCTGGCATTGCTAACAAGTATTTACACACAACGACTTATGGATCTACTGTAATAAAACAAAATAAACGCGATGATTCAACTCTGACCACTGTCCAACTCTGACTACTCTCCCCTACATTATAATTATGCCTCTGTAAGTCGAAGTTGTGATCAATAAAACCTTTATATCTCGAAATCCTCATTAAGTTGAAAACTCATTAACTCGAAGTTTTTAGCGTTCCCCTTGAAATTCGAGTTATCGAGGTTCTACTGTATTATCATAGGGTTCAAAATTTCCTTTTTGTAAATTAGAGTAGGAAAAAGATTCAGAATATATTATGTTATTTTTGATTCTTAAAATTTTTGGTGTTAAAATTAATTATGAAAACTCTCAACAGAGACCCTGCCCTGATAAACGAACTTTTGAAATTTAGATTTTGTTATTGTTGTTGAAGGTTTTTTGATGAAGTTTTGTTGAAGTTTTGCTGAAGTTTTGTTAAAGTTTTGATGAAGTATTGATGATGTTTTGATGAAGTTTTTAAGAAGTTTTGTATTGATTCTTAATGAATTTTGCGAGAGTCTATTTTTGTCGTTTTCGAAATAGATTTCTCTAGTTTGTATTTGTTGTTGTTGATGCTGACGTGGCTCATCGTTGAGCCTGGCGCCCAACATTTTGCGTTTTGATTTGAGTTTAAATTTAAATTGTTCAATGAGGATTTAATTTAATTTTGCTGACAAAATTTTGTTGCGACCGAGATCAGTGCCGAAGGTGGTTGCGCCATATTTCTCAATGGAAGAGAAATAGCAAATAATTTAGAAAAACCCCTTCCTCAGGTAAGAAGATTTATTTGTTTTTGATTATTTTGATTTTTAGCTTTTCTGCCCTAAGAGGAAATTTTTCTAATATCACACTTTTTTGTTGTTGAAAATATCAAGGTTTCTGTAAATTTTGACACTTTCATATTTAATTGGCCAAAAATTAATTATTTAAAAATTAAGTATTTAACTAATCATTGATAAATTTTCGTGTTAACTTATCTCTGTCCATTATTTAATTTTTGAGTTTAAATTTCCATGTAATACAAAAAATTTTCGTCTTTTTAGAAAAATATTCTAATTTTAACTATCAATTTTTCTCATTTATAAAGCTTTAAAAGATCAGTTTTGAAAGAACAGTTTCATTTTTAATATTTATCAAAAACAATATTATTTTTTTTCTTTTCACATTTTCACATAATTTCTTGACATTTTTAATTTACGTCCTTTAACAATACATTTAGTTTTATTCGCTCATTATTTTTTAACTATTCTTTAATCTTGTAATGATTTTTCTAATTTAAGAATCATTTTTCTATTTATAAGAAATTAGACAATTTTAATTTTCAATATTTATTAAATAATCTTATTTATTTTTTTATTCTTTAAGGCTGTTAGACTTTTTCATTAATTTTTTTATTTCTTCATTGATTTTTTTTATTTTTTCATAGATTTTTCTAATATTTAGAGATCTTTCCATTCCTGCAAAATTCTTGTCATCTTTATTTTTACTTTCCTTTTTTTCAAAAAATTTTGAGAATTTAATAATTTTTTTTTTAATATTCTCCAATTTGTTTTTTAAACTGTTGAGTTATTTATTACTTTTTTTTTAATATTGTTATATATTTTTCAATTCTTTTTCCTGGTTTGTATTTTAAAGATTAAAAATATTTTTTATTTTTCTTATTCCTTTATAATTTATTTATTTTTGGTTAAATTAAAATTTTCCTTTTTTTTATTCCTTAAAACTTTATTTCTATTATGAAAACTTTAATTTTTCGTAGAGATTTTTTTTCACATTTCTTGAACAGACTTTTGGACGTTTTAAAAATTTCCTTTTTTTTACAGTCGTTTTTTAAACTGATTGTTTATACTTTTTTAAATAAAAATTACATTTACTGGTTGCTTCAAACTGCTACTCATAACTTTTCAGTTATTAAAAAAACAAATCCGAGAAATTTAAAAATGACAATTCACCAGATACTCTGTATAAAAATTTATTTATAATATTAAAATTTTTTATATATAATATATTAATAGAAATAGTAATTACCTTGAAATTGATTTATAATTTTTACAGAAAGCTCACATTCTACGCGAAATATCAGGAGAAAAAATCTTGCGCGAAGCAATAAAAAGTTTAATGCCGACTGTAATAAAAAAGGAAGTTCAACAGCATTACTCCGGTAAAGGAAAACAGTCGAAAGGTGTAGGAAAACTAGACTTTTCCAAAACAAAAACATTTGCACTTATAAAAGGTATTTTTAAAATTTAACTCTTTTCTTATTTCTTTAAGGAGCCGTCCATAAATTACGTAAGGTCTTTTGGGTAGTGGGGTAGGTAAAACATTTTTCTATGCTAACTTACATAGGTGGGTACCTGGGTAAACAAATTTGTTACGTAAGGTATATTTTTTTTTACTAAATAAATTTTGGGAATTTTAACACCATGTAAAAAGCACCAAAATTTAAGGTATTAAACAATTTTTTTAAAATTAATTTCATTGCACAGACATCACAGTACCCTTTATATTCAAAAAATTGAATTAAAAACAATTGAAAACAAAATTCGAAAAATGGCTAGATTTTAATACACAGCCGAACAAAATTATTGAAAAAAGTAAAGAATAATTATAAAATTTTAAGAGAAGAATTGAAAATTGTAAAAATTGTAAGAACTTATTGAAAATTGCGAAAAATAATTAATAATTGAATGAAATAATTGAAAAATGACGAGAATATTAAGAAATAGAAGAGAATATAAAAATTATTTTTTGTATTTTTTTGACAATTGTTAATTTGTCTCCTCATTTTTAAACTATTTTCTTTACTATTTAGATATTTTCGTCATTTTGTAACTTTTCTTTCAATTATCAATTATTTTCTTCAAATTTCAATTTTAGTTGTCAAAATTTAATATATATTCTCCATTTTTAATTATTTTCTTCAATTTTCAATTATTTTCATCAAATGTCTATTCAATTTGCCAATTTGTCAATCTTTTGCTTTAATATTAAAAAATTGTCCCCTTTATAAAATTATTTTTTTATAGTATCAATAAGTTTATTTAATTTTAAACTTAATTGTTTACATATTTTCGTCAAAAATCAAATTTTTTTTAAATTTTAATTCCAGTTTTCAGTTGTTTTCTTCTGTATTCAGTAATTCTCGACATTTTTCAATTACCCTTTTCTTTGTTTAATTATATTCATTAGATTTCAATGTCATTCTTTAATTTTCAATTATTTTCTTTAATTTTAATTTTCTTCGATTTTTAATACAATTGTTCAATGTTCAATTATTTTGTAACAATTTTTCCTATAATTTTCTTAGTTTTTCAATTTGCAATTATTTTCTTTTTGAATTTAATGTTTCTTGTTAAATTTTGTCAATTATTTATTTTTTTAGTTGTCTATTCATCTAGTCATTTATCGAATTTTGTTTTTAATTGACAATTATTTTCGTCATTTTGTACATATTTTCTTCAATTTTTTAGTTATTTTCGTCATTATTTAACTATTTCCTTAAATTATTAATTTTTGCCTCAATTTTCAATTATTTCCTATAATTTTTTGAGTTATTTTGTTTTGTTGTCTATTAATCTTGTCATTTTTCAAATTTTATTTTCAATTGTTCATTATTTTCTTTATTTTTCAGATATTTTCTTGCATTTTTCATTTATACTCATCATTTTGCAATTATTTATTTTAATTATTCATTTTTCCCTCAATTTTCAATTATTTTCTAAAATTTTTTCAATTTATAATTGTTTTTTAAATTTTATAACTAGCTTTCGAGCCCGCCTTCGGCGGGCACGAAATCTAGTGGCGTGCCATCAACAGTATTTTTTTACAAAAAGTATTTTTCGACAGAAAGAATTTTTTGTTAAAAGTTATTTCCTTACAGATAGTATTTTTTGACAAAAATGATTTTCTGACAGAAAGTATTTTTTGCCAATAAGTATTTTCTGACAGAAATTATTTAAAAAAGAATTTTCTAAAAGCAAAATATTTCTCTTTTAAGAATTATTAAATTCTAATATATTTTATTAGATATACTTCCCATTAGCACATACCCAAACAGCACCGGATGTTCCATCAATATTGGCAAGGTTGAGGCAAGGCATTTTTACTTTGCCTCAACCTTGCCAAGTTGTTGATCTGATAAAAATACGCATGTCATGTTGTAAAATTTTTTTTCATCCAAATAATTTTTGGTATATTTGAAATCCTTGATGCTCAAAACGAAAAATTATGCATGAAATTTAAAGTTCTAAACAATGTACAGACAAAAGTCTGATTTTATTAATATAGATTATTTTTTATTTTTTTTCAATTATTTTGCTCTATTGTCGAGTATTATCGACAGTTTTCGAATTCTTCTACAATTGTAAATTATTTTCTCAGAATTGTTATTCAATTCTTTAATCTTCACTTTATTTCTCAATAATTTTTCAAATTTTAAAATCCATTCTTCAGTTATCTATTATTTTCTTCTATATCCAATAAATCTCGTCTTTTTTCAATTACTTTTTTCAATATTTGATTCTATTTTTTAAATTTCAATTTCATTCTTTAATTTTAATTGTTTTTTTTCGATTTTTAATCCAGTTGTTCAATATATATTTAATTACAATTTTCTTAATTCTTCAATTTACAATTATTTTATTTCAATTCAATATTTTAAATTATTTTTTCCAGTTGTCTATTATTGCAGTCATTTTTCGAATTTTGTTATCAATTTTCAAATATTTTCGTCATTTTTTTAGATATTTCCTTCAATTTTTCTATTATTCTCGTCGTTTTTCAATTATTTCTTTCAATTATTAATTATTTTCCGGAATTTACAAGAAAATTATATATTCTTGACCTCATGAAACATGAAAATGTGGACAAAAATGAAAAAAGCTGAAAAAGTGTAAAAAAGTGTCTGTCTGTGATGCCTGCATTAATTAAACAATTTTTTGCAATGATAGGAATAAATTCTCGTAAAAAAATAGATAACAAAAAATTATTTATGATAAGGGGGTTGGGTGGATCAAAAACTTATGGAGCCTTACAGACGTAGATGCGTCGGTCAAAATCCAAGAAAAATGCCTTACGCAATTTATGAACGGCCCCTAAATAATAGAAATAATCAACAGTTTTTTTAAATAATGATTTTTGTCTACCTTTTTTAGCTGTGATTTGCTTTAAAATGAGCGATGTTAAGGAAAGTGATGTAAGCAGTGCTATAGGAATTTGGTTATCGCAATCTGTTGACAGGGAAGGTGGTAGAAGACAAAGAGCTGCGGAGGCAGCACTATTAAAGAGTACAAAAACAACAGATTTACAGAAAGTATCAAATTCATCGAATGAAATAGTCTCTCTGGAAGCAACAGATAAGCAAGTTCAGTTGACAATTTAAAATTTTCAATTTTTGTACGGTCAAAAATTATTACCGTTTACCTTAAAATAATGATTCTATCTAAAGTTTTTAAATCCCACTCTTTTTTATGATTGTTTTTTCATCTTTCTATTGCGTTAAAAATAAGTCAAAACTTGTTAAAATAACTTAAAATTTTTATTAAACATTAAAAATAAAATTATATGATGCTTTTGAGTTAATAAAATTATTAACAGTAAATAAATAAATAAATAAATTATTTAATACTTACCTTACCTTTCCGAACAACCTTTGTTCATTAAGAATTCTAGTGAACCATCCACTACGAAATTTTTATGCCAATAACATTCTCGTTCACCGATATATATAAATTAATATTTATTGTTAAATCGCAATAAAACAAAATTTCTTTTGAAAAAATATAATTGACTTTCTAACGTTATTACTTATAATTTTCAATCTACGAAAAATTATTAAAAACTTGAATTTGTATATTTAAAAAAAAGTTGTAAACAATAATACGAAAATATAATTAATTTTCTAAATTTGAAAAGTTTGAAGAAGAAAATATATAATTTTTATTACTAAGTTTTTTTTCATTATTTTATTACATTATTTGTATCAAATTTAATTTTTATTTGAAAGAAATAAACGTTTTAGTAGGCTCTAAGATAATTGTATAGGTTTATTTTATTTAGGTAAATTTTATTTGTGCAAATTATACAATTTCCTCTTGACGAATATATTGATTTTAATTTTTATAGATGTTTCATATATTGCATTGTACTAATTTACTTTGTTATAAAACAAAAAATAAATACTTACAATTTAAATTTTATGTTAATGAAATTATTAACAATTAATTAATTATTATTATAATAAAAATTGGTATTAATTTTAATTATTATTTTTTATTTCACTACTTTTTAAGGTTATGACAAAAATAGATATTTATTTTTTAAAAGAGAATTTCGACTTTATCAAATATTAGAATACCTAGTAAAAAACAATTTTATATTTTAATTACAAAATAGTAGTAAAGTAATCACTGGGAAAATAAAATAAAATTTTTTAAAACATTTTACATTTTCTGATTTTTTTAGGGGAAGCAACAGATAGATTTTAACAATTATATAAAATTCTAGGTTAAATTATAAATTTAAAAAAAAACTTTATATTTTTATGTAAATATATATTTAAATAAGCAAAGTTATTTGATAATTCAAATAAAATACTATCTATATTAAATAATTTTTAAAACATCATTTAATTTTTATAAAGATTCTTGTATTTTATGATTTTTACAAAACTTGTTTTACGTCATTTTTTCGTCAATTAATAAATTCAGAATTAATTATCGTTCAATTAGTTATTTGTTCACTGTTTCCAGTTGCAATATACTTTCTACTGTTCTTCCCGTCTTGAACAGAGATAGGAGCTTATTGAAAACAGCTCTATAAGAACAGCTTATTGTTTCTTGAGTGTTCTTTCAAAAAGAATACTAAAATATTTGTGAGATTTTTAAAATATATATGCATATATAATAATTATATTCAATTTTCCATAGTCATTTTTTTAAAATAAGTATAATTAAATAAAAAAAATTTCTAATAAATTTTTTGATTTATTCTTTTTTTTTAATTAATTCTTGGTTGCCAATATTGGGTCATTGATGGTTGCCAATGATAAAAATCAAAATTTTTTTCTTGGCAACCAAGAGTAAGCCATTAATGGCATCCAATTATTGGCAAGATCGTGATCATCCCAAGAATTCACCATTCATGGTCCAATACTGGTTTAGTATTAGGCTGCAATTAATGGCACTATTGGCAACCATTATTGGCCCATTAATGAGCCAATGAAGACGCTTGGCAGTTTCCCACTGGGCAGTGTGTCTTGTGTCTATCATAGTTTAATTTCAAGGGTAATCTATTAGTCAGGTGCAACATAGAAAATTTAATTGCTATTAGTATCAGTAACAAAAAACTTTTAGCGACAGTTTGAAACTAATAGAAAAAGAGATACACCTTAAATTTTTGTATTCATAATATAAATTATGAATTGTTTATACTCCCAATACAAACAATTTTCAATCCAATGTCTTCTTTAATTATTTCGTTTTTTAATGTTAAATTCTAGTTTTAGTTAAAATAAAAAGTACTCTTCAAAAAGTGTCTGAAAAAAATTACGGAAGACCAGAAAATGAAACTTTGGTAATTATGCAGTTAAGCGGCTCTTGTCAAATCTTGAAAACTAAAACATTTTTGATGGGTTTTTTTGATGATTTCTATTGCATTAGATGGAAATACACGGCGCATGATGTTAAGAAACGTAACTTACGTACTTAACTGCATAATTACCTGTATTTTTGAGAAAAATAAAATTTTCCTTTAAAAAATTAAAAATCAATTTTTTTTCTTTTACTAATATTGTGCACAAGTTAAATTCCTGTAGAAAATAATCTTTACTGTGACGACAATTTCCAGAAATATTTTAACCAAAGAAAAGATGGGGTTTTGGAGTAATTGCAATTTAAAATTTCTTAGTAAAACGGCCGCCATTTTGTTATTTTAGAACATTTAAAAAAATTTTCAATGGATTTTTAAAGAAGACTAATAATTCTTTCAGGCTGTAAAAAGAGAATAAGATATCCAAATTATTTAAAAAGTTATTACACTTACATACCCAGGTGTGAATTTTGGTCGGCAGCCAGAGTTTGTCCGTCGGGTCAAAGTCGGCACAACTCTGGCATGTGTAGTTACGTCTGCCAGAGTTGGCCCAACTATATTTTTTTCCAAGTTTCCAAAGTTGGGCCGACTCTGCAAGCCAGCTGTGGCTTGCTCCGTAAATCATAATTTGAAAGACCTTAATTTTAGAGGTCGGCCCAACCTTGCCCACAGTTTCCCCGACCGTTGGGAAAACTCTGTAAAACACAGGTTAATAAACTCTAAATTTAGAGGTCGGCCCAACCTTGCCCAGACTTTCCCCGAACGTTGGGGAAACTTTGTAAAACACAGTTTAAAAAACTCTAGATTTAGAGGTCGGCCCAACCTTGCCCAGAGATTCCCCGACCGTTGGCAAAACTCTGTAAAACATAATTTGGGGGACTTTAATTTTAGAGGTCGGCCCAACCTTGCCCATAGTTTCCCCGACCGTTGGGGAAACTCCGTAAAACATAGTTTGGGGGACTTTAATTTTAGTGGTCGGCCCAACCTTGCCCAGACTTTCTCCGACCGTTGAGGAAACTTTGTAAAACACAGTTTAAAAGACTCTAGATTTAGAGATCGGCCCAACCTTGACCAGAGATTCCCCGACCGTTGGCAAAACTCCGTAAAACATAATTTGGGGACCTTAATTTTAGAGGTCGGCCCAACCTTGCCCAGAGTTTCTCCGACCGTTGGGGAAAATCATTGATTTTTTTTTTAAAACATTAAAAATGTCATTTATTAATTCATTTAGCATAATTAAAAAGTAGCAAAAATATATTTTTTTAATTTAAATAGATAAAAAGAAGTCTACAGAAGAAATGCAAAGATTTTCCAACAATAAGAAGTTTAGGAAAATTAAACCAAAAATATTTTAATAATAATAGTTTTAAAACACTTCTAAAATCAATTTTATAAAATTGTTGACATTCAAAAATGTTTCGGAAAGAATAATTATGTTTACAAAGAAATAGACATTTATTTATTGAATGTTGTAATCTTCTAATAAATGATGATGCGATGATTTAAATCAATGTGAAAAATCAGTAGCAGCCCTGATTTTTTTTTCTTCCATTTGTTTATAAAAATTTGTTTAAACAAATTAATTTTTAAACCATTTTTAACTTAAAAGTCAACATTTATTCCACTCTCTCCTCTTTCCAATAATCGTTTTTTAATATCATTGTATTCCTAAGCGTAAGCTGAGATGAGTACAGAGTCATTGTCATTATTTATTCATTACACTGTGCAACATGAAAATTCTGAACCGATTTTTGAGTATTGCCGCTGAAAGTACTTGCAAAAACTAGAAATTCTGCGTTATTACTTTTGACAATTTGGTTCGGGTTTGGATTTTATGCTATCATCCATTTTTTTGCTCAAATTGGATTTTGACAACTTTTTTGATATTTTGATACGGCTTTATCTCGTAAACCGAGAGAAATATCTTTTTTGTGTCTTCAGCAAAGTTGTAGGTATCGAATAGGAGAAAAAAAATGCAGAACAAACTCACCCGAAAAAATTGCGTCTGGTGCCTCATAATCGTAAATATGACCATTTTTTAACCATTTTTTTTACAATTTTCTTCCATTTTTGGTCATTAGCTCGACCACACATCCACAAATATATCATTTTTTTTGCTTTATTTCTGATGAAACAAATGTATTAAATTTATTGTCAATAACGTCTGTTTATTATTATTATTATTATTTATTTATTATCTGAAGATAAAGAATTCAATGGCATATCTATTTCTGTGTGCACTGATATATTAAAACATATATTATAAACATAGTATTTAGATATTCAAACTTAATATCCAGATATTAAAATTACTATTTTTTAATATCCAGGATATTAAGTTTGAATATCTATTTCTCTCAGTGTGTCCTTTAAATCTAGTGTACCTAATTGGGATCTTCAGTGCGAATATGAAGACACTGAAAACACTGAAGACCCCAATTACACTAGATTTGAAGGCACACAGAAATAGGGCATCAAGATCAATGGATGTCAGCAATTAACATTTATGGGCAAATCCATACACTGCAAAAACAGGTGTCTTAAATTGTTCACTAATGTCTTAAAATAAGACATTTTTCGTGTCTTAGGCACCAAAAGTATCTTAATTTAAGACATTTTTGTCCAATTTAAGACACCATGTTTTTGCAGTGTAGAACCAGTCAATTTTCATTTATAAAAATTTTCAAATTACAAGCACACCCTTCATTTAAGGTTTATTATTTCTTTAAATGTATATTTGTAATATTTGCAAAACATTTTGAATAATAAAATATTTATATTTATGACAATTAATATTTATATATTTATAATTAACATAATAATCAATAAATTATAATTTCATTTTAGCATTCATCTTTTTATTATTCTGCAAAATTATTTTAACCAATAAACAGACATTATTGACAATAAATTTGATACATTTGTTTCATTCGAAAAAAACAAAAAAAAATGATATATTTGTGGATGTGTGGTCGAGCTATTGACCAAAAATGGTAGAAAATTGTAAAAAAAAATGGTTCAAAAATGGTCATTTTTGCGAGTTTGAGGCACCAGATGCAATTTTTTCGGGTAAGTTTGTTCTGCATTTTTTTTCTCCCATTCGATACCTACAACTTTGCTGAAGATACAGAAAAGATATTTCTCTCGGTTTACGAGATATAGCCGTATCAAAATATCAAAAAAGTTGTCAAAATCCAATTTGAGCAAAAAAAATGGATGATAGCATAAAATCCAAACCCGAACCAAATTGGCAAAAGTAATAACGCAGAATTTCTAGTTTTTGCAAGTACTTTCAGCGGCAATTCTCAAAAATCGGTTCAGAATCGATGACCTTAAAAATGTTGCACAGTGTTATTTAAAATATTCAGAATTGGAAATTTAAAAAAATCACTTTGTTCCCTTTGTAATTTTTTCTTTACTATCAATTGCCGCGATTTATTTTTAATAATTCTCATCTTATTTCAATTTTTTATAACAATTTGTTTAAACGAATTATTTTTTAAACAATTGTTAACGTCAAAAATTATTATTTGGTCCATGGTCATCATTCCAGTATTCAATTATTTAATATCTCAGTCTCTCTAAGAATAGACGGTAATGAGTTAAGCTATATAGTTGATTTACAATTTCTTATTGCAATCAGTGATACTATGGTGCATAGCGTACTGGACTGTCAGCTGGAGGGAGCAGTAGTTGGCCCGACTATGAATACCGTTGGTCGACGAACCGTTATCATTTTGCTGGTTGGCCCAACTTTGGGATGAATACACTGAGAAATTATGTTTAGTCATAGCAACGAAAATTTGGTTAAGCCAACCAAATTATTTGGTTGATATTTATTCAACCAAACTATTTGGTTGAGACAACTAAATTATTTGGTTCAGTGTTGTTTGTTGGCATAACAAAAATTTTGGTTGTCATAAAAAAAATTTTTTATTTGGGAGCTAACTAACCCAGGTGCGAATTTTCGGTCGGCCAACACATATAATTACATAATTCACATGTTATTAATTTAATTACACAAATATAATCAGATGAGAATGTAGAAATTTCATATTAATAAAAACCTAAAACAGAAAAATTTCATTAGTCATGAAGATTCGAACCCGGGTTTTCCAGCTGCCAGTCCAGTAGGCTAACCACCAGCCCATGAGAGATATGAATGACCAATATGGAATAAACCTTATAGCTAGACAGTTCAGTAAGAGACACCGTTGGCTCAACTATCAGACCCAGGTTCGGCCGACCGTCTGGTATTGGTTTTTATTTAGATTTTATTTATATTATTATCGGCAGCTTACTTACAAACTAATCACCAATTTTTTTTAATAATTGTTTGGTTGTCACAACCAAATTATGTTTGGATGTCACAACCAATTTCTATTTGGTTGTCACAACCAAATTATGTTTGGTTGTCACAACTAAATTATGTTTGGTTCAATCAAATTAGAGCAACAAAATAATATGGTTGTCCCAAACAACTTGATGTGTTACGCCAACCAATTCGTTTTGTTATACCAATCAAAATTTTGTTGTTACAACCAACAATGGTCAACTAAAAAATATTGTTGGTAAAACTAAACCTTTTTTCTCAGTGTAGTTGGGCCAACTTTGGGAACAGTAGTCGGCCTGACTTTGGGCTTAGTAGTTTAGCCGATTTTTGGGTTGGCCAAACTCTGGGCTTTGAGGTTGGCCTAACTTTGGGCTCAGTAGTTGGGCCGACTATCAGTACCGTTGGTCGGCGAACCGTTAGGTTGGCCCGACCAACGGCATGCAGAGTCGGGCCAACCGCCGCAAAGTTGGCTCGCCCGTGGGCCGACAGACAATTCGCACCTGGGTATAAGGTTTTGCTTTTTAATTTTAAATAAACGAGAGTTCCGACTTAAAAAATTAAAATCTTTGTAACTCCATGAAAACATTTTTTTTAGTCAGACAAAAAAATACGTGTCTTCTAAAATTCTTTGAAAAACAACGTTTGAGAGTTACTTATTTAATTATTTTATTAATAATTTGCTAATAACTATTGTTATACTAAATTTAACTAGACTAAACTTTTGTCAATTTTCCCCAGAAAGAAGTTAACACTGTTCTAAATGAGTTTAATGAGATGTTAAACTTAAATAATAGAAATGTTTTTAATTTTTTATTATTTCATAACTTTATAAAGATTACCCTATTGAAAAAATGGCCACATATGTGCCCTCATTTGTGCCCACATTTGAGGCCGCAAATGTGGCTAGAAATGCGGTAGCGGATTTGAAACAGCATATGCGCCCACAAATGAGTCCCCATATGTGGGCACAAATGTGGCCTCAAATGTAACCTCAAATTCTGGGCACAAATGTGGGCCCAAATGTGTGCACAAATGACGCCTCAAATGTATCCTTTTTTTTAAACTTTTTTTTTTCATTAACTTTGGAAACTTACCATTATGAAAAATATTTTGAAAATAAATTTGGGGGTATGGGAATTCGAACCTGGGTTCGACGCACGCAAACTAACTACCGAACAACTAAGCTACATAGACGACTGCCAATAGAAAGGATAATCTTTCTCTTGAGGTGCAAGTGATTTTATTGACTGCTAAAATGGCGGGCTTATTTAAAAACGTTTTCACCACATTTTTCAAGTATTGAAACATTTGTAATAAAATATTTGCTTTTATAACAGTTAAATCTTATTTAAAAATTTATTCCTTATTTATTAAATTGATATTTGAAGTTTCTTTGATTATTTTAGTAATTTTTTTTACCTATTCTGTTGTAAAATACACCTAATAAGTCTGTTAGTGGGAAAAATTGGAACAAAGTTCTTTCCCAGATAGCACCGATACTTCCAGGAAGTTTCCTGGATGTTACCCGTGGCAAACTGGGTAGTTACACGTGGTAACTTCCTGGAAACTTCTCTTATGTACAACAATGTCCGCGCTTGGAAACTACCCTTGGTAACTTCCTGGTAACTTCCTGGAAACTTCCCTGGAGATTTCCTGGAAACTTCCAATTGAGACTTCCTGAAAACTTCCCATGGTAACTTCCAGGAAGTTTTCGTGGAAACTTCCAGGAAGTTAGCCTGAAGCTTCCAAAAATTATTTAATTTTTTTCGAATTTCTTGAAAAAATTTATATATTACCGCTGGACAATAGCAATAAAGATAATATTAAAGAAGACTATAAACTAAACAAGTTTCTGATATTTATAAAATTTTTAAAAAATTAACAAAACTTTTATTCTACATTTTAAATGAAGAATTTTGAAGAATTGAAGATTTCAATTAATCGACAATTTTTTTGATACAATTTTAATGTTTTGCCGCTAGACATTCGCAATAAAGTTTATATTAAAGAATATACTATAAACCAAACTAGTTTTTGATATTTATAAAATTTTAAAAAAATTTACAAAATTTTTATTCTAAATTTAATATGAAAAATTTTGATTAATTAAAGATTCCAAATAATCGAGAACTTTCTTGATGAAATGAATCTTTTGCGATAGATATGACTTTATGAGGATTTTTAGTTTTAAATTGATAAAAATTTAAAATTAATTTAATTTTTACAATTTTTTTTTATTTGACTTATTGTATTTGGGTTTGATTTTTATTATTATTTTTTTTATTATTTTATTATTTATATTTTATTATTATTTTTTATTATAAAATTAAGAGTAAACTTATTATTTGCATTAATAATAATTATTATTACTCATTAATTAGGTAATATTAATATATATTGAAAAACGAACCGGATTCAATCAATATGCAATGTTGGTAAAGTAGGGCAAAATACTTTTTACTTCTTCCAAACTTTAGGTAAAAATCATTGTTTTTTTTCTGTAACTATGAATTTCTTTTATAAAAAGCCATTGGTTTTACTTGAAAAATGAATTATTGTTCGTTTCTTTGGTAATTAGAGTAGTATTAGTTTGTTAAAATCCCTAAAAAAACTCATACGAATACGAAAGATTATTATCCCGTTCATCTGCAACGACTCATGTAATTGTGTATTTATTCCGTATAAGGAATTATATATTATACGAATCATTAAACCTTGTATATTTATCTTTTGTAATATGCCTCTCAGAAAAATAGATTTTTTGGTTCTGGGTATCAATTGGTTTCATGTAAACTGTTGTTAGTGGCGATTTGGTCGAACGCGTTAAGGCGCAATCCCAGCAGCTGCTCGAGACCTCGAGTTTACCCTCCCGCTGGGTGGACAAGGGTTCGAGTCCGCTGACCTTCAACCGACCGGGTATTTTTTTTATATTTAATTTTTTATTTAACGACAAAGCAAAATATAAAGATCCCTTTATTTTTTGAACCTTTTTAAACAATAGTTTTATTCGAAAAAAATTAAATAATTTTTGGAAGCTTCAGGCTAACTTCCTGGAAGTTTCCACGAAAACTTCCTGGAAGTTACCATGGGAAGTTTTCAGGAAGTCTCATTTGGAAGTTTCCAGGAAATCTCCAGGGAAGTTTCCAGGAAGTTACCAGGAAGTTACCAAGGGTAGTTTCCAAGCGCGGACATTGTTGTACATAAGAGAAGTTTCCAGGAAGTTACCACGGGTAACTACCCAGTTTGACACGGGTAACTTCCAGGAAACTTCCTGGAAGTATCGGTGCTATCTGGGTTGATACTTTGTTATAAATTATAAACTTCTGTTATTTTATGATTTTAAATTTTTATCAAAGGTTATTTTGAAGTCAATTATGAAATATTTCGAAAATCCTTATAGCATTTTTTGAACTTGCGAAAATTACATTTTCTCTGGAAGAAAAAATGAAAATTAGAAATTTTATTAATTTTTGAGTTTAGATACTTAACATGATTTAAAAAAAACCTTAACATTATTTTGAAAATTTAATGAATATTTTGTAATTTCTCTACTCTTATTCAATGTTTCGAACATTTAAGGGATGACCCTCATTTAGGCGGTCGAAAAATGCGTCATTTTCGGAGTTATTTTCTCGGGTTAAATAACTTCAAACACTTTGTAATTTTTAGGGTACTTTAATACATATATTGACCGTCTATAAAACTTGTGACCGAAAGAAAAAACCCTTTTTAATGTCCAAACAATTCAAAGGCAGATCCAGACGAGGTTTTTGGAGGGGGCGATATATGAGATAGAAAGAGATAAGAATATAGTGCTATCACTTTCTCTCTCATATGATAATCTAAGGCTTTTTAGAGGGGCGATCACCCCCATCGCCCCCCGCTGGAACGCGCCTGAAACAATCACCGCGTTCATGACACCTCATTTTTCTTGTGTTCATTCTCTGGTTTGAAATTTTTTTCTGAAACAAAAAAACCAAATTTTTTTTTAAACTTAAGGATCATACCTTCGATGTGAACTTTCGATTTTTTGAAAAAATGTTGAGATTGATTTTCTTTACCCAGTTTTATGTTAAAAGTGATTTTTCATGCATAAAAATTGACTTTAAAATTCCAAAAAAGTATGAATTTTTTTTTTTTTTTCAAAAAACACTTAATGTCACATCGAAGACAATTTAATTATCTTTAAAATGAGCTATGGTAAAGCCAGGCTCTCCAAGCCGTAATGCATTGGTGTGATACACTAGTTAGTTTCCCGCCCGGCTACTACGGCGCTTTTGTCGCTGCACACAGACGCAAAATTTGTATAGCGACATGACAGTGATATGTGTTAGTATTAAGCTTTTTATTCTTTTTATTTTTTAAAAACGCATCGATTGAGCTATATAGGAACCCTCTAGCGCCTTTTCGTATGGAGTTATCAAGCTTTTAAAAATGGAAAATCCTAATAATCAATTTTTGCTTCCTCATAGAGGAAGCACTGTTTTACTCTCAAATCCTGAATTGCAATTTTTTGACATTTCTAGACATAATTCGACCCTAGGATGTCAAAAATGATGTTTAGAAAAAATGTCCGGGTGTGAGTGCGTGTGTTAACATTAGGTTTGGCCCAATATCTCGAGAATCGTTATATTTAGAAGCATCATTTTTTACCAAATAATAGGTCTCTCAGGGGGACAAATTATGCCATATGTTTGAATCCGATCAATCAGTTCCAGATGTATTTTTTTTAGATTTAAAAATTTTCAAAAAATCGTTTTTTTGCTAAATTATAAAAAAAAAATTTAAGAAAGTTAAAATTAAGCTTTTTATTATTTATATTTTTCAAAAACACATCGATTAAGAGTAGTGTAACAGGGCTGGTTCCAGCTCACAGTTCCGATGTTCGCCACCAGGTGGCGCTGATACCCTCAGTCGGTATTACCGTTCGTCGGTAAGGTAGATTTACCCTCGGTCTGTAATGCAGATCTCTGTCGGTGATGGTCACCGCTAGATGACGCTAGTTTTATAAGTAGCCTCGGTTGGTAATGCAGATTTCTGTCGGTAAGTTACCGCTAGATGGCGCTAGTTTTATAATTTGCATAAACAATAAATTGTGGTTAACTTTTATCTTAGAAATAATTTACATATCTTTAGCACTAGCACCCACAATCTACCACCTTCCACCCACCCACCAGCCCAACACTAATCTAGCATATCTTTTTATTGTAACTATCCACCCAAAACCCCACCACTTACATAAAAAAACTAATGTATTGGGACTTGAATTTTCAAAATACCACCCACCACCCACTTTGTATATGTGATCTCAAATTTCAAAAATCATAATGAAAACCGCGAGGGATCGCTGAATCGTGAGATACCGCGCAGTATTAGGAGGGTAGATTTGGAGTGGGTTGCGCTGGGCCTGACTCGACGCATGGTGCGCAACGAGATGCGTGTGGCCAATGTGAACGTCGTCTAAAGTTTTGGTTGTGCGGGTGTCGGTAATGGTCACCTCTAGATGGCGCTAGTTTATTCTCCGTCGGTAAGGTAGATTTCGTATATGTTAGCATGTGCGTAGTTTTCCTCCATCGGTAAGGCAGATTTCTGAATTACATTGTGTCGGTAATGGTCACCGATAGATGGCGCTAGTTTGATAATTTGCATAAACAATAATTGGTTGTTAACTTTTATCTTAGAAATAATTTACATGTCTTTGGGACTACCACCCACAGTCTAGCACCCACTATCCATTTAGTGTATGTTTTCAATGTATGTATCATATGCCTAACACCCCCCCCCCCCCCCACCCAAACCCACCAACTTACTACCCATTTAGTATATGTTTTCAGAGTAAATAATCTATTCCCAACACCACCCACCTACCAAACTAATGTATTGGGACTTAAATTTTTAAAATACCACTCACCACCCACTTTTGCATATATGATCTCAAATTTCGAAAAATCACAATGAAAACCGCAAAAGACCGTAGAATGTAAAATACCGCGCGAGATTAGCGGGTGGATTAGTGGGGTGGGTCGCGTTGGGCCTGTCTTGACGCATGGTGTGCAACGAGATGCGCTTGGCCAGTGTGAACGGATACTCAAGCGATGTATACATATTCGGTCTAGCCTAAATAATGAATCAACAATGATTCAATAATGATCCACTAATGAATCTAGAATGAAACAATAATGATTCAATAATAAATCAAGACTGAATCAGCAATGATTTAATAATGAACCAACAATGATTCAATAATTAATTAATAATGAAACAACAATGATACAATAATGAATCAATGATGAATTTATAAAAAACCAATTTCGAAGAGCTATTACATTTTTTACAGAGCAATTATCAAATCTTATATAATGTTTTCTACACTTAATCTCGATATAACGAGACAGTCGGGATCATGAACTTCCTTTTTTATTAAATTTCAAATTTTCACATGCGAAATAATTATTAGCACATAATAAAATAAAAATTAAATGTTTTTAATTCATTACCTGCTTTGAAATATTAATCTTCGTGGAACAAATAGCTTCTGAAATGATTTTTTTGTTTTTGTTTTATATACATAATTTACGGAAAAATAATAGAAAACACGAGTTCAATGTAAACTATGCATTGAAGTTGTTTAGCTCGTAATAGGGAGAATTTATCAGCTCTTTATAGAGAGCGCTCGTAATATCCAAGGTCGTTATAGTTAGATTTAAGTGTACACATAGTTGACTACGAGTCTTTTTTAATATTTCTAATTTCATTTTTCCAGAAGTTAACTTTAACTTTTCGGATAGTTGACTATAAGTTTCCCGAAAGTTAACTTTAACTTTTACAAAAGTCAACTTTAACTTTTCCAAAAGTTACCGTTAACTTTTTCAAAAGTTAACTTTAACTTTTTCGACAGTTTACTTAAATTCTTATGGGATTTACATGTTAATTGCATTTAACTTTTTCACAAGTAAACTTTTCCACAAGTTAACTTTTCCAAAAGTAAACTTTAACTTTTCTAAAAGTTAACTTTGACTATTCCAAAAGTTAACTTTAACTTTTCCAAATGTTAACTTTAACTTTTCCGAAAGTTAAATTTAACTTTTTCGAAAGTTAACTTAAATTCTTATGGGATTTACATGTTAATTGCATTTAACTTTTTCACAAGTAAACTTTTCCACAAGTTAACTTTTCCAAAAGTAAACTTTAACTTTTCTAAAAGTTAACTTTGACTATTCCAAAAGTTAACTTTAACTTTTCCAAATGTTAACATTAACTTTTCCGAAAGTTAACTATAACTTCTTCTAAAGTTAACTTTAACTTTTCCAAAAGTTGACTTTAACATTTCCAAAAGTTATTTTTAACTTTTTCGAAAGAAATCTCTAAAAAAATGATGCTTTGAGATTACTATATGGGTTATATATATGTTGATCTTATAAATTTTTATTAATTCTTCAAATAGCGAATTTTAAAATTTTTTACCTTTCTCAGTTTGTAAATTCTTTGGAATTTGAATTTCAGACGTAATATACGTAGAAAATGTAGAAAGCTAGGTAATTTACATGTCAAATGTATAATGTATATCTACCCAGATAACTAGCGTACATTTACTGTGCGTACCATGCACATTTTCATTATACTACGTACTACTACTACTACTATACGAGTACAGTAGGTTCTTGATATAGTGAAGCTGAATAAAGTAAAGACCTGGATATAGTGAATGTTTGGGACTCGATATAATGAAGAAAATTATCCCCACTGGAAGTCAACCAGATATAAAACGGTTTTGACAATTAAAACCGTTAATTACCTTTGTTTGATTTTATTTTGATATTTTCAACGCATCCTGCAATTTTCTTATTTTTTCACTTTTCATTGAAGTTCTAAATATGTTTAACTTTACCTGAACTTAAAATATTAACTTAGCATAACCGAAAAATATGACACGTGTTTGTATACTCCCCTTACGCGCACATCGTTTGTACAATTTGTGCAAGCATAGCAATTATCTCACACATAGATAAAAGGAAAAGAGGAGAACTGCCGAATGAAAAGCGGAATATTCACACATCAAGTCCTTCCGGTCCCGACCACTTCACTTTATCAAGAACTTACTGTAAAATGATACTGATTTTCGAAGTACTGATTCTAAATTGGTATAGTGCCCGTATGTATGTGATGCATTTCACGTCAACTGTCCAGCCAAAAAAAAAATTTTTGTTTAATCCTTTCCCAATTTTTGTTATGAGTTGTCTTATAGGTAAGTAATTTATCAGCCAAATATTTTTGGATTATATAAAAAATTGCCCGAGAGGGAGGAGGTTAAAGTTTTGAACTTTTTGTTAAGACGCTCTCATTTGTTTATTTATTGAGCTTAAAAAAAATGATACAAAAATTTTTTGGTACATGATTTTTCTAGATTTTTTCATCAGCTTTCGATTGGCGTAGTCTATTTTAAATTTTTTTTTTATTTTGACCAAAATTTTTGAAAATTAAAAATAAATTTTACTTTTTTTCGTCTTCGCGCTCGTTTTATTTTTTTTATTTTATTTTTAAAAGAAAGCTGAGATTTTTTCCTACAAAATATGTAATTTTCAAAAAACCCTTTTTTTTGTTTTTGAGAAATTTAATGTTGAAGTTAGCGCGCCACGTCAAGGCAAAGTCTCACTCTAACGCCCCGCTTGTTGCTGTGCGCTGTTTGCATCATTACGTGGATATTTAATTATTCTAACCCTTAATTGAACTTTTCTCTGCATTTTACAGTGCTAAGACTGACATGAAAACAATTAAGTGCCTGCACTATAGTTCTTTTGTTTATTTTTTTATGTTTAAATGTTTTTGGTAATTTTTTGATATTGGTTTCTCATAGAGAAAGTATTGTTTTACCTCCACAGGATCGATTGAGATTTTCTGAAATATCTTGACATATTTTGAACTCAGGATGTCAAAAATAATGTTTTTAAAAAATGTCTTGCTTATGTGTGTATGTAGTTATGTATGTTAAGATTATGTTAGGGTCTATATTTCGAAAACAATAATTTAAAACAATGTTTTTTTGAGATATTATAGGTCTTTAGGGGGAACAAATTATGCCCTACTTTTGAGTCTGATCTATCACTTCTAACTACATTTTTTTGAAATTTAAACATTTTGAAAAAAAAAATTTTCAAAAATGTACATATTTTTTTAAAACAGTAAAATCAGATTATTTTATTTTTTTTATCTTTTTAAAAATGCATCGATTAAGCTCTTAGCGATCCTTTTAGTGCAAATTGGTAAAAAGTTATTAATATTCTATAAATAAAAAATATTGAAAATTATGTTCTTTAACAATTTTATTTTTATATTTTGTTGTTTTTTAATATATTTCTGACTACTTGTAGGTCACTAAAAATTAATCAAATGAGTTTTTTGCGAACGGTCTAATGTAATGTTATTCAGAGTTATCATTGTTTAAAAAAAAATTAAGTTTCGTAACTTACGGAATCTTACTTACATTTTTTAAGAAATTATATATACACCTATTTTGCGGAGAGTTTAAAACCACAACGATTGGTATGCATAACTTGTCCCCCCTAAAGACCTATAATCTCTCAAAAAAACATTGTTTTAAATTATTGTTTTCGAAATATAGACCCTAACATAATCTTAACATACATAACTACATACACACATAAGCAAGACATTTTTTAAAAACATTATTTTTGACATCCTGAGTTCAAAATATGTCAAGATATTTCAGAAAATCTCAATCGATCCTGTGGAGGTAAAACAATACTTTCTCTATGAGAAACCAATATCAAAAAATTACCAAAAACATTTAAACATAAAAAAATAAACAAAAGAACTATAGTGCAGGCACTTAATTGTTTTCATGTCAGTCTTAGCACTGTAAATTGCAGAGAAAAGTTCAATTAAGGGTTAGAATAATTAAATATCCACGTAATGATGCAAACAGCGCACAGCAACAAGCGGGGCGTTAGAGTGAGACTTCGCCTTGACGTGGCGCGCTAACTTCAACATTAAATTTCTCAAAAACAAAAAAAAGGGTTTTTTGAAAATTACATATTTTGTAGAAAAAAATCTCAGCTTTCTTTTAAAAATAAAATAAAATAAATAAAACGAGCGCGAAGACGAAAAAAAGTGAAAATTATTTTTCATTTTCAAAAATTTTGGTCAAAATAAAAAAAAAAATTTAAATAGACTACGCCAATCGAAAGCTGATGAAAAAATCTAAAAAAATCATGTACCATAAAATTTTTGTATCATTTTTTTTAAGCTCAATAAATAAACAAATGAGAGCGTCTTAACAAAAAGTTCAAAACTTTAACCCCCTCCCTCTCGGGCAATTTTTTATATAATCCAAAAATATTTGGCTGATAAATTACTTACCTATAAGACAACACATAACAAAAATTGGGAAAGGATGAAACAAAAATTTTTTTTTTGGCTGGACAGTTGACGTGAAATCCACCATGTACCTATTTATTAGATTTGTACGAAGTACTTTTATCGTACTAGTACTACATACCAGAGTTGTAGTAATCCAGCAACCTTGAAAAATAAATTGGAAATTGGAGTACATAGTAAGATTATAATCCAAGTACAGTGCCAGTACATCAAATTGTTAAAAAAATGTACATACTGGCACTCTACCATTTTAATGGAAGTAACGGAAGATAATTACGTTATACTCGTATCATACTAGAACAAGGCGAAGGTACATACACGGCACGTGATTAAATGTACGTGAACTGACGTATGCTACATTATGTAGAAATGTAGAAAGGTATATTATATAGGTAATATACTTTAATAAAAAATCGGACAAATAATAAAAAATGTCAGAAATTTTTCCATTTTTGAGAAATTATATTATTTGGTACTACAAAAAAAGCATGCAACATTTGAGAATTTTTTGCTAAATAATTTAGATGTTAAAATTATTTATTTATCAGGGCACCTAAAGGAGAAACGGTAACCAAGGTACTTTGAATGTAAATTTCTAATAGATTTCTTGGATTAATTGTATTTGAAAGATGAACTTTTAAGGTTTAATAAATTGGAAAAGTTTGGTCACCTTACAGATCATTTAAAAGCAAAAAATGTTAAAAAATACTAATAAATTCTCAAGATTCTTCGAATTATTCAGTCTAGATGCGGCAACGCTGTAGAGCTATCAATTGCAGTAAAGAACGTAAGTTACGTAAGATAGGTTTGAGTCAGGTAAGAAGTTCAGGGTACAAGCGCGCTAAATTCAATTTCATTAATCTTAAAGTTTTTTCAATTTACTTAAAGACTGTCAATTATTATTTATTTATAAATATTTAAATATCATTCCAATTATAAATTACTGTAGGCATTTCTTTTAACTGTCATTTCAATTTCACTGTGATTTTTACGTGTTTGAGCGCAATAGTTGTCAAAACTTAAACAACAAGCAACCTAACCCTCCGATGCTCAAACGCTGCTACCAGCCTTTGAAAAATGAAACTTAGATATGACACGTTGTTACGATTTTAAGGTTACTTTGAAATTAAAAATAACACTTATATTTACACTGAAATAAATCTGATTATTGTATATTGCGATACATTTTAGTTTATTAAATATTAAAATACACTATTTACCATAAAGTTAAAAATAAATACGGAAATAAATTTCCCCAAATTTTGTTTTCTTAGGTTTCCGAACCGTCCATTTACTGTCAAAAGTTTTGTTTTCTTCTGACAAAAAATGCTAATTTCTTATACTAAACATTAGTTTAAGTAAAAAATATTGACGTTTTAGTAATAATGAGTTAATAATTTATTTATTTTTATTTTAATTTTAAAGATATAACAAGGATTAGTCACATCTCAAGTATATATTTATATTGTTTATTTTAATATCATTTAAAATTTTGAATTTCGCGCTGAAAATCTACATAAAATAGGCATAATGATATCGGACACGTATTGTATTGCTGAACATATGGTATAAGGCATTTTAACTTGTGACGTACACTACCGACCAAAATTGTGGGACAAATTACAAAAAAATGGGATGAAAAACATGATCGTCTTAAAATGTTTATAACTCTGTCAGATATTAGCAAAATTAAATTTATCATAGTCCATTGAAAAGCTTAAACAGTTTTCCAATAAATAGTCCTATTTTAAAGCTTTTTTGATTAACAAAAACTGAGATTCAATGTGATAAAGACGGATGAATTTTTCGATTTTTGTAAATTTTCATTGTTCAATTTTGGCAAGCTGCATTTTCTGGAAAAGTACTTGGAAAAATTTGAAAAATAAAGCTAAATATAACCTTGAACTTTTAACTTCAAAATAAGTCAAAGAAAACTTAAAGATCTTGAGTAGTTCTAAAGTTATAAGTGAATGTAGCATACGAAAAAACGCAATGATTCTAGTGCTTTCTCCACTTTTGGATACTTAATACACTGCAAATAGGCAGAGAGTGGGGGAAAACTAAGGAATTGTTGCGTTTTGTTCTTTATACACATATACTTATATCTTTTTGAACCAGTCAAGATATTTTAATTTTCTTTGGCTTATTATAATGCAAATAGCTCAAGTTTCATTGCTCATAAAAAGATTAATATAACCACGGTGTTAGCTCAGTTGGTTAAGATCCTGGACTCTACGGTCGCCCTAAGTCAAGCGTCAAGCTTGCTTGTTTCGCGCCCCGAGAAGCCTGGGATTTTTTCCGGCTGTGAGATAACTTCAGTGGAAGGTAAAGACGTCGAGGTATAATGATATGCACTGTCGGTAATCGACCTGTGCAGATCACTAGAACTCGACTGTCGATAAACCGGTTGTATTCAGGTGAGGTTTTTCTACAGTTTTCCCTCTCCACTGGCGAGAAAACCTAATATACCGGGTGGTCCAGGCAAATGCGAATACTCCTAATTTTCAAGCCGTTCTGTAGACGCAAAAACACTTAAAGAATATATACAAAGGTACAATTATAGGAACTCCCTACGGGGGACACTTATTGGGTCAGTAAGGTCGTTAAAACGAGTGTGTAATAACTAAAAAGATTAATATCGAATAAAACAATATTTACATTGCTCATAATAAAATTTCAAACAAATGGAAGTATGATTCACTTGCAGTTGCGTAAACACACCCCTGCGAGACCCCGCGGTGCGGAGAGGCCCGTTGACTTAGGGGGAGGGGGGGCCAAACTGATCCCTTACCGTTTTGACAAAAATTTTTTTTTTGTAGTTCTTGTTATATTGTTTAACCCAAAGTAATGTTAGTTGTAGAGCTATGCCGATTCTGGGCCACTTACCCTGTAGGAATCTGCCTTACCGGTCGCGAGTAGAAATCTGTTTTACCGGGTAGATTTCCCGAGCCATTTTGGATTTTTACCCCCACTTCTGCGCGGGAATTAAAATTTTACTCCCACTTTTGAGCGGGAAGTTAAATTTTACCCCCCCCCCCACCCCTCTTAGGTTGTTTAAACGCGCCATTTTGAATTTTTTCCCCACTTTTCCGCGGTAAATTTAAAATTAACCCCACTTTTAGGTATTTTAAGCGGGGATTAAAAGAATCGGCAGAATCGACAGAATCGGCATAGCTCTACTACTAACATTACTTTGGGTTAAACAATATAACAAGAACTACAAAAAAAAATTTTTGTCAAAACGGTAAGGGATCAGTTTGGCCCCCCCCCCCCCTCTCCCTAAGTCAACTGGCCTCTCCGCACGGCGGGGTCTCGCAGGGGTGTCTTTACGCCACTGCAAGTGAATCATACTTCCAATTGTTTGAAATCTTATTATGAACAATGTAAATTTTGTTTTATTCGATATTAATCTTTTTAGTTATTATACACTCGTTTTAACGACCTTACTGACCCAATGAGTGTCCCCCGTAGGGAGTTCCTATAATTGTACCTTTGTATATATTCTTTAAGTGTTTTTGCGTCTACAGAACGGCTTGAAAATTAGGAGTATTCGCATTTGCCTGGACCACCCGGTATATTAGGTTTTCTCGCCAGTGGAGAGGGAAAACTGTAGAAAAACCTCACCTGAATACAACCGGTTTATCGACAGTCGAGTTCTAGTGATCTGCACAGGTCGATTACCGACAGTGCATATCATTATACCTCGACGTCTTTACCTTCCACTGAAGTTATCTCACAGCCGGAAAAAATCCCAGGCTTCTCGGGGCGCGAAACAAGCAAGCTTGACGCTTGACTTAGGGCGACCGTAGAGTCCAGGATCTTAACCAACTGAGCTAACACCGTGGTTATATTAATCTTTTTATGAGCAATGAAACTTGAGCTATTTGCATTATAATAAGCCAAAGAAAATTAAAATATCTTGACTGGTTCAAAAAGATATAAGTATATGTGTATAAAGAACAAAACGCAACAATTCCTTAGTTTTCCCCCACTCTCTGCCTATTTGCAGTGTATTAAGTATCCAAAAGTGGAGAAAGCACTAGAATCATTGCGTTTTTTCGTATGCTACATTCACTTATAACTTTAGAACTACTCAAGATCTTTAAGTTTTCTTTGACTTATTTTGAAGTTAAAAGTTCAAGGTTATATTTAGCTTTATTTTTCAAATTTTTCCAAGTACTTTTCCAGAAAATGCAGCTTGCCAAAATTGAACAATGAAAATTTACAAAAATCGAAAAATTCATCCGTCTTTATCACATTGAATCTCAGTTTTTGTTAATCAAAAAAGCTTTAAAATAGGACTATTTATTGGAAAACTGTTTAAGCTTTTCAATGGACTATGATAAATTTAATTTTGCTAATATCTGACAGAGTTATAAACATTTTAAGACGATCATGTTTTTCATCCCATTTTTTTGTAAGTGGTCCCACAATTTTGGTCGGTAGTGTACGTCACAAGTTGAAATGCCTTATACCATATGTTCAGCAATACAATACGTGTCCGATATCATTATGCCTATTTTATGTAGATTTTCAGCGCGAAATTCAAAATTTTAAATGATATTAAAATAAACAATATAAATATATACTTGAGATGTGACTAATCCTTGTTATATCTTTAAAATTAAAATAAAAATAAATAAATTATTAACTCATTATTACTAAAACGTCAATATTTTTTACTTAAACTAATGTTTAGTATAAGAAATTAGCATTTTTTGTCAGAAGAAAACAAAACTTTTGACAGTAAATGTACGGTTCGGAAACCTAAGAAAACAAAATTTGGGGAAATTTATTTCCGTATTTATTTTTAACTTTTTGGTAAATAGTGTATTTTAATATTTAATAAACTAAAATGTATCGCAATATACAATAATCAGATTTATTTCAGTGTAAATATAAGTGTTATTTTTAATTTCAAAGTAACCTTAAAATCGTAACAACGTGTCATATCTAAGTTTTATTTTTCAAAGGCTGGTAGCAGCGTTTGAGCATCGGAGGGTTAGGTTGCTTGTTGTTTGAGTTTTGACAACTATTGCGCTTAAACACGTAAAAATCACAGTGAAATTGAAATGACAGTTAAAAGAAATGCCTACAGTAATTTATAATTGGAATGATATTTAAATATTTATAAATAAATAATAATTGACAATCTTTAAGTAAACTGAAAAAACTTTAAGATTAATGAATTTGAATTTAGCGCGCTTGTAGCCTGAACTTCTTACCTGACTCAAACCTATCTTACGTAACTTACGTTCTTTACTGCAATTGATAGCTTTACAGCGTTGCCGCATCTAGACTGAATAATTCGAAGAATCTTGAGAATTTATTAGTATTTTTTAACACTTTTTGCTTTTAAATGATCTGTAAGGTGACCAAACTTTTCCAATTTATTAAACCTTAAAAGTTCATCTTTCAAATACAATTAATCCAAGAAATCTATTAGAAATTTACATTCAAAGTACCTTGGTTACCGTTTCTCCTTTAGGTGCCGTGATAAATAAATAATTTTAACATCTAAATTATTTAGCAAAAAATTCTCAAATGTTGCATGCTTTTTTTGTAGTACCAAATAATATAATTTCTCAAAAATGGAAAAATTTCTGACATTTTTTATTATTTGTCCGATTTTTTATTAAAGTATATTACCTATATAATATACCTTTCTACATTTCTACATAATGTAGCATACGTCAGTTCACGTACATTTAATCACGTGCCGTGGATGTACCTTCGCCTTGTACTAGTATGATACGAGTATAACGTAATTATCTTCCGTTACTTCCATTAAAATGGTAGAGTGCCAGTATGTACATTTTTTTAACAATTTGATGTACTGGCCCTGTACTTGGATTATAATCTTACTATGTACTCCAATTTTCAATTTATTTTTCAAGGTTGCTGGATTACTACAACTCTGGTATGTAATATTGGTACGATACAAGTACTTCGTATAAATCTAATAAAATGGTACATACATACTGGCACTATACCAATTTAGAATCAGTACTTCGAAAATCAGTATCATTTTACAGTAAGTTCTTGATAAAGTGAACTGGTCGGGACCGGAAGGACTGGATATAGTGAATATTCCGCTTTTTATTCGGCAGTTCTCCTCTTTTCCTTTTATCTATGTGTGAGTTAATTGCTATGCTTGTACAAATTGTACAAACGATGTGCGCGTAAGGGGAGTATACAAACACGTGTGATATTTTTAGGTTATGCTTAGAGATGGTAACTTTATGCGTTTTGTACCACTCTGATTATGCGCATAAATTCCGAGTAATTATGCGACAATTATATGATAATTATGCGGCAATTATGCAATTAAAAAATATAATTATTCATTATAAATTTAAAAGTAATACAATATATTTTCATAAAATTTAGATATTTGTGTACTATGTTTCTCTTTCAATTCTAAAAATACCGAAAAAAAACAATAAACGACATAAAGTATAAAAAAAAAATTAAATTGTTATGAAAAAACTGTAGATAGAAATTCAGTCTTTTTATTAAAACGTACAATTCATAATTGTTTATTACAATCATGGGTGATTTGAATGTGTATTTAATTCTAATTTAAAATTTATGAAGTTATAAAAACGTAAAACTGAAACAGAACGACGCAACACATAACTCCTGCGCATGCGCAAGCAGACTGTACTTTGAGAGTTCCTTAAGAGACCGTATTTGCTGGTAAAAATACATTTGAATTACGACAGAGTTACGAGTGAGTTCCCAACTCTGCTAACACGAACGTTAAATGCTGGAAATCGAAAAAAAAAATAGTCGAAAACTAAATTCAGGACCGTTTTTTTCTAATTATGCGTCAATTATGCAATATGAGCATTATGTTGCGAATATACGTCAATTATGCAAAATTATGCGCTTGAAAAACAACTTTTTAGAGATGTGGGATATGTAGAAACACGATAAAAGTTGAAGCTGGTTTCCCCGTTTCTCTTAAAAATTAGCGATAGTGGAGAACCTAGCGGAAAAGCTTAGAATTATAAGCCACACAATGTCATTTGTGTGTACATGCAATTACTAACACACTTGAAATGCTTTTTGCAAATGGCTGCCTACAAACAGCTGAGTGTTCAGGCGGGACAAGTGACTAGCAAACGCATTGTAGCAGACGAAATTTCGAAGTTCCAAATTATCTCGCTTGGTTCTCCACTTTCGCTAATTTGTAAGAGAAACGGGGAAATCTGCTTCAAGTTTTCATGAGAGTGGGGCCTCCTTATACTACTTCATGAGTTAAACATATTTAGAACTTCAATGAAAAGTGAAAAAATAAGAAACTTGCAGGATGCTTTGAAAATATCGAAATAAAATCAAACAAAGTTAATTAACGGTTTTAATTATCAAAACCGTTTCATATCCGGTTGACTTCCAGTGGGGATAATTTTCTTCATTATATCGAGTCGCAAACATTCACTATATTCAGGTCTTCACTTTATTCAGCTTCACTAAATCAAGAACCTACTGTACTCGTATAGTAGTAGTAGTACGTAGTATAATGAAAATGTGCGTGGTGCACTGAGAAAATTCTATCTGTGATGATTACAGAACTAACCTGTACTGCTCGGACGAAATGACTATTTCTGTTTTATTTACTTATTAATCTTGTTGTTCTTAAGAATATGTCTGCTAATTGTACAAGACGTTCTATAATCTGTCATAAGCTGTACTATACTTCGCATCAAATTTTTGTACTGATATTATTACAGGATTAGGAGGATAAAATTAACTTTTAAATACAGTGGTCTGTCATAAAAGAAAGTTAAATTATTACAAAACTCATTATATAAAGCTGTAAAGTTCCTTTAGGCACAGAGTGCAGTATAGGCAAGTTAATTTTACAGAACTGCTTTGTAAGCATTACATACGCACATTAAAGAACGTAACGTTCGGCAACTTTCGGCATCTTACGGCTTCACTCGGCAACAGACGACGCTACACACGATGTTGTAGTTCATACAGACGGGTCAAAACTAACTGACATGTGCTGTGATAGCTGAGGTCGTTAAGGCGTTCGAAATAGGGTCGGGTCGCGCGAGTTCGAATCTTTCACCATGCGAATTTGTTTTCAAATAGTTAACAAAAATATATTTGTAAGCAACAGGAGGGAGGGTGTATCTGTAAATAATTGTAGTTTACGTGCGAGTTGCGTACATAAATTGACTGAAAGAGAACAACTGAAAAACTTGAAGAGAAATTTTTTATATGTGAACAGGTTAAATTACATAACTGTTTCGTAACGTTTCACGGTGAGTTTATATTTTTTTCCAAGTTATAACATGAGTCTTTCTTAGACTCTTTAATACTCGTTAAGTATATTTTGTCCTGTAATTTTATCACTACGTACGTTAATTTCTTTGTTTCTGTAACGTTAAATAGTACGAGACAATCTCGTTTTTTTCTAAGATCATTTTATCTACTATTTACTGAAGGTGGCCTTTCGTCCGAGCAGTACCATAGCAGTTCTGTAATCGTTACAGATATAATTTTCTCAGTGTACGCACAGTAATTGTACGCTAGTTATCTGGGTAGATATACATTATACATTTGACATGTAAATTACCTAGCTTTCTACGTTTCCTACGTATATTACGTCGGAAATTCGAATTCCAAAGAATTTACAAACTGATAAGGGTAAAAAATTTAACAATTCGCAATTTGAAGAATTAACCCTAATAGCACAAAAGGTTTTATCAACGTTGCTTCATCGTTTCCTTGCAACGTTGCAAACGTTGCATTGCAACGTTACCGGTCAAGAAAAGTAACGTTGCATATGTCATGGGGCTATGAACGTTGCAAGGGAACGTTGCGGCAAGTTATTTTGAAACTTTGAATAACCATTTAAAAATCTTTTAAAAATTAATAATGTTGACATTGTGCGCAGTAGTTTTCTATCGCAATTAGATCTGCGCAGTTGATTTTAGTGACCAATGTTCTATAGAAGCAATTATATTATCAACATCGAATAATATTAATAAAAAAAATTTAGCCTTTTCCGCAACCCGCACTGCGATGTTTCGAATGCCTATTCAAAGTTCCAAATTAACGTTCCGCAACGTTTCCCTGCAAGGTTCCCAGCCCCATGACATATGCAACGTTATTTTTCTTGGCTGGTAACGTTGCAATGCAACGTTTGCAACGTTACACGTAAACGTTGCAGCAATGTTGATGAAACGTTTGGTGCTATTAGGGAATGAAAATTTATAAGATCAACATATATTTAACCCATATAGTAATCTCAAAGCATCAATTTTTTAGAGATTTCTTTCGAAAAAGTTAAAAATAACTTTTGGAAATGTTAAAGTTAACTTTTGGAAATGTTAAAGTTAACATTTGGAAAAGTTAAAGTTAACTTTAGAAGAAGTTATAGTTAACTTTCGGAAGTAGTAGAACTATGTCACTTTCAGGGCAGGGTTCTGATCTCGGCTAAGTCGGTAAAGCAGATTTCTACTATATCAACAGTCGGTACTACAGGTTCTTACTGGGTGTTTTGACTCGGTCGGTACCTCAAAGTTCTACTTTACCGACCGAGCTGGGATTCCCCGGTTGCTTATACAGAGGGTATTGCTATTTCATGCAATTGTGCTAGGGTGTTTTAAAGGGGTGCCGCTAGATGGCGCAATTGAGCTAAAGTATTTAAAAGTTCTACCTTACCGACCGAGTGGGGGATCCCTTGATTTTCAAGATGGCTGCCGCTAGATAACGCAATTGAGTGAGGATATTTTAAAATTCTACCTTACCGACCAGGTTGGTATTCCCCGGTTGCTTATACAGGGGGTAATGCAATTTCAGGCAATTGGGCTAGAGTGTTTCAAGATGGCTGCCTCTAGATATTGCTATTTTAGGCAATTGAGTGGGGGTATTTTAAGTTCTACCTTACCGACCTACAGGGAATCCCCAAATTTTCAAGATCGCTGCCGCTAGATGGCGCTATTTCGGGCAATTGAGTAAAGGTGTTCTGAGTTCTACCTTACCGATTAGGATTCCTACTATTGTCAAGATGGCTGCCTCTAGATGGCGCTATTCAATTGAGCTATGTTATTACTGAAATAGAGGAGGTTCCCACAATTTTCAAGATGGCTGACACTATTTAAGCAATTGAGTGATCGTATTAATACCATCGTCCGGTAATGCAGATTCCTATAGTGAAAATTAATTTTTCTCAAATAATGTAGCCTGTAGCGAGTTACCAACAATTACCAGTACCATCGGTCGGTAATGCAGATTCCTTTAGTGAAATTTTGAATTTTCCCGACTAATGTAGCCTGTAGCCAGTTACCAACACTTAAAAATACCATCGGTCGGTAATGCAGATTCCTATAGTGAAAATTGGTTTTTCTTGACTAATGTAACCTGTAGCGAATTTTCAACACTTACCAGTACCATCGACCGGTAATGCAGATTCCCTTAGTGAAATATCAATTTTCCCGCCAAAGTGAGCCTGTAGCGAGTTCTCAACACTTACCAGTACCATCAGCCGGTCAAATAGAATCGTTTTATGAGGTGCAACTTTTTACCACCAGGTGGCGCTTTAGGTAAGTTTTTATTGATAAATCTACCTTACCGACACTTTAAGATAATTTTATAACATTATATAGTGATTAATCTATCTTACCGACACTTCAAAATACTTACATGATGTAATTTATTGATAAATCTACCTTACCGACACTTTAGGATAATTTTCTAACAATATTTAGTATCAAATCTACCTTATAGACACTTTAACATACTACATTTTCAATTAACCTAACCTGAAAGTAGGCAATAAAAATAATCGTAATAACTAAACTTAACCTAAAAACTAAGGTAAATGTAATCTAAAAACCAACTATTAAATTAATCTTAGACTAAAGTCTTAACTAAACCTAACCTTAAAGTAATTAATAAATTGAATTTGAACTTTAATTTTAACTAAACCTAACCTAAAAAATAATTATAAAATTATACTTAAACATTTTTTTTTTTTTTTTTTAATTTATCGTATTTGTTCGCGCATGTGCAGCATAGAGTTCTGAGTTGCGTAGGATTAAATTAAATGTTTATATATATAATAATAATAATAATATATTAGTATTGTTAAAGTGAGAATAAATTAACTTTAATCTAAAAATAAACTAAACTCAAAGTAATGTAAAAGTATAGTATAGTAAATTAGAATTAAAATAATATTAATCCAAAAATTGTATTATTCATATAAAATTGAACTAAATTTAAAGTAAATTAATTTTAAAGTGTAATGAGGCTAAAATAAAACTAAACTTAAAGTAATGTTAAAGTATAGTTGAGATAAAGTTAAAGTAAAGTTCAGGTAAGGTTAAAGTATAACGTTACAAAAATAGTTAAGGTGGAATTAAAGTAAAGTTAAGGTAAAGTTAAAATAATGTTAAATTGAAGTTAAAGTAACATTAAACTTAAGTTAAAGTACAGTTGCAGTAAAGTTAAGGTATAATACTTAAGGTAAAGATTAAGTAACGTTAAAGTATACTTAAACTAAATTTAAACTAAAGTGAATGTAACGTTGAAGTTTAGTTGAGGTAAAGTAAAAGTAACGTTAAAGTAAAGTTAAAGTATAGTGGACAAAAAATCAAAGCAATGTTAAAGTATAGTTAAACTAAAGTTAAACTAACATTAACGAATAATTGACGTTAAGTCAAACAAAAGTGAAGGTAACGTTAAAGTAAAGTTAAGGTACATTCAAAGAAACTTTAAAATAACGTTAAAGTAAAGTTAATGTAATGTAAAAATATAACGTCAGAGTAATGTCAAAGTATAGTTAATGAGAAGTTAAAGTATAATTAATATTAAATTAAACACAAAGTAAAGTAATAATAAATTAATGTTACAAATATAGTTAAGGTGAAGTTTCATTTTCATATCTTGTGCTTAAACACTGTTATTTTCCTGAGTAATATCAGACCACTCCAGTTAAGGTGAAGTTAAAATAAAGTTAAAGTGACGGAACAACATAGTTAAGGTAAAGTTAAAGTAATGTTAAAGTATAGCTACGGTATGGTTGAAGTAACGTTGCAGTAAAGGCACAAAAAATAATTGAGGTAAAGTTAAACTAGAGTTAGAGTTAAAGTAAAGTTAATGTAATTTTTAAAGTGATATTAAAGTTAAGTTAATGTAACGTTAAAGCATAGTCAGGGTAAAGTTTAAGTAACATTAATGTATATTTGAACTAAATTTAAACTTAATTTAATGTAACGTTAAAGCATAGTTCGGGTAAAGTTGAAGTAACGTTAAACTACAGTTAAAGTGTAGTTAAGATAAAGTTTAAGTAACGTTAAAGGATGGTTAAGGTAAGGTTAAAGTAAGGTTACAAAAATAGTGAAGGTGAAGTTAAAGTAATGTTCAGGTAATGTTAAAATAATGTTAGATTGAAGTTAAAGTAACGTTAAACTAAAGTTAAAATACAGTTAAAGTGACGTTAAAGAATACTGAAGCTAAAGATTAAGTAACGTTTAAGTATACTTACACTAATTAAAGCTAAAGTGAATGTAACGTTAAAGTTAAGTTGAGATAAAGTTTAAGTAACATTTAAATGTAGTCAATGAAAAGTTAAAGTAATGTTAAACTATGGTTAAACTAAAGTTAAACTAACATTAACGTATAATTGAGGTAATGTCAGATTAAAGTTAATGTAACATTAAAGTATAGTTAAGGTAATGTCAAATTAAAGTTAAAATCACGTTAAAGTAAAGTTAAGGTTATGTTAAAATAACGTTAGAATAACGTTAAAGTATAGTTAATGTGAAGTTAAAGTGAAGGTAAAGCATAAGTAATATAAGATTAAGCATAAGGTTTTAGTAACGTTAAACTAATGTTACAAAAATAGTTAAGGTGAAGTTAAAGTATAGATAGAGTAAAGTTAAGGTGACTATAAAGTATAGTTAAAATAACGTTACTGTTTAGTTAAGGTAAAGTTTAAATAAATTTAATGTATGTTACACTATACTTAAGGTAAAGTTAAAGTAACGTTAAAGTATAGTTAAGGTAAGGTTAAAGTATAACGTTACAAAAATAGTTGAGGTGGAATTAAAGTAAAGTTAAGGTAAAGTTAAAATAATGTTAAATTATAGTTAAAGTAACGTTAAACTAAAGTTAAAGTACAATTGAAGTAAAGTTAAGGTATAATACTTAAGTTAAATATTAAGTAACGCTAAATTATACTTTAACTAAATGTACACTAAAGACAATGTAACGTTAAAGTTTAGTTGAGGTAAAGTTAAAGTAATGTTAAAGTATCGATTACACTGAAAAATGTATGTATTACAATAATCTGCAGAGCAATTCGACGCCCCCCGTTGATAAAGTGTTTATTAAAAAGCCAGGTTAATAAAATGTTAATTTGAAAAACAGTGGAATGTCACTTTTATAATTAATTTTTTTTTATATGATTTCTATTAAACTGTTTGTTTAATCATATGTCTTTTGAAGTTTTGTCATAAACTGTTAATTGGACCGAACGATGGATACATTTGTTTATTAATTCAAATATGCAATAACATTCTGTATAACATTCTTTATAACCTTGCTTTAACATTATTCTACTGTTTTTCAAATTAACATTTTATTACACTGGCTTTTTAATAAACACTTTATCAACGGGGGGCGTCAAATTGTTTTAAGCCAATTTCAGATTATTTAAATTCAATTTGGTACTAAAAAAGAGCTTTCCAAATAAATTTAATCCAAAACAATTTTCTGTGTAAGTATAGTTAATAAAAATCAAAGTAATGTTAAAGTGTAGTTAATCTAAAGTTAAACTAATATTAACGAATAATTGAGTTAAAGTCAAACTAAAGTTAAAGTTACGTTAAAGTATTGTTAAGGTAAAGTCAAAATAACGTTAAAATAACGTCAGTGTAATGTCAATCTATAATTAATAAAAAGTTAAAATAAAGTTAAAGTAACATAACAACATAGTTAAGGTAAAGTTAATGTAATTTTAAAGTTATATTAAAGTGAAGTTAAAGTAACGTTAAACTTAAGTTAATGTAGAGTTAAAGTAACGTTAAAGTATAGTTAGGGTAAAGTTTAAGTAACTTTAAAGTATATTTAGAGTAAATTTCATTTAATGTAACGTTAAAGTTTAGTTCAGGTAAAGTTAAAGTAACGTTAAACTATAGTTAAATTGTAGTCTTCTATTATATTAATGCGATACTGAGAAAATTTCGTTCATTACAAAAATGTTCATTTTACCATGTTATTACAGTTTGTAACAATGCGCACTGGCACTATTCGTGTCAAGCATGTGAAACTGAACATTTTTTCATGCATAACATATTGTTGCACATACGCAGTAGTGCACCACAGCTGTGTAAACGTGCGCACTACAAAACAAACATTTCACATGCGCAGTTGTTTTGTATTGCTGTTACACATGCGCAATGATGCATAGTGATAGTCACACATGTGCTCTAATTAAATTCAAAAATTACGCATGCGCAGTGCTGTACTTTACCAGATAAGTACATTTTCAGTACATATAGTATACGTTTTTTAATAAGTGCGCAGTAGAAATCCGTTTTATTATTGCGCATGCGTAACACTGTAGCATTGTAAGTGCACTTCCGCGAAAGTACTATTATGTTAAATATCGGTTAAAATTGGTTTTTTCCATTATTATTGTAATTAATGACCAATAATAGAAAAGAATATTCAAATTCAATCTTAATATTGAAATTTAAGAAATTTAATAGAAAAATTTATATTATTGAATATAAAAACTAATAAAAACGATGAAAATGTATTTAATTTTATTAATTTTATTCTTTTTTTCTTTAAAATATTTATAAAATGTAACAAATTTTGATCTAAAAGTTTTCAATTTTTCATACTATAAAAAACAATTTTCTAGGGGTACCGGGGGGGGGGGGGGGTTATAATTATTTAACATACTGTCAGAAAATCTTCCATATAATTAGTGTTTAAAAAAGTTTTGTAAAAATTTACTTATTTATTGAGAATAAAGAGTTTTAAAGTTCTCTCAATATTCATAAAATTGTACGTGGTAATCTTCTATTATATTAATGCGATACCGAGAAAATTTCGTTCATCGTCGTACACACTTCAAAGTTCACCTACTTTTTCCAATAGGCAACTTACAATAATGTTCATTTTACCATGTTATTATAGTCTCTAACAATGCGCACTAGCACTATTTCTGTCAAGCATGTTAAACTGAACATTTTTTCATGCACAACATATTGTTGCACATGCGCAGTAGTGCACCACAGCTGTGTAAACGTGCGCACTACAAAACAAACATTTCACATGCGCAGTTGTTTTGTATTGCTGTTACACATGCGCAATGAATGCACAGTGATAGTCACACATGTGCTCTAATGAAATTCAAAAATTACGCATGCGCAGTTTTTTTTTTTTTTTTAAATCCAACGAAAATTAAAATTTCGTTTTTTTCCATGTGCTAAATGCTTTTTGTGCAATTTACTCTTTTAAATTATATGTTTTACGCAATATATTAAACTTTTTTGTTTACACGTTTTTCTATATTTTTTTATTTTAGAATATTTAAAATGTCATTTATACTTCATATTTTTACAACTGCGCATGTCTTTTGTTCATAGTAAACTATTGCGCATGCGTAACTGCCATAGGAACCTATTGCTCATTTGTATATACATTACGCAATGTATAGAACTTTTTTGTTAACTTGTTTCTTCATTTGCTTTGACAATTAAATTTTTTAACAGCCATTTTTCTTTGTTATTGTAACAACTGCTTATGTGTATTGTTTATAGGAAAGTACTGCGCATGCGTAACTGCCTTTTGGAGCTTTTGCGCATGTATAGGTGATCAACGATGTGTCTATTAAAGTAAAAAGTTTTTCTAATAATTTCTATTGCAATAATAAATATTTTTACATACAAGATTATGATCTTGTATGTATTATTATTATATGATCTTGTATTATAATTTATTATTAATTAATATTTATTATTATTATCATTATTACTGGCAATATTTTTTAAAACAATATCTTTGAGAATACTAGATGTTATTTTAAAAAAAAAAAAAATATAATTTTAAAAATTAATTTTATATTTCTAATAAAAATTTATTATTAATTATAAAAAATTTTAAAAATATATACTATTATTACATAATATATATTATAATTTACTAGATTTTAAATTATTCAATTATCATATTCTTCTAAAAATAGGCCGCAACGACTTAAGGTGAAGTAGAATGTATTGACTTAAAAAAAAATTATACATAAATAATAATTAGTTAATAGAAATAAAAAAAAGGAAAAAGGGTACTAAACATATTTATAGATTAATATATATTTTTAAGAATACACAAAGTAAAGAAATATATAAAAGAAATAAAAAAACGAGCGAGCGTCAGCGAGCGAGGGTTGTTACGCTAGTTAAGATAAAGTTAAAGTAACGTTAAAGTATGGTTAAGGTAAAGTTAAAATAATGTTAACGTTAAAGTTAAGCTAAAATAAAGTTAAACGTTTTTGATAAGTCCGCATGAATTGAGAAGTTTGGTTTCTATCCCGGCTAAATGCTTTTGCTTATCTTTAAATCTCAAGGTGATAATAATAATAATATGTGAAGAATTAAGAAATAAGAGGAATATAGTAGACCAATCAATTGACTCCAGACAGGAGCAAAATTATTTGCCAGTAAAAGGCTTTAGGTAAGTGACTTTAATAATATTATACATAATGAATGTTTAGAAATGGTGGTAAAAATCATATTTTATTCAAAAAAAAAAAAGAATCAAGCAAATTAATTAAAACCCTGAATTGACGCATTAGTACTCATCCTTTCTACTTCACAGAACTTGGAAAGGTAGGTTAGTCAACTTGACACATCTATTACCTAACAATATGTCCCCATGTTTAGTTTCAGACTAAAATTGAGCCTGTTAATTCTAAATCAATTCTTAGTTTTTTCAATTAACAGAATAGAATAAACTTGAATTAAACAACAATGAATAATCTGGAATATTTAATCTCCATCAGACCTACCAAAACGATCAATGTACCGTAAATGTTTGCAGTGCAAGAATAAATTCTCAAAAGGTCATCATGTTGAAAGAAATTCACAGTGTATAGAATTTATAGAGATGTATAGAGAAATATTTTATTTGCCTGTTTCATCTTATTCTACAACAGGTGATGGTCAAATTTAAATGTTTCATATAATGTAAGTTGTTTTTCATTCGAAGTTACAAGCGGTAATTGAAGACAAATTGAAGCAACAACCATAATCTTCTCGAGATGAGACATGAAAATTTACAAGATGGGACGTTCCTCCACCGATATTGGATATTCAAAATTGGAATAAATTTCACAAAGCTGTGAAGAAACTCCTATACCTTTAAAACAAACATCTTTACATGAGGAAAGTATAATCTCAGAAGAGAAGCATTTAATGAGTTCTGAGTCTGATGGAGGCGAGAGTTTGGAAAATGAAGAAAATTTAGAGGACAATAAGGATCCTAATTAAGACTAAAAAAATTATAAGAATCAAATTTATAAAGATTTCAAACAGACATCGGTATCGTCCTCTTTGAGATCAACCTCTCCAAAGTCATCTTCTTCGGGATCATCCTCTTAGGGTTCATCCTTTTCACCAACATCTTAACGTAAAAAAATAAAGACAATCAAAAAAGGATAGAAACTAAAAAAAAATTAAACAAAGAATTATGATACACTTCATGACTTTATAAATCTATTCATCAAGATTCAAATTTAACGTAAAAATATTTTGAAAAATTCGTAAAACATACTAATTTTTCTAACCTTAGGCATGCCCTTAACTATACATATAAATTTACAGTCAACTTTCCCATAAGATATTTTGAAATGAGGGGGGGGGGGGTATTAACTTGAGAGATATTTTCCGCGTAAGGAGAAATCGTTGTGCAGTTTCCTATTACTCATGGTGGTTAGTTTCAAAATATATAATGTTAAGAGGTAAAAAGATGCTATGATAATCTATTTATGTCAGCTATCTTGACACAATTATGCGCATGACTAACAACTATATTTTTTCTTGACAAAAGGGTAAAATTAATTATTGGTAAGTTAAGTTATGGGCGAGTCATCTGTATTGGTTATTCCTTTTAGCCTCAACGTATGAAAAACTAAAGCAACCAATACATACGTTGAGCTTAAAACACTGTAATTGTTAACTAATAATGTGAAAGTCAAAGTAATCTTACTGCACTTAGCTTGAAATTTATGTTGGTCAGCCTGTTGTAACACTACCTTGAAATAACACTAACCTGCAGTTGAGCATGAAATGGACACTTTTTAGCTATGGAATAGAAGTAAAGTGATAATTCTTATAATTCCTCAGAAAAGAGATTTATAATAAATTATTTATTTAAAGATACATCCTTTAACTTTGAAATTTTCTTATTCAAAATGAAAAATAAAAATGGTGGTGATCTTGAAACGCCCTTGCGTAAACGCGTTTCAGAAATGCAGAGGTCCCGCTTGAGTCACGGTTTTGGCACCCTCTAGAGCCTTTCCGTATAGAGTTATCAGGCTTATAAAAATAGAAAATCCTAATAATCAATTTTTGCTTCCTCATAGAGGAAGTATGGTGTTACCCTCAAATCCTCAATTGCAATTTTTTGACATTTTTTGACAAAGTCGAACATAGGATGTTGAAAATGATGATTAGAAAAAATGTCTGAGTGTGTGTGTGTGTTAACATTACGTTTGGCCCAATATCTTGAGAACCGTTATAGTTAGAAGCATCTGCTTTTTATTAAATAATAGGTCTCTAAAAGGGGAAGTTATGCCATATGTTTAAATCTGATCGATCAGTTCCAGATATATTTTTTTTAGATTTTAAAATTTTCAAAAATCGTTTTTTGGTTAAATAATAAAAAAAAATTTAAGAAAGTTAAAATTCAGCTCTTTATTATTTTTATTTTTTGAAAACGCATCTATTAAGCTATTTACCAACTCTCTAGCGCCTTTCCGTATAGAGTTATCAGGTTTATAAAAATAGAAAGTCCTAATAATAAATTTTTGCTTCCTCATAGAGGAAGTATTGTTTTACCCTCAAATCCTCAATTACAATTTTTTGACATTTCTTGACATAAGTCGACCCCAGGATGTCAAAAATGATGTTTAGAAAACATTTCCGGGTGTGTGTGCGTGTGTGTGTGTTAACATTACGTTTGGCCCAATATCTTGAGAACGGTTATGGTTAGAAGCATCTGTTTTTTATTAAATAATAGGTCTCTCAGGGGGACAAATTATGCCATATGTTTGAATCCGATCGATCAGTTTCAGATATATTTTTTTCAGACTTTAAAATTTTCTAAAAATTGTTTTTTGGATAAATTATAAAAAAAAATTTAAGAAAGTTAAAATTAAAAATTAAGTTCTTTTTTTTCAAAACGCATCGATTACGCTATTTACGAACTCTCTGGCGCCATTTTGTATGGAGTTCTCAAGCTTTAAAAAATGGAAAATCCGAATAATCAATCTTTGCTTCCTCATAGAGGAAGTATTGTTTTACCGTCAAATCCTCAATTGCAATTTTTTACATATCTCGAGATAATTCGACCCCAGGATGTCAAAAATGATGTTTAGAACAAAATTTCCGGGTGTGTGTGCGTGTGTGTGTGTTAACATTACGTTTGGCCCAATATCTTGAGAACCGTTATAGTTAGAAGCATCTGCTTTTTATTAAATAATAGGTCTCTAAAAGGGGAAGTTATGCCATATGTTTAAATCTGATCGATCAGTTCCAGATATATTTTTTTTAGATTTTAAAATTTTCAAAAATCGTTTTTTGGTTAAATAATAAAAAAAAAATTAAGAAAGTTAAAATTCAGCTCTTTATTATTTTTATTTTTTGAAAACGCATCTATTAAGCTATTTACCAACTCTCTAGCGCCTTTCCGTATAGAGTTATCAGGTTTATAAAAATAGAAAATCCTAATAATAAATTTTTGCTTCCTCGTAGAGGAAGTATTGATTTACCCTCAAATCCTCAATTGCAATTTTTTGACATTTCTCGACATAATTTGACCCGAAGATGTCAAAAATAATGTTTAGAAAAAATGTCCGAGTGTGTGTGCGTGTGTGTGTGTTAACATTACGTTTTACCCAATATCTAGAGAACCATTATGGTTAGAAGCATCTTTTTTTTATTAAATAATAGGTTTCTTAGGGGGACAAATTATGCCATGTGTTTGAATCCGCTCGTTGAGTTCCAAATATATTTTTTTTAGATTTTAAAATTTTCAAAAAATCGTTTTTTGGCATACTTAAAAAAAAATTTTAAGACAGTTAAAATGTAAGCTTTTAGTCTTTTTAATTTTCAAAAACACATTGATTAAGCTATTTACGAACTCTCTAGCGCCTTTTCGTATGGAGATATAAAGCTTTTAAAAATGGAAAATACTAGTAATAAATTTTTGCTTCCTCATAGAGGAAGTATTGTTTTACCTTCAAAACCTCAATTGCAATTTTTTGACATTTCTTGACATAATTCGACCCCAGGTTGTCAAAATTAATGTTTAGAAAAAATGTCCGGATGTGTGTGTGTGTGTGTGTGTTAACATTACGTTTGACCCATTATCTCGAGAACCGTTATAGTTAGAAGCATCTTTTTTTTATCAAATATAATAGGTCTCTCAAGAGGACAAATTATGCCATATGTTTGAATCCGATCGATAAGTTCCAGATATATTTTTTTTAGTTTTTAGAATTTTTAAAAAATCGTTTTTTGGTAAAACTATAAAAAAAAACTAAGAAAGTTAAAATGTAAGCTTTTTTTTTTATTTTTTAGAAACACATCGATTGAGCTATTTACGAACTCTCTAGCGCCTTTTCGTATGTAGTTATCAAGCTTTCATAAATGGAGAATCCTAATAATCTGTTTTCTTTTTCATAGAGGAAGTATTGTTTTACCTTCAAATCCTCAATTGCAATTTTTTGACATTCCTTGACATAATTCGACCCCAGGTTGTCAAAAATGATGTTTAGAAAAAATTTCCGGATGTGTGTGTGTGTGTTTTAACATTACGTTTGGCTTAATATCTCGAGAACACCCCCTCGTGGTGTCACCTTGTCGTCGTAAGGGGGCTTAGGACTGGCCAAGCGCTTGTTCTTCGGACGCTATCACTGGACGAGCTGTTCGGCTCTTTCCAGAACTCATCGACTCGCGATGTCTGGCGAGTTTGGGTAGCCGCCGTTTTTCGAACCTGTTCACTTGCTATTCTTTGCGGATAATGTTAATTCGGATTTCAAATGGGGGCTAAATATCCTCGTCAGCTGTGGACGACATGGGTTCTGGGAGGAATAGGACACTTCTGCCTTCTTGGTTTTTCTAAGTTGGCGTCTGTAAAGCGCAAACGTCGGTTGTTGATGCCGGGGGCCTGGGCGGCCGACGCGCTGTCGTCGGCAGTGACACGTTCGGAGGTGTCATGAACGGTGCTAGGATATCGGGCGCCCTCCTAGTGTGTTACGATTACGTAACTTTACATGGCCGACATAAGAAATTTACAACCTCTCTTCGAAAGTTTTAGCTTTTCACACAAGTTGGTAAGACTTGTGTTTATTTAATTTTTATTTGTGAGTTTTGCCTTACCTCAGCTCTACGGGAGCTGTTATGATTTTGTTTCCAAATGTTAAAACTATTTGAAAAGGGAATAGTAGGATAGTAAAACAAGCTATTGATTAGAATGTAAGAAAGGATATTTATTTTAACAAGAAAAATAAGGATAAGTATACAGAAGACAATTTGTGATCTTACCAAGTACTTACTTTCCTAAAGGAAAGAGTCGCTCAACTGTCTGTGTTTTGAGATATTTGATTCACAAAATAAAAGATTGTTTGAAATTGAGTCGGGTATAAAAAGGAGGTTATCGCGTAGCGAACGTTATCAATTCAAATTCCGTTTATCGATTTTGATTTTACATCAAGAACCGATGTTACAACTCTGATTACTACGATTTGTTTGACTTTTATAATAATTATCAATAGTATATTTTATCGAATTATTTTTTATTAGTCTTTAATCGTTTTCAAAAGTTAAGAAACAATGGCGTTTCCCTGATGGGACGGTTTCAAAATCGGTTTGAAAGAACAATGTTACTTGCTTGACGACCGGAGAAAGAGTCGATTCTCGAAGAGATTCATCTAGTTTTATTTAATTAAAATTTGCATTGGTATTGATTAATTCAATCCTATAGGAAATTTATAGTTGTATTGGCTAGAGATCGATGGAAGGAGTAATCTATGCGCATGTCATCTTTACTTTGGGCGGAGCTCAGTTGAGTTCTCTTCGAGAATCTTCTATGACAATAACTTTATGAAATGTATAGTAGTACATTATTAAAATATAAAGATATGAATTCCTAAAAAGTCCTATTTGTAATAATAATTTTGCAGGTACTTGGCAATCATTATAAAAAAGATTTTGAATGTTAAGAACCTTTTCGTTCGCTCACTCAAGCTCATACAAAACAAATATAAAAAGTTTATAATAATAATATTATATATATTATTATATATATTATATTAGCGAACTACAAAACACGTTTGTATTTTATAACCACATAATACACAGTACAAAATATACTTTATATAACGCCCTGTTATATTAAATGATTATACGTTATGTGCTTAGAGCGTACTATTATACACATAGTGCAAAATACAACGGCGTAACAATATAAAATAAAGTCCATAATACATGTGATATAATATTTATAATATAATTATAATCATTATATCAATAATTATTTATTAACGATTTGCTATAACCTAATTATGAAAATTACAAAGCTAAAAGATTAAAATTCCAAGTTCTCAGGTAGAGGAGATGCTGCACTAGAATTCATCGTTTAAAACATATTGTAATAAGGGGGTCAGCACAAACGTCAAGGAACTTGCGATTCTCTTCTATTCTGACATTCTTCAGAAGTATAAAATCAGAGGTTAAAAAATTCTGATTTTATAATTATTAAACCCTGAATATAGGAATTGCTTTCTTGTTCTCTTTATTATACTCCATATATATTTTAATATGTAGTAAACAGATTAATAAAATTTAAAAATTACTACGAACGTAACAGTCTTCCCCCCTTAGAATTTATTTCTGTATTGCCGTTAAATAGACTAAACTTCAACTTAATATCTGCTAAAAAGCGGTGTTGCATACGTGATACAGCTGTTATGCGTTGCGCCAATTGTATTTTGTTTACTTCATACGATGAGAGACGTTTGGAGTCAACTAGAACAGATTTCTCAGATGCAATATTTATAATTATTTCATGTTAGTTGAAATAATTTTGACTGATGATATGTGTCATCCGTGCAGATAATAAAGGCGAAGGTTAAGATAAAAAAAATCAAAGTATGACAACCTCCTTATATGGAATTGTTTCGAAGGTCTATATTCTGATGATTGGTCCCAATAAAAGGAAATCTTGCTCTTAACAGAGATTTCAGGTAGAAACATCCTCTTCGAATTTTCTTCAAAAGTCATTCATGATTACGTGCTGTCAACCCTTGGAAGTTTTTATCAGAGAAGGGAATTCCGGAAAAAGAGAAGAAAAGAGCCGTATGTTTAGGATTAGGAACAAAGAGGGGAAAAATTTTATGCTTAGGAAAGGTGTTAATGAAAAGTTGGAAGGGTAAATTGACCGAGGAGGAATTTTGAGTGATACAATATTTCTTAAAATATTAAAAATGCGTAACAATTTGTGACAAATGTAGAAGAATATTTTAATTTATTAAAAATTAGAGAACAGAAACAAAAGAAAATATTATATTCGTATACAATATACACGCTTACGTGCACATATGTTTCAATAAAACATTATAATTTTACATTTGAAATTTTTAACATCGCATCTTTTGATTACATGCTTTTATTTAAGACATTCGAAAATATCTCATTCTAAAATTATTTCACTCTTAAAATAAGCGCGTCGCTTGTTGAATATATAAGTTGCAAGTTTACATATGCACTGACTTGTGAAGAATCCTTGGATTCACAGGACGCATAAATTTATAAAATCTTGTTTATAATTGTATATAATATTATCAACATACGCCTTGAATCTTTCGTAGTTACTAACAATACTTGTAGGACACATTCATAAATTTTGTAATTATGCAGTTTGCATTTTCGACTGTTATAATACAGAAAGATGTAGAGCAATCATTTTATTTGTGATAACTACTATTACACACATTTTTTTTATTTTTTTATTTGTACTTTATTAAGTCCAACAGTTTTACAACCAATAATAGGACTACAAAATATATAATAGTATATGTGCTAATAAAAATACAATAGGAAAACTTATTAATACTATAACTCTCAGCAGGCATAACATTAGTAAAATTTTTTATAAAGAAATCTAACAAATTCCTTCAGAGTTGATGTGAATAGATCAATACAAGTACCTTGATTAGATAATAACCTATTATATTCCGTACATATTCTGTAAATCGTAGTGTTGCTTAGCTAATCAGCTTTTATTACAGGAACATTAAAACAATCTGAGGTACACAAAAGTCCAACGAGTTAAACAAAAATTCTGAATTTATTAATCCTCTAATTAATTTAAATAAAAATACCAGGCCAGAAATTTTGCGCATATCCTACAAGGTCATGACTTTAAACTTAGAGCAAAGCAATCTATAATCAGACCCCCTTTCAGGGTAAATACCATCCTTTTTAAAAGCTAAATATTATAGAATTCTTTTTTGACACTTTTCAATAGCTTTAATATATTTTGATTGATGTGGGGACCATACAATATCACCATATCTAAGTTTAGATAATACAAAAGCATTAAAAAGTGATTGCAATGTATTAACATTACTAAAAGTCCTGCATATTCTAAAAAGAAAGCCAGATATTCTGTTAACATTATTAACTAAATATTCTATTTAAGGAATAAAAGTCAAGTTACTATCAATTAATATCCCGAGATCTCTAACCACTTTAGTTCTTTCAACAACAACACCATTAATAGAATAAGGATAAATAATTTTTTTATTTCTGGTAATCGTTAAAACCATACATTTTTTAGTATTTATAATCATTCCGTTATTATTACACCATTCAACATATCTATTCAAATTATCCTGAAGTTTCTCACAATTTGATATAGATGATACAGGTAGATATAACTTATTGTCATCAGCAAATAAATCATAAAAACAATCAAGGTTGTTGCCACTGTTATTTATGAAAATTAAAAATAAAAGTGGTCCTAGATTAGAACCTTGGGGTATACCGGATGTCGATGAAAAAGATTTAGAATGAACACCACAGAATTCAACATAGTTAGTTCTATTAGTTAAGTATGAGCTTAAGATGTTAATTAATTTATTATTCGGACATAATTCTTTAACTTTAGACAATAGAATTCTATGATTAACCAAATGAAAAGCCTTAGCTAGATCAATATAAATCACATCCACCTGTCTGTATATTAAAAGACAATTTGTAACAGTATGAATGAATTTAGTGAGATTTGTTGTAGTAGAACGTTTTTGTAAAAATCCATGTTGATGACTAGAGATAATTGGTTTAAAGTCATTATATAGTTCATTATATAACAACTTTTCAAATATTTTAGAAAAATTATTCAATAGAGAAATAGGTCTGTAGTTTGTTATATCATTTTTGCTCCCTTTTTTAAACACAGGAATAATTTTTGCTTTTTTCCATGATTCTGGAAATTTACCTTGAATTATTGAAGCATTAATTAATTTTAGTAATGATTCCACCAAGAGAGGAGCACACTTATTAATAATCTTAGCAGGAATGTTATCAGGGCCCGAGGTTAATTTCGAAGATACTTTATTCAATAGATTAGATATGGTTTTTTTGGAAACAGTAATGCAATTACCCATCAAAGATCCCTCCACATTAAATTTTGAAAAAGCGTCTGATTCTGAAGGCAATATGTAAACAGAGGCAAAATGTTTACCAAAAGCATTTACTATATTCTGAGTACCTTTAATCATATTTCCCTCATGATACATAATAGTAGGAATTCTCCTGTCCTTGGATTTATTATGCACAAAATTCCAGACATTATTTGGATCTTCTGATACATTAGATTCGACAGTTTGCACATAATTAACATAAGCTTTTTTTATACCAGTTTTAACATTTTCTCTCAATAAATTATATTGTTGCCTGTAATAAGAACTCTTATTAGTTTTCATAAGCTTACGATACTTCTCTTTCAGATGAATTGATTGGATAATGTTATTAGTATACCATTTTGGAAAAGATAATTCTTTATTATTGTTATTTACTGAGAAAGAGACAACTTGATCAAAAATAGAATAAAATACTTTTTCTAGTAAATCTACCAACATATTAACATCATTAATCTTATTGAAAGAGTCCCAATTATACTTTGAAAGAGAAGTATAAATTAAAGCCTCATCAGATAAACAACAGTTAATTTCAAAATTGGAAAATACTAAGTCTAATAATTTGTTATTAATGTTGTAATTGAAATTAAATTGCGTAAAAGTATAAAAATTCAATAATTCACTTAGGCTTAAAAACTTAAAATCGTGAACCTCACCAGTCAAAGCTGACACCCAAGAGGGAGTATTAAAATCAATTTTATTTATTTATATCCTAAAAACCTTTATGTATTAAAACAATCTGTCGCTTGATTGTTTTAATCCAATTTCAGATTGTTTAAATTCTATTTTGTAAAAAGAGAGAGAGCGTCGGAGATTAATTTAATTCAAAACAATGTTCTTTGGTATTTTTGATAAAATTTCAAAAATTTTCTTTTTTATTTCTTCTTTAAACTATTCATCTGATATGGATAGTTTGTCAATCGAAAGAACAATATAAAAAGTTCATTAAAAAAAAAGGAATTTTTGCCCCTTTGAAGAAAAATTATTTAAACAATTTGTATCTAATCTTCCTCTTTTGATACATAAGGTTTGTTAAAAATAAAGTGGGTAGATATTGATCTCTAATGTTCTCACTTGCTTATATACATTTTTACTTATATGAATTAGCATATAGTGATAAAAATCAAATTTGTGACTAAAGTATCCCTCTTAATTTTTTTTTAAATATCAAAGATCATAACAAAATTGGACAACTACATATTATATTAAACGGGGATACGTAAAAATTAAAAATTTGAAAATTTGGGATATATTGTAAATTTAATATTTGATTCTTCACATATTTTTGGTTTCTCGTTTCTTTTTCTCTTAAAAGAAGCGGTGTTATGAGAACAAACAACGAGAAACTAGGGTGCGCCATGCGTAAGCATATGTGTGAATTAAGGATTTCGAGTAACGTGGATTGAAAGGTTTGAATATTTAAATGCATACACTTATAAACGTTTAACGTGATTAGTGTTGCAAGCATTTGTTAATAATACATTATTTATTTTTAGAGTAATTTTATGAGTTTGATTTCACTAGTTAGTTTGTTAAAAACAAGAGTAACAAGAAAGATAAGAACACGCATGACCTACGCAATATCATGTATCAACGTCTCGAAAACTATAGTTTGATGTGTTGTTATGCGAGATACAGGGCCAACGAACCAGCTGGAAGATTTTTTTTGTGTGCCATTAATTGTTATATAAATAATTTTAAGTTTAAAATATTTAGCTAACAAAAAAAAAAATAATGAAGTTTAAATTATACCCTTTGAAAGAAAATTTTGACTAAACAATAATAATTATAATAGTGTTAACAATATTATCTAGAATAATGAATATTATTAGTTCATTTATTTATCCTCGATGAAACTCGAAAGCAAAGGGAGCACGAAGTGTCATGTACAGTGTGTCTTCGTAATATAAGGCGGCAAAGGTTAGTGGTCTCAGTGTCTAAGTGTTTATAAACTCAATTAGTCTAATGGGGCAATTTTACTGAGCCTGTGGATTGTAAGGTAAGTAAGAATTGATAATATAATAGATGCGGAATCTTTGTAGAGGTTAGAAGGCTTGGAGTATGTTTATACTAAGTTCCAGCTGGATATAGAAAATGATGTCCCATGGTACGTGTTGTTTGTAGTCTGTTTTATTTGGATTTTGACGCTTATCCCTCCTTCTAATTTTTGATTTTGTAAGATGGTAGGTTTCATTACTTACGATTTATGCTGGACAGTTTCAGTTTGTCGTTTGATCATGTCTCGTCCGGTAGAAAAGCTTCGTAAGGTTTCGAGTGCTGAAACCCAAACGGGTCCAGTGGTGGTAACAGGTTCTGTAATTTCTCTCAGAAGATCAAGGTCGGCTAATCAAGAAGCACACGATTCGATCCCGAGTACTTCAAGGGGTGTGTCGTCGGTAAATGCTGCGGCGCATAGTGGGGTATCAGTGCAGGTGAAACGTGACCCAAACATAGAAGGTTTGTCTAGGCCTATTAGGCCTAATAGTATAGAAGTTTTATATGCTTCGAGCTTGTTTTCGGGTATTTTGGGACCCAATATAAGCGATTTACCCGTCGAAGAAACAATTCGGGGTCCTAGAACTCATTCAAAACGAAAAAGGTCGGGGATTCCGCTTGATGAGTCTGATACGAGACCTAACGTTGATACAACCAGTTACACAGGGACTCAATATCGATCCCCAGTCAATAGAGTATCCGTTGGAGTAGCTAACTGGGTAGAATTATCACAAGCTATTCGACAGCTGGGAAACCGGGTGGCAGACTTGGAGGATGATCATTGTTTATTCCATTTGGCCTTGTGGGGGTTGCCGATGAAAGAGCCTCGTTTGGAAGTGATCAATATTTTAGTCAATATTTTAAAAATAGACTCGAGAGAAACTATAGTTGTTGTCGAAAACTTGCTACCACCGCGAAAAGGTGTGTTAATTAGATTTGGATCAAAATCGGTGAGAGACTTCATTTTACAGAACTACGAAATCTTGTTCGCCAATGGGATTTCTGTAGGAAGGGTTTAAGGTTTGGTGGTTTTATAGAACGATCATTAATTATTTACTGGGAAATAAAAGTATAGATTTTAGGAAAATATATGTTTGTTACAGGCGGTCAGAGTGGTGATGCGGATTTTAGAGTAACAAGAAATATATATATACACACAGATATTTAATAAGCACAAGAAGATTCATTTATGAAAGTTTGAAGGATATAATAGTGAAAGAAAAAAAAAAGGAAAAAGAAAAATAATGTGTTTTAGGATTAAGGAGTTTAGGAGCCAAGAAGAAATTCGACATCTCAGCGTTAGTATTAAAGATGCCACAATTATCTATCACGGATGCGAGAACAGGTAATGAAAGGGTTATTTTAGATTCAATTACTTTTTTTTTTATCATAAGGGTGATACTTTTTGTTTTTCGGTTTCTTTTAATTTTTATAGGAGTCTTTTGAATTTTAAAATCAGTAGAATATAGTTTCACTGACTATGCACAGAGAAAGATATTTGAGCAAAATTATTTACAACCAAAATTTTAAGTCAGGCTTTATGATTTCAAAAATATAAGTGTATTTTCAATTTAAAGTAAGTAAGTAAATAAATGGTTATAAACTAAACAAATTTGAACATCTTTAAATTTTTCTATGATTTCCTTCAGTTTTCAATTGTTAATTATTTTGTTATTATTTCCTCTTTTGAAAGTTTCTTGAGTTCTGCAAATATTCTCCTAAATTATATAACTTGGCCTTGCATAATATTTGCAGTCTTAAATGATCAGAATTGACGCAAAAGTTTGTCGTGCTCTATAGCGCGTCATTGTTGCTAGTGTTTCTATAGTCGTGAACAGATTAATAAGTTTAAGAACCTTAAAATTTTGCTTTCCCCCGCCCTTTTAATATTATAATGCATTAGACTTGTTAAAGTTGGCAGATATTTAATTTAATTCGAAATTGATTTATTTAATAATTTAAATTAGGATTACGGTCAAAATTCCTTTATTTTATTTGTTAAGTTCTTTTTAAGCTTCGTCACGTGTGCTAAATCGACAAAATTTATATGGGTTGAAGGGAATATCGGTTCCAGCAATATGGCCACGATTTATATCGGAAGCAACTCTCAGAACGTCTAGCTTAAACAGCGTGGGCCCCCATCCTCCAATAGCTTTGATAGAGAATTTTGGCGGAGTTTACTTTATTTCTCTAAAGAAAACCAAAATTTTGGATTTAAAAGGTAAAAATATAGCATTCCTTTAGACCCCTTTTTTTATGAAAGCTTAAATTTGATCCAGTAAAATGAGTTTAAGTTAAATTAATCCGTAACTAACTTTGACTGGATCTGATTTCTTTGCTTATTTTCAGATTCTGATGTCTAGATCGAGTATACCTTTTCATATATATATTTTTGTTTTTGCGACCAAAAGGTCTGTTTACGTTATTATACATCAGTTACTATCAATATATCTTCTTTACTTAATTATATACATAAAAATAAAGAAAATAATAAATTCGCATCACCTTTACATTAGATTAATGGAAGTTAGAAATAATATTTTAAAATTTAATATACGTTGAATTGGATAAATTTGTAACGTAGGTCAACAGTGGTTATTTGTTTTACTAAGTTTATTAAGTGTGTTTCCCCCCTTTTTTTTAATTGTATTTTCTATGAAATTAAAACATTTTTACCAAAAAAAAAAAATAAAATAAACTAATAAAAAAAAATATCTAAGATTTGTTTTTTATAAATTTAGTATAAAAGAAATTTCTTATTTTGGGACATTTGATCCCCATATTTAAGTGACTTATAATATCTTGTATTCCTATATTTGATGCCCATGATGTAACTTATTTTGAAACATCTAATGGAAGTGCGATATTTCCTATATATTGTACCAAACTAATGAGAAAAATGTGACCTCGGAGTCTTCTACATTTGAACGCAAAGGAATGCAACATGACTCCCGAGTCTGTGAGTGACGAGCTCAAGGGCGTACGTGTTCGGAAGACGCGTGCGACTAAGCTGAGTGCGTCCACGTAGTTTCAAGGTACTCGCCTCATCAGGTGCACTTGTTATATAAAGGCTACTTGTTAAGGTAGTTCTCTTGGTTCAGTGGTTTTCAACTCAAATTTGATCATTTTTTACTTGTTTTTTGATGTTTAATAAATAGCGCCAACTTCAAAGTATAGAGTCTCTCTCTTTTGTATTTATTAAAAAAAAAAGAATAAAAGGTCAAAATGTAGATTTCAAAGTACTATTTTTCGAAATTTAATACCGCAAGCCACATTTTTCAAAAAGAATCTTATTCCTTATACTTTAAAGTATTAATTAATAGTTTTTATTTTTAAACATAAAGAAAATTCATTGCGTGGTTAGAAAAATTGCATTTTTCAACTATGTGTTTTACATTCTTCTATGTTAAAAGATTCAACTTAATTTTCAAATATCTTAATAAGTAGCACCGCTTCCTACCTTAAAAAAATATATCATTGTATTACTTGAATGTTCTATTATATGATAGTTCAATTAGAAAAATATTCAAAGAAAAGTTATTCCGAGAAAACCACCTTAACAAAATCCAATAAAGTAATATACAAAAATAAGTTTCTACGGTAGAGTAATATGCAAATATATTTATTTCCTATTTTTATTAATTATTACGAAGACTCTAATATTAACGTGCACATATTTTTCTATTGGGGAAGTATTTATCACTTTTGCATAAAGAGGAAAAAAAAACCAAAAATGTTACTATTTAGTATTATTTAATAGCGATCTCAAAACATATACATATTTATCATGTATTTGAATGCTCGTTAATTAATTAATAATGAAAATTTTTATTTTAGCTTTCAGTAAATGTTAGTTGTATATATATATATATATAGAAAAAGTTTTTTTTGTAGTAAAACATAAAAATAAACATGTGCGCATTTTTAGTTCAATGCCCATATATTTATTATCTTCCACGGGATCCCTTAACTTTGTGGATTATGGTATAGATCGCGAGTCCACATCCTAATAATCCCATTAAGGTTAACCCTCTGAAAATGTCTCGGTATATATTGGAACTGAACATTCTTTGGTGTTTGCTTAATGTATTCAATTGTTCTTCAATTTGAGAAAGTGGGGTCCCTTCCGCGAGATTGTTTCATTTGGTACTTTGAAATAAATTGACCTTGGTCAAGAATTCGCCCGTTAAGGGCAAATCTAAGTCGGTCATATTTGGGACTAACATAGAGATATTTAGGGACAGATTAGGTTGGTAAAGATACTCTATCCCGGAGTTTTGAATGGTTGTTCCAAGTAAAGTTGCGTAAGAGCTTCTGGCGACACAAGTATCTCTAAAAAGCAGCAATCCCAACCCTTCAATTTTAACTTGGTTTTCGTAATCGTTTTTGCAAATGATTGTTATTGTTTCCGGTTTTGAGCTAGAAAACAACCATCCACCTAGTGTTGCTACACGGTTCCAATAGGCTTTTAAATTAATTTTTATTCTGATGTCGCATAGATTCCAAGCTTTTTCGTTTGGATCCAAAAGCATTTGGCTTTTGCAGGTTTTCAAAGCATTTGTTTCCAAAATTGGCTGGTTATTTTGACAGATGTAATATGCGTCTGTTTTTAAGCAAGTATTAAGCAATTCCTGATTTATATAAATATATGAACGTCGATTTTCGGATATGATCAAATAGGGTGTTTCAGGAATTATATAAGCGGAATAATTCTTAGGTTTAATGTCCTGTGAAATTGGGTAGGAATGTACCTTATATAATTTATAGGTGTCTTTAGTTAATAAGGAGATATCTATTATGATTAAAAATTTTTCCTTGTGGTAGCCGATTTTAGTTTTTGCCATTCCAGATATCTTCTCCGGCAGGATTCTAGTTTCTTGCAATGGAAAATCGTAATCCTTATTTATTATTTGGAGCCTGTTCTTAATATCTATCAGTTGGTTGGCGTTTAAAAGTGTTGGATGCAATTTTCTCTCTCTTGCCGATAATATAATTTTCATTATTTGTTGTATAGTAGAAATGAAATGATCTAATTTCGATTCCATTGTTTGAGTCCATTGTGCCAAGTAAGCATAATATTGTTGTCGATGCAACGAGGTAGTTATATTATTTAATTCTCTCATATTGATTCTTATATGGTTTAATATTTCAGAGTGTCGGTCAGCTTCCGTATGTAATTTTTGCAGATCTGAACTAATTATATGAGTTTGTTGTCCGACAAGGTGTGATAAGTTACGATTTAAATCATAGAGTTCGATTATTGCTTCATCATAAGCATCACCATCCTCCGTGGTAAGGATACCTATTACTGGTTTCAACCCTTGTCCTACAAAATCGAAAGGTGATCTACGTTTTCTTATTGTAATTGGTAAATTTTCCAAATCCGGTAATGTAATTCTTAAAGTTGTTAGTAAGCTGGTTGCATCTTGAAAAAGGTCGGCTGCTCGGGAAATTTTTTCTCGTAATATATGAGGTCTTATTGCCTGGTCACATGGTTCAGAATAAGGTTTAGCACAATTAAAATAGTATATTATGCATCAAGGGAGGGAAGTCCGTGTTTTTTTGTCAAGCACAAATGTTCGAAGAACGAGTGTAGCAGGAGCGTAGCGAGTGCGAAACGAGTTCGGAGAACATTGTGCGGGACAGAAAATCGGCCTCCCGAAGTGCATATGCTATTTTCTATCACAAACGTACGAAAATCTCGTGTTTTGTACGCGTTAGCGGGTCAGCACTCGCAGTTTTCAGGTTAGTGACGTTAGAGATAAAAAAACTTCCCAACAATGCGCCTGCGCGATGAGAGTTTTTTTCACTGTTCGGAAGTTTTTTTACCTCTAACGTTCACTGACCTAAAAACTGTGAGTTCTGCCCCGCTTAAGGCGAACGAAAACACGAGGTTTTCGTGCATGTGTGGTAGAATAGATATTATTCACTTCTTTCATCAAGAATTTTGTCGGAAGATTATTGTGTAGTTTCTTTGAGTCGAAGAATACCGTCAACCTCCAATAAGTTTGAATAATGCGCAATGTATTTAATCGTTCGTAAAATAAACCTGGATTTTTGTCGAATTTGGTAATCTCATAATTTTGGTCACTTGCATATATGATTGGAATTAAAATAAGCATATTCCACATGAAGGGCATCCTTACGTTATCTGAAAAGTGTATTAATAGAATTTCAAGTAAATGAACAACTTACTCATATATTTTCAATTACTGAAAAATGAGTTTTCTTCATACTGAAATGTTAGCAATTTAATATATGGGTCAAACCATACCTAAGATATCAAAGTTGTCCTTTAAATCTTCGATTTTGATAAAACTTGGTGAAAGTGCATAAAAATAGATACAGAAGAAAATTCCAAAAACAATTTTTAAAATTTTTAAAAATTTTTGGATTTACATGCGTTTTAAAATTTTTTTCAAAATTTTTAAAACCTCATTACTCTGCCAATAATTATTCTATTTTATTGATTTTTTCAGGGATTACTTATTATTTGGCAACATTTAAAAAAAAATATTGCATTTTTTGTCCTTGCGCACAGCTGCGCTGAGTGTAACTTACCGCGTAGATGCAGTTGCGCCATACGTGCATACAGGTATTAACATTCACCTATAGGCTGTAAATTTTAATTGAATTGAAATCTTCTTTTTGACAAATATTCAGCGACAACCGATAGACAATTTTCTACCCTAATTTTGTAATTATTAATTAATTAAAGTTTTATAAATAAACAAAGAACCTACCAAAATCCGAAGTTATTTAAACATACAGTCGAACCTCGATAACTGAGACTTTTCTAACTGAGAAACCTCTATAAGTGAGAGTAATTTTCAGGTCCCGTCATTTTTACATGTAAAAACCTGTGTAAGTGAGAATCTGTAAGTGAGAATCATTTTTTCTCGATTAGACCTCTATAAGTGAGAGAAACGCCTCTCGGGACTCTATAACTGAGAATTATTTTCTTAATGAAACCTCTATAATTGAGAAAAGAGCCTTTCAAACCTCTATAACTGAGAATCTTTTCTATATTATAATTTTCTGAAGGTCAATATGAAAATAAGCAGTAATTAAAATTTGAATAGACGTATAATAACAAAGGGTCTTTCTTCAAAATACAATTATACCTATCACACAAAATGAAATTTAGTTTGCGAATCACATAGATTATTTCTAATATTCAAAATGTCAAAGAGTAAACTCAAATCTTTTTCATTAAGTGAAAAACTAAAAATTATAAAAGAGATTGAAAGTGGAAAGAAACGAAGTGTAATAGAAAGTGAATTTAGTCTATCAACTGCCACTTTTTATCGAATATTAAAAGAAAAAGACTCTATAAAATCGCAGTGTTTTGAAGGTCGTGGAAATATGAAAAGAAACCGGTTAGTTGAATTTCATGATATGGAAAATTGCCTTGTGGAGTGGATTAAACAAACTTTAGATAAAAATATCCTTTGGATGGATCATTGTTGAAAGGAAAGGCTCTAGATTTTGCCAAAAAACTAGGAGTTCAGGAATTTAGAGCAAGTAAAACTGAAAAACAAACATTAATAACAGACTTTTTTCATAAAGCTTAAAGCAATAAGAATTTGTATTAAATTTGTGAAATAAATAATTAAAAGAAATTTTTTATCACGTAAAAGTAAAACTTTAATTAACAAAACCCTTAAAAAGCCTCTATCATAGTGCAATAACCTCATTAAGTAAGAAAATCCGCTATTCGACCTTCGTAAGTGAAAACCTGTCTTACTGAGAAACCTCTATAAGTGAGAAAAAATTTTCGGTCCCTTGGATTCTCAGTTATCGAGGTTCGACTGTATATATTTTTGAATACATTAATATCGAACATGACTGAATAACCAATAGATTAACTTAAACTTAACATTTCCAGGGGAAAAAATCTTCAATTGCATGAAAAATAATTATTATTAATAATTACTTTTAGCAAATTCTTGATAATAATAGTTTTTTCAGAAATTTTATATTCTTTTCTAGAAATCTTTAAAGATGATTAATTATTAACTCTATTAGAGGATATAAAAACAAGTTATTTATAATAGGAATAGTATCATTAAAAACGTGATCAGAGGCACAACAATTTTTTTTTGAAAAATACGAAAATTTCAAATTTTTGTTTTGCAGTCGCAAAAAACTATGTCAGAAAACTTTTTAATTTAAATTCAGAATTCTTAGAAAATCTTGAAACTGAAGATTTTTATTTTTGTCTTCTTGCTTTAAATTTCAGCTAAATAAACTTAAAATATGTCTTCTATTTTTTAAGTTATGAACTAAAACATGGAGCTGTAAATTGTTTTGTTGTCGCGCTGATTTAATCGAGTTGGTGTTAAAACTATAGTTCTTGCCAGTCTCTTTCCCTACAAAAACTTAGTTTCCATTTATGTTCTTTAATTGAAAACTATTTAAAGCATTTTAATTTATTAAACTTAAATTATAGGGAAAACGATTAAAATGATGCCCGAAAAATTTAAAGTGTTTCCTTTAGGTTTACGGACATAGGAATAGAATTCAAGATACAAGATTAAAAAAAAGATCTTGCACCTTTGATCACGTTTTTGATGTTTCTAATCCTATTATAAATAACTTATTTTTATATCCACTAATAGAGTTAATAATTAATCATCTTTAAAGATTTCTAGAAAAGAATATAAAATTTCTGAAAAAACTAATATTATCAAGAATTCGCTAAAAGTAATTATTAATAATAATTATTATTCATGCAATTGAAGATTTTTTCCCCTGGAAATGTTGAGTTTAAGTGAATCTATTAGTTATTCAGTCATGCTCGATATTAATGTATTAAAAAATATATATGTCTAAAAAACTTCAGATTTTGGCAGGTTCTTTGTTTATTTATAAAACTTTAATTAATTAATAATTACAAAATTAGGGTAGAAAATTGTCTATCGGTTGTCGCAGAATATTTGTCAAAAAGAAGATTTTAATTCAATTATTACAGCCTATAGGTGAATGTTAATACCTGTATGCACGTATGGCGCAACTGCATCTACGCGGTAAGTTACACTCAGCGCAGCTGTTCGCAAGGACACAAAATGCAATATCTCCGTAAGTTACAGAGTCCATCAATTTCTTTTTTTTTAAATACTCGTGAAATCAGAAGGAATCGAAAAATCTATATTAGAAAGAAAAAAAAATGACGTTTTTGAACAAAAAATTTATTTAAAATTTATTTTTTATTTTTTTTAATGTTAAATTAAAAAATTTTTTTGGGTGACCATTTTTTTTAAATGTTGCCAAATAATAAGTAATCCCTGAAAAAATCAATAAAATCGAATAATTATTGGCAGAGTTATGACGTTTTAAAAATTTTGAAGAAAATTTTAAAACGCATGTAAATCCAAAAATTTTCAAAAATTTTAAAAATTGTTTTTGGAATTTTCTTCTGCATGTAGTTTTATGCACTTTCACCAAGTTTTATCAAAATCCAAGATGTAAGGGACAACTTTGATATCTTAGGTATGGTTTGATCCATTGGAAAGATATGTGTAGGATAACAAAATGGTTATTTGCAAAAATAAAAATTGATTGTAAAGCGTAAATTTTAGTTGGATAGTAGTAAAAGGAATCTTTCTAGTGCATTGGGTACGTTGAAACGTTCTTTGCCTGGGAATTGAGTGGGTCTTGTGTTATGATTACGTGATGATTAGAACACTTTTTAACGAATCTGCTGTTAAGGATGGGTGGATAGTGACAGAGGTTAGAAAATGATTCTTCTCTTAGTCTGATATTACAAATCGAATTGTGAGGTTATTGTTTTATAAAAGTTCAAAATGTCGTGGTTTTGTTCAGAAATAGAAGATGATAGAGATGATTCGGATCATTTAAAGGGAGTAAAATTGTTACAAATGGTTTTAGAAAAAAGGTTTCCATATTTGATGGATCTAACAAGGGAGTATCGATCCAGATTTGGATTTATTTCAGTCATGTGGGAATTTTTGAATGTAGAAATAGTAAGGGATAATGATTGGATGCTGGTATCAAGTGATGACGGCAAAGTCAACTAAAGAAGGGTGAGTAAAAAAAATGTTGTTCATACATATATGACGATAGGGTTAGATTGCTTTAAGGTGAAAAGAAGGGAAAAGGGTAGTATAAAAAAAAATAATAAAAAAAATAATTAATTAGAAAAAGGAGAAAGGAAAAATTCAAAGATTAATAAGGGAATCAAAAACAAAACTTATTTAGCATGTAGATGGCAGCCTTCGAATTTAACATTACACAAACCCGGGGACAATTTTTAATTAAACAAATTAAAACTTTTCAAAAGCCAACAGAAGAATATCATTCTTTGTATTCTAGATAAAAAAATGATTCTTAAGTTCTTCCCTTCTTTTCCTCAATTTCATATTCTTAACATTGCAAAAATTAATTTTTCTTTATTTTTTCTTACTTGGTTTTTCCTTTACCTTTTTTTTTGTTTTCTAATTTTTTTTTTTGCAAATTTTTGTCGGCTCTTATTTGGTAAAATTTCATGTTATTCTTTACAACATTCTCGACATTTTTTTCCAAGGATTTGTTCTCTATATTTAAATCCGTGCTAATACAACCATTTTGAATTTTTTTTTTTCAAAAATAATGGCATCCTTCCCCTCTAAAAAAAAGGTCAGAGTCTCTGTCTGGCTTAGTAAAGAAAAATAATAATAAAAAAAATAATTTTATACAATAGGAGGGGTTGCATAATATTATTTTTAATTATCATGAAATATAAAAATTTCGGGTGTTTTCAAGAACATTATGGTTATTAGAACTATTATTCGTCTCGGAGCATGGGAGGAAATAAATGCAAAGGCACCATTGCCAGGAAAAATACGGCAGTCAGGGGTTCCGTACACTAAATTACCGAAGAGGTTTAATTGTATTCCGATATGAAGTGAAGAATTCATGCGGACTACGCCGGGGAATATCTTAATGCATCGAGGTTACTGGCGTCCAGTAAGTATAAAGGTTATTATAGGAATCTTAATGTAATGTATGAATATAAAGGCTTTTTTTTGGAAGCAGGACATTTTTGATTCTTTGCAGAATAACCATTTTCTTAAAATATCTACATCAATAAAATGAGACCTTCTGTGCATTGCTCCGCACTCAAGAATTTTGTTATATATTGTCACTTTGAACAACAAGGATTCAAAAAAAAAAAACAAAAAAAAATTTGTCTTTGTTTGGGGGAAATAATTGAAATTTAAAGGGAATAATTCAAAAATGGCAACAAAAAAAAATTGAATATGAAAAAGTAATTAAAGATTAATGAAAGCAATTGGAAAAGGTGTAAAATCATAAATAAATAATAAATAATAATTTTAAAAATTCGTGGTAATAAAAATTGGATTTATTCATGTATTTATTTATTTACGGATGAAAGCCCATTACAGTACCTATAAAATTTAAAAATTTATTTCAAGTAACAATAAAATAAAAATTTAATACAATAAGAATAAGTATTATATTAATAATTAATGGGTGGCATTCAATAACTTGACTAAAATAATTGAAATTTGTAGAAAATGATTCTGAAATGGCAAAACTGTTAGAATTATTTATAAAATGTTGAAAAACGTCAATAATACTTAAATAATGACAGAAATGACTAAAATTCGAAGAAAGTTATTGACAATTAGTAAAAGTAGAATAGAAACTTGTGTTGAAAATTTAAACATTTATAACAATAATTTAAGGACTGAAAGGAATAATTCAAATTAAAAAAAAAAATTAAATTCAAAATCGCAAAAATATTTGAAAGTTGACAAAAATACTTTAGAGTTGACAAAAGTACTTTAAAAATGACAAAAATAATTGAAAAGGGGAGTAGAATTTACGTAGTAGCACGCCACTAACAGGATTTGTTAAAAAAAATTGATTTTCATTATTTAAAATTTTTGAACAATAAATGTTTCACATTTTGTTGGTGGGTTATATCAGACACTAATTAATATCAATAAAATTTTCTTTTAATTTCTAAAAATAAAATCGATGGTAATGATAAAACTAAATGGGATCTTCGAACAGTTTAATTAAGCTCTAATTACAAAATTAGAAATAATTTGTGACATCACTCCTTATAAAGATATTGTTTGTTTATTTATCCTAATATACGTATTTTAATTTTCATAGGAAGGATTCATTCATCCAGCGAGGCTAAATATTAGAAAAGGAGAGACCAAATTGGTTGAAACTTGGAATCTATCACTAGAATTAAATTTCGAAGAGCTGCCTAATAATTTGGATGGGCTTGATTGGACTCCAGAGAGGCGCTGTTTGATGCTTTTAAGGGTGGTCAAATATGGTTTTACTGAAGGACAGCTTCGAATTGAGAAATCTTATTGAAAATTGGTGAGTAAGAAAATAAGGTTAAGAACAAAGTAGGGTAGATGTACCTATTACTGTAAATGCACCAATTACTGCAATTGTTTTGGAAAACTTTATAATGCACCTTTTAAGAGTAAAAAATTAATTTAAATTAATTGAAAAAATTATTTAAAACCTTACTCAACACAATTGCCAATTAAGATGTACATTTAAATCATTAATTATTTAATTATTCAAGTTTAAATTACAACCTATCGCAGTAATTGGAACATGCACGTGTTTCTATTACTGCGAACAACCTAACCTTCAAATACACGTTATTCTCGTCACAGTAATTGGGACACAGTAATTGGCGCAGACTCGTAGTAATATCAGCATAGAGTATTATTTATAAATTTGTTATTTTTAAGAATACATCATTTCTTTTAATATTTTAATTAGTGTTTTCTACTTCAATAAATAACAAGAGTGTTTTTAAAATCAGTCAAATATTTATCTTTCATTTATATTTATCTTCTTTTCCAATATTTTATCGGACTTCGATTTCACATCGCAGTAATTGGTATTTTTACCCTAGATTATTTATTATGACACATATTTTTATACAAACACACATGCATGCCTAAATGTACCCATAACGTACAAACTTTTTCTTTGGATTTTAATACTAGTAAATTACCTTGTGTGTAAATGTTATAGTAAAGGAAATTGGAAAACTAAATATTTATGTATATTTTGTTCCTTTTAGCGACCTCGCGTGGATATACTCCAGTTGTGGGCTCCACTCCAGAAGATTTTGGAGCGGAATCGCTACTTTAAGAAAAAGAAGGCCATGAAGAAGTTGGAAAAGAATCAGTCAAAAACCAAATGTCAAAATGAAGTAAAGGTGGATATGCATTAAGTAATAGGTCGAGTCCATACCAAGTGATCACACCAATGTCAGTCATATTGAGTAATATTTACGAAATTGATATTTTGGGTTCCTTTAGGAGTAAAAAAAATAAATTTTAATTATTTTTAAAAAATTCAAAATATTTTCGAAAATATTCAAATTCAAAATTTTGAGTACTATTTTTTTTGTTTTATCATAACTTCTGTAATTTTGAAGCAATTGAGATCATTTTTTTTTTTTTTACTCGTATTTAAATACTCTTTCAAGAAAAATTATAATAATTAAGAAATTGTTTATAATTAAATTTTTATTAAAAAAAATAAATTATTTATTTAAACAAAATCTAAAGTATATCATCGATCTTTTTCAAAAAATTCATAAACATAGCCTATAATGTGCTTAAAAATTTAAGCCAAAGAAAAAGATGGTATGTATTATAGTTTTTGAGAAAAAAATTATTAAGTTATACTAGCGCGGCGCAGACCGGTGTCACCGCTACTCAACGCGTAGTTCCGTAGTAACCGAAATGTATGTATATTATTACATAATATAAATACAGTTAATCGTCATCTTTATTTTTTTATTTTACAAATTGTGCTGTGCACAGAATTTGAAAAAATTTTTGTTTCAATTTTATTCTCAAGGGGTACGAAGGAATGAAATTTTTGTGTACCTTTAATGGTCATAGCTTGATTAAATCTTTCACTTAACAATTGTTTTTCAGCTTCATATTCTGCGTAATTACAAAATTCTACATTAATTTTCTCTAAACTGGATTTTGCCCACTCGTATAAGTCAAGAGGAGTAACAATTTGATTGTTTAATGGTCGTTGTAAACTTGCTTGAGCCGCTAATCTTTTGATAGTGCCACTAATGCCATCACATGGTCCCTTACCATGTGATGTAGCAAAAAAGTGCCATTCTGCTTCAGAAGCAAAGTCCTTAATATGATAAGTCAAATTTATAAATTTTTTTTTATTTTTGTATTGAGCAGCTGCTCTATCTGAAAAATAATAAATTTTCTTCACATTCTGAGATACTTTCTCTTTAATAAAATTCAATAATTTTTTCTGAAATAAGTGGACAGAAATTGTGTTGTGATCTAAAACTTCACTTATTATTTAATAAGTGAAGTTTTAGATCAGAACACAATTTCTGTCTTATTATTTAATAAGTGAAGTTTTAGATCACAACACAATTTCTGTCCACTTATTTCAGAAAAAATTATTGAATTTTATTAAAGAGAAAGTATCTCAGAATGTGAAGAAAATTAATTATTTTTCAGATGGAGCAGCTGCTCAATACAAAAATAAAAAAATTTTTATAAATTTGACTTATCATATTGAGGACTTTGCTTCTGAAGCAGAATGGCACTTTTTTGCTACATCACATGGTAAGGGACCATGTGATGGCATTGGTGGCACTATCAAAAGATTAGCGGCTCAAGCAAGTTTACAACGACCATTAAACAATCAAATTGTTACTCCTCTTGACTTATACGAGTGGGCAAAATCCAGTTTAGAGAAAATTAATGTAGAATTTTGTAATTACGCAGAATATGAAGCTGAAAAACAATTGTTAAGTGAAAGATTTAATCAAGCTATGACCATTAAAGGTACACAAAAATTTCATTCCTTCGTACCCCTTGAGAATAAAATTGAAACAAAAATTTTTTCAAATTCTGTGCACAGCACAATTTGTAAAATAAAAAAATAAAGATGACGAATAACTGTATTTATATTATGTAATAATATACATACATTTCGGTTACTACGGAACTACGCGTTGAGTAGCGGTGACACCGGTCTGCGCCGCGCTAGTATAACTTAATAATTTTTTTCTCAAAAACTATAATACATACCATCTTTTTCTTTGGCTTAAATTTTTAAGCACATTATAGGCTATGTTTATGAATTTTTTGAAAAAGATCGATGATATACTTTAGATTTTGTTTAAATAAATAATTTAATTTTTTTTAATAAAAATTTAATTATAAACAATTTCTTAATTATTATAATTTTTCTTGAAAGAGTATTTAAATACGAGTAATTTAAAAAAAAATGATCTCAATTGCTTTAAAATTACAGAAGTTATGATAAAACAAAAAAAAATAGTACTCAAAATTTTGAATTTGAATATTTTCGAAAATATTTTGAATTTTTTAAAAATAATTAAAATTTATTTTTTTTACTCCTAAAGGAACCCAAAATATCAATTTCGTAAATATTACTCAATATGACTGAAATTGGTGTGATCACTTGGTATGGACTCGACCAATATGGAAGAAATGTCGTAAGAAGTTTATAACTTAAAATTTTAAATAAAAGGATAATTACTCTCTGATATATTATTTCATCATCTGATTTTGTTCATCTATTTATTTATCTATTTTATTTAAATATAATAATTTTTATTTTTGTTTTTTTTGGTTAGAAGAAAGATAATATAACAAAAATAATATGGTAACTTAATTTTAAATTCGCGTATAGTTAGAAAGAAGAAATATTTTTATGTATTTACGTTCCAATTCTGCCTTATATTTCTGTCTGTAGAAAGTGTGTTTAGCTAATTATATTGAGTCAATATTAATTCCTCAGAATTTAATTCGAAAAGCCATTGATTTATCCTGTTACCTGTGACGTTTGTTGTTGCCAACCAACAAAGGCCGTTGTGTCCATTTGGTAACAATATTGAATTATTTCCTATAAGTTGATTAAATCGTCTTTTTGCATGAATTATTGCTAAGCACATTTTCTCGTGATAACTATAGGTTTTCTCTGGTAGTTGGAAGGTTCGAGATGATTCTGCTATTTTTTCGATGCTATATTTCTTATATTTTGCTAACACTGTTCGGATGCACTTGTTCATAATTTGAAAATACAAAATTAATTGTCCAGAATAGGTTGGGCTCGGTATCAACTCTGGGTTTTCATTGTCCAACTCGTCATCAAGAAAATCGTGTGCATCAATCTTGTCTAGGAATAGTTTGCAGTTTGACGGTTGTATTGAAATGTCATTGGAAATAAAGGATTGGAAAATTTCGGAAATAGTAATCTTGTGTTCCTCCATATTTTTGCTTACGACGATTATTCCCTTTTGATAGAATATTATGTTCTGTTGTGGGGCGTTGGGAAATAAGGTTTCTAGAAGTTTAAATAAAGTTATGTCTGCTCCTTTAATTGTTGGTGCTAAACGTACGAATTTGAATTTTCCAACAGTTGTTAGAAACGAAGTTTTGTCTGAATAACTCTCGTGAATTAGTATTCTTAAATATAGTTCCATTAGTGAAAAAATTGAAATATTCGTTGCTTTATTGATTAAGAATCAAAGTTCTTCTATTGTCTTAAATGGAGAAGGAGTTTCCGTTATAGTCGAATTTAGGCGTGAAAAATTCACGGATAATTTCTACTTAAATCTTTGAGAAGATGGAGACCAATTTAGTGAAACGAATATTTTATTGTTATGTAATGCTGTGGAATTAGTGACTATTTTACCTTGTGTCAAATTGTCCAATTGACTCCAAAGATCTTGTTTCTGTTCTTCTGAAAATTCTTGATTTGGTTTACGTTCGTTTACAAAAGGATAGTCTTTGGAAACGTCGAATCTGTGTTTCAAGAAAGGAAATGGATAGGAATGATATTCGTGGAAAAAGGTGTAATGTATGTGTGCCAATTTGGTAGTAAATTCGGCTTCTTCTGAATTCATCTTCTCAGTTTCAAATTCTTCAAAAATTTGTGTCAATTCTTCATTGGATGATAAATTGCTTTCATCCATCGTTATCTGGAAATTTATTATTTCTTTTAACAATATATGCACAAAGGATAGATTTTTTTTCCGCATTCGATAGTGGATTAATTAGGTTATATACAGAAATTAGTTCGTGGTGGTTCATCGAAGGGTGTGTAGCTCCAATTTAATTTTTTTAAGTCTAAGAGCCACTGCATATTTTTAAACCCTCTTGATATGGTTTCTAACCATTCAGAGCTATTTTTCCGTCATAGAGTGTAATATGGTCATTAGTGATGAAATCTTTAAATTTTCTAATACCGTGTATAATGGCTTAACACTTTTGTTCGTGATAGTCATATAATTTTTCAGGACCTTGAAAAGTTCTAGACGTACTTGAAATTATGTTATTGCCATCACCATACTTACAAAGGTTGACTGTAAATCCTAAATTTTGGTAGGTGAGATTCAGGAACAATTCACCTGCATATTTGATTGGTATGTTCTTATTAGGTTTCCCAAAAAATGTTTGGCTTAATAAGTCCAGTCAATTTATGTATGATCGAAAAAATTTGAAATTGATCGGGTGCTGTGGAATGTAGTTTGTCGAAAGTGCATTGAATACATAGAATAAGGATCGTTTGTGTTCTTCAAATGTTCGAGTTCCTATAATTATTCCACTAGGAAGTAAGACTATGTCGTTTTCCTGTTCTCTGGGGAAAATTAACTGTAGTAAGGTTAATTATGTAACTTCGGAACCTTTTATAAGAGGTGATAATGTAGTGAATTTGTATTTTCCTACAGGTGTGGTGAATGCAGTCTTCTTGACGTCTTCCGGGTGAATGGTTATATAATGATATAATTCCTTCATCCCAATAATCGAAAAGTAGGACTTTTCTTCGAGTATCCTTTTAATTTCTAAAAATCCTTTGAAATCAGCCAGTGGAGAAATAATCGTTTTGTTAAGTGTTCGAAAAGGTACATTTATTCGCCATGATGGTGTATCTACTTCTGTTAAAGCTTGTTTTGTAATTGTTATTTCGTTATTGTAATTGGAATCCGATGCTACGATGGCGTTCACATGAAGCAAAATACTAATTTGTGAAAATATGTCAGTCCTTTGTTCAGCCGTAAATTTTGTTATACGTTTATAATGTTTTGTAAAGATTTTTTCATTTTTGGTAATTATTCTGTGTTCCATTAAAGGTATTAGCACGTCATGAGAGTCGGAAAATAGGTGATTGTATTTTTTTATTAATTGCAAGACAAATAATATTTCCTCCGTATTGAGTTCTTCAAGCTCTAACTTTTCATACAGTTGGAAGTGTTCGGGACTTAATAATTCATCACAAGGTTCTTGCTTGTTCATGTTAGTCTTTGCTGGAAATAGAAGGTGCAAATAAGTTTCTAGTTATTCTTTCTTTTATTTTTGTAATATTGGTTTGGATTTTATCTACGCTTGTTAGTTTATTAATCACTTATTATTAAATTTTTTTCATACCAAATGGTGATATTCGGATATTTATTCTTTGAGTTGTTTTGCTTCTGGTCTGGTTGAGCATAAATCGGTGCTAGAATTTCAATATACTTCCTAAACACAGAAAAATGCTCATATCAGTCTATTAGCATAGTCTTATTCATAGGCCAACTTCAGTTTATCCATATGTTTTTGGAAGCGCTGTCTTTCCTCTCCTTCTAGAATGACATTGTGTTTATCAGTTATATTGATAATTTTGAATAGTCCATGATATCGTTTATCAAATTTATTGGTTCTAGGTTCCTTTAAGATGTACGCTAACCCTCCAATTTTTCCCCCAAATTCCTTACTCTTTTTATCATACTTTAGTTTTGATCGCATTTTGGCCTGTTGCTCGAGCAAGTTTTCCAAATACTATCTCGTAAGGAGTGAAGTTTGTGGCTTCATGCACAGATGTATTGTAAAAAAACATTGCAAAGGGGATGAGACGGTCCCAGCCATCAAATTGCCGCGCATAATGCTTTATAAATTCTATTAGTTCGGTGTGACTGCGTTCTAATGAACCGTTGAACTGAGGCCGATATCCAGATGTTCTTAGTTGTTTGACGCCAAAAATTCGGCATAGGTGGTTCATCAATTTACTAACGAAACTTCCCCCTCGATCAGTAAGTATTGCTCGGGGGGCACCGAATTGAGCGAAAAGATTCCTTGCTATAGCATGTGCAATAGTAGTGGTTGATATATCTGGCACGGGTATTGCAATGCAATATTTAGAAAGATTATCTTGAATAGTTAAGATATACTTATTACCATCTGGGGTTGTTGGAAGTTTTCCAACAGTATCAAGGGTTTTCAATGTCTGATAAATTCAATTACTTCGTTTTTCATACCCTCCCAATAAAAACGTTCTCTAATTCTGCGATACGTTTTTGTTACGCCCTTGTGGCCACCTACTAGGCTTTTATGCAATTCAGAAATGATTTTAGGACGGTCCTTTAAAGGTGGAATAGATACATTACCATAACACAGCGTAATGGTTAATGTGTTTTCATAAAATATTTCAGTTAAAATTTCGAGTGGGAGATTTGGTTTTAGATTTTCTAAATAGTTTCCTAAAAGAGAAAAACGCAAAATTTTAATGTTTTCGTTCATTATTAAATTTTGTAGGTTAAGTAATGTTATTTTTAGGTTATTTTCATTCAAATCATCACTATGTTTATTTTTAACCATTATGGTGAACAGTTTGCACTCTCCACGAGGGGTGATAAAAATTTGACCTAATTTTGGACTTTGAAGTTTTATTTGTTCGGGGTCTATGATTTTTAAATCTAGATTTCTAAATCTAGATTTCTAAATCTATCAGTAGTTTGTCTATATGGTTCAAAAATTCACAATGTGCAGATGTGAAATGAACATAATTATCTCGTTTATAGGTGAGATTTTCTCTACAAGTTTCAGTAGTCATGTGTCGCCTATATAAAACTTTTGTTTGGTTCTCATAATCAATATTAATTGGTGAGTTGTCGGATTTATCTAGGACTTTAGGTGGTGAGAGGGATAAAGTTTGCTTAGGCTTTACCTCGCTTTCTACGTTAGGCGGAACATTTTTCCTTTGTATTTCTTTCTCTTCTTCAGAATCTTCAAGTATTATGTCAGGAAATGATACTTTGCGTGGAAATGGCGTTGGTCGGGCTTTAGATAGTTTTGTTGTAAGGGGAGTGGTTAGATTGTGGGTAATGAAGGGTGTGGATGCAGAAATTGGTTGAAGTGTACCAATTTCTGTTTCATCTCCTAGGTGTTTTCTTTCTGTGCTATCCTGTTGTTTATTTACATTAATATGATGATTTTCGTCTGTCGTAACTACAACATTGCGTACCTCACTATATTCCCTTTCATTACCTGAATCTTTATGTTTTATGTTAGGAGAGGTGCAGGGGCGGCGACTTGTAAATTTTTTGCCATCTGCAAACTTAATATTGACCGGCTGGGAGAGGGGGAGAGAAATAAAACAATAATAAATTAAAGAGTTTCTTAATTAGCGTAATTATTGTAATTCAAAAGTTGACAATTTTATTTGATTTCGAGTGCATTTTCGGAAATAATAACCAAATAATCAAAATAATATAAAATTTTTGATCAAATCATTACAAGTTACAAAAAAAATTAAAAATTCACGAACTTAATTGAAATTTGAGAAAAAAAATGAAAAATGATTAAAACATTGAAAATTTGAAGAACAAAAACCATATTTTTTAAAATAATTGAAAAATGTCGCAAAAAAATTGCAGTTAGAAAAATAATTACAACATTATAGAAATAATCGTAAATTTAAGAAAATAATGCAAATTTAAGAGAAATAATTGAAATTTTCGGAATTAATCAACAAATATTTATTGAATTGAGAAATGAATAGTGAAATTAATAAAAAATTGAAGGAATTGATTTGCAAAATGATAACAAATATAATTGGAATTTAAAGAAAATATTATTAAACTTTGAGAAAAATTTTTGAAAAACTAGAAAATTAATTGCAGAGCAATGAAACTAATAAAAAATACGAGACAATATTTGCAAAGTAATAAAACTAATTAAAAACTGAAGAAAATTATTCAAATTTGAGAAATACGTTTCGAAATCTAGGAAATTAATTGAAGAGTAATGAAAATAATAAAAAATTCGAGACAATATTTGCAAAGTAATAAAAATAATTAAAAATTGAAGACATGGATTGCAAAATGATAATAATATTAATAATTAAAAATGGAAGAAAATTATTAACATTTGAGAAATATATTTTAAAATCTAGGAAATTATTTGAAGAATAATGAATTAATATAAAAATGGAAAAAATATTTGTAATGTAATAAAAATAATTTAAAATTGAAGAAAATAATTTTAGTTTGTGAAAAATAATTGAAATAATTTTAACCTATAAGTATTTGTAATTTAAGAAAATAATTGCAGAATGATGAAAATAACTGTAAATTGAAAAAATAACTAAAATTTTGTGATAAATAATAAAAAAATAATTGAAAATGAGAAAAAGTAATTGAAAATTAATTGAAAAATAAATTTAATAATAAAGTAATTGATTGAAATAATTGTATATTGAAGAAAATAATAAACATTTGTAAAAAATAATTTAAAAAGTTACAGAATATATTTGAGATTTATGATTTTAATTATATTTGCTACAATTGTCAACTATTTATATCATTTTTCAACATTTTTCTTAAATTTTATTTTCATTATTTTTTATTTTTTCCCCTAATTTTTAAATTCAATTTCCCAAGTTTCAATTCTTTTCTTTAATCTTTGAGAATAGTAAATTTAAAATTATTTAAAAATTGATTAAATTTTGAACAATTATTTTCTTTTATGATTTTAATTATTTGATAAAATTGTCAACTATTTTGATCATTTTCCAAAACATTTCTTCATTTTCTAAATATGTCCATTATTTTTCAATTTCTCCTCTAATTTTTAAATTCAATTTCCGCAAGTTTCAATTCTTTTCTTTAATTTAAAAAAAAAAAAATTCTCAGTTTTAATTATTTTCTTTAATAGCAAATTAGTTAAATTATTTATTAATTAATTTCCAACTTCTTTCGTCATTTTTCAATTATTTTTTCGAAATATGTTTTTTTTTAATTTTAATCATTTTCTTTAAATTGTAAATTCATTTATCCACATTCTTATTAAGAAATTTATTTTTTGTCAGTAATTTTGCCATATGGAATTCCATAGGGCGACTTTTTTGCTCTATGCAATTTGCAGACCTACCATACACAAGTCGCCGCCCCTGGAGAGGTGGATTGTATTACTATTCCTGATTGTTCTTTAGTTTGTTGAATTAACTTATTGATTCGTTCCTCAAGTTCTGTATCTTCATTTTCGGTATCATATGGATCGTTGCTCTCTAGAGTTCTTAACAATTCCTGGTCTTCTTTTCCTTCTGACACAGCAGTACATGGAATGATAAGTGGCTCGAGATTTAACTGGTTTTGGTTAAAGCTGGCATCTTTTTCCCTTAAAAATTCATTGAATTTACCAACAGATTTTTCTAATTCATCTTTTAGTTCTTGACGCGTTTGACCAAAATTAGATCTGTTAGTAGTTTAATTTTGTTCTTCGTCATCGGTATCAGATTCGCTAATACTTGGTTTCTCTAGGGAAATAGCGGTCATTGATTGGTCTGTTATCAAATCTGGTTGGTCCTTAATTTGTTCTTCAAAAAATGGTTTCTCAATAGTATAAGCTGGGGCGCTTTTGAGCGGAGCAGGAAATTTTGTTGAATCTGCAGTAACATTTAGACTTGGAAAAACGCTCTTCCTTCTCTTCCAGATTGGAATGTCATTATCCTCTTCTATTTCTTCTTCATCTTCAGGATCGGTTTCTTCAGAATCGTTGCTATTATTTTCGTCGTAGGGTAGTTTGGATTGAACCTTTTCCTGTGCCTTTCTAGGGTGATATCTCCCTTCAATAGTACTAATATTCGATTCTTTCAGCGTATATAATTTTGAGGCTTGGAGGCCTTTTGATTTTAATGGTCTTCCAAGGGTCTTCTTAGTGTCAATTTAAGGTCCTTGAAGGGCAGGAATACAACGAGAACTAGAAGTTTTAACCTTTGGGAATACTTACGGTTTCTGGAGTGTTTTGGTCGTACGTGGGAGCATATGTTTTGTTTTATGTTTTATAGTGGTTGTACCTAAAGTTGAAGGCTCCTCTAATTTTTTCTTGGAAGCCCGTGTAAGTATAAATATTTTTGCTGCTACATCATCAGTGGTTACAATCGGATTCCTTGATAATGCGTCGGCGTTAGAGTTTAGTTTGCCCGGTTTATACTTAAAAGAATATTGGAAATCTCTCAATTTTAAACGCCAACGAACTAACCTTTGTCCAGGATCCTTAATACTATCTATCCAGCGTAAGGGTTCATGATCGCTCACTAACAGGAATTCTCGACCATATAGGTAAGGTCTGAAATATCTGACAGCATACATGATAGGTATGCCACTGGATGGTCGAACCCGTCCTTTTCTTGGCTTAATACAGCCCCGATAGCATAGTCTGATGCATCGGTAGTTAGTGTAAATTTTTTGTTGAAGTCAGGATATTGTAGAATGGGTTCTTCACACAATGCGTTTCAAAGGATTCTAAAAGCTTCTTCATATTCGCTGGTCCAAATAAATTTCTTGTCCTTTTTTAATAAATCAGATAGTGGCTTGGCCCTTTTTGAAAAATCTTTAATGAATCTACGATAATAGCCGGCGAGACCAAGGAATTGCCTAATATTGCGCACATTGTTTGGTGTAGGAAACTTTTGTACGGCTTCAATTTTTTTGGGATCGGGTTTTAGCCCGTCTTTGCTTATAATGTGCCCTAGATACATAACCTCGCGTTTAAGGAACTCATATTTTTCAGGTTGTAATTTTAAATTGGCTGCTTGTAATTTAGAGAATAATCTTTTAATTTTTATTTTATGTTCTTCCAAATCCTTTGCAAACACCACGATACCGTCTGGATAAACAAATAACTCCACTCCTTGAAGCCCTCGAAGAACTTGGTCCATTAGTCTTTGAAATGTAGCAGGGGCATTTTTTAATCCAAAAGGCATTCTGATATACTCGTAGTGCCCATTAAGAGTGGAAAAAGCAGTTTTTGGTCGGTCGACAGGGTCCGTCTCTATTTTATGAAAACCCCAGGCAAGATCAAAGGTAGAAAAGTATCTTGCTTGTCCCAAATGATTTAGTATGTCTGTAATATTGGAAAGGGGATAGGCGTCTCCGATTGTTTTTTCATTGAGGGCCCGAAAATCTATGACCAAACGCCATCTTTTATTTCCTTCGGCATCAGGTTTTTTTGGAACTATCTAAAGTGGTGAATTATATGGAGAGTTGGAGGGGGCAATGATATCTTCTGTAAGCATTTTTGCTATTTGGCGTTCTATTTCCTCTCTTTGAATCGGGGGAAATCTATTTTGTCTAGTATTAATGGGTATTTCACCCTTAGTAGGGATTCTATGTCGGACTAAAGGGGTAGATGAAAGGTTGTCCCCCGGAAGATAAAAATCAGTTTGAAATTCTTTAATTATACCTTTTACATGTTCAACTTCCTCGGGGTTTAAGTGTTCTAATTTTAATTTTTCCAATATTGTTTCTACTCTATCAGAGGGGAGATTGATGTCTTCGGTAGATTCGAAGCATTCAAGGTACTCATCGTCTGAAATGTTATAATATTTAAAAGGGATTAATTCTTGAGGACCTTGTTCGATAATAACTTCGTCATCATTTGTGTTTATTGCCAAAATGTATGCGACGCCATTTCTATTTGTAACTGCAGCTTCCCCAACATAAACGCAAGGTGTCGTGGGAATTAGAGGAAGATAACCTTCTGTGATTTCTGAATTAAATATCTCTAATGGGATAGTCTCCCTTATTCTGGCTTGAATTTTAAAAATTTTTGGTTTTTGGAGTTTTTGGAGATCTAGTTCAAGTGATTCTTTGTAAATAAATGGGATTGATTTTGTAGGGTTCGAATGAGTTACGATAGTGTTATGCCAGAACGATATCTCAATTTTTTCTTGACGGAGATAGTTTCTCCCTAGAATTCCATCGGTGGTTATTGGAAAATTAGACATAACCACGTGGAATTTCACGGGTGTTTTTTTAATTGTTAGAATAGTTGTTCCTAAAGTATTTGCTCTGAGCCGTGTGATGCCGGAGAGCTCTAGGGCCTCAGTTGGATCTACTAATAATTCGGTTTTTAATTGATTTAATTTAATTATATTGACGTCCGCGCCTGTATTCACTAAAAGTCGGGCTCGAAAATTCCTAAATTCCGGAGCCGAGATTTCAATTACTGGGGATTCGCGGCATTCTCCGGTTGCTTGGAATATATTTCTGGAGATTACAGAAATTTTACGCTCACTTGACGCTCGTTGTTCCTATCGCTGGGCGTTGCGTCGTTCCGGCGAGCGTGATTGTAGTTTAAATTGTTTGACTGTTTTGAAGGTGTTGGTGATAAGAAACGAGATGCAGGTGGAGGATTACTTGCTTTATAGTTGTAAGGTCGGTTTAATGGTTCATAAGGAGGTGGAAAATGTGTCGGAAAGAAAGGAAAAAGGTTGGGATGAGGATAGAAAGGATAAGGGTAAGAAAAGGGAGGTGGTGTAAACTGTGAATTAGAAGGATTTAAATAAGGGTTTTTCAAAATACTTATTGGTAGTTGTTGGTTTGACATTGGATTGTTAAGTGGTTTCTGGTTTTGATTTACGGTTGGACTTGGGGTTCGGTCTCGCATAGAAGGGCCCGGATAGTGCTGATCATGCCTCGATACACGATATGTAGAAGGGCCATTGAACTGTTCTCTTTGGCGAGTTTCGACGTGTAATGCTGCTTGTAATGCCTCTTGTAGATTGTTTGGATTTCGAACGTTCACATTTGTGGACATATCATCGGGTAAGCCCCGAATAAAGGCTTCTAAGGCACAGTCCCGTAAAGGGGAAGTCATTTTATCTGCTTCAACCCCATACTTTTCCTCTAAGGCAGCTTCCGCACCTGAGCATAGGAGAGAGAGTCTGTCATAATACTCGTTGACTCCTTCACCCCTCCTCATACGAATAGAAGCTATTTCTTGAAGATACCAGGGATAGGATTTGGATGGCAAAAACCGCTTCTTGAGGTGTTGTAGTAACTCCTTCAGGGTATGGATTTGCAGGTCCCGTACGCTGTCGCGTGCAGCACCCTTTAAACGGCCTAGAATTGCCTGAACGTACTTTTTTTGACTGGTAATGGTAACGTAAGCCGCGCCGTTTTATATATCTTGTATGAAGTCGCGAACTCTCATGTTTTTCCCGTCAAAATACTGTACATTTAATATTCCCTGTTGTAATGCAATACATTCTGCTACATTGATTACCATCTCGGTAGTTAGGTTGTGATCAATTTCCGCTCCCAAAGTTGGATCTTCAAGCCCACCATCACCACTGCCTCCAGCTTTATCGTTATCTCCGTCTTTAGGCATAGTTGGGGATTCTTTGGGATGTCTTTGAAAATATTTGATTTTTTTTGTGTGGAGGGGTCATAAAATAGAAAAATTTAAAAAAAGTGGTATTTAGCATATAACTGATGTTGATTTTAGGCAACGTTTAGGTTGAATTTCCCCTTTAAGGAAGTTCCAATGTGCGACCAATTCCAAGGTTAGGAAACTGTGCTTAGAAAGCTCCTGCTATTGTTTAAAATCGTTATTTTGTTTTTTTTTAAATTTCGGTATATTTTTATAATCCTTGCTCTAATTCCGAATTCAGAAAATTTAAATTTTGTTTTTTCTTTGCTGTTTTGCTAGGATTGGTTTCCACGGGAACCTTGGGGCAATGCGGAAATAATTCCCTTATTATTTTTTTAAATTTTCGATCTATAGTTCTTTTATTTCTTTTTGAATGAAGTTTTGAATTTCTTTTCTCTGATTTCATGACATAAAACCAGTTTGTTTGATTATTGGTAGGCTCAGAAACTAAACAATAAATATAAACTATATCAAATTGCCTTTTATAAAAGACTTATCTTCTATAAATGCAAATTGATTGACAAAAGAATTCACTTGACCCAGCAGTACACCCGGAAGATCATCAAGTCAATTTGTCAAACGCAACTCAATTAAATAATTCAATCAATGAACCAAACAATAAACCAAACAATAAACCTTTAGGTGTAATGATCTATTTTTCTATTACTTGGCTTTCTCAAAAGTATAGAAACTTAGTACTAAAACACGAGTGGTTAACTCAGTGTTTTCACTCATACACTTATATACTAATGTAAATATATACTTAGTGTAAAAAGCAATGGCTTACGCACTAATTTCACGCTCACATGAATACAAATTATCTCAATTCTTGGCATCAGCTTGCGCTGAGCGTAAAATACTTTGATAATTCCGCTCAATTATACACTTATATACTAATTTATATAAACTACATTCACACACAAACGATCATCATCAACTGATATTCACGATTTGATGTGCATATTGTACCGTGGTACAACGTGACTTAATATGATATCTTCTCATCGATGCTTTCAAAGGGGGTATTAATGGGTTATAATAAGAGTCTATTTTGATTTTACATCAAGAACCGATGTTACAACTCTGATTACTACGATTTGTTTGACTTTTATAATAATTATCAATAGTATATTTTATCGAATTATTTTTTATTAGTCTATAATCGTTTTCAAAAGTTAAGAAACAAGGGCGCGGCGTTTCCCTGATGGGACGGTTTCAAAATCGGTTTGAAAAAACAATGTTACTTACATTATTACGACATTATTAACAATGTTACGACCGGAGAAAGAGTCGATCCTCGAAGAGATTCATCTAGTTTTATTTAATTAAAATTTGCATTGGTATTGATTAATTCAATACTATAGGAAAATTATAGATGTATTAGCTAGAGATCGATGGAAGAAGTAATCTATGCGCATGTGATCTTTAATTTGGGCGGAGCTCAGTTGAGTTCTCTTCGAGAATCTTCTATGACAATAACTTAATGAAATGTATAGTAGTACATTATTAAAATATAAAGATATGAATTCCTAAAAAGTCCTATTTGTAATAATAGTTTTGCAGGTACTTGGCAATCATTATAAGAAAGATTTTGAATGTTAAGAACCTTTTCGTTCGCTCACTCAAGCTCATACAAAACAAATATAAAAAGTATATAATAATAATATTATATTACGCGTTATAATGACCGTCAATGACAGTAGGTCCCGTTTGGAGGGATAAAGTCGCTTTGGCGACAAAGGACGGGATATAAGACCACTCCTGATGGCGATACGCTCAGAAAGTGCTAGCCGGGGTTGGTCTTCAGGTCCCCAAATAAGGGTGTGTTTTTAGCGGGTCGGCAGAACATCGCCACCCCCGCATAACCCTGTAGTACGGGCTACAGGGTACCTGAAGGCAGGTTTTCACATCCTACGCAAAAAAAATATCTCGAGAACCGTTATAAATAGTTCCGCGTCTTTCGTTAAAATACTCGAATTCTAAATATGATATGCTTTTTTACATAGATATTGCTCAAAACATCTAAAATATAGATAAAATTAATTTACACTTTAACATATGCCGCCCGCCATTTGATACCTGTCACTGGCAGAAGTGACATGGCGTATTGGGAAAGCAGAAGAAGAAAGCATCTGGAGAGAGCTTCCTCTCCGCGTCTGCATCCCCGCACGTGTTCTTGGGCGAGCCGTGGGCTAAGCTTCCCGATTCCCGTCTTCCTATTCGCCAGATCGAATTTAAGTCCGGCCTCCCTTCGCTACCACTGCCGAACTCTCTCTACTTCCCGCCTCATTCGCTCTCCGTCTAACGCACTATGCTCTCTCTCTCTCACTCCTACTACTCTACTCTCCCCACTGCTTTTCGCTTGCTCCTTGTCTAACGCATTACACTCCTTCTCTCTCACTTTCATCACAGCCGCTTGTAACTACTCCCCAATTTTTGTTCTCCGGATACTACGCGCGTGGATAACCGCGAGTATTCGCTATAAAAAAGATATTTTTCGAGGTTACCAAAATTAAATATTGTGTGTGTCATTATCATAGTCCTTATTATTATTATTATTATTATCATTATTATCATTATTTTTTTTTTTACAAAACAAGTTTAGGAGAGGAAAAAATGCATTTACGCACTTGCTCGTGTGGGACTCGACCACGTGCTATGGTAATACCTCACTAAAACAACCTCTCCCATTCTTGCATTACATATACTAATCCACTATTGCTCCATCCGTCCTGGAGGGTAAGTAAAAGCGTGATTCATTTGCTAGAGTTGTTATTCTCGTTTCTTACACTGTTGTTACCACCCATTGACGCTAATGTTCTTAAGCGGTGGTTAAGAACGTTGTTTGATGCTTTTTTAGAGCTACCGAATAGGATCTTATAATGAACAGTGCTGCCGAACCAGATTGAGAGAGTTCAGAAGAACAGCCTTCTGCAAGCGAACCGCCAACGCATTAGCCTTGTGCTCGCAGCTAGGAATCTTTTGTAATTGGCTCACAAATGAAGCTTGCATCCCTCCTAAACAACCGAGTATAAGAACAATTAATCTGACCCTGTAGCCTGGATATATTTTACTCAATTCAAACAGAAGGTCTTGATACTTTGTCCGCTTCTCATCCTCCGTTTGAGTGATATTGCTCTCAGTAGGTGCCGAAAACTCTATCACACAAATGACCTTACTTTTATGATCCTGGAGCACTAATTCAGGCTTATTGGCACTGATACGATGTGTGGTGGAAAAAGAAAAATTCCAGTAGATCTTACACTGATCATTTTCCACAACGGACTCCTGATCCCCCTGGGCATACGGCAAGATGGGTTCTTTATCTATCCCATATTGGTGTCGAAGGTGATAATACAACACCTTAAGCGCAGCATTATGTCTTTCTACATATCTGTAACATGCATACTTCGGGCACGCACTTAGAATATGACTAAGTGTCTCCGGGTATTGCCTGCACTCTCGACAGTTGGTATTGTCGACAGATATATGCATCACCTGACTGCGATGCACCAAAGTATTTATCACTCCATCCTGGCATGCAAATAAAAATCCTTCAGTCTCGGATTTCAAACCAGCAGATTTGAGGAAAGCAAATGACAAAACCCCAGACAATTCCAACTCTTTTATGAGACTGAAGAACCGTCCATGCACAGGCTTGCCAATATGCTCCTGTAACAAAAGCGCATGTTCTGCTTCCTTGACACGATTTTTAAGCATCAATGGCGTTAAAGATGCTAAACCGTGTTCCATATCCCTGGTTTCAAATGGGAGACTAAGTTCACTTGCAGCTCTTTCTGCCGCTCGATATAAAAACGCCCCAACATTTGCAATTTCATGATGGTGAACAAATTGCATAAGAGGATCTCTACTGTTTATGACTGAGCATGCCGCAGATAAAACAATTCTACGAAGAAGACACTCTAAATTTAAAAGACCTCTTACTTCCCGATCGCGTGGAAGGTAAATACGAGGTACGAAAGACCTAGGATGATGACTTCGATGTATAGTCATCATCTTGCGAGTTTCTCTACCTAGTTCCTTCAACTCATTCACATTCCACTTAACTGCTCCAAATGTATAGAGTAGTAAAGGAATGGCTAATGTGTTTGAGGCTTGTATCTTATTCTTCCCAGATAGCTCGACATTTCAGCTGTTTGTCGTCTCCCTTTAATTAAATGGATAACAGCACATTTATCCAATCCAAAATCCATACCAATAGCTCTGGAGTACTTGGCTACTGCAAACACCAGAATTTTTAATTCGTCCTTGCTGGATCCATATAGCTTAAGATTGTCCATATAAAACAGATAATTGATCTTATGGACTCTATTTCTAAGTTTTCCACAAATGTATCCAGAGTATTTTTCTCGGAGTACTACAGACAGAGGCAAGAGGGAGATGCAAAAAAGTAGAGGACTAAGGAAGTCTCCTTGGAAAACTCCTCTTCTAAACGAGAGTCATCACCTGCTGTTTGTTGGATGTTATAACAAACCTTGTCCTCCACATGAGCATTAGCTCCTTTAAGCATCTCACGATGTTCGGTTGTACCTCCAAACATTCAAGGAGCTTTATGATCAGCTCATGACTGGTAGAGTCAAATGCCTTTCGGTAATCAATCCAAGCCATTGACAGGTTACGTCGATAAAATATCGAGTCTTGGGTAATACACCTATCAATCAATAGGTTCTCCCGACAACCTGCTAGACCTCTCTTGCACCCTCGCTGTTCGCTTATTGCACTCCAAACTGGCTCGATGGATGTCAAAATTCTTTCTTTGAGGATGCCAGTGAATAGCTTGTAGCAGGTATTAAGACAAGCCATTGGTCTATAATTTTTTGGAATAGATAAATCTCCAGATATTGGAAAGAGTACCGTTCTTCCTTTTAATAACCACTGTGGTATTGGATGTTGACCGTTGAGAAAGGTATATAATATTCGAGCCAAATGTTGGTGAGTTGAAGAGAACTTCTTCCACCAAAAGTTATAAACCTTATCCGGCCCAGGTGCTGAAAAGTTCTTCGTTTTAGCAACTATGTTTCTCACCTCCTCCTTAGTAATTGGTGGACTTACCTCTGCAGGATGGTCAAGCCCCTGTCTAAAACAGAAGCTACGAAAGTGTGTTAATGATGACTCTTCATCGTTCACTGATTGGGCTTTCCCATAGATGTTACTCCAGAAGTTTTCACTCTCTTCACGACATGGGGGTCTTTTGACAGTTGGCGATGGTAGACTGAACAGTCGAGAAGGATTAGTAGCATAGGTATTATTTTGCTTTATCCATTTAACCCGTCGTTCTAAACGCTCTCTTATCACGACTAGAGAACGTATATTCTCAATCCAATGTTGCTTGATGGTCTGCAACTTCGATTTCTTCAGAGTGTGATGCAATCTTTTTAGAGTCTAAGTTATTTCCAAAACCCTGGATGTAAATTTTCTTTTCGATTTAAGATATACAATCACACTCTGCAATTGAGAAGCATGCCTTCGAGACACCCCAATCTTAAACTGTATTTGTCTGATTCGTTTAAAGGTCCTATCGACGCGGTCTGAAACAGATTTTTTGTTACTTTCACGAAGCAGGACCTTTGCTTTTTCATACACAGCACAATTTAATGTCCAGAGATCTACATCCTCTGGGAGTAATGAGAGCTCGTTATTTCCTTCAGCGATTTTGTCCATTTTAATGAAAACCTTTAGATGCACTTTGGTTTCCCTAGACCTCATGTTCCCTTCTTTGGTAGATGGTGTAGGTGTTACTGTTGGAACCTGAAGGTTCTCGGGGGTTCTTCTTCTTCCTGCTGAAGAAAAGCTTTATGTCCCTTTTTTCGTAGAGAGGATACTTGGTCTTTTAAATACTGAGGTGTCATTTGAGCGTATTGGGGGTACATATTGACCCATCGCTCATGCAACCTTAGCATGTATCCTCTTCTGCAAGGACTACTGTTTTGCCAACATAGCATGATGTTCTTCCGAAGTTGGTCGGTCCATTTAAAACGTACTCTAGCTTGTCCCGGTTCAATGCCTGGTCGTTGCCTGGGTTCTGTCCTATTGCCACTCCCAACTGAACACTGATCTCCATCCGAGAGAGACCTATTATGGGTGGCAATGACCGTTACAGTCGTCGTTACCGCAAATACTCTGTGTAGGAAGTTATCCCAACACAGAGTAGACAATTATATGGGGTTATTATTATCATTATTATTATTATTATTATTATTAATATTATTTTTATAACTATTTTTTTTTATTTTTTTTTTTTACAAAACAAGTTTAGGAGAGGTAGAAATGCATTTACGCACTTGTTCGTGTGGGACTCGACCACGTGCTGTGGTAATATCTCACTAAAACAACCTCTCCTATTCTTGATTTACATATTCTAATCCACTATTGCTCCATCCGTCCTGGAGGGTAAGCAAAAGCGTGATTCATTTGCTAGAGTCGTTATTCTCGTTTCTAACACTCTTGTTCTCACCCATTGACGCTGATGTTCTTAAGCGGTGGTCAAGAAACTTGTTGTTTAACAATTATTATTATTATTATTATTATTTTTATTATTACGAATACTTTTGTTAGTATTAGTATTATTATTCATTTTGTAGGTTAGTCTTATTAATCATGTATATTATATTTCATATAATATATTATGATAATCGATGCGTATGGGTGTATATGATATTGTGTGTTGTATTGGATCATACTACATACATATAATAAATCCCAATTTAATATTGAAATTCTTAGTTTTAAATCACGTATGATTAATCATTTATTATATTATTTATAAAGATAATAAATTGTTAATTTTGAATTATTATTTAAACCTAAATTTTAATATTAAATATTTCTTTAGAGACAAGTTCCATGAAATAGGTCTCTAACCGCTTATGTTTCCTGGGTCAGCCACATCCCAGCGCGTCCTTTTCCTCCCCGCGCTAGCCTTCCACGCCTCCCTTCACTGTCTTAGGTTCTCGGCAAAAGCGCGCGCGTACCTTCTTCCATGCTCTTGCTTTCCGGATACCTTCCGCGAGTTAAACACCTCGTTTTTTATCGAATAGAAAACTCTATTCCGCGGAATTTTGTCTCTGGAGCGCATCCTTTTATTTCTAAGTCCAAATTTTTAAGATTAATGTCTTATTTTGACGCTACGAGCGTTTTTCATAGAAATTTATTGTAAGACTAGATCAACTCGCATTCAGGTTGACGTAGAGAGTGTATTTAAACTGGATGCTGGATTAATTTTAGTTGAGTTCGATCCTGCTTGAATAGAGTACTTTAAGGGCATTCGCAGACTTATTTTTTGAACTACAGCCTATACCGCCGCATTACAGTTAATACTGGCCTACTTGTCCTACCGTAGACGGAAGTTTTCACTTCCGCGAGGTAGTTCCCCTACCCTACCGTAGACGGGAATTTCTCTCCCGCGAGGTAGTTCCCCTGTCGTACCGTAGACGGGAGTTTTTACTCCCGCGAGGTAGTTTCCCTGTCGTATCGCAGACAAGAGGTTTTCTCTCGCGAGGTAGCCCCGAACCTACTGCTGACAGGAGTTTACTCCCGCGAAGTGGTTTCCGATCCATTTCCCCTTGAAACAGGAAGTAACCTGACTCAGGCTGGGAATTACCAACGCCCCCTCCACAATAAACGAACAACCAGCAGCTAAACCAACACGGGGTTTTATCCCCTGAGAGGTTTAAGACCTCACGGTGATCCAAGGGCCATTCCGACCCGGGAGGTTATACTCCTGAGAGGTGGTCAGCGTTACATAACGCCCCTTCGACTTTGCCATGTCACTTCTTCCTACGCCGAGGTGACCAGTGTCCAATGGGCGCCCAACGTGGCACTGGTCGGCGAGGGGTGCAGTCAGCCTCATCTTGTTCCGCTAAGATAGCGGCTTCGAGGAAGTCTGCGAAGGTTTTGGGGTTGGTCGGACGGACCAATCTTTTAAGCGTTCGCTTTAAAGACTCTAATAAAAGAACCGTTAGATTGTCCGGATCTCAGGTGTTATTTAGGCGAAGGGATAAAAACATTGTCTGTTGTAAGAAGACCGCGACAGGCTCTTTTTTGCCTTGTTTTTGAGAATAAAGAGCCGCTTGTAACCGCATAATCAGGGTTGCGGCTGCGTATTTTTTTATCAGGACATCCTGGAAATCCTTCCAAGTGAGAGAAAGTTCTTTATACAGGGGCCACTATTCTTAGGCTTCCCCCTTGAGACCTCTGCCAACGAGTTGGGTTCGCTGGTCTGGTTCGGTCCTGGCTGCTGCGAAGTATTTCTCGCAATTTGTGAGAAATTGATGTGGATCATTGTAATCCAGGCCATGGAATTCGGGAAATGGCGGAGCAGGGGATTGAAAGGCTAGGATGAGTCCTAACCAGTCCTCGAAGGACAAGTTCGAGGGCATGGCCAATGATAAGGCCGGTGGAGTGGAACCGGTTGAACTGGTCAGAGACCCTGGTCCGAGATTTCCAGCGACGACAAGCGGACCTAGAAGGTCACGTTGAGCAGTTCATGGCTCAACTTGTCCATGATGGGGGTGTTTAGAGGGGTAATGTTCAGCGCCACCGGGTTTTTCTAACTCCTGGAAGTGATAGGAGAATAGAGGACAGACGAAAACGTTCGTGGAAAGGTTTCCGAATCAAAGGTGGAGCAGGAGGTAAAACTTCAAGGTTGTTGGCCAAAGGGTTGCCTAAGGGCTCAAAACTGGGGGAAATCAGTTTGAGTGAGTCTCCCTAGACCGTTCAATAAAAAGGTCCTTCTGCTTGAAGTGAAAGTAGTTCGTTGTTCACGAGAAAGGTTGTTTCCTAGGACAGGTGGCGTAAAAAAGAGACCGTTGGCTCTCCAGACGGGCAACTCTCGTAAGTTTTGTTTTTTTGTGAAAGGGTGTGTGCCAGATTTTTTCGGGGTCGGAGACATCAGGTAAGGGGGTCCGTTCTGAAATCCATCAGAATTGACAGGGCAAAGTCGAGGGGGGGGCGACTATGTGACGCAGACCACCTCTCAGAAGTATAACCTCCCGGGTCGCAAAGGCCCTTGGGTCACCGTGTGGTTCTAAACCTCTCAGGAAGCGGGGAGAATATCCACGCTTGTGATGCGCGGTTTGTTAGATACGGTCACACGCTGTTTTGGAGCTATAAGTTCGAGGAAGTGTGGCTCGACAGAATATCTCTCGATCAGCGAGAGCACTGGTGGGGACGAGGGGGCCACGTAGGGTACTCGATCCAGCTCTTGGTAGAGCTCTTCCATGAAGTCAGTCCATGGAAGTCGGAGCAAATCGCAGGCGGTGGGTTCGTAGTCGTCAGTAGCTAGAGGGGGTTCGGCTACTGCGCATGGCTTGTAGGTCTGGAGGTCTAGAAGTTAAGAAATTTTCTCCACGCACGGCTGTCAAGGCGGCAGGTCAAGCAGTGAGGGGATCTCTCGCAAATTTTCCAATTTTTCCATTAATCGACGGATCCACCTACGTTGGGAATGCAGGTGGGTTCTCGCCTTCCTCTTTTCCAGTTGAGCTGGGCCGCGACCTCACTTCCCGGGACGTTTGCACATCTACAAAAAAAATACAGGGGTTAGAATTTTAGTATGGCTTCGAAGCCACGCCGGCAGACGTGTTGCGGAAAAAAGTGGAATGACGCGGTAAGCGGACACTTCCGGTTTCCGGTTGATTAACGTCCAATTTGACACCGGCCACTTTAGCGTAGGAAGAAGTGACAGGGCAAAGTCGAAGGGGGGGCGACATATGTAACGCTGACCACCTCTCAGGAGTATAACATTCCGGGTCGGAATGGCCCTTGGATCGCCCTGTGGTCTTGAACCTCTCCGGGCATAAAAACCCGAGTTGTTAAGCTGCTGGTTGTTCGTTTATTGTGAGTGGGGCGTTGGTGATTCCCAGCCTGAGTCAGGTTACTTCCTGTTTCAGGGGGAAATGGGGTAGAAACCACTTCGCGGGAGTAAACTCATGTCAGCAGTAGGTTCGGGGCTACCTCGCGGGAGAAAACCTTCCGTCTGCGGTATGACAGGGGAACTACTTCGCGGGAGTAAAAACTCCCGTCTACGGTACGACAGGGAAATTACCTCGCGGGAGAGAAACTCCCGTCTACGGTAGGGTAGGGGACCTACCTCGCCGAAGTGAAAACTTCCGTCTACGGTAGGACAAAGTAGGCCAGTACATACTATGGTACGGCGGTATAGTTTGTAGTTCAAAAAATAAGTCTGCGAATGCCGTTAAAGTATTTTATTCAAGCAGGATCGAACTTAACTAAAATCGATCCAGCATCCAGGTTAAATACACTCTCTACGTCAACCTGAATGCGAGTTTATCTAGTCTTACAATAAATTTCTATGAAAAACGCTCGTAGCGTCAAAATAAGACATTAATCTTAAAAATTTGGACTTAGAAATAAAAGGATGCGCTTCAGAGACAAAATTCCGCGGAATAGGGTTTTTCATTTGGTAAAAAACGCGGTGTTTAACTCGCGGAAGGTATCCGGAGAGCAGGAGCATGGCAGAAGGTACGCGCGCGATTTTGCCGGGAACCGAAGACAGTGGAGGGAGGCGTGAAAGGCTGGCGTGGGAACGGGAAGGACGCGCTGGGCCTTGGCTGACCCAGGAAACATAAGCGGTTAGAGACCTATTTTATGGTACTTGTCTCTGAAAAAATATTTAATATTAAAATTTAGGTTCAAATAATAATTCAATATTAACAATTTATTATCTTTATAAATAATAAATTATTAATCAGACGTGATTTGAAACTAAGAATTTCAATATTAAATTGGGAATTAATATATGTGTGTTGTATGATCAAATACAACATACAATATCATATACACCCATGCGCATCGATTATCATAATATACTTTATAAAATATAATATACATAATTAATAAGACTAACCTACAAAATGAATAATAATACTAATACTAACAAAAGTATTCATAATAATAAAAATAATAATAATAATAATAACATCTATGGTAACATCTATGGTAACATCTGTGGAAAAGCCCACTCAGTGAACGATGAAGAGTCATCATTGACACTCTTTCGTAGCTTCTGCCTTAGACAGGGGCTTGACCATCCTACAGAGGTAAGCCCACCAATTACTAAGGAGGAGGTGAGAATTGTGGTTGCTAAAACGAAGAACTTTTCAGCGCCTGGGCAGGATAAGATTAATAATCTTTGGTGGAAGAAGTTCACTTCAACTCACCAACATTTGGCTCGTATATTCTCTACCTTTCTCAACGGAGAACATCCAATACCGCAGTGGTTGGTGGAAGGACGAACGGTACTCTTACCAAAATCTGGAGATTTGTCTAATCCAAAAAATTATAGACCAATACCTTGTCTTAACACCTGCTACAAGCTATTCACTGGCACCCTCAAAGAGAGGATTTTGACATCCATCGAGCCAGTTTGGATTTCAATAAGCGAACAGCGAGAGTGCAAGAGAGGTCTGGCAGGTTGTAGGGAGAACCTACCCAAGACTCGATATTTTATCGACGTAACCTGTCAATGGCTTGGATTGATTACCGAAAGGCATTTGACTCTACCAGTCATGAGCTGATCATAAAGCTCCTTGAATGTTTGGAGGTACAACCGAACATCGTGAGATGCTTAAAGGAGCTAATGCTCATGTGGAGGACAAGGTTTGTTATAACATCCAACAAACAGCAGGTGATGACTAACATCATCTCGTTTAGAAGAGGAGTTTTCCTAGGAGACTCCCTTAGTCCTCTACTTTTTTGCATCTCCCTCTTGCCTCTGTCTGTAGTACTCCGAGAAAAATACTCTGGATACATGTGTGGCAAACCCAGAAATAGAGTCCATAAGATCAACCATCTGTTTTACATGGACGATCTTAAGCTATATGGATCTAACAAGGACGAATTAAAAATTCTGGTGTTTGCAGTAGCCGAGTACTCCAGAGCTATTGGTATGGATTTTGGATTGGATAAATGTGCTGTTGTCCATTTGATTAAAGGGAGACGAGAAACAGCTGAAACGTCGAGTGACTCTGAGAATATTCAACTCATTAGTGGCAATACCATTCATCACCTTGGTGTTGGGGAAACTTTCCCATATCTTGGAATTCCTCAATCGGAAAGTCAGGATTTGTGTGGGCAAGATCATCTCCATATGAAATACCATGGCCTTCTCAGAAAAATTTGGGCATCTGAACTATCTGGGAAGAATAAGATACAAGCCACAAACACATTAGCCATTCCTTTACTACTCTATATATTTTGAGCAGTTAAGTGGAATGTAAATGAGTTGATGGAACTAGATAGAGAAACTCGCAAGATGATGACTATACATCGAAGTCATCATCCTAGGTCTTCCATACCTCGTATTTACCTTCCACGAGATCGGGGAGGAAGAGGTCTACTGAACTTAGAGTGTCTTCATCGTAGAATTGTTTTATCTGCGGCATGCTCAGTCATAAACAGTACAGATCCTCTTATGCAATTTGTTCACCATCATGAAACTGCAAATTTTGGGGCGTTTTTATATCGAGCGGCAGAAAGAGCTGCAAGTGAACTTAGTCTCCCATTTGGAACCAGGGATATGGAACATGGTTTAGCATCTTTAACACCATTGATGCTTAAAAAACGTGTCAAGGAAGCAGAACATGCGCTTCTGTTACAGGAACATATTGGCAGGCCTGTTCATGGACAATTCTTCAGTCTCATAAAAGAGTTGGGATTGTCTGGGGTTTTGTCATCTGGTTTCCTCAAATCTGCTGGTTTAAAATCGGAGACTGAAGGATTTTTATTTGCTTGCCAGGATGGAGTGATAAATACTTTGGTGTATCGCAGTCGAGTGATGCGTATATCTGTGGACAATACCAACTGTCGAGCGTGCAGGCAATACCCGGAGACACTTAGTCATATTCTAAGTGCCTGCCCGAGGTAGGCATGTTACAGATATGTAGAAAGACACAATGCTGCGCTTAAGGTGTTGTATTATCACCTTTGACACCAGTATGGTATAGATAAAGAACCCATCTTGCCGTATGCCCAAAGGGATCAGGAGTCCGTTGTGGAAAATGGTCAGTGTAAGATCTACTGGAATTTTTCTTTTTCCACCACTCATTGTATCAGTGCCAATAAGCCTGATATAGTGCTCCAGAATCATAAAAGTAAGGTCATTTGTGTGATAGTGTTTTCGGCACATGCTGAAAGCAATATCACTCAAAAGGAGGATGAGAAACGGACAAAGTATCAAGACTTTCTGTTTGAATTGAGTTGAATATATCCAGGCTACAGGGTCAGATTAATTGTTCTTATACTCGGTTGTTTGGGAGAGATGCTAGCTTTATTTGTGAGCCAATTACAAAAGATTCCTAGCTGCGAGCACAAAGCTGATGCGTTGGCGGTTCGCATGCAGGAGGCTGTTCTTCTGAACTCTCTCAATCTGGTTCGGCAGCACTGTTCATTATAAGATCTTATTTGGTAGCTCTAAAAAAGCATCCAACAACGTTCTTGACCACAGCTTAAGAATATCGGCGGCTATGGGCGAGGACAACAGTGCAAGAAACATGAAAAACGTCTCGAGTAAGTGGATCACGCTCTTGCTAACCTTCCAGGATGGAGGGAGCAGGAACGGATGGAGTAAGTAAAGCAAGAATGGGAGAGGTTGTTTTAGTGAGGTATTGCCACAGCACGTGGTTGAGTCCCACACGAACATGTGCGTAAAAGCATTTTTTCCTCTCCTAAACTTGTTTTGTAAAAAAAAAAAATAAATAATAAAAATGATAATATTATATAGCACAGAGATGCTCGAAATCTCTGTGGTAAATGGTATCGTCCGTTACCAAATATCACAGAATTGTCTGGCCGGTTGGGTCAGCATAGATGCCCTCTTCCGAACACCAACGAAATACTTAGTCCACTTGGCCAATGGCCATTTTGACATCCCAAACAAACGCCTTCCCAGGTGGCGGATAGGGGAAATCCTCCCAGATATGGGGGGAACCGGGCAATTCAAATACCCGGGGCGGACCAATGTCAGATAGGGGAGGGCACCCGAAACAATTGTCCACTCTGTGCTGGGTTAACCACCTACATAGAGAAGATGCGGTTACGACGACTGTAACGCGCAGTGCCACCCACAAAAGATCTCTCTCGGATGGAGATCTGGGTTCAGTTGGGAGTGGCAATAGGACAGAATCTAATCCAAAAAACTATAGACCGATAGCTTGTCTTAACACCTGTTACAAGCTATTCACTGGCATCCTCAAAGAGAAGATTTTGACATCCATCGAGCCAGTTTGGAGTGCAATAAGTGAACAACGTGGGTGCAAGAGAGGCCTGTCAGGTTGTAGGGAAAACCTATTAATAGAAAGGTGTGGTACCCAAGACTCGATAGTTTATCGACGCAACTTGTCAATGGCTTGGATTGATTACCGTAAAGCATTCGACTCTACGAGTCATGAGCTGATCATCAAGCTCCTTGATTGCTTACAGGTACATCTAAACATCGTGAGATGCTTGAAAGAGCTGATGCTCATGTGGAGGACAAGGTTTGTTATATCATCCTACAAACAGCAGATGATAACTAACATCATCTCTTTTAGGAGAGGCGTTTTTCAAGGTGACTCACTCAGTTCTCTACTTTTCTGCATCTCTCTTTTGCCTCCGTCTATTGTGCTTCGAAAAAATCGCTCTGGATACATGTGTGGCAAACCAAGAAATAGAGTTCATAAGATCAACCATATTTTCTACATGGACGATCTTAAGCTCTATGGATCTAATAGAGAAGAACTTAAAAATCTAGTGTTTACAGTGGCCAAGTATTCCAGAGCAATTGGAATGGAATTTGGATTGGATAAATGTGCCGTTTTCCACTTAAGTAAGGGAAGACGTGAAACATCTGAAACTCCAGGCGACTCTGAGGATCTTCAGCTCATTGGTGGCATCGCCATTCATCATTTTGGTCAAGGAGAGACATATTGGAATTCCACAAGCGGAGACTCAAGATGTGCGTCAGCTTAAAGATCGTCTCCAAACAAAATATCGTGGTCTTATCAGAAAGATTTGGTCTTCCGAATTATCTGGGAAGAATAAGATACAAGCCACAAACACATTAGCCATTCCTTTGCTTCTCTATACCTTTGGAGCAGTTAAGTGGAATGTGAATGAGCTGAAGATGCTAGACAGATAAACTCGCAAGATGATGACAATCCATCGAAGTCATCATCCAAAGTCTTCCGTGCCTCGAATTTACCTTCCGCGAGATCGGGGAGGAAGAGATCTACTGAACTTAGAGTGTCTTCATCAAAGAACCCTTTTGGCTGCTACATGCTCAATTATGAACAGTCGAGATCCTCTTTTACAATTTGTTCACCATCATGAAATTACGAATTGTGGGGTATTCTTATATCATGCGGCAGAAAGAGCTGCGAATGAACTTCGTCTCCCATTTGATACTAGTAATGTGCAACATGGATTAGCATCGTTATCACCATTGATGCTTAAGGGCCGTGTCAAGGAAGCAGAACATGCGCTTCTACTACAGGAACATAAAAGCAAATCTGTTCACGGACAATTCTACAATCTCATAAATGAAGTAGGATTGTCAGTTGGTATGACATTTTCGTTCCTTAAATCTGCTGGTTTAAGATCGGAGAATGAAGGATTTCTATTCGCCTGTCAGGATGGTGTAATTAATACTTTGGTGTACCGCAGTCGTGTGATGCATATACCTGTCGACAGTGACATCTGTAGTGCATGTTAACAATATGCGGAGACTCTAAGTCACATTCTAAGTGCGTGTCCGAAGTACGCGTGTTACAGGTATCTTGAAAGACACAATGCTGCGCTTAAGGTGTTGTATTATCACCTTCGACACCGGTATGGTATAGATAAGGAACCCATCTTGCCGTATACCCAAGGGGATCAGGAGTCCTTAGTGGAAAATGAACAGTGTAAGATCTACTGGAACTTCTCTTTTTCCACCACTCATCGTCTCAGTGCCAATAAGCCTGATATAGTACTCCAGGATCATAAAAGTAAGACCATTTGTGTAATTGAGTTCTCGGCCCCAGCTGAGAACAACATTAATCGTAAGGATGATGAGAAGCGGACCAAGTATCAAGAGCTCATGTTCGAATTGAGTCGAATGCACCCAGGTTATAAAGTCCGATTGAATGTTCTTTTAATCGGTTGTTTGGGAGGGATTAAGGCTTCATTTGTGAGCCAATTAAAAAAGATTCCTGGCTGCGAGCGCCAGGCTGATGCATTGGCGGTTCGCATGCAGAAGGAAGTCCTTCTGAACTCTCTCAATCTGGTTCGGCAGCACTGTTCACTTTAACATCTTATTTGGTAGCTCTGAAAAAGCATACAACAACGTTCTCGACCACAGCTTAAGAACATCAGCGGCTATGGGTGAGGACAACAGTGCAAGAAACATGAAAAACGTCTCGAGTAAGTGGATCACGCTCTTGCTAAACTTCCAGGATGAAGGGAGCAGGAATGGATGGAGTAAGTAAAGCAAGAATGGGAGAGGTTGTTTTAGTGCGGTATTGCCACAGCAGGTGGTTGAGTCCCACATGAACAAGTGCGTAAAAGCATTTTTTCCTCTCCTAAACTTGTTGTGTAAAAAAAAAATAATAATAATAATAATAATAATAATAAGGACTATAATAATGACACACACTATATTTAAGTTTGGTAACCTCGAAAAATCTATTTTTTATAGCGAATACTCGCGGTTATCCACGCGCGTAGTATCCAGAGAACAAAAGTTGGGGAGCAGTTACAAGCGGCTGTGATGAAAGTGAGAGAGAAGGAGTGTAATGCGCTAGACAAGGAGCGAGCAAAATTCAGTGGGGAGAGTTGGGCAGTGGGACAGAGAGAGAGAGAGAAAGAGAATAGTGCGTTAGACGGAGAGCGAATGAGGCGGGAAGTAGAGAGAGTTGGGCAGTGGTAGAGAAAGGAGGCCGGACTTAAATTCCACCCGGCGAATAGGAAGACAGGAATCGGGAAGCGGAGCCCACGCCTCGCCCAAGAACACGTGCGGGGAAGCAGACGCTGCGCTGAGAGGAAGCTCTTTTCAGATGCTTGCTTCTTTTGCTTTCCCAATATGCCATGTCACTTCTACCAGTGACAGGTATCAAATCCCCTCTTAGGAAGGCGTGGGGCATGCTTTTTGTTTTTGTTGAGATTGTTCGAGGTTACCTTAAGTAAGATTGTTTAACCTATATTCGTAGAGCACGTGTTTACATCTTAATGTCTTCGGGACGCGTATGCTCGGGCATCCCGGTAGTTGGTCGCGTTCTGAGTGTGACGCGGATAACGTCTCCTGACGTCATGATAATAGCCTGCTAGATCCATTGTTCCGCAGGGTTGAGAGACGTTGGCAAAAGCTTGTCCAGCTTCTTGAGAGATAGAAATCACCTCGTCCGAGGGATTGCAGTGAACCGGACTTGAAATATTATGAGGCTCTTCTATACGGGCCGGTATAGAAGTTAGAGAGCTGCGTGACTTGAGAGCAAGTGGTGCTTCGTAGTCGTTAGTCAGAACATCAAGTGCGGCGTCTACTGGTTCATCAAGGAGAACGTGAGCTTGGGCTTGTTCAGCCACAATTTGTGACAACTCGTCGGAATTGTCTCCCAAGGTTCTTCTTCCTTCTCCATCTACCACTCCGTTCGGAGCGATGTCTAAGGTTCTTATCTGATGAGCACGGTCTGGAGCTAAGAAGCGTAGAGCTTGTGCGGGCTGTCCTCTTTCTGAATCCAGAGCACGCCGGGAGAGACGACTTCCAGGACTGGATAGGGGTCAGTCCTGGCTGGTGCGAGTTTAGCATTGTAACGCTCGGCTGCGTTAGAAAGACGTGTGTTCCTGGCATAGACCAAATCACCGACTTTGAAGGACTGTTCTGTGTTCGGTCCAGCGTACCGATTTTGGTACAAAACTTGGTGTTGGTAGGCGTTTGCTTCTCGCTGTTGTTGTGGAAGATTGGCTTCGAGTCGAGCATTTGGTAGTAGTTGCTATTCGCCGGGGCGGCGAATCTCTGGACCAAAAGTTAAGTAACCTGGGGTAGCACCGGTAGCAGCGTTCTGGCGTCGTCGAAGTCCAAAGAGTAGTTTAGGAAGTTGTTGGTCCCAGACTCTTTAATTTCCATCTTGTAGGCGGAGTCTGATTCCCTTTTTTACTTCTTGGTTTCGTCGCTCCGTTGGATTTGCCTCAGAGTGGTATTCTGGAGTTGTCTACAGGGTACAGGCCTAGCTGGTAGTAGCATCAATCCATCGATTGCTGCGGAATTTTACACCGTTATCGCTAAGGATTTGTCGAGGATATCCATAGCAGGAAAAAACCTCATCCTTAAGTACTTGGATGATGGTTGTAGCGTGGGAGTTTCGGATGGGAAAAGCTTCGACCCAACAAGTAAACAAAACTGTTACCACAAGGATGAAAGGATTTCCTCGAGTAGTTAAAGGGTAGGGTCCTAAATGGTCGAGGGCTACGGTTTCCCCGGCCGTGCGAGGTCTTTGGGGCTTCTGTCCCACTAAGGGTTTATGATGGACAGGTTTGGAACAAAGACACAGGTGGCCACTTATTGTTAGAAACATAGCGACGTATTTCGCGTCTTATCCCTGGCCAAAAGAAAAGTTGAGCGATGCTTCGGGCCGTTTCTTCGATACCCGGGTGTCCTCTCAACGGGACGTCGTGATATTCCCATATCACACGTTGTTTAAGGGCGGCTGGAACACGTAGTTGCCAAGATCCGCTTCGGTGGCAGCGTTTCCAGAACCCGATTTCGTCGATGCGATTAGATTCGTAGAAGGAACGTTCTCGTTCATTCTTTGCGCCCTGTTCTTGAATGGCGATCAACTGTCGCATTTGTTGACTGATGAGAGGAACGGTCTGTTGTTGTTCCGAGATCTCTTCCTGCATTGTAGGGACATAGAGGGCACTGATGATGGGTGGTGAATCGTTAAGAGCTTCTGGCTCAGGATACATCCCCCTCTCAAGTTCGGATTCTCCGGGACATTGTTCGAGTGGATCCGGATCAGTGGCTAGGGCATTGGGCAACTCACTATTAAGCCGGATGACATTTTCAACGGTAATGTTAAATTCGCCGAAAAGGAGGTGCCAGCGGGTCAATTTTGGTCGGAAGTTCCTTACTTGGTCTAACCAGGCAAGTGGTTTTTTATTAGCCCGCAGGATAAAAGGCTGGTCCTCTAGATATGGCCGGTACTTTTGAATTGCCCAGACGACGGTTAAACAAGTTTGTTCGTCTGCAGGATAACGAGTTTCTACGGGGCTGAATTTTGCGCTTGAGTATGAGATGATGCTTCGCTTTTCCGTTAGGGGTTCTTGGAAAAGGACAGCTTCCATACCCAATGTACTGTTCCCTACTTGAAGGATGAAAGTAAGGTTAGGATCAGGCCGACTTAGGGCTTGAGGGATTCGAAAAGCGTTCTTAACCGCTTCGAAGGAGTTTTGGTGGACTGTGATCTATTTAAAAGGTCTCTTGACTGACAAGAGATTGGTTAAGGAGGCTGTCAGGTCTGAGGACAAGGGCACGTCCTCCATCAATTAGTTACAGGTGCCTAAGAAGGAGGGAAGTTGTTTCCGGTTCTTCGGGGGTTGAGCATTTTGTATAGCTTCGACGTGCCGGGGTTGGGCTTGGTTACCATCGGACGAGACTATATGACCTAGGTAAGGAAGGCTAGTCTGCCCAAGACGACATTTGGCAAGGGTACAAGTAAGTCCGAATAGCAGGAGTCTTTCCAAAACCAAGGCGAGATGTCGGAGATGTTCTCTCAGTTGTCAGAGAATATGATGATGTCATCGACATACGACATACAAAACTTCCCTCAGTAGAAGGCAAGGGATTTGCGCATCAGGTTCTGAAAGGTACCTGGGGCGTTTTTAAGGCCGAAAGGCATTATTCGAAATTGGTAATGGCCTCCGTCTGGAGTGGAGAATGCAGTATGAATTCGGGGCAGATTTTGGGGTGCATCTTCTGTCTAAGCATTTACTACCACGATGGCGGAGCTGAAATCTCCCCTGGCGGGTTCGATCACGCCTTGAGCGAGCATCTCTTTAATCTCGGTATCAATGAAGTTCCTTTTGGTCGTTGAGTATCGGCGAGGAGCAGCACGAAAAGGCTGGGGATTGGTTACTCGGATTTCATGCTGTGCTGCGAGGGTCGATCTGAGTGGGCCCCCCTTATAAAAGGCGGGTTCATAAGTCTGCAGAGTCTTCTGGAAGGACTCTTTAAATTCAGCGGGGACTGAGGTTAAATCGAAAGGCAAGGGTTCGGTAGGTCCAGCTAGTGATACTGGTAAGGGGGTCAGATAAACTTGTCGTCGGTCTTGGTTACCTAGGTAGAGACAATCGGTCCTGTGCTCGTGGTGCACGTCGTGATCTTTTAACCAAGCTCTACCTGAAACAAGGTCGGCGCGTAAATCGTTACTCGACAGGAAGGTGCCAGGGTAGTTCTGATCCCCGATAAGGGGGGAATGTGGGAGTGAGCCGTGCAACTGAATGGTTGCACCAGTGGCTGCTAATTTGGCGTGGGTTGGCCCAGGTTTAAGGAGGGAGCGTTCGTAAGCTATCAAAATTTCTAGTCTCACGAAATTATGCGTTGCGCAAGAATCGATCTCTGCGACGATTTCTCGATTACCAATACGGACACGAGTTCTTGGCAGGTCCTGTGACAACGAATAAATTGCACTTAGGACGGGGGGCTTGTTCGACAGGAACCGTTGGAGGTGGGCCCGCCGGAGCTCGCCAGTTTTGCGAAGTGGCACGCGTTCTTTGTGCTTGCTGTGCTTGGAACACAGCGCAGTCACGGTGGAAATGGTTTTCCGGACAGAAGTGTCAAGGTGGAAGCTTGAAATGTCTATGCTGTGGAGCCTCGAGCATAGTCTTTCGTGCGGGCTCGTCCCTAGCTGGGGCTGGTCTGCGAGGGGTGCAGTCAGCCTCATCTTGTTCCGCCAAGATAGCGGCTTCGAGGAGGTCTGCGAAGGTTTTGGGGTTGGTCGGACGGACTAATCTTATAAGCGTTAGCTTTAAAGACTCTAATAAACGAACCGTTAGATTGTCCGGATCTAAGGTGATATTTAGGCTGCGGGCTAACAACATTTTCTGTTGCAAGAAGACCGCGACAGGCTCTTTTTCTCCTTGTTTTTGAGAATAAAGAGCCGCTTGTAACCGCATAATCACGGTTGCGGCTGCGTATTTTTTTATGAGGAGATCCTGGAAATCCTTCCAAGTGAGAGGCTCGGATGAGTCCTAACCAGTCCTCGAAGGACAAGTTCGAGGGCATAGCCAATGGTAAGGCCGGTGGAGTGAAACTGGTTGTACTGGTTAAAGACCCTGGTTCGAGAGTTCCAGAGACGACAAGCGGACCTAGAAGGTCACGTTGAGCAGTTCCGTTTTCCCCGTTTGGGTTCCGTAAGGATCCGAGATCCCCCTGTTGGGAAGTTCCTGGGTATTTCTCACTCCCGAAAGTGATAGAAGAATGGAGGACAGGCGAAAACGCTCGTGGAGAGGTTTCCAAATCGGAAGATGTAGCAGGAGGTGAAACTTCAGGGTTATTGGCCAAAGTGTTGACTAAGGCTCAAAACTGGGACAATCAGTTTCAGTCAGTTCCCCCAGACCATTCAATAAGAAGGTCCTTTTGCTTGAAGTAAGAGTAGTTCGTCGTTCACGAGAAAGGTTGTTTCCTAGGAGAGGTGGCGTAAAAAAGAGACAGTTAGCTCTCTGAACGGGCAAATCTCGTTAATTTCGTTTTAATGTGGAAGGGTGTGTGCCAGCTCTTTTCGGGGTCGGAGACATCAGGTAAGGGGGTTCGTACTGAAATCCATCAGAACCTGAAAGCAATGGAGCAATCTCGAGCCCCACGTTGGGCGCCAATTTGACACCGGTCACTTTGGCGTAGGAAGAAGTGACCAGACAAAGTCGAGGGGGGGGCGACTATGTGACGCTCACCACCACTCAGGAGTATAACCTCCCGTGTCGGAATGGCCCTTGGGTCGCCCTGTGGTTTTAAACCTCTCAGGGGGCAAACCCCCTGTGGCGGTTTAGCTGCTGTTGGTTCGTTTATTGTGGGGGGGATAAGAAATGTGAAAACAACAATAATTTATGTAACAGAATAATATTTATTGAATCAAGCTATACAAGGGGTGACCCTGGCGTTAAATGCAGTACGTCCGGATCGTAGGTTCTGCAAGGGGGTACAATTGTAGGCCTGGGCCGCGTAGCGGGGAGATTTTCCACGCTTGTGATGCGCGGATTGTTAGATACGGTCACACGCTGTTCTCGAGCTATCGGTTCGAGGAAGTGTGGCGCAACAGAATATCTCTTGATCGGCGAGAGCACTAGTGAATCCGAGGGGGCCACGTAGGGTACTCGATCCAGTTCTTGGTAGAGTTCTTCCATATAGTCAGTCCATGGACGTCAGAGCAAATCGCAGGCGGTGGGTTCGTAGTCGTTAGTAGCTAGAGAGGGGTCGGCTACTGAGCTTGGCTTGTAGGTCTGGAGGTCTAGAAGCGAAGGGATTTTTTCCACTCACGGCTGGCAAGGCGGCAGTTCGAGGAGTGAGGGGATCTCTCGCAATTTTTCCAATTTCGCCGTTAATCGACGGATCTAATTGCGCTGGACCGCGAACTCTCTTCCTGGGAGAAAAGTGGAATGACGCGGTAAGCGGACACATCCAAGTTCAAATACACCTTGAACGACCGATTGTCAATTTTCTACAGTTAGTTACAAACGAGAGTTTCAATGGAAACAACGTGATCGGATATCTCAAAAAAGATCACTTACAAAATTATGTCTCTTTTACACAGAATAAATGTATCATGACTCTACCAGTTCTCTACTTTAATAAGGAACCTTAATATGTTTAGAAAAAATGTCCGGGTGTCAAAAATGATGTTTAGAAAAAATGTCCGGGTGTAAGTGCGTGTGTGTGTGTGTGTGTGTGTTAACATTACGTTCGGCCTAATAACTCGAGAACCATTATGGTAAGAAGCATCTGTTTTTTATTTAAAAGTAGGTGTCTCAGAGGGACAAATTATGCTATATGTTTGAATCCGATCGATCAGTTCCAGATATATTTTTTTTAAATTTAAACTTTTAAAAAGTCGTTTTTTGGCTAAATTAAAAAAAAATTTAAGAAATTTAAAATTAAGCTTTTCATTTTTTTTAATTTTTTAAAAACGCATCGATTGAGCTATTTACTCTATCTTTTCTTAATAATTTTAACAGAGGCAATTTTATCTCGCTATCATTTTCAATAAAACGTGAGTTCCATCCGACCATTCCCAGAAATCGTCTTAATTGTTTTAGATTTTGAGGTGCAGGATAATTTAAAACTGATGCTACTTTCTCTGGATCTGGTCTGAGACCTTCGCTATCGAGAACATACCCCAAATACGTTACTCTGGAACATCCAAACTCACACTTCTTGGAATTAACAACTAATCCGGCTGACGCTAATCTCTCTAATACGAGTTTAAGCCACTTCTTGTGTTCCTCAAAATCGTCAGTGACAATGATGATATCATTTAGATATCCGAACACTACTGGCTCAAATTCTGGGCCATAAAGGGCGTCCACCAAACGCTGAAACGTCATTGGAGCGTTTGTTAAACCAAATGGCATTCGCTTAAATTGCCAAAGTCGTGACCCAGGAATGGTAAACGCTGTATACTTTTTACTCTGTTCGGCCATTGGTACTTGATGATACGCCTGCTTCAGGTCTATATTTTAGATAAAACGCGCTTTCCTGAGCTTGTCCAAAATTGAATCCATGCTTCGGATTGGATAAGCGTCCCGGACGGTCACTTTGTTAAGATCTCTATAATCTACGCAAAATCTTAATGATTCGTCCGCCTCTTTCACAATTACTGGAGCACTACTCCAATCACTCGCTGAACGCTTTATAATCCCCTTCTCGTGCATTGTCTGCACTTCTTGTTTTGCCCAGTCTAGAATTGCAGGTGACATCCTTCTTGGTCGATGTTTGATCGGCCTTTGATCCGTAAATGCATATATTGTGTTCGGTCATAGATGTCAGTACATGCTCTTCTGTTTGTGGTAGAATTAACTAATCAGTCATACGCTGAATTTCGGAACGCTGATCTCCGGTCAACTCCGAAATCCACTGGAGGGACACTCATCACCGCTTGGGCTTAGGTAACTAGCACGATAGGTGCTGGCTGGGAGGGTCCCGGCTGGGACGGCTCAGGTGTCTCCATTCTTGTCCCCGTTTGTCCCAAACGCGTCCCACTTGTTCCCACGGTCTTGAAAGCGTTAATACTAGCCTGTTTGGGTGGACCTGACGCTTTAACATTGTTTTTCTTTCTTGCCTTCCTGCTTTTAGGAGCAGCGAACGGAACCTTCAACTTGTCCCTGGAGGGGGGTGGTGCGTAGCGTTTGTCCACCTCCTTGATTTTCTCAAGACGTCTCAACACACGCTCAAATTTAACAACTGTGGACACACTGTGGTAGACGAACTGACGCCTATATTCAGGAGTAAGCCCCTCAAATGCAATTTTTAGAAATTGCTCCTCAGATATGGGACACTTCATGAGTCCCATGATTGTGCAGAGTCCCAGCATATACCCAGAAACTTTTTCTCCCTTTGCTTGCGTACGCTGTTTCAACTCGACAAGCAACTCTTCGTCTCTCAAGGACGCGGAGAACTCACGCTTAAACACACGCTTAAAATTCCTTAGCGACAAGATGTCCTTTTTTACAACGCGATACCATCTACTAGCGGTACCACGAAAAACACTGGGCAACGCCCCCAAAATTTCTCGATCCGATCGACCATAACACTCCTGGCAGTCATTTAAACGGTCCAGGAAATCGTCCGGATCCTCTCTCTCACTCCCAGAGAATTTTATCTCCCACTCCTTAAAAAAATGTACTGCCCTACAGTCAATTCCTCGCGGGGGACAACGCTGGTACCGAGATTTTTCCCGATCAGAGATAAGGTTGGATTCTGACTGATCGGACGAGTCAGAATCACTCGACGAGAGCTGAAGTGGTGACTTCGGTCGACTTCGTGAGGTGTTATCACTACTAATACTTTTATTCACCGGAGGGTACCCTGTTCTCGATCTTTTCTCTGAAGAAGTCCTACGCTTTTTCTTCTACCCCTTCTTTTCGTTCAATTATCAATTATTTTTTTGAAATTTCCATTTAATTCTTTAATTTCCAAATTATTTCTTCAATTTTTAATTAATTTCTTCAATTCTCAAATATTTTCTTCAAAATTTTTAATTATTTTTATCGATTTTCAATTAATTCCTCAATATTCAATAATTCTGATTTTTTCAATTATTTTTGTCACTCATAAAAATTGTTTTAAAATTTCAATTCAATTATTCAATTTAAAACAGAAATTTAAAACAGATGGTAATTTTGCTGACCCCTTGGAGGGCCCGGTGGTACATTTGCTAAGGGGTTCTTAAGCAACCCGAGATTTTCACCAGTGACCATATTATAGCCTGCTTGCCGGTGCTGGTAAAGCATCGACTGCAAATCCGTGCTCATCTGCAGACGTGCCCTCATCTCACGCAAATCTTTTAAGTTGGGGGACATCGTGGCAAACATCGACACCCCTGGTCCTGAGAACACAGTCGAAGTAATTGCATCCGGGTTACTTTGCCACATACCCGACGTCACTGACGTTGTCACGGGAATCCTTGTGGTAAATGACGTCAATGGGAACGCACTTACATTCCCTTTTACGCTTGATGACGTAACAGACACGCTAGTCATCACCGACGTTGACGTCGTCACGGTACTAGTCCCCGGAAAGGTACTCGGAAATGTCACATTTAAAGCTATTGACGTAACAGGCACATTACTTATATTCATTTGCTCGCGAAACAAATCATTTAATCCGTTCAATGCTTCTATGAGAAAAATCGATTTTGACTCGGCCGAATCGTACGTGTCATACCAAGGCACGTTTAACGATTCTGGGAAAATTAATTTTATTTTCAATCTCAAGAGTCTCTCGCGGAGGACCTGGAGTAAGCCTTTAGTGCTGCACTCTTGAGCTGTCAATTCCGCGTTCACTTGGTCTGGTGACATTCGCCTAATCCCCGTCCACACCTGACTTACTTGATCTTTTTTTAAAAATTCTAATAATTTCCTTTGGTAACCCTTCATTGCGAACGATCGAAAATTTCGGAATAAATAACCAAAATGTCTGACCCGGCACTATATTTCTCCACGAGAAAGAAAAATCTTTAAAATCCTTATTAACTAAACACAAGTTTATAAGCACCCGTTTCCTAATTTTTTTTTAAACCGTTACACACGCAAAAATCCCCGTATTGAAATCATACGTTCAACTAGACTGGGGGAGGTAATCCTGAATTCCGCCGCTTTTTAACCAAAATCTCAAACTCGATTTATTTTCACGTCGGTACACAAATCAAATAAAATCGAAAAATTACTCCAAAAAGAGAAAAGAGAAAAAAAAATTTGAAAATCACTTTTGAAAATCACTTTTGAAAATAAAATCCGACCGGTCACAAAAAAGTCCGAACGAAAAATAAAACTTTCACTCTTGAAGAAAACGAAAAATAACACGAGGTATCACTCGCGCCAAAATTCTTCCGTTGCGATGATGAAATATCTCTAAACTGGGGGAGGTAACTACCGTTGGTTTCCACGATCACCTGTCACACGCTAATTTCGTAGAAAGAAAATTTAAAACACAAATGTCATTAATAAATTTTTAATTCAAAAATCAAATTAAACATACATAAACAATTTCCACAATTTTAAAAACAATATACAGTTTATAAAATGTTTCTTGTAATAATAATTCTGCTTACAGAATTATTTAAATTCTCTTTGAGAAAAATGTCTCACAAGAAATCTACTCATTCGAGAATTTTCTGAGAAAAATGAAGAAAATCACTTCTCAGACCTCGGCGAAAATTTCTAAAATTACTTAAAATTAGAAACTCGATTCGCCATAAATCGAGAATTTTTCACTAATTTTCAAACACGTGATAACGAAAAAAGAATTTTCACGTCAATTAAACGGAATTTCTGAATTTGTTCTCACACGCTTCGCAAACTAAAAATCTCGAAAATTTTCCACCGACCAAATTAAGACTTAACACAATCTCTCTAATTTAACGTTTCTCATTTTTAAATCAAACCGATTTAAAATATACCAATCATTCACTCTGAAATTTGCACTTGTTAAAATTCTTTGGCGATTTTCGATTACTCTCAATTTCTTTAAAATCTCGGCACTAAATTTTACTTTAAACTCAATAATCACTTTTTCGAAAATCTCGGATTTCATAAATTACTAAACTTCTCATTAATTTAAAATCATTTTCTCACGCAGAAATTTCGAAAATTCAAAGTCCATTTGACGTCATTTCCGAGAACATGTTCGCGAAAAATTTATAAAAATCGGAATTTAGTGTATTTTCCGATTCTAAAATAATGAAAAATGTGCCGAAATCGAGAAAGCTCATTGCAAACATTTCTTCAAAACTCTATTTAATGAGAATTCACCACAAATGGCACATTTCCGTTTCGCGCACTTTTTCCCGAACACGTTTTCTGAGATTTCAAATTCCGAAAAATTTTCATTTTTTAATAAAAGAAATTTTCACTTTTAATATTTTAGAAAATTTTTGCTTTCTGAATTTGTACTGGTTAATTTGACCAGTAAGCTATCTCTCTCCTCATGATCTTTTATTTTATTTCTCACGCAGAAAGTCGTGTCTCATGGATTTGGAGAATTTCCCCACAAGGGATGCCAATTGTAACGAGTTACTAATAATTTAAATCTTACACTTAACACGAAACGCTAAAATATTCCTCCGACTTTTCACCCCGAAATAAAAATACAAGACCAACGCTGAAACAAAGAGGAGATCCTTCAAATCCACGAATTAGTGTAGAATCCGAATGAGACACAAAAATTGATAAATTAAAACTTATTAACGGCTTTCCGCTGAAAAGAACACAAGTTGTTTTCGACCTCGGCAAGCAGGAAAATAAATCTCGACAAAACGAGGAAAATTTGTTTACAAGGAAAAATACACGTTTCCACCAGTTTATATTTACTTTATTTCACCACTCACCCTCTTTCACTAAGAATTTCACAAATTAATAAGTTAAAAACTCAAATCACAACTTTCCCGAGCGCGTGGTCTCAACGAACGATTAATTGATAATCAATGATGGCCGTGACCCAGTCCAAAATTTTATCAGCCGGTCGATCCCCTCTTCCCGGCGTTCTTCTTCCTATCTCTGTCCTTGTCTCTCGGTCCTGTGATTGATCCCTTGAGCCAAGAATCCGAAAACCTACGAAAACGATCGGAAACAAAGCTGACATCACGCAACTCATTATAATTATTCATTGGACACTCAAGCCAAGGATCAAAACCAGACGCAGAAACGAATAGGAGAAATGATAGAATTCAACAACTAAAGACAAAAGAAATAATTTTCGCAAAACTTAAATATCATACCTCTAAATTAAATTTAAAAATCATATTAGTAACGATACACAACGTTACACAATTCGATCCAACATTTTTGACAATTCAAAATTATAAAATTTTAAAAATCCAGGTTTTTAATATTTTTTTTAAAATATTTTTTTGGAAATGTTATATTTTCGTTAACTTGTAGTTGATTAAAAAATGCATTAATTGAGCTATTTGAAAACCCTCTATTGTAATTTCGTATGGAGTTATTAAGTCTACAATTTTGAAAAAATCGTTTTTTGGAAAAATTATTTAAAATTTTTTAAGAAATTTTAATTGTAAGCTTTCTAGTCAATTTATTTTTTAAATTATGCCATATGTTTGAATCTGATCGATCAATTCCAGATATATTTTTTTTATATTTTCAAATTTTGAAAAAATCGTTTTTTGGCAAAATCAATTAAAAAATTTTTTAGAAAGTTAAAATGAAAGCTTTTCATTTCCTTTATTTTTTAAAACTGCATCGATTAAGCTATTAGCGAACCATATTGTACAATTTGATCCAAAGTTATTGACATTTCAAAATTCAAAAATTTTAAAAATCCAGGTTTTTAATTTTTTTTTTAAAATATTTTTTTGCAAATGTTAAGATATTATCGTTATCTTCTAGTTAATTAAAAAATACATCATTTGAACTATTTGCGAACCCTCTATTGCAATTACGTATGGAGTGACTAAGCATTTAAGAATGGAAAATCATAATAATCAATTTTTGCTTTCTCATAGAGGAAGTATTGTTTTACCCTTAAATCCTCGATTGCAATTTTTTGACATTTCTCGACATAATTTAACTTCAGGATGTCAAAAATGATGTTCAGAAAAAATGTCCGGGTATGTGTGTGTGTGTGTGTTTGGTAACATTACGTTTTGCCCAATATCTCGGGAACCGTTTTAGTTAGGATCATCTTTTTTTTTACCAAATTATGAGTCTCTCAGGGACACAAATTATACCATATGTTTAAATCTGATCGATCAGTTCCATATATATTTCTTTTAAATTTTAATATTTTAAAAAATCGGTTTTATCAAAACTATTAAAAATTTTTTAAGAACGTTAAAATATAAGCATTTTATTCAACTTATTTTTTAAAACTGCATCGATTGTGCTATTAGCAAACCATATTGTACTATTTGATTTAATGTTATTGACATTTCAAAATTCTAAAATTTTAAAAATCCAGGTTTTTAATATTTTTTTTTAAATATTTTTTTGCAAATGTTAAGATATTTTTGTTAACTTGTAGTTGATTAAAAAATACATCAATTGAGGTATTTTCGAACCTCTATTGCAGTTTCGTATGGAGCTTTTAAGCTTTTAAGAACGGAAAATCTTAATAATCAATTTTTGCTTCCTCATTGAGGAAGTATTGTTGTACACTCAAATTTTGGATTGAAATTTTTCTACATTTCTCGACATTATTTGGCTTCAGGATGTCAATAATGATGTTTAGAAAAATTGTCCAGGTGAGTGTGTGTGTGTGTGTGTGTGTGTTAACATTACGTTTGGCCCAATATCTCGAGAACCGTTGTAGTTAGGATCAATTTTTTTCCAAATTATGGGTCTCTTAGGGGGACAAATTATGTCATATGTTTGAATCTGATCGATCAGTTCAAGATATATTTTTTTTTAGATTTAAAAATTTTGAAAAAATCGTTTTTTGGCAAAAATAATTAAAAAATTTGTTAGAAAGTTAAAATGAAAGCTTTTCATTTCCTTTATTTTTTAAAACCGCATCGATTAAGCTATTAGCAAACCATATTGTACAATTTGATCCAAAGTTATTGACATTTCAAAATTCAAAAATTTTAAAAATCCAGGTTTTTAATTTTTTTTTTTAAATATTTTTTTGAAAATGTTAAGATATTATCGTTATCTTCTAGTTAATTAAAAAAAACATCATTTGAACTATTTGCGAACCCTTTATTGCAATTACGTATGGAGTGACTAAGCATTTAAGAATGGAAAATCATAATAATCAATTTTTGCTTTCTCATAGAGGAAGTATTGTTTTACCCTTAAATCCTCGATTGCAATTTTTTGACATTTCTCGACATAATTTGACTTCAGGATGTCAAAAATTATGTTTGGAAACAATATCCGGGTGTGTTGTGAAGATAAAAAAATAGAATAATAATAATTAAATGAATAAAGATTTTCTATGGTCATGTATTTCTCTATCGAATAACATGATTTTAAACTGTTTTGATTACGATCTGCTAGGTGGCGCTACTCTAAAATGTAACAAGCTTTCCTTTTTAATATTTCAGTTCTCAGATCAGATTTGACTTCGTCAGATTATGTGTGTTGTTAAAAAACCTTTTGTATTTTGTTTCTGCGTTTAAGTTCTAATAAAGTTTTTATATTTTGTGAATTGCTGTTTGATTTATTTAGAGTAAAAATAAAAACTATTTATATATATTCTAAACAGGTTATGGACCCAGAATATTCCGTGGCAAAATAAAAACGATTTGTGCTTAGTGAAAGACGGTAAAAAAAATGGCGGCGTCAGTTGAGAGTGTATAAGAAATATCTCAGATTGAAAAATTAGAAAATGCAGAGTCTTTCCAAATGTGGAATTTTCAAATAAAAATTTTGTTTAAAGCTTATGGCTTGTTTGATATTACAAAGGGAGAAGATAAACTAGCAGACTATAATGACGAAGTGAATTAAGAAAAGTGGAAAAAGTTAGATGCAAAAGCTCAGAAAGTAATAATAACAACAATTAGTAAAAAAGTGGTTTTGCATGTTATAAATTGTGAAACATCGGCCGAGATGTATAAAAAGCTGTGTTCTATTTATCAGAAAGACGACGAACAACAAAAGTGCAATTTGTTACAGGAGTTCTTTAGTATCAGTTATGAAAAAGGTTCCAATATTTCCCTGTATATCAGTAAACTAGAAAATTTGGTATTTCGTTTAAAAGGTTAAAAGCTCGAAATAAGTGATAAAAAATAGTAATTTCTAAACTGTTAAGCACTCTACCAGATCATTTTAAGCATTTTAGAACAGCATGGGAGTCAACAGCGTCAGCAGATCTTACTTTTACAAATTTAACATCGAGATTAATTGCTGAGGAGTCTAATACAAATAAAGACAAGGAGTCTGAGAAACCATTGGCTTTTAGTGCAACAAGTAAAAATAAAGTCTGTTTTAAATGTGAAAAATCTGGACATATGGCGCGTTTTTGTGGAGTAAAAGAATTCGGTAAAGTAAATCAAAAAGTAAAGTGTTTCGGATGCGGTCAACTGTGACATATGATTGGAAATTGTGTTAAAAATGTTTAAAAAATTAATGAAAAAGTGACGTGTGGAATTTGCAAGAAAAATAATCATTCTGAACAAGATTGTTATTTTCGAAAGACACAAAGTGGAAATAAAACAAATCAAGATGTTAAAAAATTCGTGCCTTTTACAGAAAAATGTGAAAATAAAATACTAGAACAGAAAAATGAGTTTGTAGTTGATTCAGGCTCTACATCACATATGGTGAATGACATTAATCTGCTCAGTAATATAGAAAATATAGATTCAGATATTAGTGTTGCGAAAAAGAATGCAAAAATGAAAGCTAAGGGAAAAGGAACAGTAGAAACGGACAATTGTGTTTTTGAAAATGCTTTATTTGTGCCGGAATTGAGTAAAAATCTATTATCAGTAAATCATATAACGAAGAACGCTGGACGGGTTATTTTTTAAAATGACAAAGTGTATGTTACAAAGGCAAATCAGAAAGTGTTTGAAGGTAAAAAGAGTGAAAACGGTTTGTATGTAGTAGAATTGGTGAAAGAAGAAAAAAGCATGTTAACAGTGAATAAAGAAGAAAAAATAAAAGAGTGGCATAGAAAATTGGAACACATGAGTCTCAAAAATATGAAAAAACTTTTAGAAAGTGATTTGGTTACGGGATTTGACGTGAGTAAAAAAGATTGAGACAGTTTTGATGAATTATGTGAAATTTGTGTAAAAGCTAAACAGACTAGACTACCATTTATTTTATTTATTTATTTATTTATTCAATAAAGTTCCCAGGGCTAAATAGCCCTCCAAGGAATAAATACAATTAGAAAACGTAAATCGACAGTATAAAGTTAAAAAAATACTAAATGTTTAAGCGTAAAAATTAAGATCAGTACATAAATGTCCGCCATCGTTGACATAATGATGAAGATAATTATTAAATTTACGCAAAAGACGTGCTTTAATAAATTAATAATAATAAATTTTTAAACTAGTAATAACAAAAGAAAAATACTAAAACTAGGAAATAAAGAGAAAAGAAAAAAAAAGAAAAAGAAGAAATCATCAAAAGAAAACAAAAAGATATTGCATCTAAGTTTAAAATAAATTATAAAATGAAAATATAGTATACAGTTAAAATATATTCGCAAACATAACAACAATTACCAGTATGTAATATCAAACGCAGAGTTGCAAGTTTTGAATAAGAAATCAAAGAATAGTTTCTTAAATGTTATTCGGTTTGTCGAATCAATAATATTGTTTGGCAATTTATTCCGAAGTCTAGACCCGCTAACAATAAAAGATCTTTGGAGTTTACAAGTTCTATGATTAGGTATTTTTAAAATAGATTTTCTTACACGAAGCCTGGAATAAATGGAAGTATCATTATATTTAATCTCAAAATAATTATAAAGATAATTCGGAGTCTCAGAGAGAAAAAGAGAATGTAGTAAATTTCCTAAAAAAATTGTCTTCTAGTAGCCACATTTAAAAATCCAGATTTAATTCTATGTCGTGAGATATGTTCCCCCTTTGGTAAGTCATATATAAAACAAATGCAGGTATTTAAAACTCTTTGAAGTTTAGAATTCATTTTATCGGTAATATCATCATATACAGGACAACAATGATCAAAATATAGTAATATAAGGGATTTAACAAGAAGTAGCCTGGTGGAGGTTGGAAGGGAGTTCCTACTTCTATTTAGCTGCTGTAGAGTCATGAAAGTCTTACGGGAAATCTGCAACACATGTTGTTTCCATGTCAATGATCTATCCAGCACTAATCCAAGATCTTTAACTTCTTCAGAAAAAGAAATTGGATTTCCATATAGAAGTAAAGGGGGTAAAGCTCGCAATGAGTCCATAGTCGGGCTGTTAGTCATTCCAAATAAAATTGCCTGAGTCTTGTCAGTATTCAAAAGAAGACCATTATTCAATGCCCAATCTGCGACAGCATTTATATCAACCTGAATCATTTGTAGCAGACTAATTATATCAAATAACGGACCAGAAAGATAAAGCTTGAAATCATCAGCATATTTCTGATATTTACAATATTTAAAATTATTGCCAAGATCAGAAACAAACAAATTAAATAGTAATGGAGCAAGTGAAGTTCATTGAGGGACGCCACACCTAACTCTGCCCCAATCTGAGAAATTTCCATTAACATCAACTACCCTCTGAAATCTGGCCTCAAGATAAGACTCAAACCAATCACACGCCGACTTAGATAATCTGGATAGACTCAACTTGCGAATTAATAATCTGTTATCAACAAGGTCAAAAGCCTTTGAAAAATCAAAATATATAGCAATAGTAATTAGTTTGGAATCCATAGCAAGTTTGATATCAGTAGTAAACTTTAAGGAGGCAGTACACGTGCTATGTTTAGCACGAAATCCAGATTACAGAGGATCAAGTAATTTATTATTAGTTATAAATGTCGTCAATTGTTTACATACAATTCGTTCCAAGGCTTTAGACATCGCACAAACTATAGAAATCGGCCTGTAATCAGTTGGACATGACGGATTGCGAGCTTTAGGAATAGGACGAACATTACTCAATTTCCATATATCAGGGTATATCCCGTTCTGAAGTGAAAAATAATATGTATATATAATGAGGATTAGTAGGTCCACATCAGATATATAATGGGTCTTATGGGGTCATTTTAGGTATTATCAGGTCCGACCCGATATTGCCTATATAGCTAACGGTTATTATTAGGTCCAGGACCTGGTATTGCAATTTTTGTTATTTTAAATATAAACAACATTATATTAGTTAATATAAAGAAAAATTAACTGATTTGCAAACAATTAGGTAAATACCACCTAAATATAAAAAAAAACTTGAAATTTCGAAAATAATTTTTGATATACCGGCGGGTTTTTAAAAAACACCTTATTAAACAAACGTTAAATTTTTGGTTTTTTAAATGTAATTGTTTTGTTTACTATTAAATTCTGACGGAATTATTTATTGCGACTTGAAGTAAGGGTAAAATCTTTTAATTTGTTATGAAAATCGAGGTAAATCTTGTTAATATTTCAATTTACCAGATAATGGACGATATGTATAAAAATTTTGATATAAAGACACTTAACAAACATTAGCCTAACAGTTTGACTATAAAATAAAACAAAAATAATATTTCGAACACTAGTTCATTTAAAAGTTGAGTATGTATAGGAACATAAAAAACTAATTGCAGAAGAATGGGAATTTCTGTTAAATAAAGCCTAATATAGGATAGATACTGAATGACAATATTCGTATATGTTATGTAGACCTGGGTTTGAAAAAAAGAAGTAGGTAGGTTTGAAAAACAAATTGACAAGTGAAGAAGAAAGGAAAGTGTTAGGTGTGTATGTGTACTAAAAAAAAGGCCAGGCTTCACTGGTCTCCATGCAGTTTCAGGTCTACACATAGATAATGGTCAATATCAGGTCTTTTACAAATTGTAGTAAACAAGCATATAACATAAACACCGAATAAACTTAAATATATCTCCTTTAGCACGTAAGCTTATGCTGTGATAGGTTTGTAATGCAAGGTTGCTACAAGTAACAAAATGTCTATCCAATTTAAGCTTGCCGAGGAAGATTTCTGCAAGTTTGCACATAAGAACTTAGCAAGGTTTTCTACAGCATCTACGGTTGTGCCTAACATAAGACCTATAAATTCGAACCCGATCGGTTGAGTCGTTTTTGAGAAATTTTGTCCACCGCATAGGTATTTTTTGCAAAATGTAATTTCGAGAAAAACTCATTTAAATATGATAAAACAAAGCCACTAAAATTTTTATAAAATTAATCAGATTTGCTTGAAGCTTGTTACTCGGGGGTTTTTGGATTCGCTGAATACGAATATGAACTCAGTTTTTCAAAATTCAAAATGGCGGATCCAATATGGCGGACAGCATTTTTAAAAAATGTTTTGATTTGCTTGAAACTTGTTATGCGGGGGTTCATGGGGTCACTGATTATGAATCTGAAGTCAGTTTTTTAAATTTTAAAATTTCGGATCGAATATGGCGAAAAAATAAAAAAAATCTTTGATTTGTTTGAAACTTGTTATACGAAGTTTTTTGCGGTCGCTGATTGTGAATCTAAAGTTATTTTTTCAAAAATTCAAAATGGCAGCACCAATATGGCGGACAAAATTTTTTAAAAAATGTTGATTTGCTTGAAACTTGTTATTCGGGGGTTTTTGGGGTCGCTGAATACGAAACTAAGGTCAGTTTCTAAAAATTTAAAAAGGCGGATCCAACATGGCGACCAAAATTTAAAAAAATGTTTTGATTCGCTTGAAACTTGTTACGCGGAGGTTCTTGGGGTCACTGCTTACGAATTTAAAGTCAATTTTTAAAAATTCAAAATGGCGGATCCAATATGGTGGGCAAAATTAAAAAAAATCTTTGCTTCGCTTAAAATCTTGTTATTCGAGAAATTGTAAGAACAGTTTTTGCAAAGATTATTTTGTAACAACTTTTTGTCCCATATGTTTAAGTTTTTTATTATTTCCATAATTTGTTAATAAAAATTACCTTTTAAATATTAGGTAATACAAAAAGTAAAACCATTTTTTAAAAATAATGTTGTTAACGTTATTTTAATTTCATTACATAAAAATAAAAAATGTTCAGGTTTGTTCACTGAGAAAAAAACACTATTGAATCAATGAGATCTGTCTTTGATTCATATAATAATGTCATTGCGGGCTGCCATTAGCATATGCTATTAAATCTAAAGCACTGCTTTGATGATTCTACAGTGCCGCTTCTACTGAATCAAACCATGATTACTTGCATTATCAGCAAATTGTTTTGAAATATATGTATATGCTGTAAATTTAATAAAATAAGTTCTATTGTATCAATAAGTCATTCCTACAGAAGAATAGTATATAATGTTACCCCTAAAGTAGCAGTTTGTTACATTATAAACAGATACTTTTAATTTGATAGCATGATGCTATCAAATTGAAAGTATATCTGACTTTAGAGCAATAACACCTTACTTTTGGGAGATAAATATAATAAATCAAAATAAATATTAATTCTCGTTAACTGGTAACATCCTATCAGTTGTACGGAATCTTTGTATTTATTTATTATATTTGATATTTATTATTTATACTATTTTATAACATTTTTACATTATTTTTATACATATAACATATATATATCTTAATTCTAACGCAAAACTTATAAATTAAAATATTTGACGCTGAGAGGTCTCGAACGCGCGACTCCTGGGCCTAAAGCCCGACGCTCTAACCATTATGCCATACGCTCGCTGGTAGCCGTTTCACGAACTGCATATATAAGCTACAACAATAGGTGGGGGAAAAAAATTGCCAAGACCTATGCTCTAATGAGCCAAATACAGTGCCTAAGGATTCAATAGCATCTGCTATTGGCAGTCCGCAAATACGCCGTTTATTCGATAATAGATTGTGAATTATGGTATTGTTGTTAGTTCTGAAATTTCATATAAATTTTCCGATCTCTAGATCAATGAGAAATTGTTTAAATTCGATTTGAAATTTTAAGCAATTGGTTTTTCCAACATAATTTGTTTATAACAATAACAGCGATGTTTAAACAATTGTTTTATTACGAAAATCGTGTTCAGCGAAAAAAATTACATTAGAAACATCTATCTGGGTAATTATTAATATGCAATATTCCCAGTAATTGAGTATATTTTAATGAAAAACTTTAAACTCATTTCCCTACTGTAAAAACGTGAGTGTGATCTGTCGTAAGAAGATATACTTACATGTATACGCATATAAGATCTCAGGTGACACAGACGAGATCTCGCATAAGATCTTATGTAAGAACGTACACCGAAAGAAGAAATCTTAAAAATATCTTAATACCATGTTAAAATAAAATACCAAGTGGCTAATTTGTAATATTTATTAGACTTTCAAAATTAATTTGAAGATTTCTGAAGACTTTTTTAATAAGTATAGTAATTTATTTTATATGTACTAAAAAAAAGTCTTTAGAAATCTTGAAATTAATTTTAAAAGTCTAATAAATATTACAAATTAGCCGCTTGGTATTTTATTTTAAGACAGTATTAAGATATTTTTAAGATTTCTTCTTTCCGTGTAGGTACGAACGCATGTAAGTTCTTATATTAAATTCCGTCATGCGCCGCGTATAACGTTACTCAATATGAAATTAAAACAGCGTTCTTATATGAGTTCTCATCTGCGTACGTATGTAAGAATACAAGTGTGAACACACCTAAGTATTAAATTAAATATTTTAAATTAAATATATTATCCAAAAAAAATACTCGCCAACCGGATTCGAGCCCATCTAACCTGAGCCTAAGTACGCCTTAAACCCCTCGGCCACCGTAGTTATAGAAACAACTTTACAAAATCTTAGTCATGTTTAATACATAAATTTCTATGAAAGACTAAGATTTTGTAAAGTTGTTTCTATAACTACGGCGGCCGAGGGGTTTAAGGCGTTCTTAGGCTCAGGTTAGATGGGCTCGAATCCCGTTGGCGAGAATTTTTTTTAAATAATATATTCAATTTAAAATATTTAATTTAATACTTAGGTGTGTTCGCACATGAGTTCGTAAGTGTGTTCGCACCTGTATTCTTACACACGTACGCAGATGAGAACTCATATAAGAACGCTGTTTTAATTTCATATTCACGGAAAAAATTATTTCAGTATATTTTACACAACTAATTTCGGAACAGCCGAGCAGAGAAGAAGTTAGTATTATTTAAATCAGACTCATTTATAAAACCTGAGGGGGGTTTCAGGAAAATGTAAAGAAAATATCCGTATAATTTAAAAATATAGGTAATTTAAATTTTGCTTTATCTGGTCAGACGTATTACTACAAGAGTTCTGTAATATGTGCTGCCTAAAGCACCCTTGACTGTGCGGCTCTACCTATACGTCAAATCAATTTCTCTTAAATAAAATCAATTGTTTAAAGTTTTGATATTAAAATTTCAATAATTATACATATAGGTTAAGTATTGTTAATAACTGTGTTTTTTTAAATAAAAATTCAATTAACTGCCTTATTCTGTGCGACCACGCGGCCTACAAGTATCACGTGACATTATACAACGTGACATAGAATATTACAGAACTCTTATGGAACGGTTACGGCAGAAATTATAGTGCAAATTCAAACAGTCTCAAACATAGTTTGTACTAAATATTTTCAACATTTTGTCATAAATTGTTCTGTATGAAATACAAAACGCTTTAACACTAACATCTATTTCAAAAATTACAGAACTATTTACAGTTACTCCTAAAATGTTCCGCTTTAAATAATGAAAGTTTCTGAGATTATAAAAAATTTCGTTCTGGAATCTTGTATATCCGCAACTCCTATATTAGTTCTGCAAAATATACTGAAATAATTTTTTCCGTGTTGAGTAACGTTATACGTGGCGCATGACGGAACTTAATATAAGAACTTACATGCGTTCGTACCTACGTTCTCACATAAGATCTTATACGAGATCTCGTCTGTGTCACCTGAGATTAGGGCTGCGCACGAGACCGAGACGATACCGCAAAAAAATTTACGAGACGATACCGAGACGATAACACAAAAAAAGCGAATCTCGGCGAGACTCTCGCCGAGACCGCAATAGGGTTGTAACTGTAATTATGAATTTTTTTACTACGGATAAATGATATATTTAAAAGCTATTTTTAAAAGCTAAATAATGTATAATTCGACTAAACTTTTTTCAAAAATATTCAATTAAGTTATAAAAAAATAATCATGTACCGGAAAATGAAAATGTAGATTACTGATCTTTTTTTAACAAGATTCTTCAACTGATGATTTAATACCAAAAATCATTTCTTAGATGCAAGTATAGAAGTCTAGGTTGTCGAAGAAGAATGTGAAGTATCAGTTTAAAAGTATTCTCCAACATTTCACTTATTGTTAATTTTGCTGCTTGTCAGCTCCACATTTTAAACAACATCTTGTTTTAATCTTATTTAGCTGAGAATTTGTAAGCCACAGCGACACTATTAAATCAACAAGACCCAAGACATTTTTAGCAATTAACAGCTGATTTGCAATACTTATCTTTTTATAATAAATACTAGCGTAACAACCCTCGCTCGCTGACGCTCGCTCGTTTTTTTATTTCTTTTATATATTTCTTTACTTTGTGTATTCTTAAAAATATGTGTAAATCTATAAATATGTTTAGTACACTTTTTCCTTTTTTTTATTTCTATTAACTAATTATTATTTATGTATAATTTTTTTTAGGTCAATACATTCTATTTCACCTTAAGTCGTTGCGGCCTATTTTTAGAAGAATATGATAATTGAATAATTTAAAATGTAGTAAATTATAATATATATTATGTAATAATAATATATATTTTTAAAATTTTTTATAATTAATAATAAATTTTTATTAGAAATATAAAATTAATTTTTAAAATTTTATTTTCTTTATTTTAAAAATAACATCTAGTATTCTCAAAGATATTGTTTTAAAAAAAATTGCCAGTAATAATGATAATAATACTAAATATTAATTAATAATAAATTATAAAAATAATTAATTAATATATTTATAATTAATCTATTATGTTATTTTTTGAAATTATTTATTTGCTTTTGTAATTAATATTATAGTTATAAATTTTTATTTTGAATTTTATAGAATTATTTAAAATAATGTTAAATATTTTAAACTAAATTAAACAAATTTCATCAAGTTTCTCACAGACAGGAATACTTAAAAATATTTTAAATAATTTCATAATCTTGTATGTAAAAATATTTATTATTGCAATAGAAATTAATAGAAAAACTTTTTACATTAATAGACACATCGTTGATCACCTATACATGCGCAAACGCTCCAAAAGGCAGTTACGCATGTGTAGTACTTTCCTATAGACAATACACATAAGCAGTTGTTACAATAACAAAGAAAAATAACTGTAAAAAAATTTAATTGCCAAAGCAAATGGAGAAACAAGTTAACAAAAAAGTTATATACATTGCGTAAAGTATATACTAATGCGCAATAGGTTCCTATGGCAGTTACGCATGCGCAGTAGTTTTCTATGAACAAAAGACATGCGCAGTTGTAAAAATATGAAGTAAAAATGACATTTTAACTATTCTAAAATAAAAAAATATAGAAAAACGTGAAAACAAAAAAGTTCAATATATTGCGTAAAACATATAATTTAAAAGAGTAAATTGCACAAAGAGCATTTAGCACGTGGAAAAAAACGAAATTTTAATTTTCGTTGGACTTAAAAAAAAAAAAAAACACTGCGCATGCATAATTTTTTAATTTAATTAGAGCACATGTGTGACTATCACTGTGCATCATTGCGCATGTGTAACAGCAATACAAAACAACTGCGCATGTGAAATGTTTGTTTTGTAGTGCGCACGTTTACACAGCTGTGGTGCACTACTGCGCATGTGCAACAATATGTTGTGCATGAAAAAATGTTCAGTTTAACATGCTTGACAGAAATAGTGCCAGTGCGCATTGTTAAAGACTATAATAACATGGTAAAATGAACATTATTGTAAGTTGCCTTTTGGAAAAAGTAGGTGAACTTTAAAGTGTGTACGACGATGAACGAAGTTTTCTTGGTATATATCGCATTAATATCATAGAAGATTACCACGTACAATTTTATGAATATTGAGAGACCTTTAAAACTCTTTATTCTCAATAAATAAGTAAATTTTTACAAAACTTTTTTAAACACTAATTATATGGATGATTTTCTGACAGTATGTTAAATAATTATAACCCCCCCCCCCCCCGATACCCTAGAAAATGGTTTTTTAAAGTATGAAAAATTGAAAACATTTAGATCAAAATTTGTTACATTTTATAAATATTTTAAAGAAAAAAAGAATAAAATTAATAAAATTAAATACATTTTTAACGTTTTTATTAGTTTTTATATTCAATAATATAATTTTTTATATTAAATTTCTTAAATTTCAATATTAAGATTAAATTTAAATATTTTTTTCTATTATTGGTTATTAAGTAGGGGAGACCGGGGCTATTCGGCTCACTTTTGGTCAGACAGGAAAAAAGTTAGGAAATTATTTTTTAAATCCAAACATGGATATATCATTTAGTAGCCTATCATTTGCACTTTCAAATTTGCAAGGACTTTTTGATTTATCTTTTATAGTTTTAGATCTAGATAATTTTGAATGCAGATATACCAAATTCTCAAACTGCAAATTTGGCAGGTAAATCAGCTCACCCTGTGGGGCAATTCGGCGACTTTTCTTTTTTACGAAAAATAAAAAAGTTCAATAACCTTTATTTTGTAAATATGAAAAGTACCTATATTCTTATTATAACTATGCAGTGATGGATCAAGGTCAAAATTTTGAGGGGGGGACTGGGGCCCCTAAAATTAAAGAAAATTCATTAGACCTTACTTTTTTTTATTTTTTTATAAAAAATAAAAAAGTTAGTACACTCATTATTGGTCATTATTAAAAGTAGTCATATTCTTATCATAATTAAGCAGGGGCGGATCAAGACAAAGTATTTTTGGATAAGATGATTAACCGTCGCGTAAGCCCATTTACCCACCCTGACTTTTGGCACTTTAAAACAAATACAATTCACATTTGATACATATAAATAAAATAGCATAGGTGTATCGAAAGAGCACACCTGAGAGCATAGAAAAAACTTACCCAAAAAAATTAGGCTCGTAAATTAATGTACTAAAAACGTAAAAGTTTGTAAGTAAAAAGTGTACGCGCGACGCATAAAAACATAATACTCTACCTGACACGAGGCTGAATCAATAGAATTACACTAAATTTTGTTTACCTAACTAAAATGTTGAGACCTATATTCTATAGCGACCTTTCCCTCCTAGATTCTAATTAAGGCGTGAAATCGCTAATGAGCCGAATTACCCGCCGGTTCGGATTGCCCCGCTCTCCCCTACAATAATAATGGAAAAAACCAATTTTAACCGATATTTTACCTAATAGTACTTTCGCGGAAGTGCACTAACAATGATACAGTGTAACGCATGCGCAATAATAAAACGGATTTCTACTGCGCACTTATTAAAAAAAGTATACTATATGTACTGAAAATGTACTTATCTGGTAAAGTACAGCACTGCGCATGCGTAATTTTTGATTTTAATTAGAGCACATGTGTGACTATCACTCTGCATCATTACGCATATGTAACAGCAATACAAAACAACTGGGCATGTGAAATGTTTGTTTTGTAGTGCGCACGTTTACACAGCTGTGGTGCACTACTGCGCATGTGCAACAATATGTTGTGCATGAAAAAATGTTCAGTTTAACATGCTTGACAGAAATAGTGCCAGTGCGCATTGTTAGAGACTATATTATCATGGTAAAATGAACATTATTGTAAGTTGTCTTTTGGAAAAAGTAGGTGAACTTTGAAGTGTGTACGACGATGAACGAAGTTTTCTCGGTATCGCATTAATATCATAGAAGATTACCACGTACAATTTTATGAATATTGAGAGACCTTTAAAACTCTTTATTCTCAATAAATAAGTAAATTTTTACAAAACTTTTTTAAACACTAATTATATGGATGATTTTCTGACAGTATGTTAAATAATTATAACCCCCCCCCCCCGGTACCCTAGAAAATGGTTTTTTAAAGTATGAAAAATTGAAAACTTTTAGATCAAAATTTGTTACATTTTATAAGTATTTTAAAGAAAAAAAGAATAAAATTAAATACATTTTTAACGTTTTTATTAGTTTTTATATTCAATAATATAATTTTTTATATTAAATTTCTTCAATTTCAATATTAAGATTGAATTTAAATATTTTTTTCTATTATTGGTTATTAAGTACATTAATAATGGAAAAAACCAATTTTAACCGATATTTTACTTAATAGTACTTTCGCGGAAGTGCACTAACAATGATACAGTGTTACGCATGCGCAATAATAAAACAGATTTCTACTGTATTGTAAGTTGTGTTATAAAGTTTAATTTGTTTAATAATAAAAGGGACATATATAAATAAATACATTTATTTTGACACTGATATCTAACTTTTCAACCAAATAAAAGGATTTACACTGATTTCAATATTTTAACATCGTGCTCTCACGCACCAAACAATGTTTTCTCTTCAAAGAGTCCCAAATTTCTAACCGTTTTTCGGGTAACGACTCGTGACCACGCTCCCGACAAAACGCCCCCTAATTCTCTCGCTCTGCGCAAGCGCGCCAAAATATAAAATACAAAAGCAACACATTCACTCATTTTGCCAATCAACATAAAATCTCTAACAGTCGGTCATCCTGAAATGAAGTTTGTCCTCAAACTTAAAGCTATATGTGCCAAAAAAAAATTCATAATATTTATAATATTTGTCGTGATAACATAAAAAAACGAAGAGAAAATAAAATAAAATGCAAGTAAAACAAATTTCGTAATTAAGATACATTACGTTAGCTGATAATCTTTTAGATAATTAGGCACTTTTTTATTTCGTAAACATTGTCGTAGTACAGTAGGAGATTGTTCGTTATTACAAGTCAAAGACTTCTCATTCAAATTAAGGTCTCGGTCGTTTAATACAGATACATTTTTATCAATATCGTCACCCGAGTCGGAATCAGACAAACTATCATCGTCGTCAAACAAATTTCGCGGATTCCAGATTTTTAACTGGCTAACGTGTGCCGTTGTTGACGCTCTTTTTGCACCTTCATTCCGGAGGCTAGTAATCGCGTATGTATCGTGATTCAGAACCTGGGTAACTACCAATGGGCCTTTAAATTTAGGCTGTAATTTGGTGGACTCGCCTGTAGAAATTGGATTGACTTTTACGTAGACAATGTCTCCGACGTTGTACTTAACATTCTTTAATCGTTTGCAATCATATCGCCTTTTATAATCGCTTTGTACACTTTCGATGTGTTCTCGAATCTCGGACTGTATTTCTGAAGGAATTCGGTAAATTTCGTTTTTGACAGTGAGTAATCGTGTAGCACCTTCTGAATAACGCGGAACATAACCGTAAAGGGCTTTGAAAGGTGAACATCCCGTCGATTTTGCTACCGAAGTATTTAAATCTCTCTGTAAACCAGGAATCAACGTATCCCATTTAGCAGCATCTAATGTACCCAGTTTAGCGCGTAACGCAGGCAAAATCGTCCCATTTAATCGTTCAATAATCCCGTTCGCTTGTGGGTGTCTACTCGAGTTAAGAACGTGCTTGATGCCATGATCCTGAATAAATTTTTTGAACGCATTCGAAGTGAAAGAAGTTCCTCGATCACTAATGATTTTACATGGTGCTCCGAAATCAAATACAAATTTTTCTAGCTTGGAAATAACATTCTTAGTACTTGTGCTTCTAACTGGTACCATTACCGAAAATTTCGTTAAATTGTCGATTATTCCTAAAATATATTTATTTTTGCGTGGCGATTCTACAAAAGGACCCTCCTGTCTTCCGGGTTTCCCTTTAGACAGTATACATTCGATGCAAGATTTCACGTGCACTTTAATATAACTCTTCATTCTTGGAAAATAAAAGAACTCGCGTATTCTAGCCAAGGTCCTTTCGACACCGCCGTGATCCTTCAGATCGTGATTTCTAATAACTATCATCTTACGCATAGATCTAGGGACTACATAAAGCTCACGTTGCGTATCGTTGACCATCACAATTCGGTATAACATTCCGTCAGTCAAATTATAATCTTTAATTTCGTCTATATCAGATTTTGTACGATCTTTCGGATCCTTTTTCAAAATATTTATTTTACGCGAAATATCAGGATCAGACCGTTGGAACAAAAGAAGCTCGTCCTTACGCGTTTCTACGTTAAAAATACAATTATCATCAATGAGACTGTCAGGATCTCCAACAGGTCTCCGTGAAAGAGCATCGACATGTGTCATATTCTCACCTGCTCTATGCTTAATTGAAAAATCATATTCTGCTATAATCCCAAACCATCTCACTATCTGAGGTTGTTTGGTTCTTAATGCATTAATATTGACAAGAGCCTGACAGTCTGTTACAATTGTAAACTTAACACCGATTAAAAATTCTCTCAAACGCGATACAGTCCAAACGATTGCCATCAACTCAAGTTTACTTGAGTGATAAGCGCTTTCAACCTCGGAGGTCCGTCTACTAACAGCATAAACGAGGCGCAAATTTTTGTCAGTGCCCTGTAAAAGCATACCACCGATTGCTCGCGACGATGCGTCCGTGTGAAGTTCCGTGATTTCTGCATTTGGATCGTAAATCATTAAAACCGAATAACTAGTGAGCTTATTTTTTATCTCTAAAAAACTAATCTCTTGGTCTTCTCCCCATGAAAACTTATCGGTAGTTTTGGTCTTTGTTAAAAGGGTTAGTGGCGCCGAAATCTTCGCAAAACCTGGAACGAATCGTCGGAAGAAACTTGATAATCCGAGGAAGCTACGAACTTCATGTACGTTGCGTGGTCGCTCAAATTTTTTAATTGCGTCAGTTTTTGTGTCACTCGGTTGAATTCCGTCGGGACCAATTTTAAAACCTAAAAACTCGACCGTTTTCATGGAAAAACAGCACTTTGAAAGGTTAAGAGTTAACCTTGCCTCTTTCAATAACTCAAGGACAATTCTTAATTTTTTAATCAAATTATCCCAAGACGAAGACGGTATACATGTGTCATCAAAAAAATTAAATACTACTTTACATTGCACCTTACCGAAAACAATGTGCATTAATTTGGCAAAGTAAAAGGGAGCATTTGTCAACCTAAAATTAACCCTTTCAAATTGACCGGTTTGCCTTTCCGTGATAAATGCAGTCTTAGGTTTGGCATCCTCATATAAGAGTATTTGCAGAAAACCCTTTGTTAAATCGAGCGTAGTAAATCTTGTAGCTCCCGAAAGAAAACGTAGCGCGTCATCAAAATTTGGTAATGGATATTTTATTTTAATTGTGTCCGCATTGATTCCGCGATAATCAGTCACCATCCTTGGTACACCGTGTTTATTTCGAAAAAGAAATGCGGGACTAGCATATTCCGATGTTGTTTCTGTGACTATCCCTACTTTTTTATATTCAGTCACTATATTATCCAAATCCTCTCTATCGGCCGGCGACATTCGATATGGTTTAGAAACACACGGTACAGATTCGGGTTTTAATTTGATATCCATTGTGATTTTATTTGTCTTACCTAATTCATCGAGGTTCTGCGCGATACAACACCGGAATTCATTAAGCAAATCAACTAATTCTCTTTTTTGTTCTAAAGTGATATCGGTATCAGTCGTTATATCTTTATACGTAATCGGCATAACACGAGGTTTTATTTCTTTCAATTCTTCGATAGATAATATTTCATCACAAATCCAATCCCCTTTTTTTATAATTTTAGGTTCCGAATCATAATTAATATATGGTATAGTAACTTCCCTATCTCGATAAACAACATCAACAAAATTTACACAGTTCTGTTCAAGCTTCATTGTTCGGCTAACTTCGGCTTTAATCGGAAATTCATCAACCTCTTGAAATTCTTTAAAGGGAAAATCATCCACGTCGCGGAATTCAAACTTGTCTCCCATTCGAATGTAAACAAGATCTGTCAATTCCGTAAAATTTCGACCTATCATAACCTCAAAATTTTGTACATTATCGGGAACGACTCTAAAAATTATTTTCCGCGGCGTCACATGATCCACTTTCAAATTTCCCGTGACCACTCCCAAAGATTTCACAAAACTACCACAAGCACCAAAACCCTTTAATTCTATTTTCCCGGCTTCGATAAAAAATCCTGAATTTATTGCAGTACTTAATTTAATGGTTGACACGGAACTTCCCGCGTCCACAAATGCTATAAATGGTTTATCATTAATACATATAGACTTAATAAATTTTTCGACCGTGTTATCCGAACGATTGGAATTTAATAAGTTAACATTATCACAAGCGTTTTCTGTTTTAACTATACGATTACATTTATTTGCCTTGTGGCCTGGACGTTTACATATAAAACACATTACCTGTTTCGTTGGTTCTATACAATCTCTCCGAAAATGACCACCTTTACCACAATTATACCATTTAATTGCATAGTTGCTGTTGACATTTCCCGCTTCCGTGATCCCAGACGTTGTGTTCGATGATCCGTTCGATGTTGTAGGTGTCGCCATCTGTCGCTTGCCGTTGTTTTCTGATATTTGTCTCTCTCTCAAAGATGCTGCGCCATGAGGAATTCGCCGATCTCTATATCCAAACAATTCCTTCCTTTCCTGGTCGTCTTTTTCATATTCCTCTATAGAGTGATACATGTGGTCAACGTCGTAAAATGATTTAGCTCGAATGTAGTCACTGAGGTTTCGAGAACGAAATCCTTTACAGATCTGCTTTCTTATTTCTCTTTCACTTAACTCCAAACTTCGACAGAGTTTGTATTTTCGATGGAAATAAGACGTCGCCGTCTCATTTGGGCCCTGCACGCACTGTGTGAGTTCCAGAAGCAAATCAACTTTTGTCCATTCGTAGACAAAAGTACTTCCAAACGCAGTTTTAAAACTCAGCCAATCAACTGCTGTGGTGACTCCCCTACTAAAAAATCCGGACTAATTCCGTACGAATTCCGGACGAATTCCAGACAAAACAGTCCGGTCTTATCTGGAATTAATCCGAAATGTGTCCGGAAATGATCCGAATTAGTCCGAAATTTGTCTGACACAAAAAATTTGATCTGAAATTAATCCGGAATAGTCCGAATCTTGTCCGGCAATTGATTTCGAAATTATTTATAATCAAAGTGAAGTCCGTTTTTCGTCCGGTCACGTCCGGAAACTGTCCGACACAAAATTTAAAATCCGCTTTAAGTCTGGTTTTAACTGGAATTAGTCCGGCATTCGATTCAGAAATTATTTTTAGTTAGAGAGAAGTCCGTTTTTAGTAAGGACACGTCCGGAAACTGTCTGGCACAAAAATCACAATCCGTTTTAAGTCTGGATTTATCTGGAATTAGTCCGGCAGTCCATTTAGAAATTAATGTTAGTAAAAGTTAAGACCGTTTTAAGACTGGTCAAGTCCGGCAACTGTCCGGCACAAAATTCACAATCTGCTTTAAGTCTGGTTTTATCTGGAATTAGTCCGGGAGTCAATTCCGAAATTATTTATAGCCTAAATGAAATCAGATTCTGGTCCGTTAACATCCGGAAGTTGTCCGGCATAAATTTTAAATCCGTTTTAAGTCTGGTTTTACCTGGAATTAGTCCGGGAGTCAATTCCGAAATTATTTATAGCCTAAGTAAAATTAGATTCTAGTCCGTTAACATCCGGAAGTTGTCCGGCATAAATTTTAAATCCGTTTTAAGTCTGATTTTATCTGGAATTAGTCCGGAAATAAATTCCGAAATTATTTATAGTCTAAGTGAAATCCGATTCTAGTCTATTCACATCTGGCAGTTATCCGGCATAAATTTTAAATCCGTTTTAAGTCTGGTTTTATCTGGAATTAGTCCAGCAGTCAATTCCAAAATTATATGTATAGTCTTAGTGAAATCCGATTCTAGTCCGTTCACATCTGCCAGTTGTCCGGCATAAAATTTAAATCCGTTTTTAGTCTGGTTTTATTTGGAATTAGTCCGGCAGTCAATTCCGAAATTATTTATGGTCTAAGTGAAATCCGATTCTAGTCCGGTCACATCCGGCAGTTGTCCGGCATACATTTTAAATCCGTTTAGGGTCTCGTTTTATCTGGAATTAGTCCGGCAGTCAATTCCGAAATTATTTATGGTCTAAGTGAAATCCGATTCTAGTCCGGTCACATCCGGCAGTTGTCCGGCATACATTTTAAATCCGTTTAGGGTCTCGTTTTATCTGGAATTAGTCCGGCAGTCAATTCCGAAATTATTTATGGTCTAAGTGAAATCCGATTCTAGTCCGGTCACATCCGGCAGTTGTCCGGCATAAATTTTAAATCCGTTTTAAGTCTGGTTTTAACTGGAATTAGTCCGGCAGTCGATTCAGAAATTGTTTTTAGTTAGAAAGAACTCCGTTTTTAGTACGGACACGTCCGGAAACTGTCTGGCATAAAAATCACAATCCGTTTTAAATCTGGATTTATCTAGAATTAGTCCGGCAGTCCATTTAGAAATTAATGTTAGTGAAAGTTAAGTCCGTTTTAAGTCTAGTCAAGTCCGGCAACTGTCTGGTACAAAATTCACAATCTGCTTTAAGTCTAGTTTTATCTGAAATTAGTCCGGCAGCAAATTCCGAAATTATTTATGGTCTAAGTGAAATCCGATTCTTGTCCGGTCACATCCGGCAGTTGTCCGGCATACATTTTAAATCTGTTTTAAGTCTGGTTATATCTGTAATTAGTTCGGCTGTCAATTCCGAAATTATTTATAGTCATCCTATTTTCCCTTCCCCGTTCGCTTACCTCCGGATTCCGGTGATTTTGGGGATTCATTGATTTGGAAATTTTCTTAGAACATGCGGAACATTCAATTATATTTTATATGCGACTTTTCTGTTTTTTAATCCCGTCTGAAAGCAGTAAAATATCTGCAAAAGCATTCATTTTCTGTTAGTAGCGAATTGAGCTAATTAAAGGAAATTAGGAATCTGAAATGTTTTTATAATTCGCTAATGTTTATTGGATGGTGACATCTAAAAAGATTTGCAATGGATCTTAGAAAAATAGAAAATTTTATTGCTTTTAATTATAGGAAGTCGGAAAATAGTTGCATTAAAAATAATTCAATTTCTGAATGATTTTCTTTTACTTTCGCTTCAAAAGATTCTGAATTTTCGTCAGTTAAATTGGCTCGCTGCATTTTCTAAGAACATCTCCATCTTTTTAACTATTTTTTATTTCGCCCTTTTTACCGGAATACGGAAAAAGTCTGGCATATCTTTTACAATCCAGAAAGAGTCAAGTGAATGGCAAGGAGTCTGGTGAAGTTTGGGTATAATCCAGTACTCGTTTTTAAATCCAGAAAGATTCCTGTTTAGTGCAAAAATATTCCTGCATTCTTTTTGCGATCCGGAGAAGCCAGACAAATACTGTTTTTATCCGTCACATGTTTTTAAATCTAGATTATAGTACGATTTATTAAGAAAATAGGAAACACATTTTTTAAAACAATTTTTTCTTGAGGTCGTTTAGCCATGTCGTGATGTGTCGTTGTAATGAAAGTGATAATAAATAAAAGTAACATTTGGACAAAAAAAAACAGATTACAAAAAACGGATTTCAGTTTGACCATTAATAATTTCGGTATTGACTGCCGTACAATTTTCGGATGTGAACGAAAGAAAAACGGATTTTAGTTAGACTATAAATAAATTCGGAATTAAGTACCGGATAAATTCCAGACTAAACCAGACTTAAAGCGGATTGTGAAATTTGTACCTGACAGTTTCTGGACGTGACCGGACTAAAAACGGACTTCACTTTAACTAAAAATAATATATAAATGAATTGTCGGACTAATTCCAGATAAAACCCGACTTAAAATGGATTGTAAAGTTTGTGCCGGATAGTTGCCAAACTTGACCGGTCTAAAAAAGGTTTCACACTTGAGCTATAAATAGATTCCGAATCCATTTTTTATTTGCAGTAAAACCCTCACATATCGGATTCCAAGGGTCTGAGAATTTTTTTCGATATAAGCAGGAATTCTATTTATTCGGGTAAAAATTCATTATATTTAAATTCAAAGGACCGGCAAAAATATCTGATATAAGCGGGAATCCGATATATAGGGTCCGATATACGTGGGTCCTACTGTATTTTCTATATCTCCCTTGTTACCGTGTAATAAAGTGAACTCTATCCGGATTTAAAAACGAGTGCCCGATTATGTCCGTACTTTGCCGTACTCTTTTAGAATTATAAAAAGAATGATGGATTATTTTCATACTAAACCAGACGCTATCCAAATGTGAAAGCGATTGCCGTATTATTTTCATACTAAACCAGACTCTTTCCGGATTTGAAACGTGTGCCGGATTATATCCGTACTGTACCGGACTCTTTCCGGATTTAATCCACAGATTACATGTATGTTTGATTTAACAAGTTGAACCTCAGAGCTCGTATAGCTCAGTCGGTTTAGGTTCTGCGTTGCGTGCGTAACATCCCGTGTTCGATTCCCCTCATGCGTGCGATTTTTCTTCTTTAATATAACTGTTGTATATAATCGTTGTAATAAATGTATGAATATTTGTGTAATGTTAAGTTCCAAACATTGTTTAAAAATGACTTAAACAATTAAAAAAAATTTTTTTTTTGCTTTTCCGACTAATTCCGGATGAAGTCGGACTAAATCCGGATTACAAAAAAAGTTTAACCAGATTAGTTCCGGACTCTACCGGACTACATCCGGATTTAACCAACGATTAGGACCGTATTTGTTCCGGACTGTACCGGTCTACATTCGGATTTAAACAACGCTCCGGACCAGATTTGTTCCGGACTGTACCGGACTACTTTCGGATTTAAACAACATTTCGGACCAGATTTGTTCCAGACTGTACCGGACTATATCCGGATTGTATACTGCCGGATTTATTTCGGATAAGACCGGACTAAATTCCGTGCCAAAAACCTACGTTAAATCGGACATTTTCGGACTAATTCCAGATCCGGAATTAATCCGGACTTGTCCGGAATTTTGTCTGTAATTCGTCCGAAATTCATCCAAATTTCGTCCGGATTTTTTAGTAGGGTCGAGCCTCGTACCACTGACGTGCTGATCCTTGGAGATGAATACGCGCTGTCTCGAACGCCATTGCTTGTGTCAAATTATGCAACTGAATATATGATTCAAACTTTTCAATCCACAATTTGGACTTTTCTGGACCTTCTGTGCCATATTAATTTTCCACACTACGATGCAAATCCGGCATAACGTGAAATCTCTGTGGTTGCTGCTGCTGCATATTTTGTTGTAGCGTTAACAGGGTGGTTTGATTTTGCTGCACGAGGGCCATCATGGCGGCTACAAGATGCTGCATGTCCAAGGGAGGAGGAGGAACATCAGCCGGTCTGTTAGGATTCTGGTTCCTTTGATTTTCGCCTTCTAGGTTATGTTGATTCTGGTTTTGTCCCATACGATTTTGTGCAGCCGCAGCGGCCTGCTGCCTTTGAAAAAACTGTTCAAAATCATTTGCGTCAGACATTTTTTACAATGAAGCACACTCAAGGTCACTTCACACTGATATATCACTGGGAATATCCCACTTCTGATCTGTTATAAAGTTTAATTTGTTTAATAATAAAAGGCACATATATAAATAAATACATTTATTTTGACACTGATATCTAACTTTTCAACCACATAAAAGGATTTACATTGATTTCAATATTTTAACATCGTGCTCTCGCGCACCAAACAATGTTCTCTCTTCAAAGAGTCCCAAATTTCTAACCGTTTTTCGGTAACGATTCGTGACCACGCTCCCGACAAAAGGCCGTCTAATTCTCTCGCTCTGCGCAAGCGCGCCAAATACAAAATACAAAAGCAACACAATCACTCATTTTGCCAATCAACATAAAATCTCTAACAGTTGCCTATTGGAAAAAGTAGGTGAATTTTGAAGTGTGTACGACGATGACCGAAGTTTTCTCGGTATCGCATTAATATAATAGAAGATTACCACGTACAATTTTATGAATATTGAAAGACCTTTAAAACTCTTTATTCTCAATAAATAAGTAAATTTTTACAAAACTTTTTTAAACACTAATTATATGGATGATTTTCTGACAGTATGTTAAATAATTATAACCCCCCCCCCCCCCTCTAACCGGTACCCTAGAAAACGGTTTTTAAAGTATGAAAAATTGAAAACTTTTAGATCAGATTTTGTTACATTTGATAAATATTTTAAAGAAAAAAAGAATAAAATTAATAAAATTAAATACATTTTTAACGTTTTTATTAGTTTTTATATTCAATAATATAATTTTTTATATTTAATTTCTTAAATTTTAATATTAAGATTGAATTTAAATATTCTTTTCTATTATTGGTTATTAATTACAATAATAATGGAAAAAACCCATTTTAACAGATATTTTACCTAATAGTACTTTCGCGGAAGTGCACTAACAATGCTACAGTGTTACGCATGCGCAATAATAAAACGGATTTTTACTGCGCACTTATTAAAAAAAGTATACTATATGTACTGAAAATGTACTTATCTAGTAAAGTACAGCACTGCGCATGCGTAATTTTTGAATTTAATTAGAGCACATGTGTGACTATCACTGTGCATCATTGCGCATGTGTAACAGCAATACAAAACAACTGCGCATGTAAAATGTTTGTTTTGTAGTGCGCACGTTTACACAGCTGTGGTGCACTACTGCGCACGTGCAACAATATGTTGTGCATAATAAAATGTTCAGTTCAACATGCTTGACGGGAATAGAACCAGTGCGCATTGTTAGAGACTATAATAACATGGTAAAATGAACATTATTGTAAGTTGATTATTGGAAGAAGTAGGTGAATTTTGAAGTGTGTACGACGATGACCGAAGTTTTCTCGGTATCGCATTAATATAATAGAAGATTACCACGTACAATTCTATGAATATTGAGAGAACTTTAATACTCTTATTCTCAATAAATAAGTAAATTTTTACAAAACTTTTTTAAACACTAATTATATGGATGATTTTCTAACAGTAGGTTAAATAATTATAACCCCCCCCCCCCCCGGTACCCTAGAAAATAGTTTTTTATAGTATGAAAAATTGAAAACTTTTAGATCAAAATTTGTTTCATTTTAAAAATATTTTAAAGAAAAAAAGAATAAAATTAAAAAAATTAAATACATTTTCAACGTTTTTATTAGTTTTTATATTCAATAATTTAAATTTTTAAATTAAATTTCTTAAAGTTCAATATTAAGATTAAATTTGAATATTCTTTTTTATTATTGGTTATTAATTACAATAATAATAAAAAAACCAATTTTATCCAATATTTTACCTAATAGTACTTTCGCGGAAGTGCACTAACAATGGTACAGTGTGAAACATGCGCAATAATACAACGGATTTCTACTACGCACTTATTAAAAAAGTATACTATATGTACTGAAAATGTACTTATCTGGTAAAGTACAGCACTGCGCATGCGTAATTTTTGAATTTTATTAAAGCACATGTGTGACTATCACTGTGCATCATTGCGCATGTGTAACAGCAATACAAAACAACTGCGCATGTGAAATGTTTGTTTTGTAGTGCACACGTTTACACAGCTGTGGTGCACTACTGCGCACAACAATATGTTGTGCATAAAAAAATTTTCAGTTCAACATGCTTGACGGGAATAGTACCGGTGCGCATTGTTAGAGACTATATTAACATGGTAAAATGAACATTATTGCAAGTTGCCTATTGGAAAAAGTAGGTGAACTTTAAAGTGTTTACGACGATGAACGAAGTTTTCTCGGTATCGCATTAATATAATAGAAGATTACCACGTACAATTTTATGAATATTTAGAGAACTTTAAAACTCTTTATTCTCAATAAATAAGTAAATATTTACAAAACTTTTTTAAACACTAATTGTATGGATGATTTTCTGACAGTATGTTAAATAAATATAACCCCCCCCCCCCCGAACCCTAGAAAATGGTTTTTTAAAGTACGAAAAATTGAAAACTTTTAAACCAAAATTTGTTACATTTTATAAATATTTTAAAAAAAAAAAGAATAAAATTAATAAAATTAAATACATTTTTAACGTTTTTATTAGTTTTTATATTCAATAATATAATTTTTTATATTAAATTTCTTAAATTTCAATATTAAGATTGAATTTGAATATTCTTTTCTATTATTGGTTATTAATTACAATAATAGTGGAAAAACCCAATTTTAACCGATGTTTTACCTAATAGTACTTTCGCGGAAGTGCACTAACAATGCTACAGTGTTACGCATGCGCAATAATAAAACGGATTTCTACTGCGCACTTATTTACAAAAGTATACTATATGTACTGAAAATGTACTTATCTGGTGAAGTACAGCACTGCGCATGCGTAATGTTTTAATTTAATTAGAGCACATGTGTGACTCTTGCCTAACGCACAATGAATCCTAATCGCTAATCCTTAATCGTAAGAATGAGAGGAAGTAGGACAGACATATATCTCTGTCCTGCTTCCTCTCATTCTTACGATTAAGGATTAGCGATTACGATTCGTTGTGCTTTAGGCTTATCACTGTGCATCATTGCGCATGTGTAACAGCAATACAAAACAACTGCGCATGTGAAATGTTTGTTTTTTAGTGCGCACGTTTACACAGCTGTGGTGCACTACTGCGCATGTGCAACAATATGTTGTGCATGAAAAAATGTTTAGTTTAACATGCTTGACGGGAATAGTACCAGTGCGCATTGTTAGAGGCTATAATAACATGGTAAAATGAACATTATTGTAAGTTGATTATTGGAAAAAGTAGGTGAACTTTGAAGTGTGTACGACGATCACCCAAGTTTTTTCGGGTTCGCATTAATATCATAGAAGATAACCACGTACAATTTTATGAATATTGAGAGACCTTTGAAACTCTTTATTCTTAATAAATAAGTAAATATTTACAAAACTTTTTTAAACACTAATTGTATGGATGATTTTTTGACAGTATGTTTAATAATCATAACCCCCCCCCCCCCCCCCGGTGCCCTAGAAAATGGTTTTTTAAAGTATGAAAAATTGAAAACTTTTAGACCAAAATTTGTTACATTTTATAAATATTTTAAAGAAAAAAAGAATAAAAATAAATACATTTTTAACGTTTTTATTAGTTTTTATATTCAATAATATAATTTTTTATATTAAATTTCTTAAATTTCAATATTAAGATTGAATTTAAATATTCTTTTCTATTATTGGTTATTAATTACAATAATAGTGGAAAAACCCAATTTTAACCGATATTTTACCTAATAGTACTTTCGCGGAAGTGCACTAACAATGCTACAGTGTTACACATGCGCAAAAATAAAACGGATTTCTACTGCGCACTTATTAAAAAAAGTATACTATATGTACTGAAAATGTACTTATCTGGTAAAGTACAGCACTGCGCATGCGTAATTTTGAATTTAATTAGAGCACATGTGTGACTATCACTGTGCAGCATTGCGCATGTGTAACAGCAATAAAAAAACACTGCGCATGTGAAATGTTTGTTTTGTAGAGTGCACGTTTACACAGCTGTGTTGCACTACTGCGCATATGCAACAATATGTTGTGCATAAAAAAATGTTCAGTTTAACATGCTGGACACGAATAGTGCCAGTGCGCATTGTTACAAACTATAATAACATGGTAAAATGAACATTATTGTAAGTTGCCTATTGGAAAAAGTAGGTGAACTTGGAAGTGTGTACGACGATGAACGAAGTTTTCTCGGTATCGCATTAATATAATAGAAGATTACCACGTACAATTTTATGAATATTGAGAGAACTTTAAAACTCTTTATTCTCAATAAATAAGTAAATTTTCACAAAACTTTTTTTAAAACTAATTATATGGAAGATTTTCTGACAGTATGTTAAATAATTATAACCCCCCCCCCCCGGTACCCCTAGAAAATGGTTTTTTAAAGTATGAAAAATTGAAAACTTTTAGATCAAAATTTGTTACATTTTACAAATATTTTAAAGAAAAAAAAAATAAAATTAATAAAATTAAATACATTTTTAATGTTTTTATTAGTTTTTATATTCAATAATATAATTTTTTTTATTAAATTTCTTAAATTTTAATATTAAGATTGAATTTGAATATTCTTTTCTATTATTGGTTATTAATTACAATAATAAAGGAAAAAACCAATTTTAACCGATATTTTACCTAATAGTACTTTCGCGGAAATGCACTTACAATGCTACAGTGTGACGCATGCGCAATAATAAAACGGATTTCTACTGCGCACTTATTAAAAAAAGTATACTATATGTACTGAAAATGTACTTATCTGGTAAAGTACAGCACTGCGCATGTTTAATTTTTTAATTTAATTAGAGCACATGTGTGACTATCACTGTGCATCATGGCGCATGTGTGACAGCAATACAAAACAACTGCGCATGTGAAATGCATGTTTTGTAGTGCGCACGTTTACACAGCTGTGGTGCACTACTGCGCATGTGCAACAATATGTTGTGCATGAAAAAATGTTTAGTTTAACATGCTTGACAGGAATAGTGCCAGTGCGCATTGTTAGAGACTATATTAACATGGTAAAATGAACATTATTTTAAGTTGTCTTTTGGAAAAAGTAGGTGAACTTTGAAGTGTGTACGACGATGAACGAAGTTTTCTCGGTATCGCATTAATATAAAAGAAGATTACCACGTACAATTTTATGAATATTGAGAGAACTTTAAAACTCTTTATTCTCAATAAATAAGTAAATTTTTACAAAACTTTTTTTAACACTAATTATATGGAAGATTTTCTGACAGTATGTTAAATAATTATAAACCCCCCACCCCGGTACCCCTAGAAAATGGTTTTTTAAAGTATGAAAAATTGAAAACTTTTAGATCAAAATTTGTTACATTTTACAAATATTTTAAAGAAAAAAAGAATAAAATTAATAACATTAAATACATTTTTAACGTTTATATTAGTTTTTATATTGAATAATATAATTTTTTATATTAAATTTCATAAATTTCAATATTAATATTGAATTTGAATATTCTTTTCTATTATTGGTTATTAAATACAATAATAATAGAAAAAACTAATTTTAACCGATATTTTACCTAATAGTACTTTCGCGGAAGTGCACTTACAATGCTACAGTGTTACGCATGCGCAATAATAAAACGGATTTCTACTGCGCTCTTATTAAAAAAAGTATACTTTATGTACTGAAAATGTATTTATCTGGTAAAGTACAGCACTGCGCATGCGTAATTTTTAAATTTAATTAGAGCACATGTGTGACAATCACTGTGCATTATTGCGCATGTGTAACAGTAATACAAAACAATTGCGTATGTGAAATGTTTGTTTTGTAGTGCGCACTTTTACACAGCTGTGGTGCACTACTGCGCATGTGCAATAAAACTTAAAATGCAGCAACACTCATTTTATAGCATCATGCTCTATGAACAATAGTATATGCTTTAGTTTTAATAATATTACAAATGAAAGTACGCACTATTAAAATCATTACATATTTGTTCGGACGATATTGAATATGCCATTTGTTGGATACAACCAATATGTAATTGATTTAATAGCATTTTTCTCTCAGTGAAAGCAACTAATATTATTGGTTATTGATTTCTGAATTACCGTGAATTTGAATAAGTGAATATTCACTTATATTCGTATTTGAAAAGTCTTCCACTTTTTTAATAAGTGCATATACACTTACAAATAAGTGACTTTTCACTCTAAATAAGTGAAATTCTCACTTATTGTAAGTGCATATCACTTATTGAAAAGTAAAAGTAAGTAAAAAAGTAAGTAAAGTTTAATGTGGTAATAAACTTATAACTAATAGAAAAATGGTTTTTCCCTGTCAAGTCTGACGCTTAAGGGGGTTTACCCGTGTGACGGCCGTTTTTTTAACCGTTTTTTTGGGATTTTTTTCTGAAGGGCGATTAAAACTTACAACTTTGAATTTTCTACCATAGATTTAGTAACTATTGAAGTAAATTCAAAAATTTTTTGAAGTCAAAATAATTAAAACTTTACGTGATACAGCGCGAGGAAGTAATTCATGTAAAAAAAAAGTACAGCATTGGTCGCCACGATTCCGACCGTCTGAATGATCCAAAATCAAAAAATAAAAAATCATTTTAATCTGTGTCACTGTAGCTATGAGCTGAACTAGAATTATTTAAAAATATTGAAAAATAAAATTTTTACGCGACTTTGAATTTTTATTTCTAAAAAAAACTTTATTTTGAGCCTATTTTCTTTTATAAAAAAAAACTACTTGACCTTTTTTAATGTATATAAATATGAATATATTTTTAAATATATTGTAAATAAATATATTATATACCTATATAAATGTGTATGAAATAATAAAATTGGCGGATAAAAAACCAAAGCGACAAACCTTCAATGCTAGTTGAAAGTAGTATTATACTTTGTAAGCTGTCAAAGATGACTTTAAAAGACAATTTTTTTCTCGGTGATAATTTTATTTAAAGCAATGAAAGTTTTTGTATCATATTTTTGACATTTTTGTCTGCCAAAAATGAAAAAAAAAATTTTTTACTGCGCCTGTTTCATCACTAGAGGGCGCCAAAGTCAAGATAAAAAAAATAAACTATAAATCGGCGGACAAGCTACAGCCTCACAGAAACATCCAATCTGAAAAATTCAAATGTGGTTTTAAAGGTGATACATGTGGTTAGGCATCCCCCCTAACCCCGATAAATATATAAAAAATAAAAAAATGGCGTCAATTTAAAAAAAAGTCACAATAAATGAGTATTTTTTTGTCATTTTTGAGTCATTAAAAAACAAAAAAAAATATAGTAGACAATCGGATTTAGGGGGGATGCCTAAAGAATTTTATAACGAAGAAATTGATCTAAAGTTTTTTAAAATCGATTAAAAAGAACTCGAGTTATGCTGTCTGCCAGTTTAAAAAACATGGTTCTGAGAAAAACGCGTTTAAAGTTTTGTGTGTAATGAACCGATGTGCATATGTATAACTTATACATGCGTATAACTTTTTTACTTCTCCGAATTTTAATCTGTAATTTTGGAATTATATTCTTGAGGTAATGTAGACCACAAAAATAAAATAAAAAAAAAGTCGATTTTTTTGTCGATGCAAAGTATAATACTACCTGAAAGCTCGACCGCGCGCTCGAACATCATGCCTTCTCACTGTAAAAACTTTTTAACAACGACAAATATGTCAAAATCGGTTTACCCACATATTCTGCATATGTTATAGGTGCGATATATAAAAAATAAAAAAATTCGATTTTTCGAATCTATCACACGGGTCAACCCCCTTAAGAATACGATTTTTGGCTTTCAGTCGCAAGGTTGCATAGTGTAGAGGTAAAGCATCTGACTAGCGCGAGTAGCGTTGAGGGTTCGAATCCTTCATCCGTAAAATATTTTAATTCTTATAGTTATAATTGCGTTTAGGTAAAATTATTATAAATGTACAATAAAAATGTGTCACCTGTAGCGTTAAAGGTGTAAAAATCATTAAAAATAAAAATTAAATTTAAAAAACCGACTAGGGACCAGCTAGGGACCTTAGCTGACTACTGGTCAAGAAACTAAATTGATTCCGTCGACTAGAAAAATTTTATTAAACAATTAATAAAGTGATCATTTTTCGCATAAGAAAAATTATGGTTCAGTTGTGGGCACCCCTGAAAAATATACTAAAAATGTGGGAAAATAAACTTACTTTTCAAGTCAACGTGATTTCAACTTCACTTCCACCTCAATTACACTCCACCTCTACTTCACATTCACTTTAAGCCCATTTCACTTCGACATCACATCCACTTTGATCTGTGGCACTTTAAAAAAAGCTTTAAAAAAACTTTTATGTTAGCTTGAACGTTTAAAAAAATTAATTTGGAAGTAGTAAAAAGCACAGGTGCCCGATAACTTTTGCATTCGCATAGAAAACTTCGTGTAGTCATAATACACACAATATGACATTTCTCACATTCAATGAATCTCATTTATGTCAAAAGTTTCACAGTAGTGCCCACAACCGAATTACTTCCCCTATTAATATATTTTGTTGGCCTCATTATTTATATATTAATACTATTATTAGTTAAATGATTATTATTATTTTTATTATTAATATGCTTACGTCCACATGCGAAAAGGGACCATTTTGTCGATTTTATTTTCCGAGATATTCGCATTTTTCTAAAGGAGGTTCAGATTTTCGAATTGGAGGTTCGATTCCCAAGCGAGCGTAGACAAATGTGGTTGTCGCTAGTGTTATCGCCGCATCTAGGTGTACAATATCTTTGATACTTATAAGTGTTATATGCGTAAAAAAAACTGTTAAATAATTATAAATGTAAGTAAAACAAAAGTTTAAAAGGATTTAAGCGTTTCACAAGCAAATTGTTCAATAAACTAAATTTTTTCCCTAATTTCAGAGTTTTACCAGTATTGTACCAGTAATGGAAACCAGTACTGCACCAGTAGAACTGGAAAAACGTTATCATCCTAAGGTTGCGCCAGCCTTGGTGTCAATACTGGGCGTCAGTATTGTTACAGTACTGACCAGTACTGGCCAGTACTGGGCCATTACTGTGCCTGTGGTCATATTCTTCCCAACCGAAATTTTCAATATTGTGTCATTGTTTACTATTGGCGTAGTACAGCGCCAGTTGCATCTGCCGACACTTGGTGTGCCTAAGTTGGCGCAGTAATGGCTGCAGTAATGTACCAGTACTGCTCCAGCATTATTACCTTAGTAATGGCTGTCCAGTGCTGAACTAATGTTGGCGCAGTACTGCCTAAGAAATGCTAAAATAAGTATAGCCTGGAATAAAGATCTTAAGTTTTTGTATGGAAAATAAAAAATGATTTAAAAAATGCAAACTATACCAGTAAAATACTAAAATTATTTTTATTTGGTTATTACTAAATATTATTTAATTAATATTCTTATTATTGTTATAAATATTATTATATTTTGTTTTAATTTTATATGTAATTAATTATTCATTTATAATTATAAATAGTTACAATAATTAGTTAAAGAGATGAACAATTAAATAATATATAAGAATATTTCTTAAATATGCGATTACAGTTAATTAATTCTGTATTCTATTGTTAATATCATTATTAAATTGGTAACCAATAATAAATTTAATGTTTATTATTGTATTCAGGTATTTTTTTGCATCATGTTTGAATAGAAGAGCAGCTTATATACAAGGTCCAACTTCTAAAACCCGTACTCATTAGTCGTATTAGCTCAGTCGGATAAAGCGTCAGCGTTGCGTACGTTAGTTTCAGGGTTCAATTACTCTAAGCTTGCGATTTTTCATTTGTATATTTATAAGTGCGTTATTTAGGTCCAAACAATTCTTAAATAGTTATTATAAATAATAAATAAATAATGTATAAAATAAAAGTATAAATATTATTAACAATTAAATTTGTATAAACAAATTGTTAAATTCTAGGCAGTGATAATATTTTTTTAAAATAAATTCATAAGAACATATTTTATTAATACCTACGTAAAATTAATTTCCCGTTGCAGTTGAATAGTACACTAGAAATAAATTCAATACCGGCACATCACTGATGCCATTATTGTACCATTACTGCGCCAAAGTTTGCATGCCGTACTGCACTAGTATTGGCAGTCAGTACTGATTAGCGTTATCATACCAGTATTCCACCAGAGTTGCGCCATTATTGGCCCCCCAGTACTGCGCCACGACTGTCCAGTACTGGCGCGCTGCCGCGCCAGCTTTCAATTTTTTATTGGGTTATTGGGAAGTATTCCTAAAATATCAACTTATACAAATTTTTAAAAGAAGGCTACTAAAAACAATTTTTTAAAAAATCTCTAGATTTAGGGTAGTTCGCCGGCAGTTATAGGTACCGTCAAGTGGGACTATTTTGTGCGCCTTTGGGTTATTTTGTGCACGCGAGGTTTTTAATAAATAAAATCTTTATATTCAGTTGCTTAAGTTTGATACTTGGTATAAATATTTTCTGATATCTAGACTACAGAGAGTACTAAATGAATTTACTCAATTCTTTATCATAAATCAGAAAAAAAATCGTAAAATAGTGAAAGCAGAAAAAATTAAAAGTTCTCAAAATTCTGTTCAGATCTCCGTAAGTTAAAAATTGTTCCTAAAGGTATTAATAATACTTGTTGACCACTTAGTTGTGATGATGTATACGTGATGAGCAAACTTTTTATTGCATATTTTAAGAAAAAAGTGTAAAAAACTGAAAAACCAGGATTTGGTGGGTTATTTTGTGCATTCTTTAACATCAAGTTTTTTTCAATAATTTGTTTTGTAGTTAGTAAAAATTACTTTAGAATTTCGATTTGAAACATTTTTGTCTTATTTTTGTTATAAAAGGCAAGAAATAAGCTTAAAATTTCAGTTTTACATATGGTGCCTTAAAAACCTCAAAAAAGTAACATTAATAATTACATGCTTTTCAAGTTAATTTTGAAACTTTTTCTCTTAAAATAACTGAAGAAGTGTAATAAAAGTTATTTTAAGTAAAATTTTTTTAAAGAAATAACTTTTCTTGTAAATCTACTTTTTTGTGAAATTTTAGTGTTTTACTTTCAAATTAGTTGAACAATTCCTAGAAAAAAAAAATTTCTGGCTTTGTTTTTCTTTATTGTACTCTAGAATATCTGGAAATAATACGTCATACAGCAAAAACGTTAAACAAAATTTTTTACACAACTTTATAAATAAGCAAACTTTGATGCACAAAATAGCCCCACCATGGTGTTTATTTTGTGCACAACTTTGACTTTTTATAACTCAGACAAAAAATTTTTTCTTGTCGGCTAACTCATAGGACACCTTTAGAAGGATGTTTACAACATAACTGAATAGATAAATTCTGAATTTTAATGAAGCATAGAGTGTAAAAAGAGCGGTTTTGTGCACAAAATAGCCCCACTTGACGGTACTTGAAAAAAAAACTATTTTCTATGGATTTTCTTTAAATTGTGAGAAAACGATATTTTATATATGCCTTCTATGTGGTTAAAATTTCAGTACCCCTTGCGATGCTCAAAATTGAGATATTCATGTTCAAAATTTCTATTTTTCATCATTTTCCATATGAAATTGACATTTTCAACCGAAGTGTAAAATTACTGTTTAGTTCGAATATTTAGACCTAATTGAAAAGTTTCTTTTGAATAAAAAAAAAATAAATAAAAAAATCTTCTAACTATGTGATCAAAATTATTGTAGGTAATAAATTATTTTTAAATTTCTTTAAATCCTTTTTTTCATTTTTAATTGTTACTATTATGACTATTATTATTATTATTAATTCTTATTAATATTATTTATTTGAGTAAATAAAAAAAAATGTATAGTTTTTAAATTCAATTATTTTAACATGTTTTTATTGGTAGAATACAACTATGTTTTTCAATTTTATTTTTATACTTTTTATTTGTTAATTATATTCGGTTATTTATAACATTTTAATTTTTTTTTATACACAGACTTAATTATATTCGCATAACATTTGTAAGACCTTAACAATTACAACTACCTAAAGAATTAAAAATCGTACAGAGGGAGGGATCGAACTCGGAACGCTTGGGGTATAAGTCAAATGCTCTAATACCGCGTACGCTCTGGACTTGGTATGGAAGTTGCAAACTCTAGTACATTAATATCAGTCCTTTCAGGGGCGGACCAACTATTTTATTTAAAAGTATCTTTTGAACTATTTTAAAATAGATGTAATAAAAGTAGTAAAGAACCTTCTTACATATTATTTATAAAAATTAAATATTAAAAAAAAATCATATAAAAACTATTTAGCCACAAATCGAAGCTTTTAAACATCAATATATCTACAAATTAAATAGAAATTTGTAATATTAATGTTATTGTTAAGAATTTACTTTCAAATTCTCTAATTGTTGTGTTATTAAAATAATCTCTTAAATTTTGATGATAATAACAAAGAATTACAAATTATTAAAAATACTATTCAAGGAAATAATTTTTTTTTATTTCATAAGAATTTGTTTTTTTTTTCTTATAATCAGTTACGAATTAAGATCTTAGAAATCAAATGAAAAATAAAATGAGAATAGCTAGAAATTGGAGAAAAGAATTAAGGAAGCTAAAACTAATTAAAATTTATAATAATGAATATAATTTTTTGGAAATTATAAAAACAAATGAAAATAATTAAAAATAGAAGAAAATAATCGAACTTTTAGAAAAATATTTAATAATAAAAATAATCGAATAGTGATAAAAATAATGATAAGTTAAAAAAATGAAATTTTAAATAAATAATTGAAAAGCTGCGGAATGTTGTTTAAATTAAAAGAAGAATTGAAATTTGAGAAAATTACTTAAAAATCTAAGAAATAATTAGAAAAAAATTAGAAAAAAATTAGAAAAATTAAAAATTGGTGAAACTATTTAAAAAATGATTTTAAAATTTGAAACTTGAAGAAAATAATTGAAATATGATAAAAACAATGATAAATTAAAAAAATGAAATTTAAAATAAATCATTAAAAAGTTGCAGAATTTATTTTAAGCAACATAAATAATAATAATTAAAATTTGAGGTACATGCATTTCAAGTAAATGCATGTACTTGAGGTACTTTACTTGAGGCAAGCCCACATTTTTTTATTTGAAAAAATTTATTTTTTTGTCCCAAGAGAATATTAGCATTGGAGAAAGTACTTGAAGTAAGAAATCAACGTTTCATAGAAGTAAAATATGTGCTTATCTCAATCAAACTATTTTACATGCGACAAGTCTCAAAAACTATTGAGTCAAGAATATTTGCTCTCAGGTCAAATAATGAGTATAATGTTTTGACAATTTTTGTTTCTTGAACAAAATAATTTTTTTCGTTTGCCTCGAATCATTTTTTACTCAATACAACACAGATGTTCTTGCTCCAAGAATATCTTGCTACCTATAGCTTAAATAGGAGTTTTTGCAATTTGATTTCAAGCGTGGCGTATCAGAGTGGACAGCGTGCTCAACTCGTGATCGTGCGGTAGCGGGTTCAATCCCACTAGACTCCAAAAATTTTATTTCGTAATTTATTTACTCAGCTGCAATAGTTGTTAATTAAATGTAAGTATATATGTAAAATAAGTATTATTTAAATAAATAAATTAAAAAAAGGTGTTCTAAATATGAAAAAATGCAGATATAATGATAAAGATAATAAAAGAAGTATGAGAAAAGGCTGGGAGGAATCAGAGGATTATTAAAACGAGAAAATATTTTTGCAATTCAAAAAAAAAAAAGATAATTATAGATCAAGAAAATATGTTCTTATATTGATATAATAATTTCTCTAGTCAATGTTTTTTTACGTTTCTTGCAAGCTTGTCAAATTGTCAACGCAATCCCATATCTTCTTGGCTCAAGAATATTTGCGCTCCGCACAATCATACTATAGCAAGACTATCGTTTTCTTGAACTAATATCATAATTTGCTTGTCCCTATTCAAGCCGACGATATACTTAAGGCCGTTGGAGACAGAGAATTTGCCGTGGTAGTCAGTGGTTCTCAAAGACGGTCCCCATGTGTTTGAAACACTCGGGAATTTTTTTCGACAAAACACAACATTTTATCCAGAAAAGGAAAACGTACTGCAAATTCTATGAAAATAAGGATTCTGAAAAATACTCACTTTTGATAAATCAAGTATTTCCCAAGCGTCAGTTTCTCGACGAACGTGATGTGCCGGAATCTACCTACAATGGTAGTGCAAGTTTTTGGATTTTTTTCGGCCAAACCCGAAACTTTTTCCAAAAATGGGTACCTTACTGCAAATTTGAATTAAATAAAAAAGTTAAATCTCACTTAGTTTTTGAGATTTAACTTTTTATGTGGCGTCAGTTTCTCGAGGAAAAATAAAATCACTTGACACTTCACTCACAGATTCCCACTTTGACAATTTCTTCTGGCAAAACCCGACACTTTTTACAAAAATGAAAACCGTACTGCACATTTAAATTTAATTACAAATTTTATACTCACTTTGTTTTTGAGATTTCACTTTTCATTTCACGTCAGTTTCTCGAGGAAAGTTGAAATCTTTTCAGTTTCTTGAAAGAAGCTGTCAAACAATATAGTTTGTTGTGCGCTGATATGATGCGGCATTTTCGGGTACTATATTCACTCGGCGCAGGATTTGAAATTATACTCAGGCGTACATTATATCCATTATATTATTCAACCTGATTATAGAATTGAATTTTTAGAGACAGAATTTAAAGCATTAGGGGAGACCGGGGCTGGTTGGGCCATTTTTCATTCTTCGTTGTTTAACTTTGTTAATATCCAATTTATGAAAACCTTATCGTACAGAAAACCTGCTCTGATATTTCAGCTTCCATTTAAAAAAGAAAAAGTCCTGTTATTACTTTTAGTTTTTTTTGGGGAACATTGTTTTTGAATAAATCCAAAGTGACCTAACCCGCCCCGGTCCGGGGCATATTGGGTCATGATTAAAATGTTACTGTTTAAATGTTAAAACATTACTTTTTATAATAAACTTAGTTTTTAGGGTTATTTTATAATAAAAGGAATTGAAAAATAAATATATTTAAATTAGAACAGAGAAAGTATAAGATTATAAAATAAAAAATTTTCTCATATTGAAGAAACGTATTTTTTAATTCCTAATTGCTAAAAAGCATTATTATTAGTGGTAAATGACTGAAATAAATTACTCCTAGTGAAATTTAATTAAATTAATGTAGTTTATTTATGTAGTATAAGTATGTAGTAGATTCCTCATGCATTTGGGCGACCCAACTAACCCCGGTCAAAACGACCCCACTGACCCCGCCTGTGTTTTTCAAAGATTTGATTTTTTTCTATCGATACTGCAAATATAAATTAAAATCTCTTCATTGTCCTTCAAAAGGAACTATTCAAAGAGCAAAATTTGATAATTAAACTTTTTCTAAAACTAATACTCAGGAAGATATAACAAAAAAACCAAGTGGGTAAAAATTTACTTTGGAGTATCAAAATTAGTTTTTCTTACATATACTCCACATAAATGATGATATAATAATGAAACTTAGCACAAACTTGCATTTTACTATGTAACATAATTTTTGGGTAGAGAGGAATTTATTCGACTAATAGCATTTGAGTAAACTGCAATGACCCACTCTACCCCTGACCCAACAAGCCCCGGTCTCCCCTACATAAATACTTCTAATATTTAAATTTTAAGAAGTAAATAATTTATTGCAAATTTTGTATTAATAATTTCTAAACAAATAAAATATTTGTTAAAATCTAAGATTTTCAACACAAAACAGTAGGGTTTATTTAGTTTATAAGAAGATGCAACCCGACTTACATAGAAGTTGGGAAATAGAGATCGTATAGGGACTGAAATAATTGTTTTATTTTTTAAAACCAAGTAAACACAGTAATTGATAAATATTTTCCATTGTAAAAGTTAAAGACAATGAATATTAATCAGATTTGTTATTTTTTTCATTTTTACGAAATAATAAATCCAATTTTATATGATCTTAGACACAAAGTATGTTGTACATTAAAAACAACTTTAACGTCCGACACAAATTTTAAAGAAACAATTTACGACCAATTTGTTGGGGACTGCTCCTAAAAAGTTAATGTCAATTGGGTAAATAATTATATTACATATAGTAATATAAATGTTTTTATTTACATATATAGTTGATACTTTTTAATCACAAAATTTCTAAATAATATTAAATGTATCCAAATAAAGTAATTAAGTGAACACGATCGTCTAGAGCTCTGAAATTTAAGGTACTTTTAGTAATTCGTTTAAAGGTAAAAATAATAAACAACAATATTTAAACTTTTTAGATATTTTCAAGAACTTATACTGCCCAGTTAAAAATTCCTACGTAGGATCCCACGTAGGATCCTACGTGGTATCCTTTATAGTATCCCATATAGTATCCAATATAGTATCCCACATGGTTTCCCATAAAGGATCCTTAGTACAAGGGAACTTGTATACGATCCTTATGGGATACTGTACCAAGATCCTCCGTGGGATCCTACACATCGCAAAGGTTAGCAGGTGGGGTTCCTTTACAGGATTCTTCATGTCCCAGAGTTTAGAAGGTGGGGTTCCTATACGGGATCCTATATGTGTTCCTATACAGGATCCTACACAGTATAGAGGTCAGTAGGTGGGGTTCCCGTACGAGATCCTACGTGTGTTCCTGTACAGGATCCTTCATGTCACAGAGGTTAGCAGGTAGGGTTCCCGTACGGGATCCTACGTGTGTTCCTGTACAGGATCCTTCATGTCCCAGAGGTTAGCAGGTAGGGTTCCCGTACGTGATCTCACGTGTGTTTCTATACACGATCCAACAAAGCCTACATGTTAGCAGGTGAGGTTCCTGTATGGGATCTCACATGTGTTCCTATACGGGATCCTGCTCGTACCAGAGGTTAGCAGGTAGTGTTCCCTTACGGGATCTCACGAGTGTTCCTGTACAGGATCCTACTCCTCCCAGAGGTTAGCACTGCCGTGCAAAATTAAAACGCCGAAACTTCTTTTTTTACTTAGGTTCCCTATTGCGAATTCCCATATGGGATCCGATTAGGAACCTATATGGATTCCTATATGGGAATCCACATGGAAATCCACATGGGGATCCATATGGGATTCCATATTGGTTCCTATAGGAAACCATATGGTGTTAAGGAGTAGGTAACCATATAGGTTTCCATATAGGAACCCATGTGGGTTCCTATTTGTTATCTAATTTCATATAGGAAGCCATATAGGAACCTTTAGGGGTTCCTATTTGTGATGTAATCTCATATGGGAACCCATATAGGAACCCATATGATTTTGCACGCGATCTGACATAGGTTCTCATATACCCTACCTGCTAACCTCTGGGACATGAAGGATCCTGTACAGGAACACACGTAGGATCCCGTACGGGAACCCTACCTGCTAACCTCTGTGACATGAAGGATCCTGTACAGGAACACACGTAGGATCTCGTACGGGAACCCCACCTGCTGACCTCTATACTGTGTAGGATCCTGTATAGGACCACATATAGGATCCCGTATAGGAACCCCACCTTCTAAACTCTGGGACATGAAGGATCCTGTACAGGAACACACGTAGGATCCCGTACGGGAACCCCTCCTGTAAACCTCTGGGACATGAAGGATCCTGTACATGAACATATATGGGATCCCACACGGGAACCCCACCTGCTAACCTCTGGCACATGAAGAATCCTGTAAAGGAACCCCACCTGCTAACCTTTGCGATGTGTAGGATCCTGTATGGGAACACACATCGGATCCCATAAGGGAACCCTACCTGATAAGTAACCTGATTTATATGTAGGATCCTATATAGGTACACACGTGGGATCCCATATCCTGATAATTTCAACAAAAAAAATTTGGCGATAGGATCCTGTCAAGGTTCCCATATAGGATCCTATATTATAGGATCCCACGGAGGATCTTGGTACAGTATCCCATAAGGATCGTATACAAGTTCCCTTGTACTAAGGATCCTTTATGGGAAACCATGTGGGATACTATATTGGATACTAAATGGGATCCTACGTAGGAATTTTCAACTGGGTGTACATAAAAACAATTTTTGTTGTTTTTAAATAATTAAAAAATGGCATTAATTAAAACCCTTAAAAAAATGGACCTAGGTGGTGTAATGGATTTCTTCTCTTCTATTTATCTGAAAAATAAAAACCAAGAAATTTCTTAATCAGTATGAGTATAGTTATAGCCGGAACTAGAATAAAAAAAAATATTGAAAATTGACAAAATGCCGCGCTTTTGACACTCAAACTGTAATAACAGGCTGCTTTTTTATTAATTTTTATATGTAAAAAATACGAAGTTTTTGAAACACAATATTGGTTCTAGTTCCAGCCATAACTGTTCTCATACTGATTAAGAATTTTTTTGGTTTTTATTTTTCAGATAAATAGAAGAGAAGAAATCCATCACACCACCTAGGTCCATTTTTTTAAAGCGTTTTAATTCATGTCAGTTCCTAATTAATTAAAAATTCGTTTGGAAATAAAAAAAATTGTTTTTATGTACAGTATAAGTTGTTCAAAATATCTGAAAAGTTAATATCGTTGTTTATTATTTTAACCTTTAAACGAATTACTGAAAATACCTTAAATTTCAGAGCTCTAGACCACCAGGCCCACTTAATTATTTTCTTTGTATAGATTTAATATTGCTCAGAAATTTGGCGATTCAAAAGTAGCAACTGCCAGTGTAAATAAAAAGATTTATATTACTATAGGTAATATAATTATTTGCCTGATTGATATTAACTTTTTAAGAACAGCCCCCATTCAATCTCTGTTTTCGATTTCCTGTGTAAGTCGGGTTGCATTTTTTTTCTATCCTAGATAAATCAAAAGGTTTTGTGTTAAAACTCTTGGACTTTCAAAAATAATTTGAACAAATAAATATAAATAAATAATCCTGTAATATATACATTTTTATTTAATGTTTATAAATTATGCAATTGTTTATTGGAATATGGAAAATAAATAAATTAGTTTACATATAAAACATATTATTCCTTTTATTCTTATAATCCTACGAAATTAAATATTTTATATAGAAGAAAGAAAGAAAGAAATAATTTATTTATAAAATACGTTATTGAAAGTATAGAAAAAGCAGATTTTTAAAAAATATATTATTAAAAAAAAAAATTAATGAAATATTTGAAAAACTTTTTATGAAATATATAGACAGTTATTTTATTCTATTGAAGAAATATAAATAATTGAATGTAATATGAATTTTTGAAAGTGAAAGTTTTATTTCTTTTTTTCTAAATGCAAAATGCAATTTAATATGATTTTAATAAAAATTGAAACATTTATTAGGCATAAAAAATACTCCATTTATTTTATTTTTTTATAGTGATAAATTCAATTTACTATGATTTCAAAAAGAAAGTTAATCAAAAATTTAACAAATATTTTAATTACATTTCTTTCCAAAAATAGAAAATTAATTAATTTATTTGTATAGTTTTAATATTGCTCAGAAATTTGTCAATTAAAAAGTAGTAACTAAATATGAAAATAAAAACATTTATATTATCAATCTCTGTTTTCGATTTCCTGTGTAAGTCGGGTTGCATTCTTTTTCTATCCTAAATAACTCAAAAGGTTTTGTGTTAAAACTCTGGACTTACAAAAATAATTTGAACAAATATATATAAATAAATAATCCTGTAATATATAAATTTTTATTTAATATTTATAAATTATGCAATTGTTGTTTGGAATAAGGAATGCGAATAAATTAGTTTATACTGTTTGAAAAGTAGTATTATATAAGACTTCTTTTTTTTAAAGAATAAAATAGAATATTTTAGTTATCTAATATAAATATTTTTAATTCTTGTTTTTTTATCACAGCGAATTAAATTTTTTATTTTTCATAAATAACATAATTTGGTTTTTAAAATCATATTAAATAGAACATTTTTATTTGTAATTATTAAAATAAATAAATTGTTTACATATAAAACATATTATTCCTTTTATTCTTACAATCCTACGAAATTAAATATGTTATATAGAAGAAAGAAAGAAAGAAAGAAATAATTTATTTATAAAATACGTTATTGAAATTATAGAAAAAGGAGATTTTAAAAAAATATGTTATTAAAAAAAAAATTAATGAAATATTTGAAAAACTTTTTATGAAATATGTAGACAGTTATTTTATTCTATTGAAGAAATATAAATAATTGAATGTAATATGAATTTTTGAAAATGAAAGTTTTATTTCTTTTTTTCTAAATAGAAAATGCAATTCAATATGATTTTAATAAAAAATTGAAACATTTATTGGGCATCAAAAATACTCCATTTATTTAATTTTTTTATAGTGATAAATTCAATTTACTGTGATTTTAAAAAGAAAGTACATCAAAAATGTATCAAATATTTTAATTACATTGTTTACCAGAAATAGAAAATTAATTAATTTATTTGTATACTTTTAATATTGGTCAGGAATTTAACAATTAAAAAGTAGCAACTAAATATGTAAATAAAAACATTTATATTACTATATGTAATATAATTTTTTGCCCGATTGATTTTAACTTTTTAACAACAGCCCTCATTTAATCTCTGGTTTTGATTTCCAGTGTAAGTCGGGTTGCATTCTTTTTCAATTCTAAATAAATCAAAAGGTTTTGTGTTAAAACTGTTGGATTTTCAAAAATAATGTGAAAAAATAAATATAAATAAATTATATTGTAATACATAAATATTTTTTCTAATTTTAAATTATCCAATTGTTTATTGAAATATTAAATGTAAATAAATAAGTTTTTACTGTTTGAAAACAAATTTTTTATGCTAAATCACATTTTTTATTTTTGAAAAAAATAGAATATTTTTCTTATGTAATGTTATTAATTTTAATTTCTTTTTTTCTATTATATTGAATTGAATATTTTATTTTTCATAAATAAAATAATGAAACTACTTGATATATAATTTATTTATTCATTTTTTCATTTCTAATTACGTACTTTACGAAGTAAACTTTTTTTCTAGTACAAGCAAGATATATGTAAGTGTAACATGAAATAAATGAAATAAGTGTACCTAATCTGCAAAATATTTTGTTTCTAAGATCATATAAAATTGGATTTATTATTTCGTAAAAATAAAAAAAATAACAAATCTGATTAATATTCATTCTCTTTAATTTTTACAATAGAAAATATTTATTAATTACTCTGTTTACTTGGTTTTAAAAAATAAAACAATTATTTCAGTCCCTATACGATCTCTATTTCCCAACTCCTATGTAAGTCGGGTTGCATTCTTCTTATAAACTAAAGAAACCCTACTGTTTTGTGTTGAAACTCTTAGATTTTAACAAATATTTTATTTGTTTAGAAATTATTATTGCATAATTTGCAATAAATTATTTACTTCTTATATTTGAATAATTTGAAGTATTTTAAATACATCTTTTCAATGAGCTAACTTTACTTGAAATAACAAACAAATATTCATTGTTTAAAAAAAGGCATTAAAGTCATATTAAAACTTGATATAAATTATTTATGTAATATGCTTTAAATTCTGTCTGTAAAAATTGAATTCTATAATCAGGTTGAAATGTACGCCTAAGTATAATTTCAAATCCTGCGCCGAGTGAATATAGTACCCGAAAATGCCGCATCAGATCAGCGCACAACAAACTATATTGTTTGACAGCTTCTTTCAAGAAACTGAAAAGATTTCAACTTTCCTCGAGAAACTGACGTGAAATGAAAAGTGAAATCTCAAAAACAAAGTGAGTATAAAATTTGTAATTAAATTTAAATGTGCAGTACGGTTTTCATTTTTGTAGAAAGTCTCGGGTTTTGCCAGAAGAAATTGTCAAAGTGGGAATCTGTGAGTGAAGTGTCAAGTGATTTTATTTTTCCTCGAGAAACTGACGCCACATAAAAAGTTAAATCTCAAAAACTAAGTGAGATTTAACTTTTTTATTTAATTCAAATTTGCAGTAAGGTACCCATTTTTGGAAAAAGTTTCGGGTTTGGCCGAAAAAATTCCAAAAACTTGCACTACCATTGTAGGTAGATTCCGGCACATCATGTTCGTCGAGAAACTGACGCTCGGGGAATACTTGATTTATCAAAAGTGAGTATTTTTCAGAATCCTTATTTTCATAGAATTTGCAGTACGATATCCTTTTCTGGATAAAATGTTGTGTTTTGTCGAAAAAAATTCCCGAGTGTTTCAAACACATGGGGACCGTCTTTGAGAACCACTGACAACCACGGCAGATTCTCTGTCTCCAACGGCCTTAAAGCAAATAAAATTTTCTTGATTCAATGGCATTTTTTTCAGTGTAGTTTTTCAGGACCTTAATATCAATTAAAAATTTGATTTCACAATTTTAATTGTTAATTAGTAAAAATATATGGGTCATTCCACGTGCCATTTTCATTAAAAAAATTTTTTGCCTAGGAAATAAGGTTTTCTGATTCTATATAAAAAAATAAGGAAATACCGTCAAGTGGGGATATTTTATGCACAAAACCGCTCTTTTTACACTCTATGCTTCAGTAAAATTCAGAATCTGAAAAAATAAAGAATTTATCTATTCAGTTATGTTGTTGACATCCTTCTAAAGGTGTCCTATGTGTTAGCCGACAAGAAAAAATTTTTTGTCTGAGTTATAAAAAGTCAAAGTTGTGCACAAAATAAACACCATGGTGGGGCTATTTTGTGCATCAAAGTTTGCTTATTTATAAAGTTGTGTAAAAAATTTTGTTTAACGTTTTTGCTGTATGACGTATTATTTCTAGATATTCTAGAGTAATATAAATAAATAACCTTTATACAACAACGAATAATAATAATTAATCATTTAAACGTTAAATAACACCACTTACAGACTTATGAGAAAAATAACTTCATTATTTAGTAACTTTATTAATAGAAAAAAATCGAAAATCGATAACTTCGGTTTTTAGAAATGTCACTTTTTAGGTTTAAATGAGGGTTTAAACTCAGCTTTTTATGTAGTTTTGTTGCAAATACATGATTTTTTAATACATGTCCAAAAAGTTTGAGAAAAACTTAGTAAATTTTATACAGAACGTTATTTTAACTTTTCTAATAATAATGTAGAAAAAAGCGTGTCAAAAATGCTCTGTCTCTGAAGACATTTAAATTCATTGTAACAAACTAAAATAATTTATTTAATGTTTAAAAGAAAAATAGCTGTTCGCAAATTAAAATCTTTCAAATGAAATAACGACTTTTGAGATGGTCCTTTATTTTTGATTTGCGGAGGCACTAAGCTTCCAAGATCAATAGACCTTGTTTAAATTTTGCGGGATCGTTTATCCTCTTTATATAAATAATCGGACTGTGAAAACCATCTTGATAAATTAATTTACTTTAGTGGCATAATGAATTCAGGGATAATAGAAAAAGAAGAGTAAAAATTACAAGCTCTCTTTGTTTATTTAATTGAATTTATTCTTGAACATATTCTAAATATCTCATACAAATAACAATTGAATTTAAATTTAAAATTAGAAACAATTGCAAAATTATTAAAATAAACGCATGGAACGATACATTCAGAAATGTTTACTTACTTACTCTAAGACTTAATTTTACCGTCGGAAGTCAGTGAAGTGTTGATACAATTGATTGGTTTCCGACGGGCAGAAAATTCTTGATATGTCTGTCACCTCTGTGACACTATTGTCTTTATTTTGAACGCGCACAATTACGCACTTGCGGTTCCTAACAAACTTGGACGGACAGGCACTACGAGTGCGGACTGACCGGTCAAATGTTTGACAAAAATTTAAATAATTGAATTTAATCAATATTTGAATTTCCACCAAAATTTGCTTGCCGCTGGACTTTAATTAAGCGAAAGTTTTCGAATTTTAGTTATCGACCGCTCGAAATTTGGTCACTATCTCGTAGTGGACCTTCAAATCCGAACTTAATTCGCGGTCGGGCGTGGTCCCGATATTTCGACTCGAGTGTTGTTCTGTGAGGAACAGAACTTCCGTACGAACGAAATGTGTACTGCGAAATTATTTTGTTCGTGCTTAACTTTTATAGAAACGTTGGGACTCTTTGGGTGGGATATTGACCATGTGTAAGTTCATTGGCAATAAAATTTAGAACATTGAACCATTGCTCAATGTGAATTTTGCAGTTTTGCACTCTCGGCGTATTGCAGGTATATTGACGGAAATGGCACATCCATTTCACAACTTATTAACTGTTTATTGGAGTATCTTGAACTCTATATTTTGTTTGAAAACCCCTTTTTGTTTGGCGTTGCATTTTTGCAATTTCCAAACCGAGGTTTCGTTATCCGTACCCCAGCAGTTATTTATATTTCACAAGAGTTCGATGACACCATACGCAACAGCCTTAAGTTGCAAATTTATGATTGCCTGAACTGAATACTTATTCTCTTTTTCTTTTCTTTAAGGGCTTTAAGGGAGGTTTTTAGGAAAGATCTTGTAAAAGATTAAAAAGGTTAAACTTTGGAAACGTTCACATAAATTTAGCACGAACAATATCGTTTCAAAATTTTCTATTTCCGCGTTACTTTCACCTAACAAGTCCAAATCAAATTAATTAAATTAATTTATTAATTCATCAGTTAATCAAATGAATTGCGATTATGCCTGCCACTCAATCTTGGTAAAAGGTTGCAAGTGCCTAATGCTCATTTAACAATAACATATTTCATGACGCTTGTAAAAATTGGCGCATGCCATTGATTTAAGTCTTGCATAATCTAGAGTAGTCACTCCGAAAATCACGAGTAAACTTAAAATTTCCTTATATCTTTCACGTGTGCATTAAATTTCATGTTTTCTTTTGTCATTAATAAAATAAATGTGTCTTTTGTTTGCTGTTCTTTGGTTTTAGCAATTTATAAGTATTTTCACCGAAGTGAGTTTATTTCCTCCGTATTTCGAAAAATGGCGAATGGGTGTAAAGTCGAATTTTCTCCAAGTGAGGAAATTCGAAATAAAGTTTAATTAATTTATTTTAATATTAATTATGTTATGAATTATCATAACAAACCGCCGTGAATATTCCCGTTTTCGTCCCCGAAAACTCGTTGCGGTGGAAATAAATTCTACGTGAAAATATACGACACTTGTGTTTTTCGGATTGATATAAATCTTTTAATCCTAAATACCCTTTAGTATTCTTATATCGTTACTTAATCTACTTATATTACAAAGATTTGTTCGAAAGAATTCATATATGCACATAATTTTGCGCTTATACGCCTCAGTATAGGCATAACCAGAAACTGTGTGCCGCCAGTACTGGCGGGCGAGTCTTGTCTTTTTGTTGCTTTCTCCGGTTTAATTTTTGACAATTGATTTTACAAATGTATTCGCTATCTTCCAGATCTGGACTATCCTTGAGAATACCTAACTATCATTAACATTGTAGCTTCTGATTAGTTATTAACAAGAAATAACAAAAGCAACAAAAATTTTGTCGAGTTGGTTAATGGCAGAGTTCTTCCTTAGAACATCGACTATTTCTTCATGATTTACAGATAGGCTTTTCGAAAATTAGATAAGGTTAATAACAATAATTATCGGTTAATAGCTGATTAAGTTCACTCAATTGGTCGTTCTCAATCCGTTCAGATGTAGAAGATAGAGTGTCGTGATTGTCGATAAATTTTACAAAATATAGGAATTTTTATGCTTTGAACATTTTAAAATTTTTACAATTATTTGCCTAGACTTACATGCATGCGCATGCATACGCAATTGCAGATATAAACGTTGAATTCTAGCGCTTTTTATGCTTATATGACTCAGTATAGGCGTGGTGCGAGGCAGCGCGACGCCAGTACTGGCAGCCACCATGCTACTTATGTTCTTCATTCTAAGTAGATTCTAAACATTCGTACATCATCTGTACAGTTTGGTGTACATTTTGTGCCCACATAATCTTACACATTCATACGTATTTAAACATTTATTCAGCATACACTTTATCGTTTGCATAAGGAAACAATTCATTAATAAACAATAAAACAGTAAGATACAATAATATAATACTGTGGTAAAACGAGTTTACCACTTAATTAAATAAAATTCTTCCGTTAATTAAAGTACTAACAAAATTAAATAACATTAATACGCCGTATTGGAATTGTTAATAAGCTTTTTCATACATTTATTTTCCTTAATTTTTTTTTTATTTTAAAAAAAAGGTTATTTGTTATTAAGAATTATAATGATTTTTTTTTCTTTTTCTTTTACTTATTATAAATAATTCATACAGTCATTAAATTTAAAATTGAAAACCATTATAATTTTTAAGCTTTCCCCCTTTTCCGTATACAACTATAAGATAATCTGTGACCAATAATCCATTCATTTTATAATTGTACAACTTTGAACGGTTTATCACTTTTAATATCCATTATGTGTTTCCAATTTTCTTTAATTATTGAATTTTACTGACAAATATTTTAAGTCAGTTTATTTTATTTTATTGGAGTTAAAACCCAGGTAGCTCGAGCATTCGTATGTTGCTTACGCGGGATTTTCATAAGTATGTCCTCGTGACAAGGTCTTTCTTTGGAATGAGGAAACGTTCCAATTTCAAAATTGTGGCACTCCTCATTGTCAACAGATTCAGAGGTGACTGACTGTACCGGACGCGGGCGTAAGACGTTCCGTAGCGAAAGCGAATTTCTTTTCATTCTTCTAATTATTTACTTCATTTCGCTATTGGTTACTAATTTTTGTTCTTAATGGAATGCAAAACTAAGCTCACTAATTGTTACGTTCCGACTAAAGGCGAGGATATTTAAATTGATATTAAATATTTAGGATGGGTAACATTTTGATCAGTTAGCTTGAAACTAACTTTTATATTTTTGTTTGGATCCACGTCACTTATCAAATCTAAGGGACCTGCGCTGAATAATTAAGTGAATACTTCAATATTTGAACACTATTCTAGATTGGAATATGTCAACATAAAAAGGATTTTATATTAAACAACATTAGCAAGAACACGTATGTAATATTAATATGAATCCTTCAGTAGTATTTGGTATAATTTATTATTTATTACGAAAATTCGACCTTTATTTATTGATTAAAGAATGAATTTACTGGGCCAATACTGGTTAACCATTATTCGACTCAATTAACAAACGAGAGTGAATTTTTATGCCTAGCCAGTAATGGGCCAATGTTCTAGGGATATTCAATTAAAACTGCACAGTTTAAACACTTTAATGGTTTTTATTAGTAATATAGTCAATTAGGGTAATGAATATAAATTACATAGGTTCGTTCTAAACACAATACTCTTTATACCGTTTTCATGCCAGTTTTCATAAGATTTGCATTTTTCTAATACAAAATATAATTCTTTGTGACAAGTGTAAAATGATTACTTACATTTATTACTTTTTGGAAGTTTAGAATGAGTTAAGGATGATTGGCGCAGCAATCCGACGATCGATCAATCGAAATAAGTAATCCGTTGACAACGTCCGCTCGGTATCCGCTCGCACAAACATACACCACTCTATTGTTATTTTATCGACAGTTTAACAATCAATATCCACGACACTCGTTATTTTGCACTCGACTTTCCGATACAATTACAATGTGAAGCGGAAACTGTTGTCAAAACTGACGGGTCACTCACGACGTTACTCGTACAATAGTTTCGGAAGATTAGACCCCCTCCATTATGCGTCGCATTATTTTATAGTAGTCAAACTAAGAGTTGCGGGGTGGAAAATGCAAAAAGACTACAATTGGAGAAGTGGGGTCCATTGCGACAAAGCGCAAGAAAACACGAAGATCTAGGGGCTGCGACAAAGCGCAAAAAGTCACGTCTCGATCTATAACTCATATTTTACATGTAAATATTGATATTTACATATCAATTTACATTGATCGATACATTTTCTCATCAATTTCACATAAGAAAAGATGGTTAATTAATGAATATGCCATTTATAATGGATGTTCATCGATTCTTTCAAACTAGTGCCTTTGCAGAGTCGAACTCCATTATTGGTGCTTGGCCCGATACTCAACCAATACTATGTTTTATTGGTTCGTTAGAACTTATGTTTTCAGGTTTAATATTGATATGCTTTATTATTAATCAAGTTATTTTAATTTAAAGCTGTTGTTTGCTTTCAGTATGGGTCTAATATCGGACCAATATTAGAATCAACAATAGGTTACGTAAAGTTTTATATATGCATGCCTATTTTCAATTTTCTTTTACGGTTCAGATTTCATTCTTTGTCTAAAATTACTATTACAAAAATGGGTGCTTTAATGCAAACATATTACATATTATTATGCAAAATAAGAATAATTTTATACGTATTTTAGAGTGCGTACACTGGTTTCGCTGCGCGCCAGTACTGGCAAGTCGGAGTAAGAGTTAGTTTACGTGAAAACATGCCTTAATTGAGCGTTTATATAGATATTAACATTGGCATTCCAATACGTTGTCTTAACTGTTGGTTTGCCAATACTGGCATGCCACATTAAATCAGATTTTTCAATAATGAAAGTCGGCTGAGCGTAGGCTTACTTAGTTTTAATGGTTATTGAGTTTAGACGTGACTTGATGCTTTCTTTTTGAGTTTATCTGTATTGTTCATATTTAATTCCATAACATAAGGTGGAAATTATAATTGGCCAAACTCAAATCATTAAAATCTTTTTATGACAAGCTTACACTGAAAAAATAGCAATGTAATCATAACAAAATAGTTTTGTTAATGATTTTTTGTTGGCTTTGTCAAATTTCAGAGTTAGAATTACCAAAAAACAGTTTAAATTATAAAATAATTTTGTAGTATTTAATAAAAATTTAGTTTGAGTTTATTAAAATCTTTTGTTGGCATTACCAAATATGTGATGGCGCATGCGCATTCTATACGATCCTGTTTGACGCATGTTCTCGTCTGGTTTTCATAAAGACATCGATATAAATTGGAATTTTTTGTTTTTTTAAAAAAAAAAAGAATATTATATAATGGGTGATAACTAAATCAAATGTCTACAAAGTTAACTTTTGAAATTAAAAAAATATAACTATAAAATATACTTTATAAAGATAATAAAAAGGGACTTATTTATGATTTTATGTTTAGTGACAAAATTGACAGAATGTATTGCTGAATGATACATAAGTCGATAATTAGTCATATAAGTGAATAAATATTATGGTTTTTTAAAAGAGTAAATTTATATTTCGATTCTTACGTGGCAGGTTAATAAACGTTTAAGCACAATATGTTGTTTTCAAGAATCTAAACCTAACCTATAAAACTATCTACTTTATATTCTGTTTTTTTTTTGTGGAAAATACTTTATTTAACATAATAAATAATTAAGGAATAATTCCATTTTTAATAGTATGAAACTACTTTCAATTATTGTTTTAAAAATTAAAAATAAACACATTTTTTTAAATAAATTTCATGCCTAGAAATATTAACGTGTATTATTATAACTACACATTATTTCACAGTAAGATACAAAAAATATTAAATATTTTTTAATTAAAAACATTCATTTATTTAACAAATCAAAACAATATTGGAATTTCCATTTGCACAATCTGTGTTTAACTTTTTTTTCTTTATTATAATAGCCATCAAAATATTTGTTAAGCTCTAAAAAGTTTTGTTGGGACTACCAAATTTTTTTGTTGAAATTACCCTAAATAATTAACAAAAGAATTTTGTTGGCACAACAAAATAATTTTGTTGAGTGTATATCAACAAAAGAATTTGGTTGAGCCAACAAAATTTTTGTTCAGCCAAACAAACCTTTTTTTCAGTGTACAATCACAAGATCGCCAGCCTGTGTTCGCGAGAAAACAACGATCGCGCTGTAGGATTCAAAGCTTAGAAGTGCCGTTTTCATTTCTAATTTGAATAATAATTTTATTCAAAGTCACACATTCTGTAATTTTTATAAAGTGAAACCTGATCCCTCCTCCCTTCTTTGATAAACAACAAGAAGCGAGGACTTTAAGCATAAAATAAAAATGATGTGAATACTGGATGTAACACTAATATAGTTACTCTACATACGAATATTCCTTTTTATAATGCTCCTATAGGTGCAAGGAAAATAAGAAACTAATGAACAGAAATAAATTTTATAGATATGGTCATTATAAGTGTAGTTGTCTATCAGCATACCCAAGTCGGCCAACATGCTGAACGACATAATACGGGATTTCCTTATTCGTACCATTTTTGGATGGAAAAATAATAATAATAATGTTTAATTCGAATAATTACCGTCGACAAAAATAATAAATAAACAATAAATAATTAATCTAATTAAGATAATAATAACTAATATACTAATAGTATTAATCATAATAATAACTACAATAAATAATTAAACCAATCAATTAAATAATAATAATAAATAACTAAAATAACAATAATTAATTAAACTAATTAATTTAAATGATTAAAATAATAATAATGATTAAATAATAAATAACACTAGTTTACAGCGATTTTGATCCACAACATTTGACTCTCATTTCCCATGTAAAATGATCCGCTGAATCCGAAAATGATGCCCAAAGTTAAGAAAGTAGAACAGTTTTTAAGATATTGTTGTTTTTTCATATTAATTCCCTTTTTTTTAAATTAAAGGTAATTAAATTTCCAATCAATGATTTGTACAATATTTTTTAATCCAAACATTCCCTTAAACGCTATTGATGATTATATCGAAAATTTTACTTCAAATTTACAAAAATTTGAAATAATTTGTAATAATTGAAATCTCAGATAAATAGTTTAAAATTTTTGAAATTGTAAAAGTAAAAAAAATTAAAGGATATAAATTTTTGAAAGTAATTGAAAAATAATTTTACAATTTGAAACTTGAAAAAAAATAATTGGAATATGATACATCAAACATTGATAAGTTGTAAAAAATAAATCACATTTGAGTGAAATAATTGAAAAAATTACAGAATTTTGTTTTAAATAAAAAAAAAGAATTGAAATTTGTGAAAAATACATGAAGATATTAGAATTCAATTAAAAAAAATAAGAATTACTAAAAATTGAAGAAAAGAATTGAGGAAAGCTAAAAATAAATGAAAATAATTAAAAATTGAAGAAAATAATTAAAATTTTAGAAAAATACTTAAAAATTTAGAAAATAAGGATAATAATTAACAATTAAGGAAAATAATTGAAAAATGATAAAATTAATTCAAAATTGAAAAAAAAAAAAATTGAAATATGGTAAAAATAATTTAAGATTGAGAAAAATAATTAAAATATAATGAAAATAATTTGAATATGAAAGATTGAAAACAGTAAATAAAATTTGAGAGAAATAACTGAAAAAATCATAGAATATATGTTCAAAAAAAGAAAATAATTTAAAAAAAACTAAAAAATTTTAATTAAAGAGAATAATTTAAAATCGAAAGAAATAATATAAAATTACAGAATTTGATTTTAAGCGAAAGAAAATAATTAAAAAATTGTTTAAATAATTGAAAATTGCAGACAATAATCTAAATTTGAGATAATAACTACAAATTTAGGAAATTAATTAAAAAAAAAAATTAAATTAAAAAATTTAAAAAAAAAAATAATTGCAAACTAATATGATATGAAAATTGAACAAAAAATTGAAAATTTAGACATATATTGAAAGTTCAGTAAATTAATTAAGAAATTATGAAAATGATTAAAAATTGGAAATAGTAATTGCTAAGTGACAAAAATAATGGTAAATTCAAAATAATTAATTTCGATTTGCGATGAATAATATAAAATTTATGAATAAATAATTAAATTGATTTAGGTAATGGCATGGCAAAAATAAAAATAAATAAAAATAAATAGGTAGGTGATTAATTTACAAAAACCATTCTTTTCTATACATGAAATAAAACTTTGATAAAATATGTGAAAGTGAAACACTTAATTTATTCAAGAAATAATTAATCATTTTCTTTACTTTCAACAAGGTTAATAATTGCAATGTATTGTTTTTCAGCCAAGAAGAGAAAATTACGTCCTCATGGAGGAAATGAAGATCCGCATTTGCAGTTGCGTTGAAATTAACCCTCATGCAACTAGTCGTCAAATTGCACGTGATGTTGGTGTCTCCAAATCATCAGTTTTGAGGACCCTTAGGGAGGCAGGATATTTCCCCTACAAAGTCCGTAATGGACAAATCTTAAAGGAGGCCGATAAACAGCAGAGGGTCGACATGTGCCAGCAACTGCTTGATCATTTTGAGCGGGATCCTTCAATAAAACGCAGAATCCTATGGACAGATGAATGTTCCTTTTGGCTGGATGGCAAAAGGAACGTTCAACACCTGCGAACGTGGTCCAGAGAAAATCCTCGAGTCATTGTGCCCACACATTCGCAGTATCAACAGAAAGTGAATGTGTGGTGCGGAATGGTCGACGATAAACTCGTAGGGCCATTTTTTATTAAAGGGAACCTTAACGCAACGAAGTATCAAGAGATGCTAACTAATCAAATCGGACCAGCAGTGGCAGAAATTCTCGGCGATGAAGATATAGTAAATAAACTTCTTGTTATCTACACAGTAAAAGTTTAAACATGCTTTTTTCATTCAGAAGAACGTTAAGGGATATTGATAAAACTTTACTACTTAAATAATTAAAACTCCTAATATCTTAACTATCATTCAACTCAATTATAATTGTACGTTTCAGGAAATATGGTGGCAACAGGATGGAGCACCACCACACACTGCAAGGTGTGTAAGGGACCTGTTAAACGAAATGTTTGATAACAGGTGGACTTCTTTTTCTGGGGTTACCTGAAAGGAAAGTTATACCAGTTTGAACGGATTCCAAACATCGAAGAACTCAAACTGCGTATACTTCAACATGCTTCTGCAATACCAGCCGACGTTCTTCGCAAAGTCACAGGGGATGAAGTAGAAAAGCGGTTACGTGCGTGCATTACTGTTGGTGGTGACTTATTTGAATATCTGATCAAATAAGGAACAAGTGCATAGAATCCAGCTTGGAAAGCAGTCGATCCTTTTGAGTAACACAGTTATATTAAACGAAAAATCAAAAATAAATTCAAACCTTTTTCCTTAATTTCCAAAATAATTAAATTCAAAAATTTAAAAATTAAAAGCTTATTTGCTGGAAAATAATTGCTCATATCTTAACCCTGTTCTCTTAATTAACAAATTTTAAGTTTGCGGCAGCAGAAGATCTATGCAATGTAAAGAATTTTAAATAATTTAGATTATTAAGCAAATAAATTCGTATCTAAAATTAATCGTTGGTTGTTCTTAAACTCCTGTGAAACATTTGAGATAGTAAAAGTACTAAATTTGTGTAATTTAAAATTTTAAATTAATTGTTTCGGTTGCAATAATTTTTGAATATCGAAACTTAATAAATACTCATTAATTGTGTTTTCAAATTTATCATAGCACTCTGTTTTATCTGTGCATTTAGTTTGCCAAATATTTGATTACAATTAATTGCTTATCTTTTTAAAAATACATATGGGTCAAAAAAACCCATCTTTAAATCACAGAACATGTTATAATTATCTGATATTAACCTTCATTATTACCGGTATTATAAAATATACATTGCACAGTCAAGAAACTTAATAAATTTAAATTACGAAAGTTAAGGGAAGATCATTGTTATGCTACATGCAAGTATATCAATATGTAAAATGTAAACATGTTTAAAATTGTAAAAATTTGAATTTTTCCGTCTCAGTCAGAGTTCGATTATTGAAACTTTTAAAAATTCTACTCAATTTCAAAAATATTCAAAAATTACCTACAAAACTTAGTCATAGACCTCTTTTAAACTTTAGTCAAGTAGTTCAATTTGTAAAATGATGAAATTTAAAAAATTAAAGATTTTATGTCGAATTTCTCGTTTGCAATCATAGTCTTGATTTTATCACTTATAAAAGTTTGTCAACCTCTACAACATATTATAAAAATTGTACAAAAAATCTATCGCAGATAACTGCTAAACAATAGTTAAATATTTTAATTTTTAAAATTCAGAAATTTTGCAAAAATGAAAATTTCAAAAGACACTTCCTGTCACTGTGAGACTTTGATTTTTAAAGATTCCAAAAATCTATTTAAAGGACTCTGCACGCAAAGCTAAGAATATAAAACCACTTAAATTGTCTGAAACCTTCTAATCTTATAGCTTAAACGGCCCAAACAAAATACTTAAATAGCAAAATACTCAAAAAGCAGAACACATTTAAAAAAAAGTACATTTCAGAAATCTTATTTTTTTGGTAAATTCAGCAATATGCATGCAAAACTGTCTTTCCATTAAACTGTCTACAATGAAAACAAGGCCTTAAAATACTTTTTTTTTACATAAAAGTAATAGGGGATAGTCCGGTAAGTTCGGCTATGAAATGTTTATAGTAAAAAAATATCCTTTACTGACACTTTTTGAATATAATAACCGTATCACATTAAATAATCAACCTCTAACAATAAAATAAAATAATTATTGGCTCAGTCCAGCTGAACCGTGTCAACAAAATTCTATTGATTTTCTGAAATGTTAAAACTATCATGAAAATCTGTAGTTTACAACAGAACAAAAAAACACTTTTAACCGTTTTTTTTTAAATTCCATGTCTTTGTTAGTTTTTTTTGCATTAACAAATTTTAACAACATTTTAAAGAAATATTAATAACACAACAGTGGTTTGCAATAAATTAATGAAATTTATGTGGATTGTCTAAAAATGTTCACTCTTTTTAACGAATATAAATGCAAAATTTTAATATAAAAAATTACATATTTTTAATAACAAATTTATAAACAATTTTAAATATTTATGTGTTCTACCCCTACGGTTGAGATGAAACTCATAGAAAATGTACACAGAGATGTGTTCTTTAAGTTTCTAAAAAAAAAAAATTGGTATTTTCAATAAGAAGTGTAGATAATATATTTATTTTCTCTTCGCGCGCCGACCGTTACGCTGCGAGAAGCTCCGGCGCACTGTGGTCAGAATCTGCCATTTACTGTTCAAAAAAGTCTACAGCCTCCAAATTTTAACGAAAATGGTTGACTCTTGATTTAAAACACTCAGGAATAAATTCTTAACAACTTTAATGCAGCAGTTTTTTGAATTTATGTTTTTATTATTATTATTATTTTAATGTTAACAACAAAATAATGACAAAGTGTTTAGTATATCTTCATTTTATCAAATAAAAGTCGTTTTTATACTGAATATCATTTCAATCGACTGACTATCGATTTTTAAAATGCAAAAAATGATGTTTTAATGAATAAAAAAAATTGTTTATTTAGTTAATAAATAATTTAATTCATTTAAGTTAACAAATGAATAACGCGCTTATATATAGTTGAACTAAATTAGTTTTTTTGCAATTATTTTAGTATTTAGTTACACTTGACAGTTGTGCATAAATATTGTTTAAAAAGTGTTATTTGTCATTGTTATAAACAAATTAAATTAACAAATTGAGCAGCTCACTTGCTTTTCACTAAAACTGAATTGCTTTTTTTCTCAATTTTTTAAAATTTTTTTAACAGTAACATTTCTTTATGAACATTGTTTAAACATTTCTTTTTATCATTGTTATAAACAAATTAAATTAAGAAATGAATAGCACTAAAATCAAACATATAAAAACAAAAAAAAGCTATTCAGTTTCTATAAAAAGCAAGTGAGCTGTTTATTTGTTAATTTAATTAGTTTATAACAATGATAAATAACACTTTTTAAACAATATTTATAAATAAATGTTAATTTTAAGAGAATTATAAAAATTTAAGAAAAAAATCGATTCAGTTTCGATAAAAAAGAAGTGAGCAGTTTATTTGTTAATATAATTTGTTTATAACAATAACAGATAACAATTTTGAAACAATATTTATGCACAACTATCAAGTGTTACTAAATACTAAAATAATTGCAAAAAACTAATTTATTTCAACTATATATAAGCGCGTTATTCATTTGTTAACTTAAATGAATTAAATTATTTATTAACTAAATAAACAATTTTTTTTATTCATTAAAACATCATTTTTTGCCTTTTAAAAATCGATAGTCAGTCGATTGAAATGATATTCAGTATAAAAACGACTTTTATTTGATAAAATGAAGATATACTAAACACTTTGTCATTATTTTGTTATTAACATTAAAATAATAATAATAATAAAAACATAAATTCAAAAAACTGCTGCATTAAAGTTGTTAAAAATTTATTTCTGAGTGTTTTAAATCAAGAGTCAACCATTTTCGTTAAAATTTGGAGGCTGTAGACTTTTTTGAACAGTAAATGGCAGATTCTGACCACAGTGCGCCGGAGCTTCTCGCAGCGTAACGGTCGGCGCGCGAAGAGAAAATAAATATATTATCTACACTTCTTATTAAAAATACCAATTTTTTTTTTTAGAAACTTAAAGAACACATCTCTGTGTACATTTTCTATGAGTTTCATCTCAACCGTAGGGGTAGAACACATAAATATTTTAAATTGTTTATAAAATTGTTATTAAAAATATGTAATTTTTTATATTAAAATTTTGCAATTATATTCGTTAAAAAGAGTAAACATTTTTAGATAATCCACATAAATTTCATTAATTTATTGCAAACCACTGTTGAGTTATTAATATTTTTTTAAAATGTTGTTAAAATTTGTTATTGCAAAAAAAACTAACAAAGACATGAAATTTAAAAAAACGGTTAAAAGTGTTTTTTTGTTCTGTTGTAAACTACAGATTTTCATGATAGTTTTAACATTTCAGAAAATCAATAGAATTTTGTTGACACGGTTCAGCTGGACTGAGCCTATTGGAATTAATTATTAATAAAAACATTTAATAAATTATAATAAAAGTAGCGATGACAAAACTCACCAATTCGTCAAAGGTGCGGATGAGTTCGATTACGTAGGACGCTACCCCCACGTATTGTAAATAATAACAAATATTTTTTTAATTTATAACCGTGTTTTTAATATTTGAAGCATGGTTTCTACAAAGCGCAGTGTTTCAGAATTGTAATACAAAAATACTTATCCCTATCTATAAATTAATGAATAATATAAAACTCTGCTTTGGAAGCATAAATTTGACACTTATTTAATATTTCCATTAAAATAAAACCAATTAATCCAAAAAATTTATACATATCAATAATCTAAAAAATTTTAAGGGATGAAAATCTCTACCTAGGATGGGTTTTAAGGGTTGAACCGGACGCTTTTGGTACGGATAAACGTACCAAAAGCGTACCGAAAGCGTATCAAAAATGTACTTTTGAAAATTCGCAATTACAGTAATTATAAACTTAAACAACTTTAATTAGAAACGTTAGAGGAAACCTTAATAAACTTTTAGATAACATTATTGTTAAAATATTGATCATTAATAATTATAAAAATATGTAAAAAATATTAAAAAATTGTAAAAATGTTCACAGAAAAATTTTAAATTGTTTAAACTAACTTAGTTAACAAATAAATAACTACAAAGCTTTTCCCTATTTGGACTTCGTTTTTTCTGTAAAATTATAAAAATTCCAATTCATCTGATGTTAAAATACAGTTTAAACTGTATACAAACAAATTTTTGATTATTTAAACAATCTTAGTTAATAAGTAAAGAACTTCAAAAGCATTTCTTACTTTGATTTTGTTTATTTTTTTAAATTAACCAAATCACTACTGGCCTAGAGTTACGATACAGTTTAAAATGTATACAATCAGTTTTAAAATTCTTTCAACAAGTAGAACTGGACTATCTCAATAAGGGATAGTCGGGAAGAGTTAATTGTCAATGATCATCATTGATCAACATCCTACGGTGTCCGACTGACATGATCCATACCATGGTCGTGTGATAAAAAAATTTTGGGGCTAGTGAATCTGACCCAAGTTAGTTTAGCTTGAATATCTCAGTATAGGTTGGTCGAAATGGGTTGATTGTTGATGATCATCATTGATCAACATCCTAGGGTGTCACACTCACATGATCCATACGATGGTCGAGTGATAAAAAAATCTTGGTGCTAGTGAATCTGAGCCAACATGGTTCAGCTTGATTATCTCAGTATAGGTTGGTCGGAAAGGGTTAATTGTTGATGATCATCATTAATCATCATCCTCGAATGTCCTACTGACATGATCCACACCATGGTCGAGTGATAAAAAAATCTTGGTGCTAGTGAATCTGACCCAAGTTAGTTTATTTTGATTATCTCAGTATAGGTTGGTCGGAAAGGGTTAATTGTTGATGATCATCATTGGTCATCATCCTAGGGTGTCCCACTCACATGATCCATACCATGGTCGAGTGATAAAAAAATTTTGGTGCTAGTGAATATGACCCAAGTTAGTTTAGCTTGATTATCTCAGTATAGGTTGGTCGGAAAGGGTTAATTGTTGATGATCATCATTGATCATCATTTTGGGTGTCCCACTCACATTAACCATACGATGGTCGAGTAAAAAAAAATCTTTGTGCTAGTGAATCTGAGCCAAGATAGTTCAGCTTGATTATCTCAGTATGGGATAGTCGGAAAAGGTTAATTGTTGTTAATCATAATTGATTATCATCCTAGGGTGTCCCACCGACATGATCCATACCATGGTCGAATGATAAAAAAATCTTGGCGCTAGTTAATCTGAGCCAAGATGGTTCAGCTTGATTATCTCAGTATAGGTTGGTCGGAAAGGGTTAATTGTAGATGATCATCATTGATCAACATTCTAGGGTGTTCTAGTAAAATAATCCATACCATGGTCAAGTGATAAAAAAATCTTGGAGCTAGTGAATCTGACCCAAGTTAGTTTAGCTTGATTATCTCAGTATAGGTTGGTCGGAAAGGGTTAATTGTCGATGATTATCATTGATTATCATTTTAGGGTGTCCCACTGACATGATTCATACCATGGTCGAGTGATAAAAAAATCTTGGAGCTAGTGAATCTGACCCAAGTTAGTTTAGCTTGATTATCTCGGTATAAGTTGGTCGGAAAGAATTGATTGTTGATTATCATCATTGATCATCATCCTAGGGTATCCCACTCACATAATCCATACGATGGTCGAGTAAAAAAAAAAATCTTGGTGCTAGTGAATCTGAGCCAAGATAGTTCAGCTTCATTATCTCAGTATAGGTCGGTCGGAAAGGGTTAATTGTTGATGATCATCATTGATCATCATCCTAGGGTGTCCCACTCACATGATCCAAACGATGGTCGAGTAAAAAAAAATCTTGGTGCTAGTGATTCTGAGCCAAGATAGTTCAGCTTGATTATCTCAGTATGGGATGGTCGGAAAAGGTTAATTGTTGATGATCATCATTGATCATCATTCTAGGGTGTTCCACTGACATGATCCATACCATGGTCGAGCAATAAAAAAATCTTGGAGCTAGTAAATCTGACCCAAGTTAGTTTAGCTTGATTATCTCAGTATAGGTTGGTCGGAAAGGGTTAATTGTTGATAATTATCATTGATCATAATTCTAGGCTGTCCCACTGACATGATCCATACCGTGGTCGAGTGATGAAAAAATCTTGGTGCTAGTGAATCTGACCCAAGTTAGTTTAGCTTGATTATCTCAGTATAGGTTGGTCGGAAAGGGTTAATTGTTGATGATCATCATTGGTCATCATCCTAGGGTGTCCCACTCACATGATCCATACCATGGTCGAGTGATAAAAAAATTTTTGTGCTAGTGAATATGACCCAAGTTAGTTTAGCTTGATTATCTCAGTATAGGTTGGTCGGAAAGGGTTAATTGTTGATGATCATCATTGATCATCATTTTGGGTGTCCCACTCACATTTACCATACGATGGTCGAGTAAAAAAAAATCTTTGTGCTAGTGAATCTGAGCCAAGATAGTTCAGCTTGATTATCTCAGTATGGGATAGTCGGAAAAGGTTAATTGTTGTTAATCATAATTGATTATCATCCTAGGGTGTCCCACCGACATGATCCATACCATGGTCGAATGATAAAAAAATCTTGGCGCTAGTTAATCTGAGCCAAGATGGTTCAGCTTGATTATCTCAGTATAGGTTGGTCGGAAAGGGTTAATTGTAGATGATCATCATTGATCAACATTCTAGGGTGTTCTAGTAAAATAATCCATACCATGGTCGAGTGATAAAAAAATCTTAGTGCTAGTGAATCTGAGCCAAGATGGTTCAGCTTGATTATCTCAGTATAGGTTAGTCGGAAAGGGTTAATTGTTAATGATCATCATTATTCATCATTCTAGGGTGTCCCAGTGACATGCTCCTTACGATGGTCGAGTGATAAAAAAATCTTGGAGCTAGTGAATCTGACCCAAGTTAGTTTAGCTTGATTATCTCAGTATGGGTTGGTCGGAAAGGGTTAACTGTTGATGATCATCATTGATCATTATCCTAGGGTGTCCCATTAAAATGATGCATACCATGGTCGAGTGATAAAAAAATCTTGGGGCTAGTGAATCTGACCCAAGTTAGTTTAGCTTGATTATCTCAGGATAGGTTTGTCGGAAAGGGTTAATTCTTGATGATCATTATTATTCATCATCCTAGGGTGTCCCACTCACATAATTCATACGATGTTCGAGTGGTAAAAAAATCTTGGGGCTAGTGAATCTGACCCAAGTTAGTTTAGCTTGATTATCTCATGATAGGTTTGTCGGAATGGGTTAATTTTTTTATGATCATCATTGATCACCATTCTAGGGTGTCCCACTGACATGATCCATACCATGGTCGAGTGAAAAAAAATCTTAGTGCTAGTGAATCTGACCCAAGTTAGTTTAGGTTGATTATCTCAGTATAGGTTGGTCGGAAAGGGTTAATTGTTGATGATCATCATTAATCATTATCCCAGGGGGTCCCACTAACATGATCTATACCATGGTCGAGTGATAAAATAATCTTAGGGCTAGTGAGTCTGAGCCAAGTTGGTTCATCTTGATTATCCCAGTATAGGTTGGTCGGAAAGGGGTAATTGTTGATTATCATCATTGATCGTTATCCTAGGGTGTCCCACTCACATGAGCTATACGATGGTCGAGTGATAAAAAAATCTTGGGGCTAGTGAATCTGACCCAAGTTAGTTAAGCTTGATTATCTCAGTATTTGTTGGTCGGAAAGGGATAATTGTTGATGATCATCATTTATCATTATCCTAGGGTGTCCCACTCACATAATCCATACTATGGTCTAGTGATAAAAAAATCTTGGTGCTAGTGAATCTGAGCCAAGATTGTTCAGCTTAATTATCTCAGTATAGGTTGGTCGGAAAAGGTTAACTTTTGATGATTATCATTGATCATTATCCTAGGGTGTCCCGCTGACACGATCCATACCATGGTCGAGTGATAAAAAAATCTTGGGGCAAGTGAATCTGACCCAAGTTAGTTTAGCTTGATTATCTCAGTATAGGTTGGTCGGAAAGGGTTAATTGTTGATGATCATCATTGATCATCATTTTGGGTGTCCCACTCACATTTACCATACGATGGTCGAGTAAAAAAAAATCTTTGTGCTAGTGAATCTGAGCCAAGATAGTTCAGCTTGATTATCTCAGTATGGGATAGTCGGAAAAGGTTAATTGTTGTTAATCATAATTGATTATCATCCTAGGGTGTCCCACCGACATGATCCATACCATGGTCGAATGATAAAAAAATCTTGGCGCTAGTTAATCTGAGCCAAGATGGTTCAGCTTGATTATCTCAGTATAGGTTGGTCGGAAAGGGTTAATTGTAGATGATCATCATTGATCAACATTCTAGGGTGTTCTAGTAAAATAATCCATACCATGGTCAAGTGATAAAAAAATCTTGGAGCTAGTGAATCTGACCCAAGTTAGTTTAGCTTGATTATCTCAGTATAGGTTGGTCGGAAAGGGTTAATTGTCGATGATTATCATTGATTATCATTCTAGGGTGTCCCACTGACATGATTCATACCATGGTCGAGTGATAAAAAAATCTTGGAGCTAGTGAATCTGACCCAAGTTAGTTTAGCTTGATTATCTCGGTATAAGTTGGTCGGAAAGAATTGATTGTTGATTATCATCATTGATCATCATCCTAGGGTATACCACTCACATAATCCATACGATGGTCGAGTAAAAAAAAAAATCTTGGTGCTAGTGAATCTGAGCCAAGATAGTTCAGCTTCATTATCTCAGTATAGGTCGGTCGGAAAGGGTTAATTGTTGATGATCATCATTGATCATCATCCTAGGGTGTCCCACTCACATGATCCAAACGATGGTCGAGTAAAAAAAAATCTTGGTGCTAGTGATTCTGAGCCAAGATAGTTCAGCTTGATTATCTCAGTATGGGATGGTCGGAAAAGGTTAATTGTTGATGATCATCATTGATCATCATTCTAGGGTGTTCCACTGACATGATCCATACCATGGTCGAGCAATAAAAAAATCTTGGAGCTAGTAAATCTGACCCAAGTTAGTTTAGCTTGATTATCTCAGTATAGGTTGGTCGGAAAGGGTTAATTGTTGATAATTATCGTTGATCATAATTCTAGGCTGTCCCACTGACATGATCCATACCGTGGTCGAGTGATGAAAAAATCTTGGTGCTAGTGAATCTGAACCAAGTTAGTTTAGCTTGATTATCTCAGTATATGTTGGTCGGAAAAGGTTAACTGTTGATGATCATCATTGATCATTATCCTAGGGTGTCCCGCTGACACGATCCATACCATGGTCAAGTGATAAAAAAATCTTGGGGCTAGTGAATCTGAGCCATGTTAGTTTAGCTTGATTATCTCAGTATAGGTTGGTCGGAAAAAGTTAATTGTTGATGATCATCATTGATCATCATTCTAGGGTGTCCCACTGACATGATCCATACCATGGTCGAGTGATAAAAAAATCTTGGTGCAAGTGAATCTGACCCAAGTTAGTTTAGCTTAAATATCTCAGTATAGGTTGGACGGAAAGGGTTAATTGTTGATGATCATCACTGATCATCTTTCTAGGGTGTTCCAGTGACATAATCCATACCATGGAACGAGTGATAAAAAAATCTTGGTGCTAGTGAATCTGAGCCAAGATGTTTCAGCTGGATTATCTCAGTATAGGTTGGTCGAAAAGGGTTAGTTGTTGATGATCATCATTGATCATCTTTCTAGGGTGTTCCAGTTACATGATCCATACCATGGTCGAGTGATAAAAAAATCTTAGTGCTAGTGAATCTGAGCCAAGATGGTTCAGCTTGATTATCTCAGTATAGGTTAGTCGGAAAGGGTTAATTGTTGATGATCATCATTATTCATCATTCTAGGGTGTCCCAGTGACATGCTCCTTACGATGGTCGAGTGATAAAAAAATCTTGGAGCTAGTGAATCTGACCCAAGTTAGTTTAGCTTGATTATCTCAGTATGGGTTGGTCGGAAAGGGTTAACTGTTGATGATCATCATTGATCATTATCCTAGGGTGTCCCATTAAAATGATGCATACCATGGTCGAGTGATAAAAAAATCTTGGGGCTAGTGAATCTGACCCAAGTTAGTTTAGCTTGATTATCTCAGGATAGGTTTGTCGGAAAGGGTTAATTCTTGATGATCATCATTATTCATCATCCTAGGGTGTCCCACTCACATAATTCATACGATGTTCGAGTGGTAAAAAAATCTTGGGGCTAGTGAATCTGACCCAAGTTAGTTTAGCTTGATTATCTCATGATAGGTTTGTCGGAATGGGTGAATTTTTTTATGATCATCATTGATCACCATTCTAGGGTGTCCCACTGACATGATCCATACCATGGTCGAGTGAAAAAAAATCTTAGTGCTAGTGAATCTGACCCAAGTTAGTTTAGGTTGATTATCTCAGTATAGGTTGGTCGGAAAGGGTTAATTGTTGATGATCATCATTAATCATTATCCCAGGAAGTCCCACTAACATGATCTATACCATGGTCGAGTGATAAAATAATCTCAGGGCTAGTGAGTCTGAGCCAAGTTGGTTCATCTTGATTATCCCAGTATAGGTTGGTCGGAAAGGGGTAATTGTTGATTATCATCATTGATCGTTATCTTAGGGTGTCCCACTCACATGAGCTATACGATGGTCGAGTGATAAAAAAATCTTGGGGCTAGTGAATCTGACCCAAGTTAGTTAAGCTTGATTATCTCAGTATTTGTTGGTCGGAAAGGGATAATTGTTGATGATCATCATTAATCATTATCCTAGGGTGTCCCACTCACATAATCCATACTATGGTCTAGTGATAAAAAAATCTTGGTGCTAGTGAATCTGAGCCAAGATTGTTCAGCTTAATTATCTCAGTATGGGTTGGTCGGAAAAGGTTAACTTTTGATGATTATCATTGATCATTATCCTAGGGTGTCCCGCTGACACGATCCATACCATGGTCTAGTGATAAAAAAATCTTGGGGCAAGTGAATCTGACCCATGTTAGTTTAGCTTGATTATCTCAGTATAGGTTGGTCGGAAAAAGTTAATTGTTGATGATCATCATTGATCATCATTCTAGGGTGTCCCACTGACATGATCCATACCATGGTCGAGTGATAAAAAAATCTTGGTGCTAGTGAATCTGACCCAAGTTAGTTTAGCTTGATTATCTCAGTATAGGTTGCACGGAAAGGGTTAGTTGTCGCTGATCATCATTGATCATCTTTCTAGGGTGTTTCAGTTACATGATCCATACCATGGTCGAGTGATAAAAAAATCTTAGTGCTAGTGAATCTGAGCCAAGTTGGTTCAGCTTGATTATCTCAGTATAGGTTAGTCGGAAAGGGTTAATTGTTGATGATCATCATTAATCATCATTCTAGGGTGTCCCAGTGACATGCTCCATACGATGGTCGAGTGATAAAACAATCTTGGAGCTAGTGAATCTGACCCAAGTTAGTTTAGCTTGATTATCTCAGTATGGGTTGGTCGGAAAGAGTTAACTGTTGATGATCATCATTGATCATTATCCTAGGGTGTCCCACTAAAATGATGCATACCATGGTCGAGTGATAAAAAAATCTTAGGGCTAGTGAATCTGACCCAAGTTAGTTTAGCTTGATTATCTCAGTATAGGTTGGTCGGAAAGGGTTAATTGTTGATGATCATCATTGATCATCATCCTAAGGTGTCCCACTGACATGATCTGTACCATGTTCGAGTGATAAAAAAATCTTGGGGCTAGTGAATCTGAGCCAAGTTGGTTCATCTTGATTATCTCAGTATAGGTTGGTCGGAAAGAGTTAATTGTTAATGATCATCATTAATCATCATCCTAGGGTGTCCCATTCACATAATTCATACGATGGTCGAGTGATGAAAAAATCTTGGGGCTAGTGAATCTGACTGAAGTTAGTTTAGCTTGATTATCTCAGGATAGGTTTGTCGGAATGGGTTAATTGTTGATGATCATCATTAATTATTATCCTAGGGTGTCCCACTCACATAATCCATTCTATGGTCTAGTGATAAAAAAATCTTGGTGCTAGTGAATCTGAGCCAAGTTTGTTCAGCTTAATTATCTCAGTATGGGTTGGTCGGAAAAGGTTAACTTTTGATGATCATCATTGATCATTATCCTAGGGTTTCCCGCTGACACGATCCATACCATGGTCGAGTGATAAAAAAATCTTGGGGCTAGTGAATCTGACCCATGTTAGTTTAGCTTGATTATCTCAGTATAGGTTGGTCGGAAAAAGTTAATTGTTGATGATCATCATTGATCATCATTCTAGGGTGTCCCACTGACATGATCCATACCATGGTCGAGTGATAAAAAAATCTTGGTGCTACTGAATCTGACCCAAGTTAGTTTAGCTTGATTATCTCAGTATAGGTTGAACGGAAAGGGTTAGTTGTTGATGATCATCATTGATCATCTTTCTAGGGTGTTCCAGATACATGATCCATACCATGGTCGAGTGATAAAAAAATCTTAGTGCTTGTGAATCTGAGCCAAGTTGGTTCAGCTTGATTATCTCAGTATAGGTTAGTCGGAAAGGGTTAATTGTTGATGATCATCATTAATCATCATTCTAGGGTGACCCAGTGACATGCTCCATACGATGGTCGAGTGATAAAAAAATTTTGGAGCTAGTGAATCTGACCCAAGTTAGTTCATCTTGATTATCTCAGTATAGGTTGGTCGGAAAGAGTTAATTGTTGATGATCATCATTGATCGTCATCCTAGGGTGTCCCACTCACATGATCCATACGATGGTCGAGTGATAAAAAAATCTTGGGGCTAGTGAATCTGACTCAAGTTAGTTTAGCTTGATTATCTCAGTATATGTTGGTCGGAAAGGGTTAATTGTTGATGATCATCATTAATCATCATTCTAGGGTGTCCCATTCACATAATTCATACGATGGTCGAGTGATGAAAAAATCTTGGGGCTAGTGAATCTGACCGAAGTTAGTTTAGCTTGATTATCTCAGGATAGGTTTGTCGGAATGGGTTAATTGTTGATGATCATCATTAATCATTATCCTAGTGTGTCCCACTCACATAATCCATACTATGGTCTAGTGATAAAAAAATCTTGGTGCTAGTGAATCTGAGCCAAGATTGTTCAGCTTAATTATCTCAGTATGGGTTGGTCGGAAAAGGTTAACTTTTGATGATCATCATTGATCATTATCCTAGGGTGTCCCGCTGACACGATCCATACCATGGTCGAGTGATAAAAAAATCTTGGGGCTAGTGAATCTGACCCATGTTAGTTTAGCTTGATTATCTCAGTATAGGTTGGACGGTGAGGGTTAGTTGTTGATGATCATCATTAATCATCTTTCTAGGGTGTTCCAGTTACATGATCCATACCATGGTCGAGTGATAATAAAATCTTAGTGCTAGTGAATCTGAGCCAAGTTGGTTCAGCTTGATTATCTCAGTATAGGTTAGTCGGAAAGGGTTAATTGTTGATAATCATTATTGATCATCATCCTAGGGTGTCCCACTGACATGATCCATACCACGGTCGAGTGATAAAAAAATCTTGGAGCTAGTGAATCTTACCCAAATTAGTTTAGCTTGATTATCTCAGTATAGGTTGGTCGGAAAGAGTTAATTGTTGATGATCATTATTGATCATCATCCTAGGGTGTCCCACTGACATGATTAATACCATGGTCGAGTGATAAAAAAATCTTGGGGCTAGTGAATCTGACCTAAGTTAGTTTAGCTTGATTATCTCAGTATAGGTTAATCGGAAAAAGTTAATTGTTGATGATCATTATTGATCATCATCCTAGGGTGTCCCACTGACATGATCCATACCATGGTCGAGTGATAAAGAAATCTTAGGACTAGTGAATCTGACCTAAGTTTTAGTTTATCTTGATTATCTCAGTATAGGTTGGTCGGAATATGTTAATTGTTGATGATCATTATTGATCATCATCCTAGGGTGTCCCACTGACATGATCCATACCATGGTCGAGTGATAAAAAAATCTTAGGGCTAGTGAATCTGACCCAAGTTAGTTTAGCTTGATTATCTCAGTATAGGTTGGTCGGAAAGAGTTAATTGTTGATGATCATTATTGATCAACATCCTAGGGTGTCCTACTGACATGATCCATACCATGGTCGAGTGATAAAAAAATCTTGGAGCTAGTGAATCTTACCCAAATTAGTTTAGCTTAATTATCTCAGTATAGGTTGGTCGGAAAGAGTTAATTGTTGATGATCATTATTGATCATCATTCTAGGGTGTTCCAGTGACATGATCCATACCATGGTCGAGTGATAAAAAAATCTTGGAGCTAGTGAATCTTACCCAAATTAGTTTAGCTTGATTATCTCAGTATAGGTTGGTCGGAAAGAGTTAATTGTTAATGATCATCTTGGAACATCATCCTAGGGTGTCCCACTTACATGATCCATACTATGGTCAAGTGATAAAAAAATCTTGGTGCTAGTGATTCTGACCCAAGTTAGTTTAGCTTGATTATCTCAGTATAGGTTGGTCGTAATGTGTTAATTGTTGATGATCATAATTGATCATCATCCTAGGGTGTCCCACTAACATGATCCATACCATGGTCGAGTGATAAAAAAATCTTGGAGCTAGTGAATCTTACCCAAATTAGTTTAGCTTGATTATCTCAGTATAGGTTGGTCGGAAAGAGTTAATTGTTGATGATCATTATTGATCATTATCCTAGGGTGTCCCACTGACATGATTAATACCATGGTCGAGTGATAAAAAAATCTTGGGGCTAGTGAATCTGACCTAAGTTAGTTTAGCTTGATTATCTCAGTATAGGTTGGTCGTAATGTGTTAATTGCTAATGATCATCATTAATCATTATCCTAGGGTGTCCCACTGACATGATCCATACCATGGTCGAGTGATAAAAAAATCATGGGGCTAGTGAATCTGACCCTAGTTAGTTTAGCTTGATTATCTCAGTATAGGTTGGTCGAAAAGGGTTAATTTTTGATGATCATCATTGATCATCATCCTAGGGTGTCCCACTCACATGATCCATACGATAATCATGTGATAAAAAAATCTTGGGGCTAGTGAATCTGACCTAAGTTTTAGTTTAGCTTGATTATCTCAGTATAGGTTAATCGGAAAGAGTTAATTGTTGATGATCATTATTGATCATCATCCTAGGGTGTCCCACTGACATGATCCATACCATGGTCGAGTGATAAAAAAATCTTAGGACTAGTGAATCTGACCCAAGTTAGTTTAGCTTGATTATCTCAGTATAGGTTAATCGGAAAGAGTTAATTGTTGATGATCATTATTGATCATCATCCTAGGGTGTCCCACTGACATGATCCATACCATGGTCGAGTGATAAAAAAATCTTAGGGCTAGTGAATCTGACCCAAGTTAGTTTAGCTTGATTATCTCAGTATAGGTTGGTCGGAAAGAGTTAATTGTTGATGATCATTATTGATCAACATCCTAGGGTGTCCTACTGACATGATCCATACCATGGTCGAGTGATAAAAAAATCTTGGAGCTAGTGAATCTTACCCAAATTAGTTTAGCTTAATTATCTCAGTATAGGTTGGTCGGAAAGAGTTAATTGTTGATGATCATTATTGATCATCATTCTAGGGTGTTCCAGTGACATGATCCATACCATGGTCGAGTGATAAAAAAATCTTGGAGCTAGTGAATCTTACCCAAATTAGTTTAGCTTGATTATCTCAGTATAGGTTGGTCGGAAAGAGTTAATTGTTGATGATCATCTTGGAACATCATCCTAGGGTGTCCCACTTACATGATCCATACTATGGTCAAGTGATAAAAAAATCTTGGTGCTAGTGATTCTGACCCAAGTTAGTTTAGCTTGATTATCTCAGTATAGGTTGGTCGTAATGTGTTAATTGTTGATGATCATAATTGATCATCATCCTCGGGTGTCCCACTGACATAATTAATACCATGGTCGAGTGATAAAAAAATCTTGGAGCTAGTGAATCTTACCCAAATTATTTTAGCTTGATTATCTCAGTATAGGTTGGTCGGAAAGAGTTAATTGTTGATGATCATTATTGATCATTATCCTAGGGTGTCCCACTGACATGATTAATACCATGGTCGAGTGATAAAAAAATCTTGGGGCTAGTGAATCTGACCTAAGTTAGTTTAGCTTGATTATCTCAGTATAGGTTGGTCGTAATGTGTTAATTGCTAATGATCATCATTAATCATTATCCTAGGGTGTCCCACTGACATGATCCATACCATGGTCGAGTGATAAAAAAATCATGGGGCTAGTGAATCTGACCCTAGTTAGTTTAGCTTGATTATCTCAGTATAGGTTGGTCGAAAAGGGTTAATTTTTGATGATCATCATTGATCATCATCCTAGGGTGTCCCACTCACATGATCCATACGATAATCATGTGATAAAAAAATCTTGGGGCTAGTGAATCTGACCTAAGTTTTAGTTTATCTTGATTATCTCAGTATAGGTTGGTCGGAATATGTTAATTGTTGACGATCATCATTGATCATCATCCTAGGGTGCCTCAGTGACATGATCCATACCATGGTCGAGTGATAAAAAAATCTTGGAGCTAGTGAATCTGACCCAAGTTAGTTTAGCTTGATTATCTCCGTACAGGTTGGTCGGAAAGTGTTAAATGTTGATGATCATCATTGATCATCATTCTAGGGTATCCCACTGACATGATCTATACCATGGTCGAGTGATAAAAAAATCGTGGGGCTAGTGAATCTGACCCAAGTTAGTTTAGCTTGATTATCTTAGTATAGGTTGGTCGGAAAGGGTTAATTGTTGATGATCATCATTGGTCATCATCCTAGGGTGTCCCACTTACATGATCCATACTATGGTCGAGTGATAAAAAAATCTTGGAGCTAGTGATTCTTACCCAAATTAGTTTAGCTTGATTATCTCAGTATAGGTTGGTCGGAAAGAGTTAATTGTTGATGATCATTATTGATCATCATCCTCGGGTGTCCCTCTGACATGATTAATACCATGGTCGAGTGATAAAAAAATCTTGGGGCTAGTGAATCTGACCCAAGTTAGTTTAGCTTGATTATCTCAGTATAGGTTGGTCGAAAAGGGTTAATTGTTGATGATCATTATTGATCATTATCCTAGGGTATCCCAGGGACATGATCTATACCATGGTCGAGTGATAAAAAAATGTTGGAGCTACTGAATCTGACCCAAGTTAGTTTAGCTTGATTATCTCAGTATAGGTTGGTCGAAAAGGGTTAATTGTTAATGATCATCATTGATCATCATCCTAAGGTGTCCCACTGACATGATCCGTACCATAATCGAGTGATAAAAAAATCTTGGGGCTAGTGAATCTGACCCAAGTTAGTTTAACTTGATTATCTTAGTATAGGTTGGTCGGAAAGGGTTAATTGTTGATAATCATCATTGATGATCATCCTAGGGTGTCCTACTAACATGATTCATACAATGGTCGAGTGATAAAACAATCTTGGTGCTAGTGAATCTGAGCCAAGTTGGTTCAGCTTGATTATCTCAGTATGAGTTGGTCGGAAAGGGTTAATTGTTGATGATCATCATTGGTCATCATCCTAGGGTATCTTAGAGACATGATCTATACCATGGTCGAGTGATAAAAAAATCTTGGGGCTAGTGAATCTGACCGAAGCTAGTTAAGCTTGATTATCTCAGTATAGGTTGGTCGGAAAGGGTTAATTTTTGATGATCATCATTGATCATTATCCTAGTGTGTCCCAGTGACAAAATCCATACAATGGTCGAGTGATAAAAAAATCTTGGTACTAGTGAATCTGAGCCAAGATGTTTCAGCTTGATTATCTCAGTATAGGTTGGTCGGAAAGGGTAATTGTTGATGATCATCATTGATCTTCATTCTAGGGTGTTCCAGTGACATGATCCATACCATGGTCGAGTGATAAAAAAATCTTGGAGCTAGTGAATCTTACCTAAATTAGTTTAGCTTATTTATCTCAGTATAGGATGGTCGAAAAGAGTTAATTGTTGATCATCATTATTGATCATTATCCTGGCGTGTCCCACTGACAGGATCCATATTATGGTCGAGTGATAAAAAAATCTTGGGATTAGTGAATCTGACCCAAGTTAGTTTAGCTTGATTATCTCAGTATAGGTTGGTCGGAAAGGGTTAATTGTTGATGATCATTATTGATCATCATCCTAGCGTGTCCCACTGACATGATCCATACCATAGTAGAGTGATAAAAAAATCTTGGGGCTAGTGAATCTGACCTAAGTTAGTTTAGCTTGATTATCTCAGTATAGGTTGGTCGGAAAGGGTTAATTGTTGATGATCATCATTGATCATCATCCTAGGGTGTCTCACTGACATGATTAATACCATGGTCGAGTGATAAAAAAATCTTGGGGCTAGTGAAGCTGACCCAAGTTAGTTTAGCTTGATTATCTCAGTATAGGTTGGTCGGAAAGGGTTAATTTTTGATGATCATCATTGATCATTATCCTAGTGTGTCCCAGTGACATAATCCATACCATGGTCGAGTGATAAAAAAATCTTGGAGCTAGTGAATCTTACCCAAATTAGTTTAGCTTGATTATCTCAGTATAGGTTGGTCGGAAAGAGTTAATTGTTGATGAGCATTATTGATCATCATCCTAGGGTGTCCTACTGACATGAATAATACCATGGTCGAGTGATAAAAAAATCTTGGGGCTAGTGAATCTGACCCAAGTTAGTTTAGCTTGATTATCTCAGTATAGGTTGGTCGGAAAGAGTTAATTATTGATGATCATTATTGATCATCATCCCAGGGTGTCCCACTGACATGATCCATACCATGATCGAGTGATAACAAAATCTTGGAGCTAGTGAATCTTACCCAAATTAGTTTAGCTTGATTGTCGCAGTATAGGTTGGTCGGAAAAAGTTAATTGTTGATGACCATTATTGATCATCATCCTAGGGTGTCCCACTGACATGATTAATACCATGGTCGAGTGATAAAAAAATCTTGGAGCTAGTGAATCTGACCCAAGTTAGTTTAGCTTGATTATCTCCGTACAGGTTGGTCGGAAAGGGTTAAATGTTGATGATCATCATTGATCATCATTCTAGGGTATCCCACTGACATGATCCATACCATGGTCAAGTGATAAAAAAATCGTGGGGCTAGTGAATCTGACCCAAGTTAGCTTAGCTTGATTATCTTAGTATAGGTTGGTCGGAAAGGGTTAATTGTTGATAATCATCATTGATGATTATCCTAGGGTGTCCCACTGACATGATCCATACGATGGTCGAGTGATAAAAAAATCTTGGTGCTAGTGAATCTGAGCTAAGTTGGTTCAGCTTGATTATCTCAGTATGAGTTGGTCGGAAAGGGTTAATTGTTGATGATCATCATTGGTCATCATCTTAGAATGTCCCACTTACATGATCCATACTATGGTCGAGTGATAAAAAAATCTTGGAGCTAGTGAATCTTACCCAAATTAGTTTAGCTTGATTATCTCAGTATAGGTTGGTCGGAAAGAGTTAATTGTTGATGATCATTATTGATCATCATCCTCGGGTGTCCCACTGACATAATTAATACCATGGTCGAGTGATAAAAAAATCTTGGGGCTAGTGAATCTGACCCTAGTTAGTTTAGCTTGATTATCTCAGTATAGGTTGGTCGAAAAGGGTTAATTTTTGATGATCATCATTGATCATCATCCTAGGGTGTCCCACTCACATGATCCATACGATAATCATGTGATAAAAAAATCTTGGGGCTAGTGAATCTGACCTAAGTTTTAGTTTATCTTGATTATCTCAGTATAGGTTGGTCGGAATATGTTAATTGTTGACGATCATCATTGATCATCATCCTAGGGTGCCTCAGTGACATGATCCATACCATGGTCGAGTGATAAAAAAATCTTGGAGCTAGTGAATCTGACCCAAGTTAGTTTAGCTTGATTATATCCGTACAGGTTGGTCGGAAAGTGTTAAATGTTGATGATCATTATTGATCATTATCCTAGGGTGTCCCACTGACATGATTAATACCATGGTCGAGTGATAAAAAAATCTTGGGGCTAGTGAATCTGACCTAAGTTAGTTTAGCTTGATTATCTCAGTATAGGTTGGTCGTAATGTGTTAATTGCTAATGATTATCATTAATCATTATCCTAGGGTGTCCCACTGACATGATCCATACCATGGTCGAGTGATAAAAAAATCATGGGGCTAGTAAATCTGACCCTAGTTAGTTTAGCTTGATTATCTCAGTATAGGTTGGTCGAAAAGGGTTAATTTTTGATGATCATCATTGATCATCATCCTAGGGTGTCCCACTCACATGATCCATACGAAAATCATGTGATAAAAAAATCTTGGGGCTAGTGAATCTGACCTAAGTTTTAGTTTATCTTGATTATCTCAGTATAGGTTGGTCGGAATATGTTAATTGTTGACGATCATCATTGATCATCATCCTAGGGTGCCTCAGTGACATGATCCATACCATGGTCGAGTGATAAAAAAATCTTGGAGCTAGTGAATCTGACCCAAGTTAGTTTAGCTTGATTATCTCCGTACAGGTTGGTCGGAAAGTGTTAAATGTTGATGATCATCATTGATCATCATTCTAGGGTATCCCACTGACATGATCTATACCATGGTCGAGTGATAAAAAAATCGTGGGGCTAGTGAATCTGACCCAAGTTAGTTTAGCTTGATTATCTTAGTATAGGTTGGTCGGAAAGGGTTAATTGTTGATAATCATCATTGATGATTATCCTAGGGTGTCCCACTGACATGATCCATACGATGGTCGAGTGATAAAAAAATCTTGGTGCTAGTGAATCTGAGCCAAGTTGGTTCAGCTTGATTATCTCAGTATGAGTTGGTCGGAAAGGGTTAATTGTTGATGATCATCATTGGTCATCATCCTAGGGTGTCCCACTTACATGATCCATACTATGGTCGAGTGATAAAAAAATCTTGGAGCTAGTGAATCTTACCCAAATTAGTTTAGCTTGATTATCTCAGTATAGGTTGGTCGGAAAGAGTTAATTGTTGATGATCATTATTGATCATCATCCACGGGTGTCCCACTGACATAATTAATACCATGGTCGAGTGATAAAAAAATCTTGGGGCTAGTGAATCTGACCCAAGTTAGTTTAGCTTGATTATCTCAGTATAGGTTGGTAGGAAAGAGTTAATTGTTGATGATCATTATTGATCATCATCCTAGGGTGTCCCACTGACATGATCCATACCATGGTCGAGTGATAAAAAAAACTTAGGGCTAGTGTATCTGACCCAAGTTAGTTTAGCTTGATTATCTCAGTATAGGTTGGTCGGAAAGGGTTAATTGTTGATGATCATCATTGATCATTATCCTAGTGTGTCTCACTGACATGAGCCATACCATGGTCGAGTGATAAAATAATCTTGGTGCTAGTGAATCTGACCCAAGTTAGTTTAGCTTGATTATATCAGTATAGGTTGGTCGGAAAGGGTTAATTTTTGATGATCATCATTGATCATTATCCTAGTGTGTCCTAGTGACATGATCCATACCATGGTCGAGTGATAAAAAAATCTTGGTGCTAGTGAATCTGAGCCAAGAATTTTCAGCTTGATTATCTCAGTATAGGTTGGTCGGAAAGGGTTAATTGTTGATGATCATCATTGAAACAATCATTCTAGGGTGTTCCAGTGACATGATCTATACCATGGTCGAGTGATAAAAAAATCTTGGGGCTAGTGAATATGACCCAAGTTAGTTTAGCTTGATTTTCTCAGTATAGATTAGTCGGAAAGTGTTAATTGTTGATGATCATCATTGATCATTTTTCTAAAGTGTCCCACTAACATGATCCATACCATGGTCGAGAGATGAAAAAATCTTAGTGCTAGTGAATCTGACCTAAGTTAGTTTAGCTTGATTATCTCAGTATAGGTTGGTCGGAAAGAGTTAATTGTTGATGATCATTATTGATCATCATTCTAGGGTGTTCCAGTGACATGATCCATACCATGGTCGAGTGATAAAAAAATCTTGGAGCTAGTGAATCTTACCCAAATTAGTTTAGCTTGATTATCTCAGTATAGGTTGGTCGGAAAGAGTTAATTGTTGATGATCATCTTGGAACATCATCCTAGGGTGTCCCGCTTACATGATCCATACTATGGTCGAGTGATAAAAAAATCTTGGTGCTAGTGAATCTGACCCAAGTTAGTTTAGCTTGATTATCTCAGTATAGGTTGGTCGGAAAGGGTTAATTGGTAATGATCATCATTGATCATCATTCTAGGGTGTCCCAAGGACATGATCCATACCATGGTCGAGTGTTAAAAAAATCTTGGGGCTAGTGAATCTGACACAAGTTAGTTTAGCTTGATTATCTCAGTATAGGTTGGTCGTAATGTGTTAATTGTTGATGATCATCATTGACCATCATCCAAGGGTGTCCCACTGACATGATCCATACCATGGTCAAGTGATAAAAAAATCTTGGGGCTAGTGAATCTGACCCTAGTTAGTTTAGCTAGATTATCTCAGTATAGGTTGGTCGAAAAGGGTTAATTGTTGATGATCATTATTGATCATTATCCTAGGGTGTCCCAGGGACATGATCTATACCATGGTCGAATGATAAAAAAATGTTGGAGCTAGTGAATCTGACCCAAGTTAGTTTAGCTTGATTATCTCAGTATAGGTTGGTCGTAATGTGTTAATTGCTGATGATCATCATTAATCATTATCCTAGGGTGTCCCACTGACATGATCCATACCATGGTCGAGTGATAAAAAAATCTTGGGGCTAATGAATCTGACACTAGTTAGTATAGCTTGATTATCTCAGTATAGGTTGGTCGTAATGTGTTAATTGTTGATGATCATCATTGATCATCATCCTAAGGTGTCCCACTGACATGATCCATACCATGGTCGAGTGATAAAAAAATCATAGGGCTAGTGAATCTGACCCTAGTGAGTTTAGCTTGATTATCTCAGTATAGGTTGGTCGAAAAGGGTTAATTTTTGATGACCATCATTGATCATCATCCTAGGGTGTCCCACTCACATGATCCATACGATAATCAAGTGATAAAAAAATCTTGGGGCGAGTGAATCTGACCTAAGTTTTAGTTTATCTTGATTATCTCAGTATAGGTTGGTCGGAATATGTTAATTGTTGACGATCATCATTGATCATCATCCTAGGGTTCCTCAGTGACATGATCCATACCATGGTCGAGTGATAAAAAAATCGTGGGGCTAGAGAATCTGACCCAAGTTAGTTTAGGTTGATTATCTCAGTATAGGTTGGTCGGAAAGGGTTAATTTTTTATGATCATCATTGATCATCATTCTAGGGTGTTCCAGTGACATAATCCATACCATGGTCGAGTGATAAAAAAATCTTGGTACTAGTGAATCTGAGCCAAGATGTTTCAGCTTGATTATCTCAGTATAGGTTGGTCGGAAAGGGTTAATTTTTGATGATCATCATTGATCATTATCCTAGTGTGTCCCACTGACATGATCCATACCATGGTCGAGTGATAAAAAAATCTTGGAGCTAGGGAATCTTACCCAAATTAGTTTAGCTTGATTATCTCAGTATAGGTTGGTCGGAAAGAGTTAATTGTTGATGATCATTATTGATCATCATCCTAGCGTGTCCCACTGACATGATCCATACCATAATCGAGTGATAAAAAAATCTTGGGATTAGTGAATCTGACCGAAGTTAGTTAGCTTGATTATCTTAGTATAGGTTGGTCGGAAAGGGTTAATTGTTGATGATCATTATTGATCATCATCCTAGCGTGTCCCACTGACATGATCCATACCATGGTCGAGTGATAAAAAAATCTTGGGATTAGTGAATCTGACCCAAGTTAGTTTAGCTTGATTATCTCAGTATAGGTTGGTCGGAAAGGGTTAATTGTTGATGATCATTAGTGATCAGCATCCTAGCGTGTCACACTGACATGATCCATACCATGGTCGAGTGATAAAAAAATCTTGGGGCTAGTGAATCTGACCCAAGTTAGTTTAGCTTGATTACCTCAGTATAGGTTGGTCGGAAAGGGTTAATTGTTGATGATCATCATTGATCATTATCCTAGTGTGTCCCAGTGACATAATCCATACCATGTTCGAGTGATAAAAAAATCTTGGTACTAGTGAATCTGAGCCAAGATGTTTCAGCTTGATTATCTCAGTATAGATTGGTCGGAAAGAGTTAATTGTTGATGATCATTATTGATCATCATCCCAGGGTGTCCCACTGACATGATCCATACCATGGTCGAGTGATAAAAAAATCTTGGAGCTAGTGAATCTTACCCAAATTAGTTTAGCTTCATTATCGCAGTATAGGTTGTTCGGAAAGGGTTAATTGTTGATGATCATCATTGATCATTATCCTAGGGTGTCCCACTGACATGATCTATACCATGGTCTAGTGATAAAAAAATCTTGGTGCTAGTGAATCTGACCTAAGTTAGTTTAGCTTGATTATCTCAGTATAGGTTGGTCGGAAAGGGTTAATTTTTGATGATCATCATTGATCATTATCCTAGTGTGTCCCACTGACATGATCCATACCATGGTCGAGTGATAAAAAAATCTTGGAGCTAGTGAATCTTACCCAAATTAGTTTAGCTTATTTATCTCAGTATAGGATGGTCGGAAAGAGTTAATTGTTGATCATCATTATTGATCATTATCCTAGCGTGTCCCACTGACAGGATCCATATTATGGTCGAGTGATAAAAAAATCTTGGGATTAGTAAATCTGACCCAAGTTAGTTTAGCTTGATTATCTCAGTATATGTTGGTCGGAAAGGGTTAATTGTTGATGATCATTATTGATCATCATCCTAGCGTGTCCCACTGACATGATCCATACCATAGTAGAGTGATAAAAAAATCTTGGGGCTAGTGAATCTGACCTAAGTTAGTTTAGCTTGATTATCTCAGTATAGGTTGGTCGGAAAGGGTTAATTGTTGATGATCATCATTGATCATCATCCTAGGGTGTCCCACTGACATGATCCATACCATGATCGAGTGATAACAAAATCTTGGAGCTAGTGAATCTTACCCAAATTAGTTTAGCTTGATTGTCGCAGTATAGGTTGGTCGGAAAAAGTTAATTGTTGATGACCATTATTGATCATCATCCTAGGGTGTCCCACTGACATGATTAATACCATGGTCGAGTGATAAAAAAATCTTGGAGCTAGTGAATCTGACCTAAGTTAGTTAAGCTTGATTATCTTCGTACAGGTTGGTCGGAAAGGGTTAAATGTTGATGATCATCATTGATCATCATTCTAGGGTATCCCACTGACATGATCCATACCATGGTCAAGTGATAAAAAAATCGTGGGGCTAGTGAATCTGACCCAAGTTAGCTTAGCTTGATTATCTTAGTATAGGTTGGTCGGAAAGGGTTAATTGTTGATAATCATCATTGATGATTATCCTAGGGTGTCCCACTGACATGATCCATACGATGGTCGAGTGATAAAAAAATCTTGGTGCTAGTGAATCTGAGCTAAGTTGGTTCAGCTTGATTATCTCAGTATGAGTTGGTCGGAAAGGGTTAATTGTTGATGATCATCATTGGTCATCATCCTAGGGTGTCCCACTTACATGATCCATACTATGGTCGAGTGATAAAAAAATCTTGGAGCTAGTGAATCTTACCCAAATCAGTTTAGCTTGATTATCTCAGTATAGGTTGGTCGGAAAGAGTTAATTGTTGATGATCATTATTGATCATCATCCTCGGGTGTCCCACTGACATAATTAATACCATGGTCGAGTGATAAAAAAATCTTGGGGCTAGTGAATCTGACCCAAGTTAGTTTAGCTTGATTATCTCAGTATAGGTTGGTAGGAAAGAGTTAATTGTTGATGATCATTATTGATCATCATTCTAGGGTGTTCCAGTGACATGATCCATACCATGGTCGAGTGATAAAAAAATCTTGGAGCTAGTGAATCTTACCCAAATTAGTTTAGCTTAATTATCTCAGTATAGGTTGGTCGGAAAGAGTTAATTGTTGATGATCATTATTGATCATCATCCTAGGGTGTCCCACTGACATGATTCATACCATGGTCGAGTGATAAAAAAATCTTGGAGCTAGTGAATCTGACCCAAGTTAGTTTAGCTTGATTATCTCAGTATAGGTTGGTCGGAAAGAGTTAATTGTTGATGATCATTATTGATCAACATCCTAGGGTGTCCTACTGACATGATCCATACCATGGTCGAGTGATAAAAAAATCTTGGAGCTAGTGAATCTTACCCAAATTAGTTTAGCTTAATTATCTCAGTATAGGTTGGTCGGAAAGAGTTAATTGTTGATGATCATTATTGATCATCATTCTAGGGTGTTCCAGTGACATGATCCATACCATGGTCGAGTGATAAAAAAATCTTGGAGCTAGTGAATCTTACCCAAATTAGTTTAGCTTGATTATCTCAGTATAGGTTGGTCGGAAAGAGTTAATTGTTGATGATCATCTTGGAACATCATCCTAGGGTGTCCCACTTACATGATCCATACGATGGTCAAGTGATAAAAAAATCTTGGTGCTAGTGATTCTGACCCAAGTTAGTTTAGCTTGATTATCTCAGTATAGGTTGGTCGTAATGTGTTAATTGTTGATGATCATAATTGATCATCATCCTAGGGTGTCCCACTAACATGATCCATACCATGGTCGAGTGATAAAAAAATCTTGGAGCTAGTGAATCTTACCCAAATTAGTTTAGCTTGATTATCTCAGTATAGGTTGGTCGGAAAGAGTTAATTGTTGATGATCATTATTGATCATTATCCTAGGGTGTCCCACTGACATGATTAATACCATGGTCGAGTGATAAAAAAATCTTGGGGCTAGTGAATCTGACCTAAGTTAGTTTAGCTTGATTATCTCAGTATAGGTTGGTCGTAATGTGTTAATTGCTAATGATCATCATTAATCATTATCCTAGGGTGTCCCACTGACATGATCCATACCATGGTCGAGTGATAAAAAAATCATGGGGCTAGTGAATCTGACCCTAGTTAGTTTAGCTTGATTATCTCAGTATAGGTTGGTCGAAAAGGGTTAATTTTTGATGATCATCATTGATCATCATCCTAGGGTGTCCCACTCACATGATCCATACGATAATCATGTGATAAAAAAATCTTGGGGCTAGTGAATCTGACCTAAGTTTTAGTTTATCTTGATTATCTCAGTATAGGTTGGTCGGAATATGTTAATTGTTGACGATCATCATTGATCATCATCCTAGGGTGCCTCAGTGACATGATCCATACCATGGTCGAGTGATAAAAAAATCTTGGAGCTAGTGAATCTGACCCAAGTTAGTTTAGCTTGATTATCTCCGTACAGGTTGGTCGGAAAGTGTTAAATGTTGATGATCATCATTGATCATCATTCTAGGGTATCCCACTGACATGATCTATACCATGGTCGAGTGATAAAAAAATCGTGGGGCTAGTGAATCTGACCCAAGTTAGTTTAGCTTGATTATCTTAGTATAGGTTGGTCGGAAAGGGTTAATTGTTGATGATCATCATTGGTCATCATCCTAGGGTGTCCCACTTACATGATCCATACTATGGTCGAGTGATAAAAAAATCTTGGAGCTAGTGAATCTTACCCAAATTAGTTTAGCTTGATTATCTCAGTATAGGTTGGTCGGAAAGAGTTAATTGTTGATGATCATTATTGATCATCATCCTCGGGTGTCCCTCTGACATGATTAATACCATGGTCGAGTGATAAAAAAATCTTGGGGGTAGTGAATCTGACCCAAGTTAGTTTAGCTTGATTATCTCAGTATAGGTTGGTCGAAAAGGGTTAATTGTTGATGATCATTATTGATCATTATCCTAGGGTATCCCAGGGACATGATCTATACCATGGTCGAGTGATAAAAAAATGTTGGAGCTACTGAATCTGACCCAAGTTAGTTTAGCTTGATTATCTCAGTATAGGTTGGTCGAAAAGGGTTAAATGTTAATGATCATCATTGATCATCATCCTAAGGTGTCCCACTGACATGATCCGTACCATAATCGAGTGATAAAAAAATCTTGGGGCTAGTGAATCTGACCCAAGTTAGTTTAACTTGATTATCTTAGTATAGGTTGGTCGAAAAGGGTTAATTGTTGATAATCATCATTGATGATCATCCTAGGGTGTCCCACTAACATGATTCATACAATGGTCGAGTGATAAAACAATCTTGGTGCTAGTGAATCTGAGCCAAGTTGGTTCAGCTTGATTATCTCAGTATGAGTTGGTCGGAAAGGGTTAATTGTTGATGATCATCATTGGTCATCATCCTAGGGTATCTTAGAGACATGATCTATACCATGGTCGAGTGATAAAAAAATCTTGGGGCTAGTGAATCTGACCGAAGCTAGTTTAGCTTGATTATCTCAGTATAGGTTGGTCGAAAAGGGTTAATTGTTGATGATCATCATTGATCATTATCCTAGGGTGTCCCACTGACATGATCTATACCATGGTCTAGTGATAAAAAAATCTTGGTGCTAGTGAATCTGACCTAAGTTAGTTTAGCTTGATTATCTCAGTATAGGTTGGTCGGAAAGGGTTAATTTTTGATGATCATCATTGATCATTATCCTAGTGTGTCCCAGTGACAAAATCCATACAATGGTCGAGTGATAAAAAAATCTTGGTACTAGAGAATCTGAGCCAAGATGTTTCAGCTTGATTATCTCAGTATAGGTTGGTCGGAAAGGGTAATTGTTGATGATCATCATTGATCATCATTCTAGGGTGTTCCAGTGACATGATCCATACCATGGTCGAGTGATAAAAAAATCTTGGAGCTAGTGAATCTTACCTAAATTAGTTTAGCTTATTTATCTCAGTATAGGATGGTCGGAAAGAGTTAATTGTTGATCATCATTATTGATCATTATCCTAGCGTGTCCCACTGACAGGATCCATATTATGGTCGAGTGATAAAAAAATGTTGGGATTAGTGAATCTGACCCAAGTTAGTTTAGCTTGATTATCTCAGTATAGGTTGGTCGGAAAGGGTTAATTGTTGATGATCATTATTGATCATCATCCTAGCGTGTCCCACTGACATGATTAATACCATGGTCGAGTGATAAAAAAATCTTGGGGCTAGTGAAGCTGACCCAAGTTAGTTTAGCTTGATTATCTCAGTATAGGTTGGTCGGAAAGGGTTAATTTTTGATGATCATCATTGATCATCATCCCAGGGTGTCCCACTGACATGATCCATACCATGATCGAGTGATAACAAGATCTTGGAGCTAGTGAATCTTACCCAAATTAGTTTAGCTTGATTGTCGCAGTATAGGTTGGTCGGAAAAAGTTAATTGTTGATGACCATTATTGATCATCATCCTAGGGTGTCCCACTGACATGATTAATACCATGGTCGAGTGATAAAAAAATCTTGGAGCTAGTGAATCTGACCCAAGTTAGTTTAGCTTGATTATCTCCGTACAGGTTGGTCGGAAAGGGTTAAATGTTGATGATCATCATTGATCATCATTCTAGGGTATCCCACTGACACGATCCATACCATGGTCAAGTGATAAAAAAATCGTGGGGCTAGTGAATCTGACCCAAGTTAGCTTAGCTTGATTATCTTAGTATAGGTTGGTCGGAAAGGGTTAATTGTTGATAATCATCATTGATGATTATCCTAGGGTGTCCCACTGACATGATCCATACGATGGTCGAGTGATAAAAAAATCTTGGTGCTAGTGAATCTGAGCTAAGTTGGTTCAGCTTGATTATCTCAGTATGAGTTGGTCGGAAAGGGTTAATTGTTGATGATCATCATTGGTCATCATCTTAGGGTGTCCCACTTACATGATCCATACTATGGTCGAGTGATAAAAAAATCTTGGAGCTAGTGAATCTTACCCAAATTAGTTTAGCTTGATTATCTCAGTATAGGTTGGTCGGAAAGAGTTAATTGTTGATGATCATTATTGATCATCATCCTCGGGTGTCCCACTGACATAATTAATACCATGGTCGAGTGATAAAAAAATCTTGGGGCTAGTGAATCTGACCCTAGTTAGTTTAGCTTGATTATCTCAGTATAGGTTGGTCGAAAAGGGTTAATTTTTGATGATCATCATTGATCATCATCCTAGGGTGTCCCACTCACATGATCCATACGATAATCATGTGATAAAAAAATCTTGGGGCTAGTGAATCTGACCTAAGTTTTAGTTTATCTTGATTATCTCAGTATAGGTTGGTCGGAATATGTTAATTGTTGACGATCATCATTGATCATCATCCTAGGGTGCCTGAGTGACATGATCCATACCATGGTCGAGTGATAAAAACATCTTGGAGCTAGTGAATCTGACCCAAGTTAGTTTAGCTTGATTATCTCCGTACAGGTTGGTCGGAAAGTGTTAAATGTTGATGATCATCATTGATCATCATTCTAGGGTATCCCACTGACATGATCTATACCATGGTCGAGTGATAAAAAAATCGTGGGGCTAGTGAATCTGACCCAAGTTAGTTTAGCTTGATTATCTTAGTATAGGTTGGTCGGAAAGGGTTAATTGTTGATAATCATCATTGATGATTATCTTAGGGTGTCCCACTGACATGATCCATACGATGGTCGAGTGATAAAAAAATCTTGGTGCTAGTGAATCTGAGCCAAGTTGGTTCAGCTTGATTATCTCAGTATGAGTTGGTCGGAAAGGGTTAATTGTTGATGATCATCATTGGTCATCATCCTAGGTTGTCCCACTTACATGATCCATACTATGGTCGAGTGATAAAAAAATCTTGGAGCTAGTGAATCTTACCCAAATTAGTTTAGCTTGATTATCTCAGTATAGGTTGGTCGGAAAGAGTTAATTGTTGATGATCATTATTGATCATTATCCTAGGGTGTCCCACTGACATGATTAATACCATGGTCGAGTGATAAAAAAATCTTGGGGCTAGTGAATCTGACCTAAGTTAGTTTAGCTTGATTATCTCAGTATAGGTTGGTCGTAATGTGTTAATTGCTAATGATCATCATTAATCATTATCCTAGGGTGTCCCACTGACATGATCCATACCATGGTCGAGTGATAAAAAAATCATGGGGCTAGTGAATCTGACCCTAGTTAGTTTAGCTTGATTATCTCAGTATAGGTTGGTCGAAAAGGGTTAATTTTTGATGATCATCATTGATCATCATCCTAGGGTGTCCCACTCACATGATCCATACGAAAATCATGTGATAAAAAAATCTTGGGGCTAGTGAATCTGACCTAAGTTTTAGTTTATCTTGATTATCTCAGTATAGGTTGGTCGGAATATGTTAATTGTTGACGATCATCATTGATCATCATCCTAGGGTGCCTCAGTGACATGATCCATACCATGGTCGAGTGATAAAAAAATCTTGGAGCTAGTGAATCTGACCCAAGTTAGTTTAGCTTGATTATCTCCGTACAGGTTGGTCGGAAAGTGTTAAATGTTGATGATCATCATTGATCATCATTCTAGGGTATCCCACTGACATGATCTATACCATGGTCGAGTGATAAAAAAATCGTGGGGCTAGTGAATCTGACCCAAGTTAGTTTAGCTTGATTATCTTAGTATAGGTTGGTCGGAAAGGGTTAATTGTTGATAATCATCATTGATGATTATCCTAGGGTGTCCCACTGACATGATCCATACGATGGTCGAGTGATAAAAAAATCTTGGTGCTAGTGAATCTGAGCCAAGTTGGTTCAGCTTGATTATCTCAGTATGAGTTGGTCGGAAAGGGTTAATTGTTGATGATCATCATTGGTCATCATCCTAGGGTGTCCCACTTACATGATCCATACTATGGTCGAGTGATAAAAAAATCTTGGAGCTAGTGAATCTTACCCAAATTAGTTTAGCTTGATTATCTCAGTATAGGATGGTCGGAAAGAGTTAATTGTTGATGATCATTATTGATCATCATCCACGGGTGTCCCACTGACATAATTAATACCATGGTCGAGTGATAAAAAAATCTTGGGGCTAGTGAATCTGACCCAAGTTAGTTTAGCTTGATTATCTCAGTATAGGTTGGTAGGAAAGAGTTAATTGTTGACGATCATCATTGATCATCATCCTAGGGTGCCTCAGTGACATGATCCATACCATGGTCGAGTGATAAAAAAATCTTGGAGCTAGTGAATCTAACCCAAGTTAGTTTAGCTTGATTATCTCCGTACAGGTTGGTCGGAAAGGGTTAAATGTTGATGATCATCATTGATGATCATTCTAGGGTATCCCACTGACATGATCCATACCATGGTCGAGTGATAAAAAAATCGTGGGGCTAGAGAATCTGACCCAAGTTAGTTTAGGTTGATTATCTCAGTATAGGTTGGTCGGAAAGGGTTAATTTTTTATGATCATCATTGATCATCATTCTAGGGTGTTCCAGTGACATAATCCATACCATGGTCGAGTGATAAAAAAATCTTGGTACTAGTGAATCTGAGCCAAGATGTTTCAGCTTGATTATCTCAGTATAGGTTGGTCGGAAAGGGTTAATTTTTGATGATCATCATTGATCATTATCCTAGTGTGTCCCACTGACATGATCCATACCATGGTCGAGTGATAAAAAAATCTTGGAGCTAGGGAATCTTACCCAAATTAGTTTAGCTTGATTATCTCAGTATAGGTTGGTCGGAAAGAGTTAATTGTTGATGATCATTATTGATCATCATCCTAGCGTGTCCCACTGACATGATCCATACCATAATCGAGTGATAAAAAAATCTTGGGATTAGTGAATCTGACCGAAGTTAGTTAGCTTGATTATCTTAGTATAGGTTGGTCGGAAAGGGTTAATTGTTGATGATCATTATTGATCATCATCCTAGCGTGTCCCACTGACATGATCCATACCATGGTCGAGTGATAAAAAAATCTTGGGATTAGTGAATCTGACCTAAATTAGTTTAGCTTATTTATCTCAGTATAGGATGGTCGGAAAGAGTTAATTGTTGAACATCATTATTGATCATTATCCTAGCGTGTCCCACTGACAGGATCCATATTATGGTCGAGTGATAAAAAAATGTTGGGATTAGTGAATCTGACCCAAGTTAGTTTAGCTTGATTATCTCAGTATAGGTTGGTCGGAAAGGGTTAATTGTTGATGATCATTATTGATCATCATTCTAGGGTGTTCCAGTGACATGATCCATACCATGGTCGAGTGATAAAAAAATCTTGGAGCTAGTGAATCTTACCTAAATTAGTTTAGCTTATTTATCTCAGTATAGGATGGTCGGAAAGGGTAATTGTTGATGATCATCATTGATCATCATTCTAGGGTGTTCCAGTGACATGATCCATACCATGGTCGAGTGATAAAAAAATCTTGGAGCTAGTGAATCTTACCTAAATTAGTTTAGCTTATTTATCTCAGTATAGGATGGTCGGAAAGAGTTAATTGTTGATCATCATTATTGATCATTATCCTAGCGTGTCCCACTGACAGGATCCATATTATGGTCGAGTGATAAAAAAATGTTGGGATTAGTGAATCTGACCCAAGTTAGTTTAGCTTGATTATCTCAGTATAGGTTGGTCGGAAAGGGTTAATTGTTGATGATCATTATTGATCATCATCCTAGCGTGTCCCACTGACATGATTAATACCATGGTCGAGTGATAAAAAAATCTTGGGGCTAGTGAAGCTGACCCAAGTTAGTTTAGCTTGATTATCTCAGTATAGGTTGGTCGGAAAGGGTTAATTTTTGATGATCATCATTGATCATCATCCCAGGGTGTCCCACTGACATGATCCATACCATGATCGAGTGATAACAAGATCTTGGAGCTAGTGAATCTTACCCAAATTAGTTTAGCTTGATTGTCGCAGTATAGGTTGGTCGGAAAAAGTTAATTGTTGATGACCATTATTGATCATCATCCTAGGGTGTCCCACTGACATGATTAATACCATGGTCGAGTGATAAAAAAATCTTGGAGCTAGTGAATCTGACCCAAGTTAGTTTAGCTTGATTATCTCCGTACAGGTTGGTCGGAAAGGGTTAAATGTTGATGATCATCATTGATCATCATTCTAGGGTATCCCACTGACACGATCCATACCATGGTCAAGTGATAAAAAAATCGTGGGGCTAGTGAATCTGACCCAAGTTAGCTTAGCTTGATTATCTTAGTATAGGTTGGTCGGAAAGGGTTAATTGTTGATAATCATCATTGATGATTATCCTAGGGTGTCCCACTGACATGATCCATACGATGGTCGAGTGATAAAAAAATCTTGGTGCTAGTGAATCTGAGCTAAGTTGGTTCAGCTTGATTATCTCAGTATGAGTTGGTCGGAAAGGGTTAATTGTTGATGATCATCATTGGTCATCATCTTAGGGTGTCCCACTTACATGATCCATACTATGGTCGAGTGATAAAAAAATCTTGGAGCTAGTGAATCTTACCCAAATTAGTTTAGCTTGATTATCTCAGTATAGGTTGGTCGGAAAGAGTTAATTGTTGATGATCATTATTGATCATCATCCTCGGGTGTCCCACTGACATAATTAATACCATGGTCGAGTGATAAAAAAATCTTGGGGCTAGTGAATCTGACCCTAGTTAGTTTAGCTTGATTATCTCAGTATAGGTTGGTCGAAAAGGGTTAATTTTTGATGATCATCATTGATCATCATCCTAGGGTGTCCCACTCACATGATCCATACGATAATCATGTGATAAAAAAATCTTGGGGCTAGTGAATCTGACCTAAGTTTTAGTTTATCTTGATTATCTCAGTATAGGTTGGTCGGAATATGTTAATTGTTGACGATCATCATTGATCATCATCCTAGGGTGCCTGAGTGACATGATCCATACCATGGTCGAGTGATAAAAACATCTTGGAGCTAGTGAATCTGACCCAAGTTAGTTTAGCTTGATTATCTCCGTACAGGTTGGTCGGAAAGTGTTAAATGTTGATGATCATCATTGATCATCATTCTAGGGTATCCCACTGACATGATCTATACCATGGTCGAGTGATAAAAAAATCGTGGGGCTAGTGAATCTGACCCAAGTTAGTTTAGCTTGATTATCTTAGCATAGGTTGGTCGGAAAGGGTTAATTGTTGATAATCATCATTGATGATTATCTTAGGGTGTCCCACTGACATGATCCATACGATGGTCGAGTGATAAAAAAATCTTGGTGCTAGTGAATCTGAGCCAAGTTGGTTCAGCTTGATTATCTCAGTATGAGTTGGTCGGAAAGGGTTAATTGTTGATGATCATCATTGGTCATCATCCTAGGTTGTCCCACTTACATGATCCATACTATGGTCGAGTGATAAAAAAATCTTGGAGCTAGTGAATCTTACCCAAATTAGTTTAGCTTGATTATCTCAGTATAGGTTGGTCGGAAAGAGTTAATTGTTGATGATCATTATTGATCATTATCCTAGGGTGTCCCACTGACATGATTAATACCATGGTCGAGTGATAAAAAAATCTTGGGGCTAGTGAATCTGACCTAAGTTAGTTTAGCTTGATTATCTCAGTATAGGTTGGTCGTAATGTGTTAATTGCTAATGATCATCATTAATCATTATCCTAGGGTGTCCCACTGACATGATCCATACCATGGTCGAGTGATAAAAAAATCATGGGGCTAGTGAATCTGACCCTAGTTAGTTTAGCTTGATTATCTCAGTATAGGTTGGTCGAAAAGGGTTAATTTTTGATGATCATCATTGATCATCATCCTAGGGTGTCCCACTCACATGATCCATACGAAAATCATGTGATAAAAAAATCTTGGGGCTAGTGAATCTGACCTAAGTTTTAGTTTATCTTGATTATCTCAGTATAGGTTGGTCGGAATATGTTAATTGTTGACGATCATCATTGATCATCATCCTAGGGTGCCTCAGTGACATGATCCATACCATGGTCGAGTGATAAAAAAATCTTGGAGCTAGTGAATCTGACCCAAGTTAGTTTAGCTTGATTATCTCCGTACAGGTTGGTCGGAAAGTGTTAAATGTTGATGATCATCATTGATCATCATTCTAGGGTATCCCACTGACATGATCTATACCATGGTCGAGTGATAAAAAAATCGTGGGGCTAGTGAATCTGACCCAAGTTAGTTTAGCTTGATTATCTTAGTTTAGGTTGGTCGGAAAGGGTTAATTGTTGATAATCATCATTGATGATTATCCTAGGGTGTCCCACTGACATGATCCATACGATGGTCGAGTGATAAAAAAATCTTGGTGCTAGTGAATCTGAGCCAAGTTGGTTCAGCTTGATTATCTCAGTATGAGTTGGTCGGAAAGGGTTAATTGTTGATGATCATCATTGGTCATCATCCTAGGGTGTCCCACTTACATGATCCATACTATGGTCGAGTGATAAAAAAATCTTGGAGCTAGTGAATCTTACCCAAATTAGTTTAGCTTGATTATCTCAGTATAGGTTGGTCGGAAAGAGTTAATTGTTGATGATCATTATTGATCATCATCCACGGGTGTCCCACTGACATAATTAATACCATGGTCGAGTGATAAAAAAATCTTGGGGCTAGTGAATCTGACCCAAGTTAGTTTAGCTTGATTATCTCAGTATAGGTTGGTAGGAAAGAGTTAATTGTTGACGATCATCATTGATCATCATCCTAGGGTGCCTCAGTGACATGATCCATACCATGGTCGAGTGATAAAAAAATCTTGGAGCTAGTGAATCTAACCCAAGTTAGTTTAGCTTGATTATCTCCGTACAGGTTGGTCGGAAAGGGTTAAATGTTGATGATCATCATTGATGATCATTCTAGGGTATCCCACTGACATGATCCATACCATGGTCGAGTGATAAAAAAATCGTGGGGCTAGAGAATCTGACCCAAGTTAGTTTAGGTTGATTATCTCAGTATAGGTTGGTCGGAAAGGGTTAATTTTTTATGATCATCATTGATCATCATTCTAGGGTGTTCCAGTGACATAATCCATACCATGGTCGAGTGATAAAAAAATCTTGGTACTAGTGAATCTGAGCCAAGATGTTTCAGCTTGATTATCTCAGTATAGGTTGGTCGGAAAGGGTTAATTTTTGATGATCATCATTGATCATTATCCTAGTGTGTCCCACTGACATGATCCATACCATGGTCGAGTGATAAAAAAATCTTGGAGCTAGGGAATCTTACCCAAATTAGTTTAGCTTGATTATCTCAGTATAGGTTGGTCGGAAAGAGTTAATTGTTGATGATCATTATTGATCATCATCCTAGCGTGTCCCACTGACATGATCCATACCATAATCGAGTGATAAAAAAATCTTGGGATTAGTGAATCTGACCGAAGTTAGTTAGCTTGATTATCTTAGTATAGGTTGGTCGGAAAGGGTTAATTGTTGATGATCATTATTGATCATCATCCTAGCGTGTCCCACTGACATGATCCATACCATGGTCGAGTGATAAAAAAATCTTGGGATTAGTGAATCTGACCCAAGTTAGTTTAGCTTGATTATCTCAGTATAGGTTGGTCGGAAAGGGTTAATTGTTGATGATCATTAGTGATCAGCATCCTAGCGTGTCACACTGACATGATCCATACCATGGTCGAGTGATAAAAAAATCTTGGGGCTAGTGAATCTGACCCAAGTTAGTTTAGCTTGATTACCTCAGTATAGGTTGGTCGGAAAGGGTTAATTGTTGATGATCATCATTGATCATTATCCTAGTGTGTCCCAGTGACATAATCCATACCATGTTCGAGTGATAAAAAAATCTTGGTACTAGTGAATCTGAGCCAAGATGTTTCAGCTTGATTATCTCAGTATAGATTGGTCGGAAAGAGTTAATTGTTGATGATCATTATTGATCATCATCCCAGGGTGTCCCACTGACATGATCCATACCATGGTCGAGTGATAAAAAAATCTTGGAGCTAGTGAATCTTACCCAAATTAGTTTAGCTTGATTATCGCAGTATAGGTTGTTCGGAAAGGGTTAATTGTTGATGATCATCATTGATCATTATCCTAGGGTGTCCCACTGACATGATCTATACCATGGTCTAGTGATAAAAAAATCTTGGTGCTAGTGAATCTGACCTAAGTTAGTTTAGCTTGATTATCTCAGTATAGGTTGGTCGGAAAGGGTTAATTTTTGATGATCATCATTGATCATTATCCTAGTGTGTCCCAGTGACAAAATCCATACAATGGTCGAGTGATAAAAAAATCTTGGTACTAGTGAATCTGAGCCAAGATGTTTCAGCTTGATTATCTCAGTATAGGTTGTTCGGAAAGGGTAATTGTTGATGATCATCATTGATCATCATTCTAGGGTGTTCCAGTGACATGATCCATACCATGGTCGAGTGATAAAAAAATCTTGGAGCTAGTGAATCTTACCCAAATTAGTTTAGCTTATTTATCTCAGTATAGGATGGTCGGAAAGAGTTAATTGTTGATCATCATTATTGATCATTATCCTAGCGTGTCCCACTGACAGGATCCATATTATGGTCGAGTGATAAAAAAATCTTGGGATTAGTGAATCTGACCCAAGTTAGTTTAGCTTGATTATCTCAGTATAGGTTGGTCGGAAAGGGTTAATTGTTGATGATCATTATTGATCATCATCCTAGCGTGTCCCACTGATATGATCCATACCATAGTAGAGTGATAAAAAAATCTTGGGGCTAGTGAATCTGACCTAAGTTAGTTTAGCTTGATTATCTCAGTATAGGTTGGTCGGAAAGGGTTAATTGTTGATGATCATCATTGATCATCATCCTAGGGTGTCCCACTGACATGATTAATACCATGGTCGAGTGATAAAAAAATCTTGGGGCTAGTGAAGCTGACCCAAGTTAGTTTAGCTTGATTATCTCAGTATAGGTTGGTCGGAAAGGGTTAATTTTTGATGATCATCATTGATCATTATCCTAGTGTGTCCCAGTGACATAATCCATACCATGGTCGAGTGATAAAAAAATCTTGGAGCTAGTGAATCTTACCCAAATTAGTTTAGCTTGATTATCTCAGTATAGGTTGGTCGGAAAGACTTAATTGTTGATGAGCATTATTGATCATCATCCTAGGGTGTCCTACTGACATGAATAATACCATGGTCGAGTGATAAAAAAATCTTGGGGCTAGTGAATCTGACCCAAGTTAGTTTAGCTTGATTATCTCAGTATAGGTTGGTCGGAAAGAGTTAATTATTGATGATCATTATTGATCATCATCCCAGGGTGTCCCACTGACATGATCCATACCATGATCGAGTGATAACAAAATCTTGGAGCTAGTGAATCTTACCCAAATTAGTTTAGCTTGATTGTCGCAGTATAGGTTGGTCGGAAAAAGTTAAATGTTGATGACCATTATTGATCATCATCCTAGGGTGTCCCACTGACATGATTAATACCATGGTCGAGTGATAAAAAAATCTTGGAGCTAGTGAATCTGACCTAAGTTAGTTTAGCTTGATTATCTCCGTACAGGTTGGTCGGAAAGGGTTAAATGTTGATGATCATCATTGATCATCATTCTAGGGTATCCCACTGACATGATCCATACCATGGTCAAGTGATAAAAAAATCGTGGGGCTAGTGAATCTGACCCAAGTTAGCTTAGCTTGATTATCTTAGTATAGGTTGGTCGGAAAGGGTTAATTGTTGATAATCATCATTGATGATTATCCTAGGGTGTCCCACTGACATGATCCATACGATGGTCGAGTGATAAAAAAATCTTGGTGCTAGTGAATCTGAGCTAAGTTGGTTCAGCTTGATTATCTCAGTATGAGTTGGTCGGAAAGGGTTAATTGTTGATGATCATCATTGGTCATCATCCTAGGGTGTCCCACTTACATGATCCATACTATGGTCGAGTGATAAAAAAATCTTGGAGCTAGTGAATCTTACCCAAATTAGTTTTGCTTGATTATCTCAGTATAGGTTGGTCGGAAAGAGTTAATTGTTGATGATCATTACTGATCATCATCCTCGGGTGTCCCACTGACATAATTAATACCATGGTCGTGTGATAAAAAAATCTTGGGGCTAGTGAATCTGACCCAAGTTAGTTTAGCTTGATTATCTCAGTATAGGTTGGTAGGAAAGAGTTAATTGTTGATGATCATTATTGATCATCATCCTAGGGTGTCCCACTGACATGATCCATACCATGGTCGAGTGATAAAAAAAACTTAGGGCTAGTGAAGCTGACCCAAGTTAGTTTAGCTTGATTATCTCAGTATAGGTTGGTCGGAAAGGGTTAATTGTTGATGATCATCATTGATCATTATCCTAGTGTGTCTCACTGACATGATCCATACCATGGTCGAGTGATAAAAAAATCTTGGAGCTAGTGAATCTTACCCAAATTAGTTTAGCTTGATTATCTCAGTATAGGTTGGTCGGAAAGACTTAATTGTTGATGAGCATTATTGATCATCATCCTAGGGTGTCCTACTGACATGAATAATACCATGGTCGAGTGATAAAAAAATCTTGGGGCTAGTGAATCTGACCCAAGTTAGTTTAGCTTGATTATCTCAGTATAGGTTGGTCGGAAAGAGTTAATTATTGATGATCATTATTGATCATCATCCCAGGGTGTCCCACTGACATGATCCATACCATGATCGAGTGATAACAAAATCTTGGAGCTAGTGAATCTTACCCAAATTAGTTTAGCTTGATTGTCGCAGTATAGGTTGGTCGGAAAAAGTTAAATGTTGATGACCATTATTGATCATCATCCTAGGGTGTCCCACTGACATGATTAATACCATGGTCGAGTGATAAAAAAATCTTGGAGCTAGTGAATCTGACCTAAGTTAGTTTAGCTTGATTATCTCCGTACAGGTTGGTCGGAAAGGGTTAAATGTTGATGATCATCATTGATCATCATTCTAGGGTATCCCACTGACATGATCCATACCATGGTCAAGTGATAAAAAAATCGTGGGGCTAGTGAATCTGACCCAAGTTAGCTTAGCTTGATTATCTTAGTATAGGTTGGTCGGAAAGGGTTAATTGTTGATAATCATCATTGATGATTATCCTAGGGTGTCCCACTGACATGATCCATACGATGGTCGAGTGATAAAAAAATCTTGGTGCTAGTGAATCTGAGCTAAGTTGGTTCAGCTTGATTATCTCAGTATGAGTTGGTCGGAAAGGGTTAATTGTTGATGATCATCATTGGTCATCATCCTAGGGTGTCCCACTTACATGATCCATACTATGGTCGAGTGATAAAAAAATCTTGGAGCTAGTGAATCTTACCCAAATTAGTTTTGCTTGATTATCTCAGTATAGGTTGGTCGGAAAGAGTTAATTGTTGATGATCATTACTGATCATCATCCTCGGGTGTCCCACTGACATAATTAATACCATGGTCGTGTGATAAAAAAATCTTGGGGCTAGTGAATCTGACCCAAGTTAGTTTAGCTTGATTATCTCAGTATAGGTTGGTAGGAAAGAGTTAATTGTTGATGATCATTATTGATCATCATCCTAGGGTGTCCCACTGACATGATCCATACCATGGTCGAGTGATAAAAAAAACTTAGGGCTAGTGTATCTGACCCAAGTTAGTTTAGCTTGATTATCTCAGTATAGGTTGGTCGGAAAGGGTTAATTGTTGATGATCATCATTGATCATTATCCTAGTGTGTCTCACTGACATGATCCATACCATGGTCGAGTGATAAAATAATCTTGGTGCTAGTGAATCTGACCCAAGTTAGATTAGCTTGATTATATCAGTATAGGTTGGTCGGAAAGGGTTAATTTTTGATGATCATCATTGATCATTATCCTAGTGTGTCCTAGTGACATGATCCATACCATGGTCGAGTGATAAAAAAATCTTGGTGCTAGTGAATCTGAGCCAAGAATTTTCAGCTTGATTATCTCAGTATAGGTTGGTCGGAAAGGGTTAATTGTTGATGATCATCATTGAAACAATCATTCTAGGGTGTTCCAGTGACATGATCTATACCATGGTCGAGTGATAAAAAAATCTTGGGGCTAGTGAATATGACCCAAGTTAGTTTAGCTTGATTTTCTCAGTATAGATTAGTCGGAAAGTGTTAATTGTTGATGATCATCATTGATCATTATCCTAAAGTGTCCCACTAACATGATCCATACCATGGTCGAGAGATGAAAAAATCTTAGTGCTAGTGAATCTGACCTAAGTTAGTTTAGCTTGATTATCTCAGTATAGGTTGGTCGGAAAGAGTTAATTGTTGATGATCATCTTGGAACATCATCCTAGGGTGTCCCACTTACATGATCCATACTATGGTCGAGTGATAAAAAAATCTTGGAGCTAGTGAATCTTACCCAAATTAGTTTAGCTTGATTATCTCAGTATAGGTTGGTCGGAAAGAGTTAATTGTTGATGATCATCTTGGAACATCATCCTAGGGTGTCCCACTTACATGATCCATACTATGGTCGAGTGATAAAAAAATCTTGGTGCTAGTGAATCTGACCCAAGTTAGTTTAGCTTGATTATCTCAGTATAGGTTGGTCGGAAAGGGTTAATTGGTAATGATCATCATTGATCATCATTCTAGGGTGTCCCAAGGACATGATCCATACCATGGTCAAGTGTTAAAAAAATCTTGGGGCTAGTGAATCTGACACAAGTTAGTTTAGCTTGATTATCTCAGTATAGGTTGGTCGTAATGTGTTAATTGTTGATGATCATCATTGATCATCATCCTAGGGTGCCCCACTGACATGATCCATACCATGGTCGAGTGATAAAAAAATCTTGGGGCTAGTGAATCTGACCCTAGTTAGTTTAGCTTGATTATCTCAGTATAGGTTGGTCGAAAAGGGTTAATTGTTGATGATCATTATTGATCATTATCCTAGGGTGTCCCAGGGACATGATCTATACCATGGTCGAATGATAACAAAATGTTGGAGCTAGTGAATCTGACCCAAGTTAGTTTAGCTTGATTATCTCAGTATAGGTTGGTCGTAATGTGTTAATTGCTGATGATCATCATTAATCATTATCCTAGGGTGTCCCACTGACATGATCCATACCATGGTCGAGTGATAAAAAAATCTTGGGGCTAGTGAATCTGACCCTAGTTAGTTTAGCTTGATTATCTCAGTATAGGTTGGTCGAAAAGGGTTAATTGTTGATGATCATTATTGATCATTATCCTAGGGTGTCCCAGGGACATGATCTATACCATGGTCGAATGATAACAAAATGTTGGAGCTAGTGAATCTGACCCAAGTTAGTTTAGCTTGATTATCTCAGTATAGGTTGGTCGTAATGTGTTAATTGCTGATGATCATCATTAATCATTATCCTAGGGTGTCCCACTTACATGATCCATACTATGGTCGAGTGATAAAAAAATCTTGGTGCTAGTGAATCTGACCCAAGTTAGTTTAGCTTGATTATCTCAGTATAGGTTGGTCGGAAAGGGTTAATTGGTAATGATCATCATTGATCATCATTCTAGGGTGTCCCAAGGACATGATCCATACCATGGTCAAGTGTTAAAAAAATCTTGGGGCTAGTGAATCTTACCCAAATTAGTTTAGCTTGATTATCGCAGTATAGGTTCGTCGGAAAGAGTTAATTGTTGATGATCATTATTGATCATCATTCTAGGGTGTTCCAGTGACATGATCCATACCATGGTCGAGTGATAAAAAAATCTTGGAGCTAGTGAATCTAAGCCAAGATGGTTCAGCTTGATTATCTCAGTATAGGTTGGTCGGAAAGAGTTAATTGTTGATGATCATTATTGATCATCATCCTAGGGTGTCCCACTGACATGATTAATACCATGGTCGAGTGATGAAAATATCTTGGGTCTAGTGAATCTGACCTAAGTTAGTTTAGCTTGATTATCTCAGTATATGTTGGTCGGAGAGAGTTAATTGTTGATGATCATTATTGATCATCATCCTAGGGTGTCCCACTGACATGATTAATACCATGGTCGAGTGATAAAAAAATCTTGGGCTAGTGAATCTGACCCAAGTTAGTTTAGCTTGATTATCTCAGTATAGGTTGGTCGGAAAGAGTTAATTGTTGATAATCATTATTGATCATCATCCTAGGGTGTCCCACTGACATGATCCATACCATGGTCGAGTGAGAAAAAAATCTTGGAGCTAGTGAATCTTACCTAAATTAGTTTAGCTTGATTATCTCAGTATAGGTTAATCGGAAAGAGTTAATTGTTGATGATCATTATTGATCATCATCCTAGGGTGTCCCACTGACATGATTAATACCATGGTCGAGTGATAAAAAAATCTTGGGGCTAGTGAATCTGACCTAAGTTAGTTTAGCTTGATTATCTCAGTATAGGTTAATCGGAAAGAGTTAATTGTTGATGATCATTATTGATCATCATCCTAGGGTGTCCCACTGACATGATCCATACCATGGTCGAGTGATAAAAAAATCTTAGGACTAGTGAATCTGACCCAAGTTAGTTTAGCTTGATTATCTCAGTATAGGTTGGTCGGAAAGAATTAATTGTTGATGATCATTATTGATCATCATCCTAGGGTGTCCCACTGACATGATTAATACCATGGTCGAGTGATAAAAGAATCTTGGGGCTAGTGAATCTGACCCAAGTTAGTTTAGCTTGATTCTCTCAGTATAGGTTGGTCGGAAAGAGTTAATTGTTGATAATCATTATTGATCATCATCCTAGGGTGTCCCACTGACATGATCCATACCATGGTCGAGTGATAAAAGAATCTTAGGGCTAGTGAATCTGACCCAAGTTAGTTTAGCTTGATTATCTCAGTATAGGTTGGTCGAAAAGAGTTAATTGTTGATGATCATTACTGATCATCATTTTAAGGTGTTCCAGTGACATGATCCATACCATGGTCGAGTGATAAAAAAATCTTGGAGCTAGTGAATCTTACCCAAATTAGATTAGCTTGATTATCTCAGTATAGGTTGGTCGGAAAGAGTTAATTGTTGATGATCATTATTGATCATCATTCTAGGGTGTTCCAGTGACATGATCCATACCATGGTCGAGTGATAAAAAAATCTTGGAGCTAGTGAATCTTACCCAAATTAGTTTAGCTTGATTATCTCAGTATAGGTTGGTCGGAAAGAGTTAATTGTTGATGATCATCTTGGAACATCATCCTAGGGTGTCCCACTTACATGATCCATACTATGGTCGAGTGATAAAAAAATCTTGGTGCTAGTGAATCTGACCCAAGTTAGTTTAGCTTGATTTTCTCAGTATAGGTTGGTCGGAAAGGGTTAATTTTTGATGATCATCATTGATCATTATCCTAGTGTGTCCCAGTGACATAATCCATACCATGGTCGAGTGATAAAAAAATCTTGGTACTAGTGAATCTGAGCCAAGATGTTTCAGCTTGATTATCTCAGTATAGATTGGTCGGAAAGGGTTAATTGTTGATGATCATCATTGATCATCATTCTAGGGTGTTCCAGTGACATGATCCATACCATGGTCGAGTGATAAAAAAATCTTGGAGCTAGTGAATCTTACCCAAATTAGTTTAGCTTGATTATCTCAGTATAGGTTGGTCGGAAAGAGTTAATTGTTGATGATCATTATTGATCATCATCCCAGGGTGTCCCACTGACATGATCCATACCATGGTCAAGTGATAAAAAAATCTTGGAGCTAGTGAATCTTACACAAATTAGTTTAGCTTGATTATCGCAGTATAGGTTGGTCGGAAAGAGTTAATTGTTGATGATCATTATTGATCATCATTCTAGGGTGTTCCAGTGACATGATCCATACCATGGTCGAGTGATAAAAAAATCTTGGAGCTAGTGAATCTAAGCCAAGATGGTTCAGCTTGATTATCTCAGTATAGGTTGGTCGGAAAGAGTTAATTGTTGATGATCATTATTGATCATCATCCTAGGATGTCCCACTGACATGCATAATACCATGGTCGAGTGATAAAAAAATCTTGGGTCTAGTGAATCTGACCTAAGTTAGTTTAGCTTGATTATCTCAGTATATGTTGGTCGGAGAGAGTTAATTGTTGATGATCATTATTGATCATCATCCTAGGGTGTCCCACTGACATGATTAATACCATGGTCGAGTGATAAAAAAATCTTGGGGCTAGTGAATCTGACCCAAGTTAGTTTAGCTTGATTATCTCAGTATAGGTTGGTCGGAAAGAGTTAATTGTTGATAATCATTATTGATCATCATCCTAGGGTGTCTCACTGACATGATCCATACCATGGTCGAGTGATAAAAAAATCTTGGAGCTAGTGAATCTTACCCAAATTAGTTTAGCTTAATTATCTCAGTATAGGTTGGTCGGAAAGAGTTAATTGTTGATGATCATTATTGATCATCATTCTAGGGTGTTCCAGTGACATGATCCATACCATGGTCGAGTGATAAAAAAATCTTGGAGCTAGTGAATCTTACCCAAATTAGTTTAGCTTGATTATCTCAGTATAGGTTGGTCGGAAAGAGTTAATTGTTGATGATCATCTTGGAACATCATCCTAGGGTGTCCCACTTACATGATCCATACTATGGTCGAGTGATAAAAAAATCTTGGTGCTAGTGAATCTGACCCAAGTTAGTTTAGCTTGATTATCTCAGTATAGGTTGGTCGGAAAGGGTTAATTTTTGATGATCATCATTGATCATTATCCTAGTGTGTCCCAGTGACATAATCCATACTATGGTCGAGTGATAAAAAAATCTTGGTACTAGTGAATCTGAGCCAAGATGTTTCAGCTTGATTATCTCAGTATAGATTGGTCGGAAAGGGTTAATTGTTGATGATCATCATTGATCATCATTCTAGGGTGCTCCAGTGACATGATCCATACCATGGTCGAGTGATAAAAAAATCTTGGAGCTAGTGAATCTTACCCAAATTAGTTTAGCTTGATTATCTCAGTATAGATTGGTCGGAAAGGGTTAATTGTTGATGATCATCATTGATCATCATTCTAGGGTGCTCCAGTGACATGATCCATACCATGGTCGAGTGATAAAAAAATCTTGGAGCTAGTGAATCTTACCCAAATTAGTTTAGCTTGATTATCTCAGTATAGGTTGGTCGGAAAGAGTTAATTGTAGATGATCATTATTGATCATCATCCTAGGGTGTCCCACTGACATGATTAATACCATGGTCGAGTGATAAAAAAATCTTGGGGCTAGTGAATCTGACCCAAGTTAGTTTAGCTTGATTATCTCAGTATAGGTTGGTCGGAAAGTGTTAATTGTTGATGATCATTATTGATCATCATCCCAGGGTGTCCCACTGACATGATCCATACCATGGTCAAGTGATAAAAAAATCTTGGAGCTAGTGAATCTTACACAAATTAGTTTAGCTTGATTATCGCAGTATAGGTTGGTCGGAAAGAGTTAATTGTTGATGATCATTATTGATCATCATTCTAGGGTGTTCCAGTGACATGATTAATACCATGGTCGAGTGATAAAAAAATCTTGGGGCTAGTGAATCTGACCCAAGTTAGTTTAGCTTGATTATCTCAGTATAGGTTGGTCGTAATGTGTTAATTGCTGATGATCATCATTAATCATTATCCTAGGGTGTCCCACTGACATGATCCATACCATGGTCGAGTGATAAAAAAATCTTGGGGCTAATGAATCTGACACTAGTTAGTATAGCTTGATTATCTCAGTATAGGTTGGTCGTAATGTGTTAATTGTTGATGATCATCATTGATCATCATCCTAAGGTGTCCCACTGACATGATCCATACCATGGTCGAGTGATAAAAAAATCATGGGGCTAGTGAATCTGACCCTAGTTAGTTTAGCTTGATTATCTCAGTATAGGTTGGTCGGAAAGGGTTAATTTTTGATGATCATCATTGATCATTATCCTAGTGTGTCCCAGTGACATAATCCATACCATGGTCGAGTAATAAAAAAATCTTGGTACTAGTGAATCTGAGCCAAGATGTTTCAGCTTGATTATCTCAGTATAGATTGGTCGGAAAGGGTTAATTGTTGATGATCATCATTGATCATCATTCTAAGGTGTTCCAGTGACATGATCCATACCATGGTCGAGTGATAAAAAAATCTTGGGGCTAGTGAATCTGACCCAAGTTAGTTTAGCTTGATTATCTCAGTATAGGTTGGTCGGAAAGTGTTAATTGTTGATGATCATTATTGATCATCATCCCAGGGTGTCCCACTGACATGATCCATACCATGGTCAAGTGATAAAAAAATCTTGGAGCTAGTGAATCTTACCCAAATTAGTTTAGCTTGATTATCGCAGTATAGGTTCGTCGGAAAGAGTTAATTGTTGATGATCATTATTGATCATCATTCTAGGGTGTTCCAGTGACATGATCCATACCATGGTCGAGTGATAAAAAAATCTTGGAGCTAGTGAATCTAAGCCAAGATGGTTCAGCTTGATTATCTCAGTATAGGTTGGTCGGAAAGAGTTAATTGTTGATCATCATTATTGATCATCATCCTAGGGTGTCCCACTGACATGATTAATACCATGGTCGAGTAATAAAAATATCTTGGGTCTAGTGAATCTGACCTAAGTTAGTTTAGCTTGATTATCTCAGTATATGTTGGTCGGAGAGAGTTAATTGTTGATGATCATTATTGATCATCATCCTAGGGTGTCCCACTGACATGATTAATACCATGGTCGAGTGATAAAAAAATCTTGGGGCTAGTGAATCTGACCCAAGTTAGTTTAGCTTGATTATCTCAGTATAGGTTGGTCGGAAAGAATTAATTGTTGATAATCATTATTGATCATCATCCTAGGGTGTCCCACTGACATGATCCATACCATGGTCGAGTGATAAAAAAATCTTGGAGCTAGTGAATCTTACCCAAATTAGTTTAGCTTGATTATCTCAGTATAGGTTAATCGGAAAGAGTTAATTGTTGATGATCATTATTGATCATCATCCTAGGGTGTCCCACTGACATGATTAATACCATGGTCGAGTGATAAAAAAATCTTGGGGCTAGTGAATCTGACCTAAGTTAGTTTAGCTTGATTATCTCAGTATAGGTTAATCGGAAAGAGTTAATTGTTGATGATCATTATTGATCATCATCCTAGGGTGTCCCACTGACATGATCCATACCATGGTCGAGTGATAAAAAAATCTTAGGACTAGTGAATCTGACCCAAGTTAGTTTAGCTTGATTATCTCAGTATAGGTTGGTCGGAAAGAATTAATTGTTGATGATCATTATTGATCATCATCCTAGGGTGTCCCACTGACATGATTAATACCATGGTCGAGTGATAAAAGAATCTTGGGGCTAGTGAATCTGACCCAAGTTAGTTTAGCTTGATTATCTCAGTATAGGTTGGTCGGAAAGAGTTAATTGTTGATAATCATTATTGATCATCATCCTAGGGTGTCCCACTGACATGATCCATACCATGGTCGAGTGATAAAAAAATCTTAGGGCTAGTGAATCTGACCCAAGTTAGTTTAGCTTGATTATCTCAGTATAGGTTGGTCGAAAAGAGTTAATTGTTGATGATCATTACTGATCATCATTTTAAGGTGTTCCAGTGACATGATCCATACCATGGTCGAGTGATAAAAAAATCTTGGAGCTAGTGAATCTTACCCAAATTAGATTAGCTTGATTATCTCAGTATAGGTTGGTCGGAAAGAGTTAATTGTTGATGATCATTATTGATCATCATTCTAGGGTGTTCCAGTGACATGATCCATACCATGGTCGAGTGATAAAAAAATCTTGGAGCTAGTGAATCTTACCCAAATTAGTTTAGCTTGATTATCTCAGTATAGGTTGGTCGGAAAGAGTTAATTGTTGATGATCATCTTGGAACATCATCCTAGGGTGTCCCACTTACATGATCCATACTATGGTCGAGTGATAAAAAAATCTTGGTGCTAGTGAATCTGACCCAAGTTAGTTTAGCTTGATTATCTCAGTATAGGTTGGTCGGAAAGGGTTAATTTTTTATGATCATCATTGATCATTATCCTAGTGTGTCCCAGTGACATAATCCATACCATGGTCGAGTGATAAAAAAATCTTGGTACTAGTGAATCTGAGCCAAGATGTTTCAGCTTGATTATCTCAGTATAGATTGGTCGGAAAGGGTTAATTGTTGATGATCATCATTGATCATCATTCTAGGGTGTTCCAGTGACATGATCCCTACCATGGTCGAGTGATAAAAAAATCTTGGAGCTAGTGAATCTTACCCAAATTAGTTTAGCTTGATTATCTCAGTATAGGTTGGTCGGAAAGAGTTAATTGTTGATGATCATTATTGATCATCATCCTAGGGTGTCCCACTGACATGATTAATACCATGGTCGAGTGATAAAAAAATCTTGGGGCTAGTGAATCTGACCCAAGTTAGTTTAGCTTGATTATCTTAGTATAGGTTGGTCGGAAAGAGTTAATTGTTGATAATCATTATTGATCATCATCCTAGGGTGTCCCACTGACATGATCCATACCATGGTCGAGTGATAAAAAAATCTTGGAGCTAGTGAATCTTACCCAAATTAGTTTAGCTTAATTATCTCAGTATAGGTTGGTCGGAAAGAGTTAATTGTTGATGATCATTATTGATCATCATTCTAGGGTGTTCCAGTGACATGATCCATACCATGGTCGAGTGATAAAAAAATCTTGGAGCTAGTGAATCTTACCCAAATTAGTTTAGCTTGATTATCTCAGTATAGGTTGGTCGGAAAGAGTTAATTGTTGATGATCATCTTGGAACATCATCCTAGGGTGTCCCACTTACATGATCCATACTATGGTCGAGTGATAAAAAAATCTTGGTGCTAGTGAATCTGACCCAAGTTAGTTTAGCTTGATTATCTCAGTATAGGTTGGTCGGAAAGGGTTAATTTTTGATGATCATCATTGATCATTATCCTAGTGTGTCCCAGTGACATAATCCATACTATGGTCGAGTGATAAAAAAATCTTGGTACTAGTGAATCTGAGCCAAGATGTTTCAGCTTGATTATCTCAGTATAGATTGGTCGGAAAGGGTTAATTGTTGATGATCATCATTGATCATCATTCTAGGGTGTTCCAGTGACATGATCCATACCATGGTCGAGTGATAAAAAAATCTTGGAGCTAGTGAATCTTACCCAAATTAGTTTAGCTTGATTATCTCAGTATAGGTTGGTCGGAAAGAGTTAATTGTTGATGATCATTATTGATCATCATCCTAGGGTGTCCCACTGACATAATTAATACCATGGTCGAGTGATAAAAAAATCTTGGGGCTAGTGAATCTGACCCAAGTTAGTTTAGCTTGATTATCTCAGTATAGGTTGGTCGGAAAGTGTTAATTGTTGATGATCATTATTGATCATCATCCCAGGGTGTCCCACTGACATGATCCATACCATGGTCAAGTGATAAAAAAATCTTGGAGCTAGTGAATCTTACACAAATTAGTTTAGCTTGATTATCGCAGTATAGGTTGGTCGGAAAGAGTTAATTGTTGATGATCATTATTGATCATCATTCTAGGGTGTTCCAGTGACATGATTAATACCATGGTCGAGTGATAAAAAAATCTTGGGGCTAGTGAATCTGACCCAAGTTAGTTTAGCTTGATTATCTCAGTATAGGTTGGTCGGAAAGTGTTAATTGTTGATGATCATTATTGATCATCATCCCAGGGTGTCCCACTGACATGATCCATACCATGGTCAAGTGATAAAAAAATCTTGGGTCTAGTGAATCTGACCTAAGTTAGTTTAGCTTGATTATCTCAGTATATGTTGGTCGGAGAGAGTTAATTGTTGATGATCATTATTGATCATCATCCTAGGGTGTCCCACTGACATGATTAATACCATGGTCGAGTGATAAAAAAATCTTGGAGCTAGTGAATCTTACCCAAATTAGTTTAGCTTGATTATCTCAGTATAGGTTGGTCGAAAAGAGTTAATTGTTGATGATCATTATTGATCATCATTCTAGGGTGTTCCAGTGACATGATCCATACCATGGTCGAGTGATAAAAAAATCTTGAAGCTAGTGAATCTTACCCAAATTAGTTTAGCTTGATTATCTCAGTATAGGTTGGTAGGAAAGAGTTAATTGTTGATGATCATTATTGATCATCATCCTAGGGTGTCCCACTGACATGATCCATACCATGGTCGAGTGATAAAAAAAACTTAGGGCTAGTGTATCTGACCCAAGTTAGTTTAGCTTGATTATCTCAGTATAGGTTGGTCGGAAAGGGTTAATTGTTGATGATCATTATTGATCATTATCCTAGTGTGTCTCACTGACATGATCCATACCATGGTCGAGTGATAAAAAAATCTTGGAGCTAGTGAATCTTACCCAAATTAGTTTAGCTTGATTATCTCAGTATAGGTTGGTCGGAAAGAGTTAATTGTTGATCATCATTATTGATCATCATTCTAGGGTGTCCCACTGACATGATTAATACCATGGTCGAGTGATAAAAAAATCTTGGAGCTAGTGAATCTTACCCAAATTAGTTTAGCTTGATTATCTCAGTATAGGTTGGTCGAAAAGAGTTAATTGTTGATGATCATTATTGATCATCATTCTAGGGTGTTCCAGTGACATGATCAATACCATGGTCGAGTGATAAAAAAATCTTGGAGCTAGTGAATCTTATCCAAATTAGTTTAGCTTGATTATCTCAGTATAGGTTGGTAGGAAAGAGTTAATTGTTGATGATCATTATTGATCATCATCCTAGGGTGTCCCACTGACATGATCCATACCATGGTCGAGTGATAAAAAAAACTTAGGGCTAGTGTATCTGACCCAAGTTAGTTTAGCTTGATTATCTCAGTATAGGTTGGTCGGAAAGGGTTAATTGTTGATGATCATTATTGATCATTATCCTAGTGTGTCTCACTGACATGAACCATACCATGGTCGAGTGATAAAAAAATCTTGGTGCTAGTGAATCTGACCCAAGTTAGTTTAGCTTGATTATATCAGTATAGGTTGGTCGGAAAGGGTTAATTTTTGATGATCATCATTGATCATTATCCTAGTGTGTCCTAGTGACATAATCCATACCATGGTCAAGTGATTAAAAAATCTTGGTACTAGTGAATCTGAGCCAAGTTGTTTCAGCTTGATTATCTCAGTATAGATTGGTCGGAAAGGGTTAATTGTTGATGATCATCATTGATCATCATTCTAGGGTGTTCCAGTGACATGATCCATACCATGGTCGAGTGATAAAAAAATCTTGGAGCTAGTGAATCTTACCCAAATTAGATTAGCTTGATTATCTCAGTATAGGTTGGTCGGAAAGAGTTAATTGTTGTTGATCATTATTGATCATCATCCTAGGGTGTCCCACTGACATGATCCATACCATGGTCGAATGATAAAAAAATCTTGGTACTAGTGAATCTGAGCCAAGATGTTTCAGCTTGATTATCTCAGTATAGATTGGTCGGAAAGGGTTAATTGTTGATAATCATCATTGATCATCATTCTAGGGTGTTCCAGTGACATGATCCATACCATGGTCGAGTTATAAAAAAATCTTGGAGCTAGTGAATCTTACCCAAATTAGTTTAGCTTGATTATCTTAGTATAGGTTGGTCGGAAAGAATTAATTGTTGATGATCATTATTGATCATTATCCTAGTGTGTCCCAGTGACATAATCCATACCACGGTCGAGTGATAAAAAAATCTTGGTACTAGTGAATCTGAGCCAAGATGTTTCAGCTTGATTATCTCAGTATAGATTGGTCGGAAAGGGTTAATTGTTGATGATCATCATTGATCATCATTCTAGGGTGTTCCAGTGACATGATCCATACCATGGTCGAGTGATAAAAAAATCTTGGAGCTAGTGAATCTTACCCAAATTAGTTTAGCTTGATTATCTCAGTATAGGTTGGTCGGAAAGAGTTAATTGTTGATGATCATTATTGATCATCATCCTAGGGTGTCCCACTGACATGATCCATACCATGGTCGAGTGATAAAAAAATCTTGGTGCTAGTGAATCTGACCCAAGTTAGTTTAGCTTGATTATCTCAGTATAGGTTGGTCGGAAAGAGTTAATTGTTGATGATCATTATTGATCATCATCCTAGGGTGTCCCACTGACATGATCCATACCATGGTCGAGTGATAAAAAAATCTTGGTGCTAGTGAATCTGACCCAAGTTAGTTTAGCTTGATTATCTCAGTATAGGTTGGTCGGAAAGAGTTAATTGTTGATGATCATTATTGATCATTATCCTAGGGTGTCCCAGTGACATAATCCATACCATGGTCGAGTGATAAAAAAATCTTGGTACTAGTGAATCTGAGCCAAGATGTTTCAGCTTGATTATCTCAGTATAGATTGGTCGTAAAGGGTTAATTGTTGATGATCATCATTAATCATCATTCTAGGGTGTTCCAGTGACATGATCCATACCATGGTCGAGTGATAAAAAAATCTTGGAGCTAGTGAATCTTACCCAAATTAGTTTAGCTTGATTATCTCAGTATAGGTTGGTCGGAAAGAGTTAATTGTTGATGATCATTATTGATCATTATCCTAGTGTGTTCCACTGACATGATTAATACCATGGTCGAGTAATAAAAAAATCTTGGGGCTAGTGAATCTGACCTAAGTTAGTTTAGCTTGATTATCTCAGTATAGGTTAGTCGGAAAGAGTTAATTGTTGATGATCATTATTGATCATCATCCTCGGGTGTCCCACTGACATGATTAATACCATGGTCGAGTGATAAAAAAATCTTAGGGCTAGTGAATCTGAGCCAAGATGTTTCAGCTTGATTATCTCAGTATAGATTGGTCGGAAAGGGTTAATTGTTGATAATCATCATTGATCATCATTCTAGGGTGTTCCAGTGACATGATCCATACCATGGTCGAGTTATAAAAAAATCTTGGAGCTAGTGAATCTTACCCAAATTAGTTTAGCTTGATTATCTTAGTATAGGTTGGTCGGAAAGAATTAATTGTTGATGATCATTATTGATCATTATCCTAGTGTGTTCCACTGACATGATTAATACCATGGTCGAGTAATAAAAAAATCTTGGGGCTAGTGAATCTGACCCAAGTTAGTTTAGCTTGATTATCTCAGTATAGGTTGGTCGGAAAGAGTTAATTGTTGATGATCATTATTGATCATTATCCTAGGGTGTCCCAGTGACATAATCCATACCATGGTCGAGTGATAAAAAAATCTTGGTACTAGTGAATCTGAGCCAAGATGTTTCAGCTTGATTATCTCAGTATAGATTGGTCGGAAAGGGTTAATTGTTGATAATCATCATTGATCATCATTCTAGGGTGTTCCAGTGACATGATCCATACCATGGTCGAGTTATAAAAAAATCTTGGAGCTAGTGAATCTTACCCAAATTAGTTTAGCTTGATTATCTTAGTATAGGTTGGTCGGAAAGAATTAATTGTTGATGATCATTATTGATCATTATCCTAGTGTGTCCCAGTGACATAATCCATACCACGGTCGAGTGATAAAAAAATCTTGGTACTAGTGAATCTGAGCCAAGATGTTTCAGCTTGATTATCTCAGTATAGATTGGTCGGAAAGGGTTAATTGTTGATGATCATCATTGATCATCATTCTAGGGTGTTCCAGTGACATGATCCATACCATGGTCGAGTGATAAAAAAATCTTGGAGCTAGTGAATCTTACCCAAATTAGTTTAGCTTGATTATCTCAGTATAGGTTGGTCGGAAAGAGTTAATTGTTGATGATCATTATTGATCATCATCCTAGGGTGTCCCACTGACATGATTAATACCATGGTCGTGTGATAAAAAAATCTTGGAGCTAGTGAATCTTACCCAAATTAGATTAGCTTGATTATCTCAGTATAGGTTGGTCGGAAAGAGTTAATTGTTGATGATCATTATTGATCATCATCCTAGGGTGTCCCACTGACATGATCCATACCATGGTCGAGTGATAAAAAAATCTTGGTGCTAGTGAATCTGACCCAAGTTAGTTTAGCTTGATTATCTCAGTATAGGTTGGTCGGAAAGAGTTAATTGTTGATGATCATTATTGATCATTATCCTAGGGTGTCCCAGTGACATAATCCATACCATGGTCGAGTGATAAAAAAATCTTGGTACTAGTGAATCTGAGCCAAGATGTTTCAGCTTGATTATCTCAGTATAGATTGGTCGTAAAGGGTTAATTGTTGATGATCATCATTAATCATCATTCTAGGGTGTTCCAGTGACATGATCCATACCATGGTCGAGTGATAAAAAAATCTTGGAGCTAGTGAATCTTACCCAAATTAGTTTAGCTTGATTATCTCAGTATAGGTTGGTCGGAAAGAGTTAATTGTTGATGATCATTATTGATCATTATCCTAGTGTGTTCCACTGACATGATTAATACCATGGTCGAGTAATAAAAAAATCTTGGGGCTAGTGAATCTGACCTAAGTTAGTTTAGCTTGATTATCTCAGTATAGGTTAGTCGGAAAGAGTTAATTGTTGATGATCATTATTGATCATCATCCTCGGGTGTCCCACTGACATGATTAATACCATGGTCGAGTGATAAAAAAATCTTAGGGCTAGTGATTCTGACCCAAGTTAGTTTAGCTTGATTATCTCAGTATAGGTTGGTCGGAAAGAGTTAATTGTTGATGATCATTATTGATCATCATCCTAGGGTGTCCCACTGACATGATCCATACCATAATCGAGTGATAAAAAAATCTTGGAGCTAGTGAATCTTACCCAAATTAGTTTAGCTTTATTATCTCAGTATAGGTTGGTCGGAAAGAGTTAATTGTTGATGATCATCTTGGAACATCATCCTAGGGTGTCCCACTTACATGATCCATACTATGGTCGAGTGATAAAAAAATCTTGGTGCTAGTGAATCTGACCCAAGTTAGTTTAGCTTGATTATCTCAGTATAGGTTGGTCGGAAAGGGTTAATTTTTGATGATCATCATTGATCATTATCCTAGTGTGTCCCAGTGACATAATCCATACTATGGTCGAGTGATAAAAAAATCTTGGTACTAGTGAATCTGAGCCAAGATGTTTCAGCTTGATTATCTCAGTATAGATTGGTCGGAAAGGGTTAATTGTTGATGATCATCATTGATCATCATTCTAGGGTGTTCCAGTGACATGATCCATACCATGGTCGAGTGATAAAAAAATCTTGGAGCTAGTGAATCTTACCCAAATTAGTTTAGCTTGATTATCTCAGTATAGGTTGGTCGGAAAGAGTTAATTGTTGATGATCATTATTGATCATCATCCTAGGGTGTCCCACTGACATGATTAATACCATGGTCGAGTGATAAAAAAATCTTGGGGCTAGTGAATCTGACCCAAGTTAGTTTAGCTTGATTATCTCAGTATAGGTTGGTCGGAAAGTGTTAATTGTTGATGATTATTATTGATCATCATCCCAGGGTGTCCCACTGACATGATCCATACCATGGTCAAGTGATAAAAAAATCTTGGAGCTAGTGAATCTTACACAAATTAGTTTAGCTTGATTATCGCAGTATAGGTTGGTCGGAAAGAGTTAATTGTTGATGATCATTATTGATCATCATTCTAGGGTGTTCCAGTGACATGATTAATACCATGGTCGAGTGATAAAAAAATCTTGGGGCTAGTGAATCTGACCCAAGTTAGTTTAGCTTGATTATCTCAGTATAGGTTGGTCGGAAAGTGTTAATTGTTGATGATCATTATTGATCATCATCCCAGGGTGTCCCACTGACATGATCCATACCATGGTCAAGTGATAAAAAAATCTTGGGTCTAGTGAATCTGACCTAAGTTAGTTTAGCTTGATTATCTCAGTATATGTTGGTCGGAGAGAGTTAATTGTTGATGATCATTATTGATCATCATCCTAGGGTGTCCCAGTGACATGATTAATACCATGGTCGAGTGATAAAAAAATCTTGGAGCTAGTGAATCTTACCCAAATTAGTTTAGCTTGATTATCTCAGTATAGGTTGGTCGAAAAGAGTTAATTGTTGATGATCATTATTGATCATCATTCTAGGGTGTTCCAGTGACATGATCCATACCATGGTCGAGTGATAAAAAAATCTTGAAGCTAGTGAATCTTACCCAAATTAGTTTAGCTTGATTATCTCAGTATAGGTTGGTAGGAAAGAGTTAATTGTTGATGATCATTATTGATCATCATCCTAGGGTGTCCCACTGACATGATCCATACCATGGTCGAGTGATAAAAAAAACTTAGGGCTAGTGTATCTGACCCAAGTTAGTTTAGCTTGATTATCTCAGTATAGGTTGGTCGGAAAGGGTTAATTGTTGATGATCATTATTGATCATTATCCTAGTGTGTCTCACTGACATGATCCATACCATGGTCGAGTGATAAAAAAATCTTGGAGCTAGTGAATCTTACCCAAATTAGTTTAGCTTGATTATCTCAGTATAGGTTGGTCGGAAAGAGTTAATTGTTGATCATCATTATTGATCATCATTCTAGGGTGTCCCACTGACATGATTAATACCATGGTCGAGTGATAAAAAAATCTTGGAGCTAGTGAATCTTACCCAAATTAGTTTAGCTTGATTATCTCAGTATAGGTTGGTCGAAAAGAGTTAATTGTTGATGATCATTATTGATCATCATTCTAGGGTGTTCCAGTGACATGATCAATACCATGGTCGAGTGATAAAAAAATCTTGGAGCTAGTGAATCTTATCCAAATTAGTTTAGCTTGATTATCTCAGTATAGGTTGGTAGGAAAGAGTTAATTGTTGATGATCATTATTGATCATCATCCTAGGGTGTCCCACTGACATGATCCATACCATGGTCGAGTGATAAAAAAAACTTAGGGCTAGTGTATCTGACCCAAGTTAGTTTAGCTTGATTATCTCAGTATAGGTTGGTCGGAAAGGGTTAATTGTTGATGATCATTATTGATCATTATCCTAGTGTGTCTCACTGACATGAACCATACCATGGTCGAGTGATAAAAAAATCTTGGTGCTAGTGAATCTGACCCAAGTTAGTTTAGCTTGATTATATCAGTATAGGTTGGTCGGAAAGGGTTAATTTTTGATGATCATCATTGATCATTATCCTAGTGTGTCCTAGTGACATAATCCATACCATGGTCAAGTGATTAAAAAATCTTGGTACTAGTGAATCTGAGCCAAGTTGTTTCAGCTTGATTATCTCAGTATAGATTGGTCGGAAAGGGTTAATTGTTGATGATCATCATTGATCATCATTCTAGGGTGTTCCAGTGACATGATCCATACCATGGTCGAGTGATAAAAAAATCTTGGAGCTAGTGAATCTTACCCAAATTAGATTAGCTTGATTATCTCAGTATAGGTTGGTCGGAAAGAGTTAATTGTTGTTGATCATTATTGATCATCATCCTAGGGTGTCCCACTGACATGATCCATACCATGGTCGAATGATAAAAAAATCTTGGTACTAGTGAATCTGAGCCAAGATGTTTCAGCTTGATTATCTCAGTATAGATTGGTCGGAAAGGGTTAATTGTTGATAATCATCATTGATCATCATTCTAGGGTGTTCCAGTGACATGATCCATACCATGGTCGAGTTATAAAAAAATCTTGGAGCTAGTGAATCTTACCCAAATTAGTTTAGCTTGATTATCTTAGTATAGGTTGGTCGGAAAGAATTAATTGTTGATGATCATTATTGATCATTATCCTAGTGTGTCCCAGTGACATAATCCATACCACGGTCGAGTGATAAAAAAATCTTGGTACTAGTGAATCTGAGCCAAGATGTTTCAGCTTGATTATCTCAGTATAGATTGGTCGGAAAGGGTTAATTGTTGATGATCATCATTGATCATCATTCTAGGGTGTTCCAGTGACATGATCCATACCATGGTCGAGTGATAAAAAAATCTTGGAGCTAGTGAATCTTACCCAAATTAGTTTAGCTTGATTATCTCAGTATAGGTTGGTCGGAAAGAGTTAATTGTTGATGATCATTATTGATCATCATCCTAGGGTGTCCCACTGACATGATTAATACCATGGTCGTGTGATAAAAAAATCTTGGAGCTAGTGAATCTTACCCAAATTAGATTAGCTTGATTATCTCAGTATAGGTTGGTCGGAAAGAGTTAATTGTTGATGATCATTATTGATCATCATCCTAGGGTGTCCCACTGACATGATCCATACCATGGTCGAGTGATAAAAAAATCTTGGTGCTAGTGAATCTGACCCAAGTTAGTTTAGCTTGATTATCTCAGTATAGGTTGGTCGGAAAGAGTTAATTGTTGATGATCATTATTGATCATTATCCTAGGGTGTCCCAGTGACATAATCCATACCATGGTCGAGTGATAAAAAAATCTTGGTACTAGTGAATCTGAGCCAAGATGTTTCAGCTTGATTATCTCAGTATAGATTGGTCGTAAAGGGTTAATTGTTGATGATCATCATTAATCATCATTCTAGGGTGTTCCAGTGACATGATCCATACCATGGTCGAGTGATAAAAAAATCTTGGAGCTAGTGAATCTTACCCAAATTAGTTTAGCTTGATTATCTCAGTATAGGTTGGTCGGAAAGAGTTAATTGTTGATGATCATTATTGATCATTATCCTAGTGTGTTCCACTGACATGATTAATACCATGGTCGAGTAATAAAAAAATCTTGGGGCTAGTGAATCTGACCTAAGTTAGTTTAGCTTGATTATCTCAGTATAGGTTAGTCGGAAAGAGTTAATTGTTGATGATCATTATTGATCATCATCCTCGGGTGTCCCACTGACATGATTAATACCATGGTCGAGTGATAAAAAAATCTTAGGGCTAGTGAATCTGACCCAAGTTAGTTTAGCTTGATTATCTCAGTATAGGTTGGTCGGAAAGAGTTAATTGTTGATGATCATTATTGATCATCATCCTAGGGTGTCCCACTGACATGATCCATACCATAATCGAGTGATAAAAAAATCTTGGAGCTAGTGAATCTTACCCAAATTAGTTTAGCTTTATTATCTCAGTATAGGTTGGTCGGAAAGAGTTAATTGTTGATGATCATTATTGATCATTATCCTAGGGTGTTCCAGTGACATGATCCATACCATGGTCGAGTTATAAAAAAATCTTGGAGCTAGTGAATCTTACCCGAATTAGTTTAGCTTGATTATCTCAGTATAGGTTGGTCGGAAAGAGTTAATTGTTGATGATCATTATTGATCATCATCCTAGGGTGTCCCACTGACATGATCTATACCATGGTCGAGTGATAAAAAAATCTTAGGGCTAGTGAATCTGACCCAAGTTAGTTTAGCTTGATTATCTCAGTATAGGTTGGTCGGAAAGAGTTAATTGTTGATGATCATTATTGATCATCATCCTAGGGTGTCCCACTGACATAATCCATACCATGGTCGAGTGATAAAAAAATCTTGGAGCTAGTGAATCTTGCCAAAATTAGTTTAGCTTGATTATCTCAGTATAGGTTGGTCGGAAAGAGTTAATTGTTAATGATCACTATTGATCATCATCCTAGGGTGTCCCACTGACATGATCCATACCATGGTCGAGTGATAAAAAAATCTTGGAGCTAGTGAATCTTACCCAAATTAGTTTAGCTTGATTATCTCAGTATAGGTTGGTCGGAAAGAGTTAATTGTTGATGATCATTATTGATCAGCATCCTCGGGTGTCCCACTGACATGATTAATACCATGGTCGAGTGATAAAAAAATCTTGGGGCTAGTGAATCTGACCCAAGTTAGTTTAGCTTGATTATCTCAGTATAGGTTGGTCGGAAAGAGTTAATTGTTGATGATCATTATTGATCATCATCCCAGGGTGTCCCACTGACATGATCCATACCACAATCGAGTGATAAAAAAATCTTGGAGCTAGTGAATCTTACCCAAATTAGTTTAGCTTGATTATCGCAGAATAGGTTGGTCGGAAAGAGTTAATTGTTGATGATCATTATTGATCATCATTCTAGGGTGTTCCAGTGACATGATCCATACCATGGTCGAGTGATAAAAAAATCTTGGAGCTAGTGAATCTTACCCAAATTAGTTTAGCTTGATTATCTCAGTATAGGTTGGTCGAAAAGAGTTAATTGTTGATGATCATTATTGATCATCATTCTAGGGTGTTCCAGTGACATGATCCATACCATGGTCGAGTGATAAAAAAATCTTGAAGCTAGTGAATCTTACCCAAATTAGTTTAGCTTGATTATCTCAGTATAGGTTGGTAGGAAAGAGTTAATTGTTGATGATCATTATTGATCATCATCCTAGGGTGTCTCACTGACATGATCCATACCATGGTCGAGTGATAAAAAAATCTTGGAGCTAGTGAATCTGACCTAAGTTAGTTTAGCTTGATTATCTCAGTATATGTTGGTCGGAAAGAGTTAATTGTTGATGATCATTATTGATCATCATCCTAGGGTGTCCCACTGACATGATCCATACCATAATCGAGTGATAAAAAAATCTTGGAGCTAGTGAATCTTACCCAAATTAGTTTAGCTTTATTATCTCAGTATAGGTTGGTCGGAAAGAGTTAATTGTTGATGATCATCTTGGAACATCATCCTAGGGTGTCCCACTTACATGATCCATACTATGGTCGAGTGATAAAAAAATCTTGGTGCTAGTGAATCTGACCCAAGTTAGTTTAGCTTGATTATCTCAGTATAGGTTGGTCGGAAAGGGTTAATTTTTGATGATCATCATTGATCATTATCCTAGTGTGTCCCAGTGACATAATCCATACTATGGTCGAGTGATAAAAAAATCTTGGTACTAGTGAATCTGAGCCAAGATGTTTCAGCTTGATTATCTCAGTATAGATTGGTCGGAAAGGGTTAATTGTTGATGATCATCATTGATCATCATTCTAGGGTGTTCCAGTGACATGATCCATACCATGGTCGAGTGATAAAAAAATCTTGGAGCTAGTGAATCTTACCCAAATTAGTTTAGCTTGATTATCTCAGTATAGGTTGGTCGGAAAGAGTTAATTGTTGATGATCATTATTGATCATCATCCTAGGGTGTCCCACTGACATGATTAATACCATGGTCGAGTGATAAAAAAATCTTGGGGCTAGTGAATCTGACCCAAGTTAGTTTAGCTTGATTATCTCAGTATAGGTTGGTCGGAAAGTGTTAATTGTTGATGATCATTATTGATCATCATCCCAGGGTGTCCCACTGACATGATCCATACCATGGTCAAGTGATAAAAAAATCTTGGAGCTAGTGAATCTTACACAAATTAGTTTAGCTTGATTATCGCAGTATAGGTTGGTCGGAAAGAGTTAATTGTTGATGATCATTATTGATCATCATTCTAGGGTGTTCCAGTGACATGATTAATACCATGGTCGAGTGATAAAAAAATCTTGGGGCTAGTGAATCTGACCCAAGTTAGTTTAGCTTGATTATCTCAGTATAGGTTGGTCGGAAAGTGTTAATTGTTGATGATCATTATTGATCATCATCCCAGGGTGTCCCACTGACATGATCCATACCATGGTCAAGTGATAAAAGAATCTTGGGTCTAGTGAATCTGACCTAAGTTAGTTTAGCTTGATTATCTCAGTATATGTTGGTCGGAGAGAGTTAATTGTTGATGATCATTATTGATCATCATCCTAGGGTGTCCCAGTGACATGATTAATACCATGGTCGAGTGATAAAAAAATCTTGGAGCTAGTGAATCTTACCCAAATTAGTTTAGCTTGATTATCTCAGTATAGGTTGGTAGGAAAGAGTTAATTGTTGATGATCATTATTGATCATCATCCTAGGGTGTCCCACTGACATGATCCATACCATGGTCGAGTGATAAAAAAAACTTAGGGCTAGTGTATCTGACCCAAGTTAGTTTAGCTTGATTATCTCAGTATAGGTTGGTCGGAAAGGGTTAATTGTTGATGATCATTATTGATCATTATCCTAGTGTGTCTCACTGACATGATCCATACCATGGTCGAGTGATAAAAAAATCTTGGAGCTAGTGAATCTTACCCAAATTAGTTTAGCTTGATTATCTCAGTATAGGTTGGTCGGAAAGAGTTAATTGTTGATCATCATTATTGATCATCATTCTAGGGTGTCCCACTGACATGATTAATACCATGGTCGAGTGATAAAAAAATCTTGGAGCTAGTGAATCTTACCCAAATTAGTTTAGCTTGATTATCTCAGTATAGGTTGGTCGAAAAGAGTTAATTGTTGATGATCATTATTGATCATCATTCTAGGGTGTTCCAGTGACATGATCAATACCATGGTCGAGTGATAAAAAAATCTTGGAGCTAGTGAATCTTATCCAAATTAGTTTAGCTTGATTATCTCAGTATAGGTTGGTAGGAAAGAGTTAATTGTTGATGATCATTATTGATCATCATCCTAGGGTGTCCCACTGACATGATCCATACCATGGTCGAGTGATAAAAAAAACTTAGGGCTAGTGTATCTGACCCAAGTTAGTTTAGCTTGATTATCTCAGTATAGGTTGGTCGGAAAGGGTTAATTGTTGATGATCATTATTGATCATTATCCTAGTGTGTCTCACTGACATGAACCATACCATGGTCGAGTGATAAAAAAATCTTGGTGCTAGTGAATCTGACCCAAGTTAGTTTAGCTTGATTATATCAGTATAGGTTGGTCGGAAAGGGTTAATTTTTGATGATCATCATTGATCATTATCCTAGTGTGTCCTAGTGACATAATCCATACCATGGTCAAGTGATTAAAAAATCTTGGTACTAGTGAATCTGAGCCAAGTTGTTTCAGCTTGATTATCTCAGTATAGATTGGTCGGAAAGGGTTAATTGTTGATGATCATCATTGATCATCATTCTAGGGTGTTCCAGTGACATGATCCATACCATGGTCGAGTGATAAAAAAATCTTGGAGCTAGTGAATCTTACCCAAATTAGATTAGCTTGATTATCTCAGTATAGGTTGGTCGGAAAGAGTTAATTGTTGTTGATCATTATTGATCATCATCCTAGGGTGTCCCACTGACATGATCCATACCATGGTCGAATGATAAAAAAATCTTGGTACTAGTGAATCTGAGCCAAGATGTTTCAGCTTGATTATCTCAGTATAGATTGGTCGGAAAGGGTTAATTGTTGATAATCATCATTGATCATCATTCTAGGGTGTTCCAGTGACATGATCCATACCATGGTCGAGTTATAAAAAAATCTTGGAGCTAGTGAATCTTACCCAAATTAGTTTAGCTTGATTATCTTAGTATAGGTTGGTCGGAAAGAATTAATTGTTGATGATCATTATTGATCATTATCCTAGTGTGTCCCAGTGACATAATCCATACCACGGTCGAGTGATAAAAAAATCTTGGTACTAGTGAATCTGAGCCAAGATGTTTCAGCTTGATTATCTCAGTATAGATTGGTCGGAAAGGGTTAATTGTTGATGATCATCATTGATCATCATTCTAGGGTGTTCCAGTGACATGATCTATACCATGGTCGAGTGATAAAAAAATCTTGGAGCTAGTGAATCTTACCCAAATTAGTTTAGCTTGATTATCTCAGTATAGGTTGGTCGGAAAGAGTTAATTGTTGATGATCATTATTGATCATCATCCTAGGGTGTCCCACTGACATGATTAATACCATGGTCGTGTGATAAAAAAATCTTGGAGCTAGTGAATCTTACCCAAATTAGATTAGCTTGATTATCTCAGTATAGGTTGGTCGGAAAGAGTTAATTGTTGATGATCATTATTGATCATCATCCTAGGGTGTCCCACTGACATGATCCATACCATGGTCGAGTGATAAAAAAATCTTGGTGCTAGTGAATCTGACCCAAGTTAGTTTAGCTTGATTATCTCAGTATAGGTTGGTCGGAAAGAGTTAATTGTTGATGATCATTATTGATCATTATCCTAGGGTGTCCCAGTGACATAATCCATACCATGGTCGAGTGATAAAAAAATCTTGGTACTAGTGAATCTGAGCCAAGATGTTTCAGCTTGATTATCTCAGTATAGATTGGTCGTAAAGGGTTAATTGTTGATGATCATCATTAATCATCATTCTAGGGTGTTCCAGTGACATGATCCATACCATGGTCGAGTGATAAAAAAATCTTGGAGCTAGTGAATCTTACCCAAATTAGTTTAGCTTGATTATCTCAGTATAGGTTGGTCGGAAAGAGTTAATTGTTGATGATCATTATTGATCATTATCCTAGTGTGTTCCACTGACATGATTAATACCATGGTCGAGTAATAAAAAAATCTTGGGGCTAGTGAATCTGACCTAAGTTAGTTTAGCTTGATTATCTCAGTATAGGTTAGTCGGAAAGAGTTAATTGTTGATGATCATTATTGATCATCATCCTCGGGTGTCCCACTGACATGATTAATACCATGGTCGAGTGATAAAAAAATCTTAGGGCTAGTGAATCTGACCCAAGTTAGTTTAGCTTGATTATCTCAGTATAGGTTGGTCGGAAAGAGTTAATTGTTGATGATCATTATTGATCATCATCCTAGGGTGTCCCACTGACATGATCCATACCATAATCGAGTGATAAAAAAATCTTGGAGCTAGTGAATCTTACCCAAATTAGTTTAGCTTTATTATCTCAGTATAGGTTGGTCGGAAAGAGTTAATTGTTGATGATCATTATTGATCATTATCCTAGGGTGTTCCAGTGACATGATCCATACCATGGTCGAGTTATAAAAAAATCTTGGAGCTAGTGAATCTTACCCGAATTAGTTTAGCTTGATTATCTCAGTATAGGTTGGTCGGAAAGAGTTAATTGTTGATGATCATTATTGATCATCATCCTAGGGTGTCCCACTGACATGATCTATACCATGGTCGAGTGATAAAAAAATCTTAGGGCTAGTGAATCTGACCCAAGTTAGTTTAGCTTGATTATCTCAGTATAGGTTGGTCGGAAAGAGTTAATTGTTGATGATCATTATTGATCATCATCCTAGGGTGTCCCACTGACATAATCCATACCATGGTCGAGTGATAAAAAAATCTTGGAGCTAGTGAATCTTGCCAAAATTAGTTTAGCTTGATTATCTCAGTATAGGTTGGTCGGAAAGAGTTAATTGTTAATGATCACTATTGATCATCATCCTAGGGTGTCCCACTGACATGATCCATACCATGGTCGAGTGATAAAAAAATCTTGGAGCTAGTGAATCTTACCCAAATTAGTTTAGCTTGATTATCTCAGTATAGGTTGGTCGGAAAGAGTTAATTGTTGATGATCATTATTGATCAGCATCCTCGGGTGTCCCACTGACATGATTAATACCATGGTCGAGTGATAAAAAAATCTTGGGGCTAGTGAATCTGACCCAAGTTAGTTTAGCTTGATTATCTCAGTATAGGTTGGTCGGAAAGAGTTAATTGTTGATGATCATTATTGATCATCATCCCAGGGTGTCCCACTGACATGATCCATACCACAATCGAGTGATAAAAAAATCTTGGAGCTAGTGAATCTTACCCAAATTAGTTTAGCTTGATTATCGCAGAATAGGTTGGTCGGAAAGAGTTAATTGTTGATGATCATTATTGATCATCATTCTAGGGTGTTCCAGTGACATGATCCATACCATGGTCGAGTGATAAAAAAATCTTGGAGCTAGTGAATCTTACCCAAATTAGTTTAGCTTGATTATCTCAGTATAGGTTGGTCGAAAAGAGTTAATTGTTGATGATCATTATTGATCATCATTCTAGGGTGTTCCAGTGACATGATCCATACCATGGTCGAGTGATAAAAAAATCTTGAAGCTAGTGAATCTTACCCAAATTAGTTTAGCTTGATTATCTCAGTATAGGTTGGTAGGAAAGAGTTAATTGTTGATGATCATTATTGATCATCATCCTAGGGTGTCTCACTGACATGATCCATACCATGGTCGAGTGATAAAAAAATCTTGGAGCTAGTGAATCTTACCCAAATTAGTTTAGCTTGATTATCTCAGTATAGGTTGGTCGGAAAGAGTTAATTGTTGATCATCATTATTGATCATCATTCTAGGGTGTCCCACTGACATGATTAATACCATGGTCGAGTGATAAAAAAATCTTGGAGCTAGTGAATCTTACCCAAATTAGTTTAGCTTGATTATCTCAGTATAGGTTGGTCGAAAAGAGTTAATTGTTGATGATCATTATTGATCATCATTCTAGGGTGTTCTAGTGAGATGATCCATACCATGGTCGAGTGATAAAAAAATCTTGGAGCTAGTGAATCTTACCCAAATTAGTTTAGCTTGATTATCTCAGTATAGGTTGGTAGGAAAGAGTTAATTGTTGATGATCATTATTGATCATCATCCTAGGGTGTCCCACTGACATGATCCATACCATGGTCGAGTGATAAAAAAAACTTAGGGCTAGTGTATCTGACCCAAGTTAGTTTAGCTTGATTATCTTAGTATAGGTTGGTCGGAAAGGGTTAATTGTTGATGATCATTATTGATCATTATCCTATCGTGTCTCACTGACATGATCCATACCATGGTCGAGTGATAAAAAAATCTTGGTGCTAGTGAATCTGACCCAAGTTAGTTTAGCTTGATTATATCAGTATAGGTTGGTCGGAAAGGGTTAATTTTTGATGATCATCATTGATCATTATCCTAGTGTATCCTAGTGACATAATCCATACTATGGTCAAGTGATTAAAAAATCTTGGTACTAGTGAATCTGAGCCAAGATGTTTCAGCTTGATTATCTCAGTATAGATTGGTCAGAAAGGGTTGAATGTTGATGATCATCATTGATCATCATTCTAGGGTGTTTCAGTGACATGATCCATACCATGGTCGAGTGATAAAAAAATCTTAGAGCTAGTGAATCTTACCCAAATTAGATTAGCTTGATTATCTCAGTATAGGTTGGTCGGAAAGAGTTAATTGTTGATGATCATTATTGATCATCATCCTAGGGTGTCCCACTGACATGATCCATACCATGGTCGAGTGATAAAAAAATCTTGGTGCTAGTGAATCTGACCCAAGTTAGTTTAGCTTGATTATCTCAGTATAGGTTGGTCGGAAAGAGTTAATTGTTGATGATCATTATTGATCATCATCCTAGGGTGTCCCACTGACATAATCCATACCATGGTCGAGTGATAAAAAAATCTTAGGGCTAGTGAATCTGACCCAAGTTAGTTTAGCTTGATTATCTCAGTATAGGTTGGTCGGAAAGAGTTAATTGTTGATGATCATTATTGATCATCATCCTAGGGTGTCCCACTGACATGATCCATACCATGGTCGAGTGATAAAAAAATCTTGGAGCTAGTGAATCTTGCCCAAATTAGTTTAGCTTGATTATCTCAGTATAGGTTGGTCGGAAAGAGTTAATTGTTGATGATCACTATTGATCATCATCCTAGGGTGTCCCACTGACATGATTAATACCATGGTCGAGTGATAAAAAAATCTTGGGGCTAGTGAATGTGACCTAAGTTAGTTTAGCTTGATTATCTCAGTATAGGTTGGTCGGAAAGAGTTAATTGTTCATGATCATTATTGATCATCATCCTAGGGTGTCCCACTGACATGATTAAAACCATAGTCGAGTGATAAAAAAATCTTGGGGCTAGTGAATCTGACCTAAGTTAGTTTAGCTTGATTATCTTAGTATAGGTTGGTCGGAAATAGTTAATTGTTGATGATCATTATTGATCATTATCCTAGTGTGTCTCACTGACATGATCCATACCATGGTCGAGTGATAAAAAAATCTTGGAGCTAGTGAATCTTACCCAAATTAGTTTAGCTTGATTATCTCAGTATAGGTTGGTAGGAAAGAGTTAATTGTTGATGATCATTATTGATCATCATCCTAGGGTGTCCCACTGACATGATTAATACCATGGTCGAGTGATAAAAAAATCTTAGGGCTAGTGAATCTGACCCAAGTTAGTTTAGCTTGATTATCTCAGTATAGGTTGGTCGGAAAGAGTTAATTGTTGATGATCATTATTGATCATCATCCTAGGGTGTCCCACTGACATGATCCATACCATAATCGAGTGATAAAAAAATCTTGGAGCTAGTGAATCTTACCCAAATTAGTTTAGCTTGATTATCTCAGTATAGGTTGGTCGGAAAGAGTTAATTGTTGATGATCATTATTGATCATTATCCTAGGGTGTTCCAGTGACATGATCCATACCATGGTCGAGTTATAAAAAAATCTTGGAGCTAGTGAATCTTACCCGAATTAGTTTAGCTTGATTATCTCAGTATAGGTTGGTCGGAAAGAGTTAATTGTTGATGATCATTATTGATCATCATCCTAGGGTGTCCCACTGACATGATCTATACCATGGTCGAGTGATAAAAAAATCTTAGGGCTAGTGAATCTGACCCAAGTTAGTTTAGCTTGATTATCTCAGTATAGGTTGGTCGGAAAGAGTTAATTGTTGATGATCATTATTGATCATCATCCTAGGGTGTCCCACTGACATAATCCATACCATGGTCGAGTGATAAAAAAATCTTGGAGCTAGTGAATCTTAAAAAATTAGTTTAGCTTGATTATCTCAGTATAGGTTGGTCGGAAAGAGTTAATTGTTGATGATCACTATTGATCATCATCCTAGGGTGTCCCACTGACATGATTCATACCATGGTCGAGTGATAAAAAAATCTTGGAGCTAGTGAATCTTACCCAAATTAGTTTAGCTTGATTATCTCAGTATAGGTTGGTCGGAAAGAGTTAATTGTTGATGATCATTATTGATCAGCATCCTCGGGTGTCCCACTGACATGATTAATACCATGGTCGAGTGATAAAAAAATCTTGGGGCTAGTGAATCTGACCCAAGTTAGTTTAGCTTGATTATCTCAGTATAGGTTGGTCGGAAAGAGTTAATTGTTGATGATCATTATTGATCATCATCCCAGGGTGTCCCACTGACATGATCCATACCACAATCGAGTGATAAAAAAATCTTGGAGCTAGTGAATCTTACCCAAATTAGTTTAGCTTGATTATCGCAGAATAGGTTGGTCGGAAAGAGTTAATTGTTGATGATCATTATTGATCATCATTCTAGGGTGTTCCAGTGACATGATCCATACCATGGTCGAGTGATAAAAAAATCTTGGAGCTAGTGAATCTTACCTAAATTAGTTTAGCTTGATTATCTCAGTATAGGTTGGTCGAAAAGAGTTAATTGTTGATGATCATTATTGATCATCATTCTAGGGTGTTCCAGTGACATGATCCATACCATGGTCGAGTGATAAAAAAATCTTGAAGCTAGTGAATCTTACCCAAATTAGTTTAGCTTGATTATCTCAGTATAGGTTGGTAGGAAAGAGTTAATTGTTGATGATCATTATTGATCATCATCCTAGGGTGTCCCACTGACATGATCCATACCATGGTCGAGTGATAAAAAAAACTTAGGGCTAGTGTATCTGACCCAAGTTAGTTTAGCTTGATTATCTCAGTATAGGTTGGTCGGAAAGGGTTAATTGTTGATGATCATTATTGATCATTATCCTAGTGTGTCTCACTGACATGATCCATACCATGGTCGAGTGATAAAAAAATCTTGGAGCTAGTGAATCTTACCCAAATTAGTTTAGCTTGATTATCTCAGTATAGGTTGGTCGGAAAGAGTTAATTGTTGATCATCATTATTGATCATCATTCTAGGGTGTCCCACTGACATGATTAATACCATGGTCGAGTGATAAAAAAATCTTGGAGCTAGTGAATCTTACCCAAATTAGTTTAGCTTGATTATCTCAGTATAGGTTGGTCGAAAAGAGTTAATTGTTGATGATCATTATTGATCATCATTCTAGGGTGTTCTAGTGACATGATCCATACCATGGTCGAGTGATAAAAAAATCTTGGAGCTAGTGAATCTTACCCAAATTAGTTTAGCTTGATTATCTCAGTATAGGTTGGTAGGAAAGAGTTAATTGTTGATGATCATTATTGATCATCATCCTAGGGTGTCCCACTGACATGATCCATACCATGGTCGAGTGATAAAAAAAACTTAGGGCTAGTGTATCTGACCCAAGTTAGTTTAGCTTGATTATCTCAGTATAGGTTGGTCGGAAAGGGTTAATTGTTGATGATCATTATTGATCATTATCCTAGTGTGTCTCACTGACATGATCCATACCATGGTCGAGTGATAAAAAAATCTTGGTGCTAGTGAATCTGACCCAAGTTAGTTTAGCTTGATTATATCAGTATAGGTTGGTCGGAAAGGGTTAATTTTTGATGATCATCATTGATCATTATCCTAGTGTATCCTAGTGACATAATCCATACTATGGTCAAGTGATTAAAAAATCTTGGTACTAGTGAATCTGAGCCAAGATGTTTCAGCTTGATTATCTCAGTATAGATTGGTCGGAAAGGGTTGATTGTTGATGATCATCATTGATCGTCATTCTAGGGTGTTTCAGTGACATGATCCATACCATGGTCGAGTGATAAAAAAATCTTGGAGCTAGTGAATCTTACCCAAATTAGATTAGCTTGATTATCTCAGTATAGGTTGGTCGGAAAGAGTTAATTGTTGATGATCATTGTTGATCATCATCCTAGGGTGTCCTACTGACATGATCCATACCATGGTCGAGTGATAAAAAAATCTTGGTGCTAGTGAATCTGACCCAAGTTAGTTTAGCTTGATTATCTCAGTATAGGTTAGTCGGAAAGAGTTAAATGTTGATGATCATTATTGATTATCATCCTAGGGTGTCCCACTGACATGATCCATACCATGGTCGAGTGATAAAAAAATCTTAGGGCTAGTGAATCTGACCCAAGTTAGTTTAGCTTGATTATCTCAGTATAGGTTGGTCGGAAAGAGTTAATTGTTGATGATCATTATTGATCATCATCCTAGGGTGTCCCACTGACATGATCCATACCATGGTCGAGTGATAAAAAAATCTTGGAGCTAGTGAATCTTGCCCAAATTAGTTTAGCTTGATTATCTCAGTATAGGTTGGTCGGAAAGAGTTCATTGTTGATAATCATCATTGATCATCATTCTAGGGTGTTCCAGTGACATGATCCATACCATGGTCGAGTGATAAAAAAATCTTAGGGCTAGTGAATCTGACCCAAGTTAGTTTAGCTTGATTATCTCAGTATAGGTTGGTCGGAAAGAGTTAATTGTTGTTGATCATTATTGATCATCATCCTAGGGTGTCCCACTGACATGATCCATACCATGGTCGAATGATAAAAAAATCTTGGTACTAGTGAATCTGAGCCAAGATGTTTCAGCTTGATTATCTCAGTATAGATTGGTCGGAAAGGGTTAATTGTTGATAATCATCATTGATCATCATTCTAGGGTGTTCCAGTGACATGATCCATACCATGGTCGAGTTATAAAAAAATCTTGGAGCTAGTGAATCTTACCCAAATTAGTTTAGCTTGATTATCTTAGTATAGGTTGGTCGGAAAGAATTAATTGTTGATGATCATTATTGATCATTATCCTAGTGTGTCCCAGTGACATAATCCATACTATGGTCGAGTGATAAAAAAATCTTGGTACTAGTGAATCTGAGCCAAGATGTTTCAGCTTGATTATCTCAGTATAGATTGGTCGGAAAGGGTTAATTGTTGATGATCATCATTGATCATCATTCTAGGGTGTTCCAGTGACATGATCCATACCATGGTCGAGTGATAAAAAAATCTTGGAGCTAGTGAATCTTACCCAAATTAGTTTAGCTTGATTATCTCAGTATAGGTTGGTCGGAAAGAGTTAATTGTTGATGATCATTATTGATCATCATCCTAGGGTGTCCCACTGACATGATTAATACCATGGTCGAGTGATAAAAAAATCTTGGAGCTAGTGAATCTTTCCCAAATTAGATTAGCTTGATTATCTCAGTATAGGTTGGTCGGAAAGAGTTAATTGTTGATGATCATTATTGATCATCATCCTAGGGTGTCCCACTGACATGATCTATACCATGGTCGAGTGATAAAAAAATCTTAGGGCTAGTGAATCTGACCCAAGTTAGTTTAGCTTGATTATCTCAGTATAGGTTGGTCGGAAAGAGTTAATTGTTGATGATCATTATTGATCATCATCCTAGGGTGTCCCACTGACATAATCCATACCATGGTCGAGTGATAAAAAAATCTTGGAGCTAGTGAATCTTGCCAAAATTAGTTTAGCTTGATTATCTCAGTATAGGTTGGTCGGAAAGAGTTAATTGTTGATGATCACTATTGATCATCATCCTAGGGTGTCCCACTGACATGATTCATACCATGGTCGAGTGATAAAAAAATCTTGGAGCTAGTGAATCTTACCCAAATTAGTTTAGCTTGATTATCTCAGTATAGGTTGGTCGGAAAGAGTTAATTGTTGATGATCATTATTGATCAGCATCCTCGGGTGTCCCACTGACATGATTAATACCATGGTCGAGTGATAAAAAAATCTTGGGGCTAGTGAATCTGACCCAAGTTAGTTTAGCTTGATTATCTCAGTATAGGTTGGTCGGAAAGAGTTAATTGTTGATGATCATTATTGATCATCATCCCAGGGTGTCCCACTGACATGATCCATACCACAATCGAGTGATAAAAAAATCTTGGAGCTAGTGAATCTTACCCAAATTAGTTTAGCTTGATTATCGCAGAATAGGTTGGTCGGAAAGAGTTAATTGTTGATGATCATTATTGATCATCATTCTAGGGTGTTCCAGTGACATGATCCATACCATGGTCGAGTGATAAAAAAATCTTGGAGCTAGTGAATCTTACCTAAATTAGTTTAGCTTGATTATCTCAGTATAGGTTGGTCGAAAAGAGTTAATTGTTGATGATCATTATTGATCATCATTCTAGGGTGTTCCAGTGACATGATCCATACCATGGTCGAGTGATAAAAAAATCTTGAAGCTAGTGAATCTTACCCAAATTAGTTTAGCTTGATTATCTCAGTATAGGTTGGTAGGAAAGAGTTAATTGTTGATGATCATTATTGATCATCATCCTAGGGTGTCCCACTGACATGATCCATACCATGGTCGAGTGATAAAAAAAACTTAGGGCTAGTGTATCTGACCCAAGTTAGTTTAGCTTGATTATCTCAGTATAGGTTGGTCGGAAAGGGTTAATTGTTGATGATCATTATTGATCATTATCCTAGTGTGTCTCACTGACATGATCCATACCATGGTCGAGTGATAAAAAAATCTTGGAGCTAGTGAATCTTACCCAAATTAGTTTAGCTTGATTATCTCAGTATAGGTTGGTCGGAAAGAGTTAATTGTTGATCATCATTATTGATCATCATTCTAGGGTGTCCCACTGACATGATTAATACCATGGTCGAGTGATAAAAAAATCTTGGAGCTAGTGAATCTTACCCAAATTAGTTTAGCTTGATTATCTCAGTATAGGTTGGTCGAAAAGAGTTAATTGTTGATGATCATTATTGATCATCATTCTAGGGTGTTCTAGTGACATGATCCATACCATGGTCAAGTGATTAAAAAATCTTGGTACTAGTGAATCTGAGCCAAGATGTTTCAGCTTGATTATCTCAGTATAGATTGGTCAGAAAGGGTTGAATGTTGATGATCATCATTGATCATCATTCTAGGGTGTTTCAGTGACATGATCCATACCATGGTCGAGTGATAAAAAAATCTTAGAGCTAGTGAATCTTACCCAAATTAGATTAGCTTGATTATCTCAGTATAGGTTGGTCGGAAAGAGTTAATTGTTGATGATCATTATTGATCATCATCCTAGGGTGTCCCACTGACATGATCCATACCATGGTCGAGTGATAAAAAAATCTTGGTGCTAGTGAATCTGACCCAAGTTAGTTTAGCTTGATTATCTCAGTATAGGTTGGTCGGAAAGAGTTAATTGTTGATGATCATTATTGATCATCATCCTAGGGTGTCCCACTGACATAATCCATACCATGGTCGAGTGATAAAAAAATCTTAGGGCTAGTGAATCTGACCCAAGTTAGTTTAGCTTGATTATCTCAGTATAGGTTGGTCGGAAAGAGTTAATTGTTGATGATCATTATTGATCATCATCCTAGGGTGTCCCACTGACATGATCCATACCATGGTCGAGTGATAAAAAAATCTTGGAGCTAGTGAATCTTGCCCAAATTAGTTTAGCTTGATTATCTCAGTATAGGTTGGTCGGAAAGAGTTAATTGTTGATGATCACTATTGATCATCATCCTAGGGTGTCCCACTGACATGATTAATACCATGGTCGAGTGATAAAAAAATCTTGGGGCTAGTGAATGTGACCTAAGTTAGTTTAGCTTGATTATCTCAGTATAGGTTGGTCGGAAAGAGTTAATTGTTCATGATCATTATTGATCATCATCCTAGGGTGTCCCACTGACATGATTAAAACCATAGTCGAGTGATAAAAAAATCTTGGGGCTAGTGAATCTGACCTAAGTTAGTTTAGCTTGATTATCTTAGTATAGGTTGGTCGGAAAGGGTTAATTTTTGATGATCATCATTGATCATTATCCTAGTGTATCCTAGTGACATAATCCATACTATGGTCAAGTGATTAAAAAATCTTGGTACTAGTGAATCTGAGCCAAGATGTTTCAGCTTGATTATCTCAGTATAGATTGGTCGGAAAGGGTTGATTGTTGATGATCATCATTGATCGTCATTCTAGGGTGTTTCAGTGACATGATCCATACCATGGTCGAGTGATAAAAAAATCTTGGAGCTAGTGAATCTTACCCAAATTAGATTAGCTTGATTATCTCAGTATAGGTTGGTCGGAAAGAGTTAATTGTTGATGATCATTGTTGATCATCATCCTAGGGTGTCCTACTGACATGATCCATACCATGGTCGAGTGATAAAAAAATCTTGGTGCTAGTGAATCTGACCCAAGTTAGTTTAGCTTGATTATCTCAGTATAGGTTAGTCGGAAAGAGTTAAATGTTGATGATCATTATTGATTATCATCCTAGGGTGTCCCACTGACATGATCCATACCATGGTCGAGTGATAAAAAAATCTTAGGGCTAGTGAATCTGACCCAAGTTAGTTTAGCTTGATTATCTCAGTATAGGTTGGTCGGAAAGAGTTAATTGTTGATGATCATTATTGATCATCATCCTAGGGTGTCCCACTGACATGATCCATACCATGGTCGAGTGATAAAAAAATCTTGGAGCTAGTGAATCTTGCCCAAATTAGTTTAGCTTGATTATCTCAGTATAGGTTGGTCGGAAAGAGTTCATTGTTGATAATCATCATTGATCATCATTCTAGGGTGTTCCAGTGACATGATCCATACCATGGTCGAGTGATAAAAAAATCTTAGGGCTAGTGAATCTGACCCAAGTTAGTTTAGCTTGATTATCTCAGTATAGGTTGGTCGGAAAGAGTTAATTGTTGTTGATCATTATTGATCATCATCCTAGGGTGTCCCACTGACATGATCCATACCATGGTCGAATGATAAAAAAATCTTGGTACTAGTGAATCTGAGCCAAGATGTTTCAGCTTGATTATCTCAGTATAGATTGGTCGGAAAGGGTTAATTGTTGATAATCATCATTGATCATCATTCTAGGGTGTTCCAGTGACATGATCCATACCATGGTCGAGTTATAAAAAAATCTTGGAGCTAGTGAATCTTACCCAAATTAGTTTAGCTTGATTATCTTAGTATAGGTTGGTCGGAAAGAATTAATTGTTGATGATCATTATTGATCATTATCCTAGTGTGTCCCAGTGACATAATCCATACTATGGTCGAGTGATAAAAAAATCTTGGTACTAGTGAATCTGAGCCAAGATGTTTCAGCTTGATTATCTCAGTATAGATTGGTCGGAAAGGGTTAATTGTTGATGATCATCATTGATCATCATTCTAGGGTGTTCCAGTGACATGATCCATACCATGGTCGAGTGATAAAAAAATCTTGGAGCTAGTGAATCTTACCCAAATTAGTTTAGCTTGATTATCTCAGTATAGGTTGGTCGGAAAGAGTTAATTGTTGATGATCATTATTGATCATCATCCTAGGGTGTCCCACTGACATGATTAATACCATGGTCGAGTGATAAAAAAATCTTGGAGCTAGTGAATCTTTCCCAAATTAGATTAGCTTGATTATCTCAGTATAGGTTGGTCGGAAAGAGTTAATTGTTGATGATCATTATTGATCATCATCCTAGGGTGTCCCACTGACATGATCTATACCATGGTCGAGTGATAAAAAAATCTTAGGGCTAGTGAATCTGACCCAAGTTAGTTTAGCTTGATTATCTCAGTATAGGTTGGTCGGAAAGAGTTAATTGTTGATGATCATTATTGATCATCATCCTAGGGTGTCCCACTGACATAATCCATACCATGGTCGAGTGATAAAAAAATCTTGGAGCTAGTGAATCTTGCCAAAATTAGTTTAGCTTGATTATCTCAGTATAGGTTGGTCGGAAAGAGTTAATTGTTGATGATCACTATTGATCATCATCCTAGGGTGTCCCACTGACATGATTCATACCATGGTCGAGTGATAAAAAAATCTTGAAGCTAGTGAATCTTACCCAAATTAGTTTAGCTTGATTATCTCAGTATAGGTTGGTCGGAAAGAGTTAATTGTTGATGATCATTATTGATCAGCATCCTCGGGTGTCCCACTGACATGATTAATACCATGGTCGAGTGATAAAAAAATCTTGGGGCTAGTGAATCTGACCCAAGTTAGTTTAGCTTGATTATCTCAGTATAGGTTGGTCGGAAAGAGTTAATTGTTGATGATCATTATTGATCATCATCCCAGGGTGTCCCACTGACATGATCCATACCACAATCGAGTGATAAAAAAATCTTGGAGCTAGTGAATCTTACCCAAATTAGTTTAGCTTGATTATCGCAGAATAGGTTGGTCGGAAAGAGTTAATTGTTGATGATCATTATTGATCATCATTCTAGGGTGTTCCAGTGACATGATCCATACCATGGTCGAGTGATAAAAAAATCTTGGAGCTAGTGAATCTTACCTAAATTAGTTTAGCTTGATTATCTCAGTATAGGTTGGTCGAAAAGAGTTAATTGTTGATGATCATTATTGATCATCATTCTAGGGTGTTCCAGTGACATGATCCATACCATGGTCGAGTGATAAAAAAATCTTGAAGCTAGTGAATCTTACCCAAATTAGTTTAGCTTGATTATCTCAGTATAGGTTGGTAGGAAAGAGTTAATTGTTGATGATCATTATTGATCATCATCCTAGGGTGTCCCACTGACATGATCCATACCATGGTCGAGTGATAAAAAAAACTTAGGGCTAGTGTATCTGACCCAAGTTAGTTTAGCTTGATTATCTCAGTATAGGTTGGTCGGAAAGGGTTAATTGTTGATGATCATTATTGATCATTATCCTAGTGTGTCTCACTGACATGATCCATACCATGGTCGAGTGATAAAAAAATCTTGGAGCTAGTGAATCTTACCCAAATTAGTTTAGCTTGATTATCTCAGTATAGGTTGGTCGGAAAGAGTTAATTGTTGATCATCATTATTGATCATCATTCTAGGGTGTCCCACTGACATGATTAATACCATGGTCGAGTGATAAAAAAATCTTGGAGCTAGTGAATCTTACCCAAATTAGTTTAGCTTGATTATCTCAGTATAGGTTGGTCGAAAAGAGTTAATTGTTGATGATCATTATTGATCATCATTCTAGGGTGTTCTAGTGACATGATCCATACCATGGTCGAGTGATAAAAAAATCTTGGAGCTAGTGAATCTTACCCAAATTAGTTTAGCTTGATTATCTCAGTATAGGTTGGTAGGAAAGAGTTAATTGTTGATGATCATTATTGATCATCATCCTAGGGTGTCCCACTGACATGATCCATACCATGGTCGAGTGATAAAAAAAACTTAGGGCTAGTGTATCTGACCCAAGTTAGTTTAGCTTGATTATCTCAGTATAGGTTGGTCGGAAAGGGTTAATTGTTGATGATCATTATTGATCATTATCCTAGTGTGTCTCACTGACATGATCCATACCATGGTCGAGTGATAAAAAAATCTTGGTGCTAGTGAATCTGACCCAAGTTAGTTTAGCTTGATTATATCAGTATAGGTTGGTCGGAAAGGGTTAATTTTTGATGATCATCATTGATCATTATCCTAGTGTATCCTAGTGACATAATCCATACTATGGTCAAGTGATTAAAAAATCTTGGTACTAGTGAATCTGAGCCAAGATGTTTCAGCTTGATTATCTCAGTATAGATTGGTCGGAAAGGGTTGATTGTTGATGATCATCATTGATCGTCATTCTAGGGTGTTTCAGTGACATGATCCATACCATGGTCGAGTGATAAAAAAATCTTGGAGCTAGTGAATCTTACCCAAATTAGATTAGCTTGATTATCTCAGTATAGGTTGGTCGGAAAGAGTTAATTGTTGATGATCATTATTGATCATCATCCTAGGGTGTCCTACTGACATGATCCATACCATGGTCGAGTGATAAAAAAATCTTGGTGCTAGTGAATCTGACCCAAGTTAGTTTAGCTTGATTATCTCAGTATAGGTTAGTCGGAAAGAGTTAAATGTTGATGATCATTATTGATTATCATCCTAGGGTGTCCCACTGACATGATCCATACCATGGTCGAGTGATAAAAAAATCTTAGGGCTAGTGAATCTGACCCAAGTTAGTTTAGCTTGATTATCTCAGTATAGGTTGGTCGGAAAGAGTTAATTGTTGATGATCATTATTGATCATCATCCTAGGGTGTCCCACTGACATGATCCATACCATGGTCGAGTGATAAAAAAATCTTGGAGCTAGTGAATCTTGCCCAAATTAGTTTAGCTTGATTATCTCAGTATAGGTTGGTCGGAAAGAGTTCATTGTTGATAATCATCATTGATCATCATTCTAGGGTGTTCCAGTGACATGATCCATACCATGGTCGAGTGATAAAAAAATCTTGGGGCTAGTGAATCTGACCCAAATTAGATTAGCTTGATTATCTCAGTATAGGTTGGTCGGAAAGAGTTAATTGTTGATGATCATTATTGATCATCATCCTAGGGTGTCCTACTGACATGATCCATACCATGGTCGAGTGATAAAAAAATCTTGGTGCTAGTGAATCTGACCCAAGTTAGTTTAGCTTGATTATCTCAGTATAGGTTAGTCGGAAAGAGTTAAATGTTGATGATCATTATTGATTATCATCCTAGGGTGTCCCACTGACATGATCCATACCATGGTCGAGTGATAAAAAAATCTTAGGGCTAGTGAATCTGACCCAAGTTAGTTTAGCTTGATTATCTCAGTATAGGTTGGTCGGAAAGAGTTAATTGTTGATGATCATTATTGATCATCATCCTAGGGTGTCCCACTGACATGATCCATACCATGGTCGAGTGATAAAAAAAACTTAGGGCTAGTGTATCTGACCCAAGTTAGTTTAGCTTGATTATCTCAGTATAGGTTGGTCGGAAAGGGTTAATTGTTGATGATCATTATTGATCATTATCCTAGTGTGTCTCACTGACATGATCCATACCATGGTCGAGTGATAAAAAAATCTTGGTGCTAGTGAATCTGACCCAAGTTAGTTTAGCTTGATTATATCAGTATAGGTTGGTCGGAAAGGGTTAATTTTTGATGATCATCATTGATCATTATCCTAGTGTATCCTAGTGACATAATCCATACTATGGTCAAGTGATTAAAAAATCTTGGTACTAGTGAATCTGAGCCAAGATGTTTCAGCTTGATTATCTCAGTATAGATTGGTCGGAAAGGGTTGATTGTTGATGATCATCATTGATCGTCATTCTAGGGTGTTTCAGTGACATGATCCATACCATGGTCGAGTGATAAAAAAATCTTGGAGCTAGTGAATCTTACCCAAATTAGATTAGCTTGATTATCTCAGTATAGGTTGGTCGGAAAGAGTTAATTGTTGATGATCATTATTGATCATCATCCTAGGGTGTCCTACTGACATGATCCATACCATGGTCGAGTGATAAAAAAATCTTGGTGCTAGTGAATCTGACCCAAGTTAGTTTAGCTTGATTATCTCAGTATAGGTTAGTCGGAAAGAGTTAAATGTTGATGATCATTATTGATTATCATCCTAGGGTGTCCCACTGACATGATCCATACCATGGTCGAGTGATAAAAAAATCTTAGGGCTAGTGAATCTGACCCAAGTTAGTTTAGCTTGATTATCTCAGTATAGGTTGGTCGGAAAGAGTTAATTGTTGATGATCATTATTGATCATCATCCTAGGGTGTCCCACTGACATGATCCATACCATGGTCGAGTGATAAAAAAATCTTGGAGCTAGTGAATCTTGCCCAAATTAGTTTAGCTTGATTATCTCAGTATAGGTTGGTCGGAAAGAGTTCATTGTTGATAATCATCATTGATCATCATTCTAGGGTGTTCCAGTGACATGATCCATACCATGGTCGAGTGATAAAAAAATCTTAGGGCTAGTGAATCTGACCCAAGTTAGTTTAGCTTGATTATCTCAGTATAGGTTGGTCGGAAAGAGTTAATTGTTGTTGATCATTATTGATCATCATCCTAGGGTGTCCCACTGACATGATCCATACCATGGTCGAATGATAAAAAAATCTTGGTACTAGTGAATCTGAGCCAAGATGTTTCAGCTTGATTATCTCAGTATAGATTGGTCGGAAAGGGTTAATTGTTGATAATCATCATTGATCATCATTCTAGGGTGCTCCAGTGACATGATCCATACCATGGTCGAGTTATAAAAAAATCTTGGAGCTAGTGAATCTTACCCAAATTAGTTTAGCTTGATTATCTTAGTATAGGTTGGTCGGAAAGAATTAATTGTTGATGATCATTATTGATCATTATCCTAGTGTGTCCCAGTGACATAATCCATACCATAGTCGAGTGATAAAAAAATCTTGGTACTAGTGAATCTGAGCCAAGATGTTTCAGCTTGATTATCTCAGTATAGATTGGTCGGAAAGGGTTAATTGTTGATGATCATCATTGATCATCATTCTAGGGTGTTCCAGTGACATGATCCATACCATGGTCGAGTGATAAAAAAATCTTGGAGCTAGTGAATCTTACCCAAATTAGTTTAGCTTGATTATCTCAGTATAGGTTGGTCGGAAAGAGTTAATTGTTGATGATCATTATTGATCATCATCCTAGGGTGTCCCACTGACATGATTAATACCATGGTCGAGTGATAAAAAAATCTTGGAGCTAGTGAATCTTACCCAAATTAGATTAGCTTGATTATCTCAGTATAGGTTGGTCGGAAAGAGTTAATTGTTGATGATCATTATTGATCATCATCCTAGGGTGTCCCACTGACATGATCCATACCATGGTCGAGTGATAAAAAAATCTTGGTGCTAGTGAATCTGACCCAAGTTAGTTTAGCTTGATTATCTCAGTATAGGTTGGTCGGAAAGAGTTAATTGTTGATGATCATTATTGATCATCATCCTAGGGTGTCCCACTGACATAATCCATACCATGGTCGAGTGATAAAAAAATCTTAGGGCTAGTGAATCTGACCCAAGTTAGTTTAGCTTGATTATCTCAGTATAGGTTGGTCGGAAAGAGTTAATTGTTGATGATCATTATTGATCATCATCCTAGGGTGTCCCACTGACATGATCCATACCATGGTCGAGTGATAAAAAAATCTTGGAGCTAGTGAATCTTGCCCAAATTAGTTTAGCTTGATTATCTCAGTATAGGTTGGTCGGAAAGAGTTAATTGTTGATGATCACTATTGATCATCATCCTAGGGTGTCCCACTGACATGATTAATACCATGGTCGAGTGATAAAAAAATCTTGGGGCTAGTGAATCTGACCTAAGTTAGTTTAGCTTGATTATCTCAGTATAGGTTGGTCGGAAAGAGTTAATTGTTCATGATCATTATTGATCATCATCCTAGGGTGTCCCACTGACATGATTAAAACCATAGTCGAGTGATAAAAAAATCTTGGGGCTAGTGAATCTGACCTAAGTTAGTTTAGCTTGATTATCTTAGTATAGGTTGGTCGGAAATAGTTAATTGTTGATGATCATTATTGATCATTATCCTAGTGTGTCTCACTGACATGATCCATACCATGGTCGAGTGATAAAAAAATCTTGGAGCTAGTGAATCTTACCCAAATTAGTTTAGCTAGATTATCTCAGTATAGGTTGGTCGAAAAGAGTTAATTGTTGATGATCATTATTGATCATCATTCTAGGGTGTTCCAGTGACATGATCCATACCATGGTCGAGTGATAAAAAAATCTTGGAGCTAGTGAATCTTACCCAAATTAGTTTAGCTTGATTATCTCAGTATAGGTTGGTAGGAAAGAGTTAATTGTTGATGATCATTATTGATCATCATCCTAGGGTGTCCCACTGACATGATTAATACCATGGTCGAGTGATAAAAAAATCTTGGGGCAAGTGAATCTGACCTAAGTTAGTTTAGCTTGATTATCTTAGTATAGGTTGGTCGGAAATAGTTAATTGTTGATGATCATTATTGATCATTATCCTAGTGTGTCTCACTGACATGATCCATACCATGGTCAAGTGATAAAAAAATCTTGGAGCTAGTGAATCTTACCCAAATTAGTTTAGCTTGATTATCTCAGTATAGGTTGGTCGAAAAGAGTTAATTGTTGATGATCATTATTGATTATCATTCTAGGGTGTTCCAGTGACATGATCCATACCATGGTCGAGTGATAAAAAAATCTTGGAGCTAGTGAATCTTACCCAAATTAGTTTAGCTTGATTATCTCAGTATAGGTTGGTAGGAAAGAGTTAATTGTTGATGATCATTATTGATCATCATCTTAGGGTGTCCCACTGACATGATTAATACCATGGTCGAGTGATAAAAAAATCTTGGGGCTAGTGAATCTGACCTAAGTTAGTTTAGCTTGATTATCTCAGTATAGGTTGGTCGGAAAGAGTTAATTGTTGATGATCATTATTGATCATCATCCTAGGGTGTCCCACTGACATGATCCATACCATGGTCGAGTGATAAAAAAATCTTGGAGCTAGTGAATCTTGCCCAAATTAGTTTAGCTTGATTATCTCAGTATAGGTTGGTCGGAAAGAGTTAATTGTTGATGATCACTATTGATCATCATCCTCGGGTGTCCCACTGACATGATCCATACCATGGTCTAGTGATAAAAAAATCTTAGTGCTAGTGAATCTGACCTAAGTTAGTTTAGCTTGATTATCTCAGTATAGGTTGGTCGGAAAGGGTTAATTTTTGATGATCATCATTGATCATTATCCTAGTGTGTCCTAGTGACAAAATCCATACAATGGTCGAATGATAAAAAAATCTTGGTACTAGTGAATCTGAGCCAAGATGTTTCAGCTTGATTATCTCAGTATAGATTGGTCGAAAAGGGTTAATTGTTGATAATCATCATTGATTATCATTCTAGGGTGTTCCAGTGACATGATCCATACCATGGTCGAGTTATAAAAAAATCTTGGAGCTAGTGAATCTTACCCAAATTAGTTTAGCTTGATTATCTTAGTATAGGTTGGTCGGAAAGAATTAATTGTTGATGATCATTATTGATCATTATCCTAGTGTGTCCCAGTGACATAATCCATACCATGGTCGAGTGATAAAAAAATCTTGGAGCTAGTGAATCTTACCCAAATTAGTTTAGCTTGATTATCTCAGTATAGATTGGTCGGAAAGGGTTAATTGTTGATGATCATCATTGATCATCATTCTAGGGTGTTCCAGTGACATGATCCATACCATGGTCGAGTGATAAAAAAATCTTGGAGCTAGTGAATCTTACCCAAATTAGTTTAGCTTGATTATCTCAGTATAGGTTGGTCGGAAAGAGTTAATTGTTGATGATCATTATTGATCATCATCCTAGGGTGTCCCACTGACATGATTAATACCATGGTCGAGTGATAAAAAAATCTTGGAGCTAGTGAATCTTACCTAAATTAGATTAGCTTGATTATCTCAGTATAGGTTGGTCGGAAAGAGTTAATTGTTGATGATCATTATTGATCATCATCCTACGGTGTCCCACTGACATGATCCATACCATGGTCGAGTGATAAAAAAATCTTGGTGCTAGTGAATCAGACCCGAGTTAGTTTAGCTTGATTATCTCAGTATAGGTTGGTCGGAAAGAGTTAATTGTTGATGATCATTATGGATCATCATCCTAGGGTGTCCCACTGACATGATCCATACCATGGTCGAGTGATAAAAAAATCTTGGAGCTAGTGAATCTTACCCAAATTAGTTTAGCTTGATTATCTCAGTATAGGTTGGTCGGAAAGAGTTAATTGTTGATGATCATTATTGATCAGCATCCTCGGGTGTCCCACTGACATGATTAATACCATGGTCGAGTGATAAAAAAATCTTGGGGCTAGTGAATCTGACCCAAGTTAGTTTAGCTTGATTATCTCAGTATAGGTTGGTAGGAAAAAGTTAATTGTTGATGATCATTATTGATCATCATCCTAGGGTGTCCCACTGACATGATCCATACCATGGTCGAGTGATAAAAAAATCTTGGAGCTAGTGAATCTTGCCAAAATTAGTTTAGCTTGATTATCTCAGTATAGGTTGGTCGGAAAGAGTTAATTGTTGATGATCACTATTGATCATCATCCTCGGGTGTCCCACTGACATGATCCATACCATGGTCTAGTGATAAAAAAATCTTAGTGCTAGTGAATCTGACCTAAGTTAGTTTAGCTCGATTATCTCAGTATAGGTTGGTCGGAAAGGGTTAATTTTTGATGATCATCATTGTTCATTATCCTAGTGTGTCCTAGTGACAAAATCCATACAATGGTCGAATGATAAAAAAATCTTGGTACTAGTGAATCTGAGCCAAGATGTTTCAGCTTGATTATCTCAGTATAGATTGGTCGGAAAGGGTTAATTGTTGATAATCATCATTGATTATCATTCTAGGGTGTTCCAGTGACATGATCCATACCATGGTCGAGTTATAAAAAAATCTTGGAGCTAGTGAATCTTACCCAAATTAGTTTAGCTTGATTATCTTAGTATAGGTTGGTCGGAAAGAATTAATTGTTGATGATCATTATTGATCATTATCCTAGTGTGTCCCAGTGACATAATCCATACCATGGTCGAGTGATAAAAAAATCTTGGAGCTAGTGAATCTTACCCAAATTAGTTTAGCTTGATTATCTCAGTATAGATTGGTCGGAAAGGGTTAATTGTTGATGATCATCATTGATCATCATTCTAGGGTGTTCCAGTGACATGATCCATACCATGGTCGAGTGATAAAAAAATCTTGGAGCTAGTGAATCTTACCCAAATTAGTTTAGCTTGATTATCTCAGTATAGGTTGGTCGGAAAGAGTTAATTGTTGATGATCATTATTGATCATCATCCTAGGGTGTCCCACTGACATGATTAATACCATGGTCGAGTGATAAAAAAATCTTGGAGCTAGTGAATCTTACCTAAATTAGATTAGCTTGATTATCTCAGTATAGGTTGGTCGGAAAGAGTTAATTGTTGATGATCATTATTGATCATCATCCTACGGTGTCCCACTGACATGATCCATACCATGGTCGAGTGATAAAAAAATCTTGGTGCTAGTGAATCTGACCCGAGTTAGTTTAGCTTGATTATCTCAGTATAGGTTGGTCGGAAAGAGTTAATTGTTGATGATCATTATTGATCATCATCCTAGGCTGTTCCAGTGACATGATCCATACCATGGTCGAGTGATAAAAAAATCTTGGAGCTAGTGAATCTTACCCAAATTAGTTTAGCTTGATTATCTCAGTATAGGTTGGTCGGAAAGAGATAATTGTTGATCATCATTATTGATCATCATTCTAGGGTGTCCCACTGACATGATTAATACCATGGTCGAGTGATAAAAAAATCTTGGAGCTAGTGAATCTGACCCAAGTTAGTTTAGCTTGATTATCTTAGTATAGGTTGGTCGGAAAGAGTTAATTGTTGATGATCATTATTGATCATCATCCTCGGGTGTCCCACTGACATGATTCATACCATGGTTGAGTGATAAAAAAAACTTAGGGCTAGTGTATCTGACCCAAATTAGTTTAGCTTGATTATCTCAGCATAAGTTGGTCGGAAAGGGTTAATTGTTGATGATCATTATTGATCATTATCCTAGTGTGTCTCACTGACATGATCCATACCATGGTCGAGTGATAAAAAAATCTTGGAGCTAGTGAATCTTACCCAAATTAGTTTAGCTTGATTATCTCAGTATAGGTTGGTCGGAAAGAGTTAATTGTTGATCATCATTATTGATCATCATTCTAGGGTGTCCCACTGACATGATTAATACCATGGTCGAGTGATAAAAAAATCTTGGAGCTAGTGAATCTTACCCAAATTAGTTTAGCTTGATTATCTCAGTATAGGTTGGTCGAAAAGAGTTAATTGTTGATGATCATTATTGATCATCATTCTAGGGTGTTCCAGTGACATGATCCATACAATGGTCGAGTGATAAAAAAATCTTGGAGCTAGTGAATCTTACCCAAATTAGTTTAGCTTGATTATCTCAGTATAGGTTGGTAGGAAAGAGTTAATTGTTGATGATCATTATTGATCATCATCCTAGGGTGTCCCACTGCCATGATCCATACCATGGTCGAGTGATAAAAAAAACTTAGGGCTAGTGTATCTGACCCAAGTTAGTTTAGCTTGATTATCTCAGTATAGGTTGGTCGGAAAGAGTTAAATGTTGATGATCATTATTGATTATCATCCTAGGGTGTCCCACTGACATGATCCATACCATGGTTGAGTGATAAAAAAATCTTAGGGCTAGTGAATCTGACCCAAGTTAGTTTAGCTTGATTATATCAGTATAGGTTGGTCGGAAAGGGTTAATTTTTGATGATCATCATTGATCATTATCCTAGTGTATCCTAGTGACATAATCCATACTATGGTCAAGTGATTAAAAAATCTTGGTACTAGTGAATCTGAGCCAAGATGTTTCAGCTTGATTATCTCAGTATAGATTGGTCGGAAAGGGTTAATTGTTGATGATCATCATTGATCATCATTCTAGGGTGTTCCAGCGACATGATCCATACCATGGTCGAGTGATAAAAAAATCTTGGAGCTAGTGAATCTTACCCAAATTAGATTAGCTTGATTATCTCAGTATAGGTTGGTCGGAAAGAGTTAATTGTTGATGATCATTATTGATCATCATCCTAGGGTGTCCTACTGACATGATCCATACCATGGTCGAGTGATAAAAAAATCTTGGTGCTAGTGAATCTGACCCAAGTTAGTTTAGCTTGATTATCTCAGTATAGGTTAGTCGGAAAGAGTTAAATGTTGATGATCATTATTGATTATCATCCTAGGGTGTCCCACTGACATGATCCATACCATGGTCGAGTGATAAAAAAATCTTAGGGCTAGTGAATCTGACCCAAGTTAGTTTAGCTTGATTATCTCAGTATAGGTTGGTCGGAAAGAGTTAATTGTTGATGATCATTATTGATCATCATCCTAGGGTGTCCCACTGACATGATCCATACCATGGTCGAGTGATAAAAAAATCTTGGAGCTAGTGAATCTTGCCCAAATTAGTTTAGCTTGATTATCTCAGTATAGGTTGGTCGGAAAGAGTTAATTGTTGATAATCATCATTGATCATCATTCTAGGGTGTTCCAGTGACATGATCCATACCATGGTCGAGTGATAAAAAAATCTTAGGACTAGTGAATCTGACCCAAGTTAGTTTAGCTTGATTATCTCAGTATAGGTTGGTCGGAAAGAGTTAATTGTTGATGATCATTATTGATCATCATCCTAGGGTGTCCCACTGACATGATCCATACCATGGTCGAATGATAAAAAAATCTTGGTACTAGTGAATCTGAGCCAAGATGTTTCAGCTTGATTATCTCAGTATAGATTGGTCGGAAAGGGTTAATTGTTGATAATCATCATTGATCATCATTCTAGGGTGTTCCTGTGACATGATCCATACCATGGTCGAGTTATAAAAAAATCTTGGAGCTAGTGAATCTTACCCAAATTAGTTTAGCTTGATTATCTTAGTATAGGTTGGTCGGAAAGAATTAATTGTTGATGATCATTATTGAACATTATCCTAGTGTGTCCCAGTGACATAGTCCATACCATGGTCGAGTGATAAAAAAATCTTGGTACTAGTGAATCTGAGCCAAGATGTTTCAGCTTGATTATCTCAGTATAGATTGGTCGGAAAGGGTTAATTGTTGATGATCATCATTGATCATCATTCTAGGGTGTTCCAGTGACATGATCCATACCATGGTCGAGTGATAAAAAAATCTTGGAGCTAGTGAATCTTACCCAAATTAGTTTAGCTTGATTATCTCAGTATAGGTTGGTCGGAAAGAGTTAATTGTTGATGATCATTATTGATCATCATCCTAGGGTGTCCCACTGACATGATTAATACCATGGTCGAGTGATAAAAAAATCTTGGAGCTAGTGAATCTTACCCAAATTAGATTAGCTTGATTATCTCAGTATAGGTTGGTCGGAAAGAGTTAATTGTTGATGATCATTATTGATCATCATCCTAGGGTGTCCCACTGACATGATCCATACCATGGTCGAGTGATAAAAAAATCTTGGTGCTAGTGAATCTGACCCAAGTTAGTTTAGCTTGATTATCTCAGTATAGGTTGGTCGGAAAGAGTTAATTGTTGATGATCATTATTGATCATCATCCTAGGGTGTCCCACTGACATGATCTATACCATGGTCGAGTGATAAAAAAATCTTAGGGCTAGTGAATCTGACCCAAGTTAGTTTAGCTTGATTATATCAGTATAGGTTGGTCGGAAAGGGTTAATTTTTGATGATCATCATTGATCATTATCCTAGTGTATCCTAGTGACATAATCCATACTATGGTCAAGTGATTAAAAAATCTTGGTACTAGTGAATCTGAGCCAAGATGTTTCAGCTTGATTATCTCAGTATAGATTGGTCGGAAAGGGTTAATTGTTGATGATCATCATTGATCATCATTCTAGGGTGTTCCAGTGACATGATCCATACCATGGTCGAGTGATAAAAAAATCTTGGAGCTAGTGAATCTTACCCAAATTAGATTAGCTTGATTATCTCAGTATAGGTTGGTCGGAAAGAGTTAATTGTTGATGATCATTATTGATCATCATCCTAGGGTGTCCTACTGACATGATCCATACCATGGTCGAGTGATAAAAAAATCTTGGTGCTAGTGAATCTGACCCAAGTTAGTTTAGCTTGATTATCTCAGTATAGGTTAGTCGGAAAGAGTTAAATGTTGATGATCATTATTGATTATCATCCTAGGGTGTCCCACTGACATGATCCATACCATGGTCGAGTGATAAAAAAATCTTAGGGCTAGTGAATCTGACCCAAGTTAGTTTAGCTTGATTATCTCAGTATAGGTTGGTCGGAAAGAGTTAATTGTTGATGATCATTATTGATCATCATCCTAGGGTGTCCCACTGACATGATCCATACCATGGTCGAGTGATAAAAAAATCTTGGAGCTAGTGAATCTTGCCCAAATTAGTTTAGCTTGATTATCTCAGTATAGGTTGGTCGGAAAGAGTTAATTGTTGATAATCATCATTGATCATCATTCTAGGGTGTTCCAGTGACATGATCCATACCATGGTCGAGTGATAAAAAAATCTTAGGACTAGTGAATCTGACCCAAGTTAGTTTAGCTTGATTATCTCAGTATAGGTTGGTCGGAAAGAGTTAATTGTTGATGATCATTATTGATCATCATCCTAGGGTGTCCCACTGACATGATCCATACCATGGTCGAATGATAAAAAAATCTTGGTACTAGTGAATCTGAGCCAAGATGTTTCAGCTTGATTATCTCAGTATAGATTGGTCGGAAAGGGTTAATTGTTGATAATCATCATTGATCATCATTCTAGGGTGTTCCAGTGACATGATCCATACCATGGTCGAGTTATAAAAAAATCTTGGAGCTAGTGAATCTTACCCAAATTAGTTTAGCTTGATTATCTTAGTATAGGTTGGTCGGAAAGAATTAATTGTTGATGATCATTATTGAACATTATCCTAGTGTGTCCCAGTGACATAGTCCATACCATGGTCGAGTGATAAAAAAATCTTGGTACTAGTGAATCTGAGCCAAGATGTTTCAGCTTGATTATCTCAGTATAGATTGGTCGGAAAGGGTTAATTGTTGATGATCAGCATTGATCATCATTCTAGGGTGTTCCAGTGACATGATCCATACCATGGTCGAGTGATAAAAAAATCTTGGAGCTAGTGAATCTTACCCAAATTAGATTAGCTTGATTATCTCAGTATAGGTTGGTCGGAAAGAGTTAATTGTTGATGATCATTATTGATCATCATCCTAGGGTGTCCCACTGACATGATCCATACCATGGTCGAGTGATAAAAAAATCTTGGTACTAGTGAATCTGAGCCAAGATGTTTCAGCTTGATTATCTCAGTATAGATTGGTCGGAAAGGGTTAATTGTTGATGATCATCATTGATCATCATTCTAGGGTGTTCCAGTGACATGATCCATACCATGGTCGAGTGATAAAAAAATCTTAGGGCTAGTGAATCTGACCCAAGTTAGTTTAGCTTGATTATCTCAGTATAGGTTGGTCGGAAAGAGTTAATTGTTGATGATCATTATTGATCATCATCCTAGGGTGTCCCACTGACATGATCCATACCATGGTCGAGTGATAAAAAAATCTTGGAGCTAGTGAATCTTGCCCAAATTAGTTTAGCTTGATTATCTCAGTATAGGTTGGTCGGAAAGAGTTAATTGTTGATGATCACTATTGATCATCATCCTAGGGTGTCCCACTGACATGATTAATACCATGGTCGAGTGATAAAAAAATCTTGGGGCTAGTGAATCTGACCTAAGTTAGTTTAGCTTGATTATCTCAGTATAGGTTGGTCGGAAAGAGTTAATTGTTCATGATCATTATTGATCATCATCCTAGGGTGTCCCACTGACATGATTAAAACCATGGTCGAGTGATAAAAAAATCTTGGGGCTAGTGAATCTGACCTAAGTTAGTTTAGCTTGATTATCTTAGTATAGGTTGGTCGGAAATAGTTAATTGTTGATGATCATTATTGATCATTATCCTAGTGTGTCTCACTGACATGATCCATACCATGGTCGAGTGATAAAAAAATCTTGGAGCTAGTGAATCTTACCCAAATTAGTTTAGCTTGATTATCTCAGTATAGGTTGGTCGAAAAGAGTTAATTGTTGATGATCATTATTGATCATCATTCTAGGGTGTTCCAGTGACATGATCCATACCATGGTCGAGTGATAAAAAATTCTTGGAGCTAGTGAATCTTACCCAAATTAGTTTAGCTTGATTATCTCAGTATAGGTTGGTAGGAAAGAGTTAATTGTTGATGATCATTATTGATCATCATCCTAGGGTGTCCCACTGACATGATTAATACCATGGTCGAGTGATAAAAAAATCTTGGGGCTAGTGAATCTGACGTAAGTTAGTTTAGCTTGATTATCTCAGTATAGGTTGGTCGGAAAGAGTTAATTGTTGATGATCATTATTGATCATCATCCTAGGGTGTCCCACTGACATGATCCATACCATGGTCGAGTGATAAAAAAATCTTGGAGCTAGTGAATCTTGCCCAAATTAGTTTAGCTTGATTATCTCAGTATAGGTTGGTCGGAAAGAGTTAATTGTTGATGATCACTATTGATCATTATCCTAGGGTGTCCCACTGACATGATTAATACCATGGTCGAGTGATAAAAAAATCTTGGGGCTAGTGAATCTGACCTAAGTTAGTTTAGCTTGATTATCTCAGTATAGGTTGGTCGGAAAGAGTTAATTGTTGATGATCATTATTGATCATCATCCTAGGGTGTCCCACTGACATGATTAAAACCATGGTCGAGTGATAAAAAAATCTTAGGGCTAGTGAATCTGACCCAAGTTAGTTTAGCTTGATTATCTCAGTATAGGTTGGTCGGAAAGAGTTAATTGTTGATGATCATTATTGATCATCATTCTAGGGTGTCCCACTGACATGATCCATACCATGGTCTAGTGATAAAAAAATCTTAGTGCTAGTGAATCTGACCTAAGTTAGTTTAGCTTGATTATCTCAGTATAGGTTGGTCGGAAAGGGTTAATTTTTGATGATCATCATTGATCATTATCCTAGTGTGTCCTAGTGACAAAATCCATACAATGGTCGAATGATAAAAAAATCTTGGTACTAGTGAATCTGAGCCAAGATGTTTCAGCTTGATTATCTCAGTATAGATTGGTCGGAAAGGGTTAATTGTTGATGATCATCATTGATCATCATTCTAGGGTGTTCCAGTGACATGATCCATACCATGGTCGAGTGATAAAAAAATCTTGGAGCTAGTGAATCTTACCCAAATTAGTTTAGCTTGATTATCTCAGTATAGGTTGGTCGGAAAGAGTTAATTGTTGATGATCATTATTGATCATCATCCTAGGGTGTCCCACTAACATGATTAATACCATGGTCGAGTGATAAAAAAATCTTGGAGCTAGTGAATCTTACCGAAATTAGATTAGCTTGATTATCTCAGTATAGGTTGGCGGAAAGAGTTAATTGTTGATGATCATTATTGATCATCATCCTAGGGTGTCCCACTGACATGATCCATACCATGGTCGAGTGATAAAAAAATCTTGGTGCTAGTGAATCTGACCCAAGTTAGTTTAGCTTGATTATCTCAATATAGGTTGGTCGGAAAGAGTTAATTGTTGATGATCATTATTGATCATTATCCTAGTGTGTCTCACTGACATGATCCATACCATGGTCGAGTGATAAAAAAATCTTAGGGCTAGTGAATCTGACCCAAGTTAGTTTAGCTTGATTATCTCAGTATAGGTTGGTCGGAAAGAGTTAATTGTTGATGATCATTATTGATCATCATCCTAGGGTGTCCCACTGACATGATTAAAACCATAGTCGAGTGATAAAAAAATCTTGGGGCTAGTGAATCTGACCTAAGTTAGTTTAGCTTGATTATCTCAGTATAGGTTGGTCGGAAAGGGTTAATTTTTGATGATCATCATTGATCATTATCCTAGTGTGTCCTAGTGACAAAATCCATACAATGGTCGAATGATAAAAAAATCTTGGTACTAGTGAATCTGAGCCAAGATGTTTCAGCTTGATTATCTCAGTATAGATTGGTCGGAAAGGGTTAATTGTTGATAATCATCATTGATCATCATTCTAGGGTGTTTTAGTGACATGATCCATACCATGGTCGAGTTATAACAAAATCTTGGAGCTAGTGAATCTTACCCAAATTAGTTTAGCTTGATTATCTTAGTATAGGTTGGTCGGAAAGAATTAATTGTTGATGATCATTATTGATCATTATCCTACTGTGTCCCAGTGACATAATCCATACCATGGTCGAGTGATAAAAAAATCTTGGAGCTAGTGAATCTTACCCAAATTAGTTTAGCTTGATTATCTCAGTATAGATTGGTCGGAAAGGGTTAATTGTTGATGATCATCATTGATCATCATTCTAGGGTGTTCCAGTGACATGATCCATACCATGGTCGAGTGATAAAAAAATCTTGGAGCTAGTGAATCTTACCCAAATTAGTTTAGCTTGATTATCTCAGTATAGGTTGGTCGGAAAGAGTTAATTGTTGATGATCATTATTGATCATCATCCTAGGGTGTCCCACTAACATGATTAATACCATGGTCGAGTGTTAAAAAAATCTTGGAGCTAGTGAATCTTACCGAAATTAGATTAGCTTGATTATCTCAGTATAGGTTGGCGGAAAGAGTTAATTGTTGATGATCATTATTGATCATCATCCTAGGGTGTCCCACTGACATGATCCATACCATGGTCGAGTGATAAAAAAATCTTGGTGCTAGTGAATCTGACCCAAGTTAGTTTAGCTTGATTATCTCAATATAGGTTGGTCGGAAAGAGTTAATTGTTGATGATCATTATTGATCATCATCCTAGGGTGTCCCACTGACATGATCCATACCATGGTCGAGTGATAACAAAATCTTAGGGCTAGTGAATCTGACCCAAGTTAGTTTAGCTTGATTATCTCAGTATAGGTTGGTCGGAAAGAGTTAATTGTTGATGATCATTATTGATCATCATCCTAGGGTGTCCCACTGACATGATTAAAACCATGGTCGAGTGATAAAAAAATCTTGGGGCTAGTGAATCTGACCCAAGTGTGTTTAGCTTGATTATCTCAGTATAGGTTGGTCGGAAATAGTTAATTGTTGATGATCATTATTGATCATCATTCTAGGGTGTTCCAGTGACATGATCCATACCATGGTCGAGTGATAAAAAAATCTTGGAGCTAGTGAATCTTACCCAAATTAGTTTAGCTTGATTATCTCAGTATAGGTTGGTCGGAAAGAGTTAATTGTTGATCATCATTATTGATCATCATTCTAGGGTGTCCCACTGACATGATTAATACCATGGTCGAGTGATAAAAAAATCTTGGAGCTAGTGAATCTGACCCAAGTTAGTTTAGCTTGATTATCTCAGTATAGGTTGGTCGGAAAGAGTTAATTGTTGATGATCATTATTGATCATCATCCTCGGGTGTCCCACTGACATGATCCATACCATGGTTGAGTGATAAAAAAAACTTAGGGCTAGTGTATCTGACCCAAGTTAGTTTAGCTTGATTATCTCAGTATAGGTTGGTCGGAAAGGGTTAATTGTTGATGATCATTATTGATCATTATCCTAGTGTGTCTCACTGACATGATCCATACCATGGTCGAGTGATAAAAAAATCTTGGAGCTAGTGAATCTTACCCAAATTAGTTTAGCTTGATTATCTCAGTATAGGTTGGTCGAAAAGAGTTAATTGTTGATGATCATTATTGATCATCATTCTAGGGTGTTCCAGTGACATGATCCATACCATGGTCGAGTGATAAAAAAATCTTGGAGCTAGTGAATCTTACCCAAATTAGTTTAGCTTGATTATCTCAGTATAAGTTGGTAGGAAAGAGTTAATTGTTGATGATCATTATTGATCATCATCCTAGGGTGTCCCACTGGCATGATCTATACCATGGTCAAGTGATAAAAAAAACTTAGGGCTAGTGTATCTGACCCAAGTTAGTTTAGCTTGATTATCTCAGTATAGGTTGGTCGGAAAGTGTTAATTGTTGATGATCATTATTGATTGTTATCCTAGTGTGTCTCACTGACATGATCCATACCATGGCCGAGTGATAAAAAAATCTTGGTGCTAGTGAATCTGACCCAAGTTAGTTTAGCTTGATTATATCAGTATAGGTTGGTCGGAAAGGGTTAATTTTTGATGATCATCATTGATCATTATCCTAGTGTATCCTAGTGACATAATCCATACCATGGTCAAGTGATTAAAAAATCTTGGTACTAGTGAATCTGAGCCAAGATGTTTCAGCTTGATTATCTCAGTATAGATTGGTCGGAAAGGGTTAATTGTTGATGATCATCATTGATCATCATTCTAGGGTGTTCCAGTGACATGATCCATACCATGGTCGAGTGATAAAAAAATCTTGGAGCTAGTGAATCTTACCCAAATTAGATTAGCTTGATTATCTCAGTATAGGTTGGTCGGAAAGAGTTAATTGTTGATGATCATTATTGATTATTATCCTAGGGTGTCCTACTGACATGATCCATACCATGGTCGAGTGATAAAAAAATCTTGGAGCTAGTGAATCTTGCCCAAATTAGTTTAGCTTGATTATCTCAGTATAGGTTGGTCGGAAAGAGTTAATTGTTGATAATCATCATTGATCATCATTCTAGGGTGTTCCAGTGACATGATCCATACCATGGTCGAGTGATAAAAAAATCTTAGGACTAGTGAATCTGACCCAAGTTAGTTTAGCTTGATTATCTCAGTATAGGTTGGTCGGAAAGAGTTAATTGTTGATAATCATCATTGATCATCATTCTAGGGTGTTCCAGTGACATGATCCATACCATGGTCGAATGAGAAAAAAATCTTGGTACTAGTGAATCTGAGCCAAGATGTTTCAGCTTGATTATCTCAGTATAGATTGGTCGGAAAGGGTTAATTGTTGATAATCATCATTGATCATCATTCTAGGGTGTTCCAGTGAAATGATCCATACCATGGTCGAGTTATAAAAAAATCTTGGAGCTAGTGAATCTTACCCAAATTAGTTTAGCTTGATTATCTTAGTATAGGTTGGTCGGAAAGAATTAATTGTTGATGATCATTATTGAACATTATCCTAGTGTGTCCCAGTGACATAGTCCATACCATGGTCGAGTGATAAAAAAATCTTGGTACTAGTGAATCTGAGCCAAGATGTTTCAGCTTGATTATCTCAGTATAGATTGGTCGGAAAGGGTTAATTGTTGATGATCATCATTGATCATCATTCTAGGGTGTTCCAGTGACATGATCCATACCATGGTCGAGTGATAAAAAAATCTTGGAGCTAGTGAATCTTACCCAAATTAGTTTAGCTTGATTATCTCAGTATAGGTTGGTCGGAAAGAGTTAATTGTTGATGATCATTATTGATCATCATCCTAGGGTGTCCCACTGACATGATTAATACCATGGTCGAGTGATAAAAAAATCTTGGAGCTAGTGAATCTTACCCAAATTAGATTAGCTTGATTATCTCAGTATAGGTTGGTCGGAAAGAGTTAATTGTTGATGATCATTATTGATCATCATCCTAGGGTGTCCCACTGACATGATCCATACCATGGTCGAGTGATAAAAAAATCTTGGTGCTAGTGAATCTGACCCAAGTTAGTTTAGCTTGATTATCTCAGTATAGGTTGGTCGGAAAGAGTTAATTGTTGATGATCATTATTGATCATCATCCTAGGGTGTCCCACTGACATGATCTATACCATGGTCGAGTGATAAAAAAATCTTAGGGCTAGTGAATCTGACCCAAGTTAGTTTAGCTTGATTATCTCAGTATAGGTTGGTCGGAAAGAGTTAATTGTTGATGATCATTATTGATCATCATCCTAGGGTGTCCCACTGACATGATCCATACCATGGTCGAGTGATAAAAAAATCTTGGAGCTAGTGAATCTTGCCCAAATTAGTTTAGCTTGATTATCTCAGTATAGGTTGGTCGGAAAGAGTTAATTGTTGATGATCACTATTGATCATCATCCTAGGGTGTCCCACTGACATGATTAATACCATGGTCGAGTGATAAAAAAATCTTGGGGCTAGTGAATCTGACCTAAGTTAGTTTATCTTGATTATCTCAGTATAGGTTGGTCGGAAAGAGTTAATTGTTCATGATCATTATTGATCATCATCCTAGGGTGTCCCACTGACATGATTAAAACCATGGTCGAGTGATAAAAAAATCTTGGGGCTAGTGAATCTGACCTAAGTTAGTTTAGCTTGATTATCTTAGTATAGGTTGGTCGGAAATAGTTAATTGTTGATGATCATTATTGATCATTATCCTAGTGTGTCTCACTGACATGATCCATAGCATGGTCGAGTGATAAAAAAATCTTGGAGCTAGTGAATCTTACCCAAATTAGTTTAGCTTGATTATCTCAGTATATGTTGGTCGAAAAGAGTTAATTGTTGATGATCATTATTGATCATCATTCTAGGGTGTTCCAGTGACATGATCCATACCATGGTCGAGTGATAAAAAATTCTTGGAGCTATTGAATCTTACCCAAATTAGTTTAGCTTGATTATCTCAGTATAGGTTGGTAGGAAAGAGTTAATTGTTGATGATCATTATTGATCATCATCCTAGGGTGTCCCACTGACATGATTAATACCATGGTCGAGTGATAAAAAAATCTTGGGGCTAGTGAATCTGACGTAAGTTAGTTTAGCTTGATTATCTCAGTATAGGTTGGTCGGAAAGAGTTAATTGTTGATGATCATTATTGATCATCATCCTAGGGTGTCCCACTGACATGATCCATACCATGGTCGAGTGATAAAAAAATCTTGGAGCTAGTGAATCTTGCCCAAATTAGTTTAGCTTGATTATCTCAGTATAGGTTGGTCGGAAAGAGTTAATTGTTGATGATCACTATTGATCATTATCCTAGGGTGTCCCACTGACATGATTAATACCATGGTCGAGTGATAAAAAAATCTTGGGGCTAGTGAATCTGACCTAAGTTAGTTTAGCTTGATTATCTCAGTATAGGTTGGTCGGAAAGAGTTAATTGTTGATGATCATTATTGATCATCATCCTAGGGTGTCCCACTGACATGATTAAAACCATGGTCGAGTGATAAAAAAATCTTAGTGCTAGTGAATCTGACCTAAGTTAGTTTAGCTTGATTATCTCAGTATAGGTTGGTCGGAAAGGGTTAATTTTTGATGATCATCATTGATCATTATCCTAGTGTGTCCTAGTGACAAAATCCATACAATGGTCGAATGATAAAAAAATCTTGGTACTAGTAAATCTGAGCCAAGATGTTTCAGCTTGATTATCTCAGTATAGATTGGTCGGAAAGGGTTAATTGTTGATAATCATCATTGATCATCATTCTAGGGTGTTTTAGTGACATGATCCATACCATGGTCGAGTTATAACAAAATCTTGGAGCTAGTGAATCTTACCAAAATTAGTTTAGCTTGATTATCTTAGTATAGGTTGGTCGGAAAGAATTAATTGTTGATGATCATTATTGATCATTATCCTACTGTGTCCCAGTGACATAATCCATACCATGGTCGAGTGATAAAAAAATCTTGGAGCTAGTGAATCTTACCCAAATTAGTTTAGCTTGATTATCTCAGTATAGATTGGTCGGAAAGGGTTAATTGTTGATGATCATCATTGATCATCATTCTAGGGTGTTCCAGTGACATGATCCATACCATGGTCGAGTGATAAAAAAATCTTGGAGCTAGTGAATCTTACCCAAATTAGTTTAGCTTGATTATCTCAGTATAGGTTGGTCGGAAAGAGTTAATTGTTGATGATCATTATTGATCATCATCCTAGGGTGTCCCACTAACATGATTAATACCATGGTCGAATGATAAAAAAATCTTGGAGCTAGTGAATCTTACCGAAATTAGATTAGCTTGATTATCTCAGTATAGGTTGGCGGAAAGAGTTAATTGTTGATGATCATTATTGATCATCATCCTAGGGTGTCCCACTGACATGATCCATACCATGGTCGAGTGATAAAAAAATCTTGGTGCTAGTGAATCTGACCCAAGTTAGTTTAGCTTGATTATCTCAATATAGGTTGGTCGGAAAGAGTTAATTGTTGATGATCATTATTGATCATCATCCTAGGGTGTCCCACTGACATGATCCATACCATGGTCGAGTGATAACAAAATCTTAGGGCTAGTGAATCTGACCCAAGTTAGTTTAGCTTGATTATCTCAGTATAGGTTGGTCGGAAAGAGTTAATTGTTGATGATCATTATTGATCATCATCCTAGGGTGTCCCACTGACATGATTAAAACCATGGTCGAGTGATAAAAAAATCTTGGGGCTAGTGAATCTGACCCAAGTTTGTTTAGCTTGATTATCTCAGTATAGGTTGGTCGGAAATAGTTAATTGTTGATGATCATTATTGATCATCATTCTAGGGTGTTCCAGTGACATGATCCATACCATGTTCGAGTGATAAAAAAATCTTGGAGCTAGTGAATCTTACCCAAATTAGTTTAGCTTGATTATCTCAGTATAGGTTGGTCGGAAAGAGTTAATTGTTGATCATCATTATTGATCATCATTCTAGGGTGTCCCACTGACATGATTAATACCATGGTCGAGTGATAAAAAAATCTTGGAGCTAGTGAATCTGACCCAAGTTAGTTTAGCTTGATTATCTCAGTATAGGTTGGTCGGAAAGAGTTAATTGTTGATGATCATTATTGATCATCATCCTCGGGTGTCCCACTGACATGATCCATACCATGGTTGAGTGATAAAAAAAACTTAGGGCTAGTGTATCTGACCCAAGTTAGTTTAGCTTGATTATCTCAGTATAGGTTGGTCGGAAAGGGTTAATTGTTGATGATCATTATTGATCATTATCCTAGTGTGTCTCACTGACATGATCCATACCATGGTCGAGTGATAAAAAAATTTTGGAGCTAGTGAATCTTACCCAAATTAGTTTAGCTTGATTATCTCAGTATAGGTTGGTCGAAAAGAGTTAATTGTTGATGATCATTATTGATCATCATTCTAGGGTGTTCCAGTGACATGATCCATACCATGGTCGAGTGATAAAAAAATCTTGGAGCTAGTGAATCTTACTCAAATTAGTTTAGCTTGATTATCTCAGTATAAGTTGGTAGGAAAGAGTTAATTGTTGATGATCATTATTGATCATCATCCTAGGGTGTCCCACTGGCATGATCTATACCATGGTCAAGTGATAAAAAAAACTTAGGGCTAGTGTATCTGACCCAAGTTAGTTTAGCTTGATTATCTCAGTATAGGTTGGTCGGAAAGTGTTAATTGTTGATGATCATTATTGATTGTTATCCTAGTGTGTCTCACTGACATGATCCATACCATGGCCGAGTGATAAAAAAATCTTGGTGCTAGTGAATCTGACCCAAGTTAGTTTAGCTTGATTATATCAGTATAGGTTGGTCGGAAAGGGTTAATTTTTGATGATCATCATTGATCATTATCCTAGTGTATCCTAGTGACATAATCCATACCATGGTCAAGTGATTAAAAAATCTTGGTACTAGTGAATCTGAGCCAAGATGTTTCAGCTTGATTATCTCAGTATAGATTGGTCGGAAAGGGTTAATTGTTGATGATCATCATTGATCATCATTCTAGGGTGTTCCAGTGACATGATCCATACCATGGTCGAGTGATAAAAAAATCTTAGGGCTAGTGAATCTGACCCAAGTTAGTTTAGCTTGATTATCTCAGTATAGGTTGGTCGGAAAGAGTTAATTGTTGATGATCATTATTGATCATCATCCTAGGGTGTCCCACTGACATGATCCATACCATGGTCGAGTGATAAAAAAATCTTGGAGCTAGTGAATCTTGCCCAAATTAGTTTAGCTTGATTATCTCAGTATAGGTTGGTCGGAAAGAGTTAATTGTTGATGATCACTATTGATCATCATCCTAGGGTGTCCCACTGACATGATTAATACCATGGTCGAGTGATAAAAAAATCTTGGGGCTAGTGAATCTGACCTAAGTTAGTTTATCTTGATTATCTCAGTATAGGTTGGTCGGAAAGAGTTAATTGTTCATGATCATTATTGATCATCATCCTAGGGTGTCCCACTGACATGATTAAAACCATGGTCGAGTGATAAAAAAATCTTGGGGCTAGTGAATCTGACCTAAGTTAGTTTAGCTTGATTATCTTAGTATAGGTTGGTCGGAAATAGTTAATTGTTGATGATCATTATTGATCATTATCCTAGTGTGTCTCACTGACATGATCCATAGCATGGTCGAGTGATAAAAAAATCTTGGAGCTAGTGAATCTTACCCAAATTAGTTTAGCTTGATTATCTCAGTATATGTTGGTCGAAAAGAGTTAATTGTTGATGATCATTATTGATCATCATTCTAGGGTGTTCCAGTGACATGATCCATACCATGGTCGAGTGATAAAAAATTCTTGGAGCTATTGAATCTTACCCAAATTAGTTTAGCTTGATTATCTCAGTATAGGTTGGTAGGAAAGAGTTAATTGTTGATGATCATTATTGATCATCATCCTAGGGTGTCCCACTGACATGATTAATACCATGGTCGAGTGATAAAAAAATCTTGGGGCTAGTGAATCTGACGTAAGTTAGTTTAGCTTGATTATCTCAGTATAGGTTGGTCGGAAAGAGTTAATTGTTGATGATCATTATTGATCATCATCCTAGGGTGTCCCACTGACATGATCCATACCATGGTCGAGTGATAAAAAAATCTTGGAGCTAGTGAATCTTGCCCAAATTAGTTTAGCTTGATTATCTCAGTATAGGTTGGTCGGAAAGAGTTAATTGTTGATGATCACTATTGATCATTATCCTAGGGTGTCCCACTGACATGATTAAAACCATGGTCGAGTGATAAAAAAATCTTGGGGCTAGTGAATCTGACCCAAGTGTGTTTAGCTTGATTATCTCAGTATAGGTTGGTCGGAAATAGTTAATTGTTGATGATCATTATTGATCATCATTCTAGGGTGTTCCAGTGACATGATCCATACCATGGTCGAGTGATAAAAAAATCTTGGAGCTAGTGAATCTTACCCAAATTAGTTTAGCTTGATTATCTCAGTATAGGTTGGTCGGAAAGAGTTAATTGTTGATCATCATTATTGATCATCATTCTAGGGTGTCCCACTGACATGATTAATACCATGGTCGAGTGATAAAAAAATCTTGGAGCTAGTGAATCTGACCCAAGTTAGTTTAGCTTGATTATCTCAGTATAGGTTGGTCGGAAAGAGTTAATTGTTGATGATCATTATTGATCATCATCCTCGGGTGTCCCACTGACATGATCCATACCATGGTTGAGTGATAAAAAAAACTTAGGGCTAGTGTATCTGACCCAAGTTAGTTTAGCTTGATTATCTCAGTATAGGTTGGTCGGAAAGGGTTAATTGTTGATGATCATTATTGATCATTATCCTAGTGTGTCTCACTGACATGATCCATACCATGGTCGAGTGATAAAAAAATCTTGGAGCTAGTGAATCTTACCCAAATTAGTTTAGCTTGATTATCTCAGTATAGGTTGGTCGAAAAGAGTTAATTGTTGATGATCATTATTGATCATCATTCTAGGGTGTTCCAGTGACATGATCCATACCATGGTCGAGTGATAAAAAATTCTTGGAGCTATTGAATCTTACCCAAATTAGTTTAGCTTGATTATCTCAGTATAGGTTGGTAGGAAAGAGTTAATTGTTGATGATCATTATTGATCATCATCCTAGGGTGTCCCACTGACATGATTAATACCATGGTCGAGTGATAAAAAAATCTTGGGGCTAGTGAATCTGACGTAAGTTAGTTTAGCTTGATTATCTCAGTATAGGTTGGTCGGAAAGAGTTAATTGTTGATGATCATTATTGATCATCATCCTAGGGTGTCCCACTGACATGATCCATACCATGGTCGAGTGATAACAAAATCTTAGGGCTAGTGAATCTGACCCAAGTTAGTTTAGCTTGATTATCTCAGTATAGGTTGGTCGGAAAGAGTTAATTGTTGATGATCATTATTGATCATCATCCTAGGGTGTCCCACTGACATGATTAAAACCATGGTCGAGTGATAAAAAAATCTTGGGGCTAGTGAATCTGACCCAAGTGTGTTTAGCTTGATTATCTCAGTATAGGTTGGTCGGAAATAGTTAATTGTTGATGATCATTATTGATCATCATTCTAGGGTGTTCCAGTGACATGATCCATACCATGGTCGAGTGATAAAAAAATCTTGGAGCTAGTGAATCTTACCCAAATTAGTTTAGCTTGATTATCTCAGTATAGGTTGGTCGGAAAGAGTTAATTGTTGATCATCATTATTGATCATCATTCTAGGGTGTCCCACTGACATGATTAATACCATGGTCGAGTGATAAAAAAATCTTGGAGCTAGTGAATCTGACCCAAGTTAGTTTAGCTTGATTATCTCAGTATAGGTTGGTCGGAAAGAGTTAATTGTTGATGATCATTATTGATCATCATCCTCGGGTGTCCCACTGACATGATCCATACCATGGTTGAGTGATAAAAAAAACTTAGGGCTAGTGTATCTGACCCAAGTTAGTTTAGCTTGATTATCTCAGTATAGGTTGGTCGGAAAGGGTTAATTGTTGATGATCATTATTGATCATTATCCTAGTGTGTCTCACTGACATGATCCATACCATGGTCGAGTGATAAAAAAATCTTGGAGCTAGTGAATCTTACCCAAATTAGTTTAGCTTGATTATCTCAGTATAGGTTGGTCGAAAAGAGTTAATTGTTGATGATCATTATTGATCATCATTCTAGGGTGTTCCAGTGACATGATCCATACCATGGTCGAGTGATAAAAAAATCTTGGAGCTAGTGAATCTTACCCAAATTAGTTTAGCTTGATTATCTCAGTATAAGTTGGTAGGAAAGAGTTAATTGTTGATGATCATTATTGATCATCATCCTAGGGTGTCCCACTGGCATGATCTATACCATGGTCAAGTGATAAAAAAAACTTAGGGCTAGTGTATCTGACCCAAGTTAGTTTAGCTTGATTATCTCAGTATAGGTTGGTCGGAAAGTGTTAATTGTTGATGATCATTATTGATTGTTATCCTAGTGTGTCTCACTGACATGATCCATACCATGGCCGAGTGATAAAAAAATCTTGGTGCTAGTGAATCTGACCCAAGTTAGTTTAGCTTGATTATATCAGTATAGGTTGGTCGGAAAGGGTTAATTTTTGATGATCATCATTGATCATTATCCTAGTGTATCCTAGTGACATAATCCATACCATGGTCAAGTGATTAAAAAATCTTGGTACTAGTGAATCTGAGCCAAGATGTTTCAGCTTGATTATCTCAGTATAGATTGGTCGGAAAGGGTTAATTGTTGATGATCATCATTGATCATCATTCTAGGGTGTTCCAGTGACATGATCCATACCATGGTCGAGTGATAAAAAAATCTTGGAGCTAGTGAATCTTACCCAAATTAGATTAGCTTGATTATCTCAGTATAGGTTGGTCGGAAAGAGTTAATTGTTGATGATCATTATTGATTATTATCCTAGGGTGTCCTACTGACATGATCCATACCATGGTCGAGTGATAAAAAAATCTTGGAGCTAGTGAATCTTGCCCAAATTAGTTTAGCTTGATTATCTCAGTATAGGTTGGTCGGAAAGAGTTAATTGTTGATAATCATCATTGATCATCATTCTAGGGTGTTCCAGTGACATGATCCATACCATGGTCGAGTGATAAAAAAATCTTAGGACTAGTGAATCTGACCCAAGTTAGTTTAGCTTGATTATCTCAGTATAGGTTGGTCGGAAAGAGTTAATTGTTGATAATCATCATTGATCATCATTCTAGGGTGTTCCAGTGACATGATCCATACCATGGTCGAATGAGAAAAAAATCTTGGTACTAGTGAATCTGAGCCAAGATGTTTCAGCTTGATTATCTCAGTATAGATTGGTCGGAAAGGGTTAATTGTTGATAATCATCATTGATCATCATTCTAGGGTGTTCCAGTGAAATGATCCATACCATGGTCGAGTTATAAAAAAATCTTGGAGCTAGTGAATCTTACCCAAATTAGTTTAGCTTGATTATCTTAGTATAGGTTGGTCGGAAAGAATTAATTGTTGATGATCATTATTGAACATTATCCTAGTGTGTCCCAGTGACATAGTCCATACCATGGTCGAGTGATAAAAAAATCTTGGTACTAGTGAATCTGAGCCAAGATGTTTCAGCTTGATTATCTCAGTATAGATTGGTCGGAAAGGGTTAATTGTTGATGATCATCATTGATCATCATTCTAGGGTGTTCCAGTGACATGATCCATACCATGGTCGAGTGATAAAAAAATCTTGGAGCTAGTGAATCTTACCCAAATTAGTTTAGCTTGATTATCTCAGTATAGGTTGGTCGGAAAGAGTTAATTGTTGATGATCATTATTGATCATCATCCTAGGGTGTCCCACTGACATGATTAATACCATGGTCGAGTGATAAAAAAATCTTGGAGCTAGTGAATCTTACCCAAATTAGATTAGCTTGATTATCTCAGTATAGGTTGGTCGGAAAGAGTTAATTGTTGATGATCATTATTGATCATCATCCTAGGGTGTCCCACTGACATGATCCATACCATGGTCGAGTGATAAAAAAATCTTGGTGCTAGTGAATCTGACCCAAGTTAGTTTAGCTTGATTATCTCAGTATAGGTTGGTCGGAAAGAGTTAATTGTTGATGATCATTATTGATCATCATCCTAGGGTGTCCCACTGACATGATCTATACCATGGTCGAGTGATAAAAAAATCTTAGGGCTAGTGAATCTGACCTAAGTTAGTTTAGCTTGATTATCTCAGTATAGGTTGGTCGGAAAGAGTTAATTGTTGATGATCATTATTGATCATCATCCTAGGGTGTCCCACTGACATGATCCATACCATGGTCGAGTGATAAAAAAATCTTGGAGCTAGTGAATCTTGCCCAAATTAGTTTAGCTTGATTATCTCAGTATAGGTTGGTCGGAAAGAGTTAATTGTTGATGATCACTATTGATCATCATCCTAGGGTGTCCCACTGACATGATTAATACCATGGTCGAGTGATAAAAAAATCTTGGGGCTAGTGAATCTGACCTAAGTTAGTTTATCTTGATTATCTCAGTATAGGTTGGTCGGAAAGAGTTAATTGTTCATGATCATTATTGATCATCATCCTAGGGTGTCCCACTGACATGATTAAAACCATGGTCGAGTGATAAAAAAATCTTGGGGCTAGTGAATCTGACCTAAGTTAGTTTAGCTTGATTATCTTAGTATAGGTTGGTCGGAAATAGTTAATTGTTGATGATCATTATTGATCATTATCCTAGTGTGTCTCACTGACATGATCCATAGCATGGTCGAGTGATAAAAAAATCTTGGAGCTAGTGAATCTTACCCAAATTAGTTTAGCTTGATTATCTCAGTATATGTTGGTCGAAAAGAGTTAATTGTTGATGATCATTATTGATCATCATTCTAGGGTGTTCCAGTGACATGATCCATACCATGGTCGAGTGATAAAAAATTCTTGGAGCTATTGAATCTTACCCAAATTAGTTTAGCTTGATTATCTCAGTATAGGTTGGTAGGAAAGAGTTAATTGTTGATGATCATTATTGATCATCATCCTAGGGTGTCCCACTGACATGATTAATACCATGGTCGAGTGATAAAAAAATCTTGGGGCTAGTGAATCTGACGTAAGTTAGTTTAGCTTGATTATCTCAGTATAGGTTGGTCGGAAAGAGTTAATTGTTGATGATCATTATTGATCATCATCCTAGGGTGTCCCACTGACATGATCCATACCATGGTCGAGTGATAAAAAAATCTTGGAGCTAGTGAATCTTGCCCAAATTAGTTTAGCTTGATTATCTCAGTATAGGTTGGTCGGAAAGAGTTAATTGTTGATGATCACTATTGATCATTATCCTAGGGTGTCCCACTGACATGATTAATACCATGGTCGAGTGATAAAAAAATCTTGGGGCTAGTGAATCTGACCTAAGTTAGTTTAGCTTGATTATCTCAGTATAGGTTGGTCGGAAAGAGTTAATTGTTGATGATCATTATTGATCATCATCCTAGGGTGTCCCACTGACATGATTAAAACCATGGTCGAGTGATAAAAAAATCTTAGTGCTAGTGAATCTGACCTAAGTTAGTTTAGCTTGATTATCTCAGTATAGGTTGGTCGGAAAGGGTTAATTTTTGATGATCATCATTGATCATTATCCTAGTGTGTCCTAGTGACAAAATCCATACAATGGTCGAATGATAAAAAAATCTTGGTACTAGTAAATCTGAGCCAAGATGTTTCAGCTTGATTATCTCAGTATAGATTGGTCGGAAAGGGTTAATTGTTGATAATCATCATTGATCATCATTCTAGGGTGTTTTAGTGACATGATCCATACCATGGTCGAGTTATAACAAAATCTTGGAGCTAGTGAATCTTACCAAAATTAGTTTAGCTTGATTATCTTAGTATAGGTTGGTCGGAAAGAATTAATTGTTGATGATCATTATTGATCATTATCCTACTGTGTCCCAGTGACATAATCCATACCATGGTCGAGTGATAAAAAAATCTTGGAGCTAGTGAATCTTACCCAAATTAGTTTAGCTTGATTATCTCAGTATAGATTGGTCGGAAAGGGTTAATTGTTGATGATCATCATTGATCATCATTCTAGGGTGTTCCAGTGACATGATCCATACCATGGTCGAGTGATAAAAAAATCTTGGAGCTAGTGAATCTTACCCAAATTAGTTTAGCTTGATTATCTCAGTATAGGTTGGTCGGAAAGAGTTAATTGTTGATGATCATTATTGATCATCATCCTAGGGTGTCCCACTAACATGATTAATACCATGGTCGAATGATAAAAAAATCTTGGAGCTAGTGAATCTTACCGAAATTAGATTAGCTTGATTATCTCAGTATAGGTTGGCGGAAAGAGTTAATTGTTGATGATCATTATTGATCATCATCCTAGGGTGTCCCACTGACATGATCCATACCATGGTCGAGTGATAAAAAAATCTTGGTGCTAGTGAATCTGACCCAAGTTAGTTTAGCTTGATTATCTCAATATAGGTTGGTCGGAAAGAGTTAATTGTTGATGATCATTATTGATCATCATCCTAGGGTGTCCCACTGACATGATCCATACCATGGTCGAGTGATAACAAAATCTTAGGGCTAGTGAATCTGACCCAAGTTAGTTTAGCTTGATTATCTCAGTATAGGTTGGTCGGAAAGAGTTAATTGTTGATGATCATTATTGATCATCATCCTAGGGTGTCCCACTGACATGATTAAAACCATGGTCGAGTGATAAAAAAATCTTGGGGCTAGTGAATCTGACCCAAGTTTGTTTAGCTTGATTATCTCAGTATAGGTTGGTCGGAAATAGTTAATTGTTGATGATCATTATTGATCATCATTCTAGGGTGTTCCAGTGACATGATCCATACCATGTTCGAGTGATAAAAAAATCTTGGAGCTAGTGAATCTTACCCAAATTAGTTTAGCTTGATTATCTCAGTATAGGTTGGTCGGAAAGAGTTAATTGTTGATCATCATTATTGATCATCATTCTAGGGTGTCCCACTGACATGATTAATACCATGGTCGAGTGATAAAAAAATCTTGGAGCTAGTGAATCTGACCCAAGTTAGTTTAGCTTGATTATCTCAGTATAGGTTGGTCGGAAAGAGTTAATTGTTGATGATCATTATTGATCATCATCCTCGGGTGTCCCACTGACATGATCCATACCATGGTTGAGTGATAAAAAAAACTTAGGGCTAGTGTATCTGACCCAAGTTAGTTTAGCTTGATTATCTCAGTATAGGTTGGTCGGAAAGGGTTAATTGTTGATGATCATTATTGATCATTATCCTAGTGTGTCTCACTGACATGATCCATACCATGGTCGAGTGATAAAAAAATTTTGGAGCTAGTGAATCTTACCCAAATTAGTTTAGCTTGATTATCTCAGTATAGGTTGGTCGAAAAGAGTTAATTGTTGATGATCATTATTGATCATCATTCTAGGGTGTTCCAGTGACATGATCCATACCATGGTCGAGTGATAAAAAAATCTTGGAGCTAGTGAATCTTACTCAAATTAGTTTAGCTTGATTATCTCAGTATAAGTTGGTAGGAAAGAGTTAATTGTTGATGATCATTATTGATCATCATCCTAGGGTGTCCCACTGGCATGATCTATACCATGGTCAAGTGATAAAAAAAACTTAGGGCTAGTGTATCTGACCCAAGTTAGTTTAGCTTGATTATCTCAGTATAGGTTGGTCGGAAAGTGTTAATTGTTGATGATCATTATTGATTGTTATCCTAGTGTGTCTCACTGACATGATCCATACCATGGCCGAGTGATAAAAAAATCTTGGTGCTAGTGAATCTGACCCAAGTTAGTTTAGCTTGATTATATCAGTATAGGTTGGTCGGAAAGGGTTAATTTTTGATGATCATCATTGATCATTATCCTAGTGTATCCTAGTGACATAATCCATACCATGGTCAAGTGATTAAAAAATCTTGGTACTAGTGAATCTGAGCCAAGATGTTTCAGCTTGATTATCTCAGTATAGATTGGTCGGAAAGGGTTAATTGTTGATGATCATCATTGATCATCATTCTAGGGTGTTCCAGTGACATGATCCATACCATGGTCGAGTGATAAAAAAATCTTAGGGCTAGTGAATCTGACCCAAGTTAGTTTAGCTTGATTATCTCAGTATAGGTTGGTCGGAAAGAGTTAATTGTTGATGATCATTATTGATCATCATCCTAGGGTGTCCCACTGACATGATCCATACCATGGTCGAGTGATAAAAAAATCTTGGAGCTAGTGAATCTTGCCCAAATTAGTTTAGCTTGATTATCTCAGTATAGGTTGGTCGGAAAGAGTTAATTGTTGATGATCACTATTGATCATCATCCTAGGGTGTCCCACTGACATGATTAATACCATGGTCGAGTGATAAAAAAATCTTGGGGCTAGTGAATCTGACCTAAGTTAGTTTATCTTGATTATCTCAGTATAGGTTGGTCGGAAAGAGTTAATTGTTCATGATCATTATTGATCATCATCCTAGGGTGTCCCACTGACATGATTAAAACCATGGTCGAGTGATAAAAAAATCTTGGGGCTAGTGAATCTGACCTAAGTTAGTTTAGCTTGATTATCTTAGTATAGGTTGGTCGGAAATAGTTAATTGTTGATGATCATTATTGATCATTATCCTAGTGTGTCTCACTGACATGATCCATAGCATGGTCGAGTGATAAAAAAATCTTGGAGCTAGTGAATCTTACCCAAATTAGTTTAGCTTGATTATCTCAGTATATGTTGGTCGAAAAGAGTTAATTGTTGATGATCATTATTGATCATCATTCTAGGGTGTTCCAGTGACATGATCCATACCATGGTCGAGTGATAAAAAATTCTTGGAGCTATTGAATCTTACCCAAATTAGTTTAGCTTGATTATCTCAGTATAGGTTGGTAGGAAAGAGTTAATTGTTGATGATCATTATTGATCATCATCCTAGGGTGTCCCACTGACATGATTAATACCATGGTCGAGTGATAAAAAAATCTTGGGGCTAGTGAATCTGACGTAAGTTAGTTTAGCTTGATTATCTCAGTATAGGTTGGTCGGAAAGAGTTAATTGTTGATGATCATTATTGATCATCATCCTAGGGTGTCCCACTGACATGATCCATACCATGGTCGAGTGATAAAAAAATCTTGGAGCTAGTGAATCTTGCCCAAATTAGTTTAGCTTGATTATCTCAGTATAGGTTGGTCGGAAAGAGTTAATTGTTGATGATCACTATTGATCATTATCCTAGGGTGTCCCACTGACATGATTAATACCATGGTCGAGTGATAAAAAAATCTTGGGGCTAGTGAATCTGACCTAAGTTAGTTTAGCTTGATTATCTCAGTATAGGTTGGTCGGAAAGAGTTAATTGTTGATGATCATTATTGATCATCATCCTAGGGTGTCCCACTGACATGATTAAAACCATGGTCGAGTGATAAAAAAATCTTAGTGCTAGTGAATCTGACCTAAGTTAGTTTAGCTTGATTATCTCAGTATAGGTTGGTCGGAAAGGGTTAATTTTTGATGATCATCATTGATCATTATCCTAGTGTGTCCTAGTGACAAAATCCATACAATGGTCGAATGATAAAAAAATCTTGGTACTAGTAAATCTGAGCCAAGATGTTTCAGCTTGATTATCTCAGTATAGATTGGTCGGAAAGGGTTAATTGTTGATAATCATCATTGATCATCATTCTAGGGTGTTTTAGTGACATGATCCATACCATGGTCGAGTTATAACAAAATCTTGGAGCTAGTGAATCTTACCAAAATTAGTTTAGCTTGATTATCTTAGTATAGGTTGGTCGGAAAGAATTAATTGTTGATGATCATTATTGATCATTATCCTACTGTGTCCCAGTGACATAATCCATACCATGGTCGAGTGATAAAAAAATCTTGGAGCTAGTGAATCTTACCCAAATTAGTTTAGCTTGATTATCTCAGTATAGATTGGTCGGAAAGGGTTAATTGTTGATGATCATCATTGATCATCATTCTAGGGTGTTCCAGTGACATGATCCATACCATGGTCGAGTGATAAAAAAATCTTGGAGCTAGTGAATCTTACCCAAATTAGTTTAGCTTGATTATCTCAGTATAGGTTGGTCGGAAAGAGTTAATTGTTGATGATCATTATTGATCATCATCCTAGGGTGTCCCACTAACATGATTAATACCATGGTCGAATGATAAAAAAATCTTGGAGCTAGTGAATCTTACCGAAATTAGATTAGCTTGATTATCTCAGTATAGGTTGGCGGAAAGAGTTAATTGTTGATGATCATTATTGATCATCATCCTAGGGTGTCCCACTGACATGATCCATACCATGGTCGAGTGATAAAAAAATCTTGGTGCTAGTGAATCTGACCCAAGTTAGTTTAGCTTGATTATCTCAATATAGGTTGGTCGGAAAGAGTTAATTGTTGATGATCATTATTGATCATCATCCTAGGGTGTCCCACTGACATGATCCATACCATGGTCGAGTGATAACAAAATCTTAGGGCTAGTGAATCTGACCCAAGTTAGTTTAGCTTGATTATCTCAGTATAGGTTGGTCGGAAAGAGTTAATTGTTGATGATCATTATTGATCATCATCCTAGGGTGTCCCACTGACATGATTAAAACCATGGTCGAGTGATAAAAAAATCTTGGGGCTAGTGAATCTGACCCAAGTTTGTTTAGCTTGATTATCTCAGTATAGGTTGGTCGGAAATAGTTAATTGTTGATGATCATTATTGATCATCATTCTAGGGTGTTCCAGTGACATGATCCATACCATGTTCGAGTGATAAAAAAATCTTGGAGCTAGTGAATCTTACCCAAATTAGTTTAGCTTGATTATCTCAGTATAGGTTGGTCGGAAAGAGTTAATTGTTGATCATCATTATTGATCATCATTCTAGGGTGTCCCACTGACATGATTAATACCATGGTCGAGTGATAAAAAAATCTTGGAGCTAGTGAATCTGACCCAAGTTAGTTTAGCTTGATTATCTCAGTATAGGTTGGTCGGAAAGAGTTAATTGTTGATGATCATTATTGATCATCATCCTCGGGTGTCCCACTGACATGATCCATACATGGTTGAGTGATAAAAAAAACTTAGGGCTAGTGTATCTGACCCAAGTTAGTTTAGCTTGATTATCTCAGTATAGGTTGGTCGGAAAGGGTTAATTGTTGA